>JAWPHD010000066.1:0-718944 GCA_037043455.1 Cyrtodaria siliqua | reverse complement strand
CCCAGTTCGGTCAAAACATTATAGTATCCCCGACGAATTAATTTGGGGGATATAGTTTTGGCGCTGTTCGTACATCCGTTCGTCCATTCGTCCGTTACAGTTTTCGTATCCGCTGCATACTAGTAACTCTCACGTGCATGGACCGATATTTAAATAAAAATTGACACATATACCAGGCGCGTATCTAGTCATACGCAAGTACGCCAATGCGTACAATTCGTCAGCAAATGTGAAAAAATAAAAGTTCAAAATGCCATATTAACGATGAAATATAGCTTGAGAACGCATCATTTGCCTCCTAATTTTCAAAATTTTCTTGGGGAGTCCACCCAAACCCCCACCGGTGGGAGGAGGAAATCCCTCCAGCAGGAGGGTACACCTACCCCCCCCCCCCCCCCACTCCCCCCCCCCCCCCCCCCACTCGCAGCGTCGCTGGTCGGTTCGCAGCTACGCTTCTCATATCTGGCGTACATTGCAAAATGCTCCAGGTACGCCCCTGTATATTCATCAAGGCGACCTGCAGAACCCAACACCCGGATCTGTATCATCAAGGTTAAGGTCATAAAGGTCATCATAAAGGTCATATATACTCCATTCGTCCGTTACAATTTTCGTGTCCGCTGCATAACTCTCACATGCATGGACGTATTTTGAAATAAATGGCACATATATACTCATCTCATCAAGACGAGCACGTATCATCAAGGTCAAGGTCAAGGTCATAAAGGTCATCATAATGTAAATATACTTGAATAAGGTCCATTTCGTGTCCGCACCATAACTTTTCCACATGGAGCAGTAAACACAAAGAGCTTTAACATGGTAAACCACGAAAAACTCCCGTATAAACTTCACTATTATGGTATCAGAGGAAATACTCTCACTTGGATTAAAAGTTTTCTAGATAACAGATCACAATCAGTCGTCATAAATGGCGCCCAGTCAAATACCCTCCCTGTCTCGTCTGGCGTACCTCAGGGCTCGGTCCTAGGTCCTCTTCTTTTCCTTATCTATATTAATGACTTACCAGATCATGTTAAATCCTCTAAAGTCCGCTTATTTGCAGATGCCACTGCAATCTATCTATATTTAACGGTTTCATCGCATTCCAGTCTCCTTCAGCAGGACTTAGAACAACTAGAATGTTGGGAATCTAAATGGGATATGCAATTTAATCCTTCGAAATGCCAAGTAATTCAAATCACCAAACGCAAAACAGTAATAAACACACAATACTGTCTACACAACACTACATTAGAAACAGTATCATCAGCAAAATTTCTAGGGGTAAACATCTCAAATGGTCTGACATGGGATAAACACATTGACTCAGTCACCAACAAAGCATACATGACTTTAGGCTTTCTGAGGCGTAATATTAAGGTACATTCAGAGAGCCAGAAGGTAACTGCATACAAGACATTGGTCAGGCCCCAGCTCGAGTATTGCTCCACAGTCTGGTCACCGCACACATCTACATGCATTGACCAACTTGAATGTGTACAAAGACGAGCTGCTCGCTGGGTCAAACATGACTATGCCAGAACATCCAGTGTTACAAATATGTTGAACTCCCTAAACTAGAGACCTCTTGACCAAAGACATATCGACCAAAGACTGGTTATGCTAATTAACATCTTCCAAAACCGTGTTGCCATCCCCTGGGAAGATAATCTAAAATTAAATCCCAGACCTAGCCGTACATACCACTCATTAACACTTAAAGGGGTTGATGCATTTTTTTCAAACACAGTTTATCTTAAAGGGCTCTGAAAAACTTGAAAAAAGCTGAAGGAATTATCAAAATGCCATGAAAAATAAAGGAGATATGACTTATTGAAAATTTGCAAAGAACATAAATGGAGGCGGCCCTCTTTGAACGATGACGTCATCGCGTCGTTTTACCATATATGGCATATCGATAAAATGTATTTTAAAGCAAAGAAAATCACTGCAAATGAAAAATAATACTAACTTTATATTTATTTTTAATAAATTTGCAGTGGTTTTCTTTGCTTTAAAATACATTTTGTCAATATGCCATATATGGTATTTGGCCTGGCTGTTAGGCATGTCAATCACATGTCTCCCTAAAAAGCATGCCCTATCTTCTTTTAACCTGTTTTTAACACTGTATAATATTTTTAATCTCTCCCCACTCCCCCCACCCCAGTGTATTTGGCCTGGCTGTTAGCCATGTCAATCACATGTTTCCCCAAAAAGCATGACCTGTCTTCTTTTACACACACCCGTGTATTTGGCCATTTGGTCTTGTTTGACTTATTGGAAGATAGATAGATAGATAGATAGGATTTTGACAAAACAATACACTGATACCCGTAACAGATATACAAATGAAAATATATTGGAGTAATAGCCTAGTAGACAATAATTAAAATTTAACAAACATAGCATGACTTAAAGCAAATTGAAATTTAGGGACAAAACCATTTATCCACCAATACCGGGACTGTAGATAGATATTAATGGGATGACAGTAGGATAAGTGTGAGGTGTGGTGCACCCTAGAACCGGTTTAAACCCCCAGTGGCCTAATTTGCCACTGACCGTTCCAAGGCGGTATCCCTATTGTCAACCCTTTTGTGTTTGTGATGTCGTTTGCATTTGTATTACTTTTGCCTTCTTGTTTGTCTGTTTGCGTGTTTGTTTCTGTGTTTTGTGGTTGACTGTCCTCCTTGAATGCTACTTTCCCTGTCCGATCTTTTTATATTTATTTATACTAAAAAAGTCCTAACCTATTCAAATCAATCATTAGGCCCCAACTTGAATATGTAAGTAGTGAACGAATATTCCATCACAAAAGGAAAAATCGTTAATGAAAATGTACAGCGCTGTGGTACAAAACAGTCAGGCATGCCAAAACTTTCACAAAATCCTGAGAATTAAAAAAAAAAAATTAAGCACAGATGCATGCTAAATGCAAATTCAGTTTTTCGTCAGGTATGGAACTACCGTTTATAGACAAATTGTTGGTATCCCTATGGGTACGAACTGTGCACCACTTGTCGCAGATTTGTTTTTATTTTGCTATGAAAGAGATTTCATGTTGAGTCTTTCACCAGATACCCAGGCAGACGTTATTGAAGCCTTTAATGACACCTCTCGGTATCTGGATGACATATTAAACATTGACAACCCTTTCTTTCCAACTATGGTTAATGATATTTATCCTAAAGAACTTCAGCTTAACAAATCTAATATATCTGATAATAACGCTTCTTTCTCTCGACTGAAAATGGTGAAATAATTAGCAAAATCTATGACAAAAGAGATGATTTTAATTTTGACATTGTTAATTATCCCCACTTGGATGGGGATGTTCCCCGAGCAACTTCTTATGGGGTGTATGTGTCTCAACTTATTAGTTTTTCAAGAGCTTGTACTCGAGTTGAGGACTTTAATATTCGTAATCTTTTTATAACTAAAAAGCTAATCAATCAGGGTTACCTTTACCATAAACTTCGTAAAACCTTTGCAAAATGTTATTATCGTAACCCTGATCTTCTTTCCAAATATAAAAGTAATTTAAAGACTCTTCTGCGACAAGGACTATCACAACCTGACTTCTATGGTGATGTGATTTATAAACTTCGTAAGATTCTTGGTCATGATCACTTTCATACTATCTTTGTTAAACTTGTTAAAAAGTTTATCAAAAGAGATTATGACCCTTTCATTTTGCAACGTACTGCATGCTTGGTGGTGGACCCTTTTACAGTTCGCCACTATGCTTTCCTCTTTAATTGTACGATGACCGGACAGGCTGTGGTCCCTATGGTGACGCCTACCTAAAGCCCATTGGGACAGTGGCGTTTGATGTTTGTCTATGATCTTTTTTGTCGTGCCCTTAATGGTTTATTCTCTTGTTGCTCTGGCTTCTGCCAAGTCATTGAGATTGAGTACCTTCATTGTGGCTTTCTAGGCTATTGTTTTTTTGTATTATATTTACACGAGCATATTTGTGTTTTACTTATATTGCCTATTGATGCTGTCTTGTTGGTTAGAGATTAGATCATGGCGGGGATTACTTTATTTACACTGTCCTGTTTTAATGGGATGATAGTAGAGTAAGTGTGAGGTTTGGTGCACCCTAGAACCGGTTTAAACCCCCAGTAGCCTCGTTCCAAGGCGGTAGCCCTATTGTCAACCCCTTTGTGTTTGTGATGTCGTTTGCATTATTATTTTTGCCTTGTTTGTCTGTTTGCGTGATTGTTTCTGTGTTTTCTGGCTAACAGTCCTCCTTGAATGCTACTTTCCCTTTCCGATCTTTTTATATTTCTTCTTAACACTTTTTAAACAAATTATAATCATCGTATAATGATACCACGTAGAAAAAGTCGCTTACTCCTTATACTCGCTATTCAATTAGGTTGAACAATTAAAGAAGCCAGAGATATATTGATGCTGTTGCACATGTTATTATGTCTCGGAAGGAACTAAGTATGTCCTTCGGTGTTAATTGTATATTCAGTCGGTGCATTTCACCACGTACCTTATAACAAACAAATTGAAAACTTCTGATCTGAACCAATGAAGAAACCAAAATATCACGTGGCACCTTAACTTTTCCTTCTAACTCCTCTCTCAAAAAATCATTGAATTGGATGAGAATATATTCAAAACATTTATAAGGAATAGCAAAATCGGATTATGCTAATTTATTTTTATTTTCAAAATAAGAAATTGTATCAAATGATGTTTAAAGTTAAAAAAATAAATAAAAAATTTGGCTTTCGCCTTAAAAACCAAGCAATTGCCTTAATGAAACTTTCCTTTAAACTCATTTTTTGCTTAAAATGTTAAAGTCGGAAAATACAATTATTAGAAAGAAAAATAACTATGTGATGGATTTTGACATAAATTAAAAGCATATGCATAATACTCTTCATGATATGTGTGTTTAAAGTCAGTCAATATTGTGTTAAATTTCCGCACTGTGCCACCTGCAATCTAGATACATTTCACAGTTTGCTATCTTTTGTTAGTAGGTCTGTGATTTGACACTGGTTAATAGCCAGACTCCTTTGCATCGTTGACTAGCGGGCGTAACAGGACAAATGCAGGAAATAGCTGCTTGACAGTTTGTAAAAATATAGATGATGAATCATGAAACATTTTTAAAAAAAAGAAGATTTGATGGAAAATCCGGCGAATGCATCGGCGTAGCCAGGGTCTATACATGAAAAAAAAAGCAACACAAACTGAAGCCTGGGAGGGGTTGAGGGGTTAGGATCAACATTTTTTTATTTTTTTAATTTTACAGCGTAGGTAATTCGACTTTACCAAAAATTAATTCTCAAATTTGTTAAAAAACAACAAAAAAACGACATTTCTTCAAATACCACACAAGTGCGGGTGATACTATTCCCCGGTCGATTTCCCGGTTACTTCCCGGTTAAAACCCGGTTGAAAAGGGGTGGCAAATGTGATGAGTGTGTTGAAGTTTCAGATGTTTTAATGACATATATGTCTTATATATGTATTCATTTT
This sequence comes from Cyrtodaria siliqua, assembly GCA_037043455.1. Taxonomy (NCBI): domain Eukaryota; kingdom Metazoa; phylum Mollusca; class Bivalvia; order Adapedonta; family Hiatellidae; genus Cyrtodaria; species Cyrtodaria siliqua. The sequence goes on along the minus strand of JAWPHD010000066.1, from coordinate 713,433 downwards.
TCCATAATCACTAAAAAAAATGTTGAAAAAAAGAAAGAAAGTAGTTTAATTAAGTGATGAATATTGGTGTTTTTTCACAATAATTGGACTGGTTTTGGCAATTCCCGGTTCAGTTTCGGAGACAGTTATAGGATAACAATGCCTTAATAGTTCATTATGTATTGTTTTATTTCATAATATATGGTATTATTAACTCATAACAATAATAAAAATGGAAATAAAACAGAAAATAAACGTTTTATTGCTTCATTTCCAACACCCGTATTTGTGTAAGGAAAGCCGTAGAAATTACAGGTGAAGCGTTATTTCTGCACGTCGTGAGAAACAGTACACTATAGATTCAAGAAAACTAGATAGATCTACATAGATATTATCAGTATGTAAAACAACACATATCGAAAATATGAATTGGTTATGTTTTACAGTGACATATAATTTAATTATAGTTTTTTGCAACAAAAATGAATTAACTGTTTAACAGGAGGAAACCTCAAAATAGTAAAATATAGCAAGTCTTCATATATGTAGCTATACATTTGTATGCGACATACACACAATAGAAAAAAATAACATTATATATAAAAGTATATGTATGTAGTACACGGATAATAATACCGTAGAGCTAACGTAACTGTAATTCGAATGCTTATAATTAAACTATAGGGTTTTTATAGAGACAAGACGGACAGGTCCAGTATTCTAACTTATTTTTGGAGACACATTGTGTATGATAGCATTTTTTACATTTTTTATTTTGACATGAAAAAAGGTCATCAACGAAATCAGGCTGTCTACAATGGCACCATAACTGTATATTTATTACCTTTGGGTTAAAACAGGACAGACTTAAATTTCTTCCACATATTGGATTCTTTTGGGAAAGGTGTTATGCGTCCCGTTTCCAGACACTCAATTAAATGAGGACGCATTGCAGATACATTATAAATATTTCTAAAATTAAAGGAAAGTGGAAAGTGACAAAACTCTACTACATTCGCTATCGCGAATAAACCGCAATCATAGGAATTTGGCTGTTGTTGAACCCTAGGAATTTTTATATTGATAAATTTATCACTTGAAGACGCATATATTTGTGATAACTGAATTTTTAAATTTAATTTGATATCTTTAAGGCGTTCTCCTAAACTATCAATATAATAAACAAAATCTCTGTCTGGAACTGGTTTAAAACTGTTTTAAAACTCATGATCCAATGATTTGATCCATTAAAATGTATTTGGCAAGAGGGTGCTACGTGCCGATTTTTTTTTTTGTATGTTCCATTTATTTGCATCGTCAATAAAGAACGGAGTGTTAGTTGTAGCTTCTAGGCCATTTATATGAGGAAAAATCTTTTTTCAAAATTGAATTAACGGCTGTCATATGCTTATCATTTAACCAATCAAAATTTGTAATTTCGTGTTTATCCGATATTTTTTAGATCTAACTCTTTTAACCACCAGTCGTCGTTTATTTGCGCGGTACTATTATTTGTATTATCAATTGTAATTATTTCTTCGCCGCTTTTTTCGGGAGACATTTCAGGTAATACTAAATTCCATTACGGTATTCGTTACGGTAATAATAGACACACTTATCTAGTTAAATGAAGCTGTTAATGTAGCAGGGACACGCGACAATCTTTAATCTTTAAGGTCTTATTAATAGGAATATCATAATATATCCTAGGAAGGACTATTCTAATTAATCAAAGGTATTGAAATATAAATCGAGTAAAAAAGACAACAAAAAATATATATTTATTAAAAAATAGTAATATACAGCAACACATTATTTAATCCCATTACGGTTGACACGTGTTCGTTGTAATCCCTAGTTAAATGAAGCTGTTAATGTAGCAGGGACACGCGGCAATCTTTAAGGTCTTATTACTAAGAATATCATAATATAGGTCTTATTAATATTAATATTAATTGTAAGTAATTAAGTATGAAGAAAAAATGAATAGTAAATATAAAATACGGAAACTTACCGAAACTTTAGGAATCAGCTCTTGTACGTTTGGTAATTCCAACAAATGTTCAACATTAGATCCAGGAAAACACAAACACTGAACGTCATCTTCGACATATTGATGAAAATAACGCACTTGACTATGTCCTATAATCAAAGTCTTAGGAGCCATTTTAAACTACAGCACTAAACACGATTAACACTAACGCAATTTTAAACTCAATTTAACATTTAATACCATGTTATATATGGAATATGTAATATGTTCCTATGGAATATGAAAACTATTTCTATATTTGAAGATTTATATGTGTATTTTTTTTATGGGTTTTGAAATGGGTTACCATGTTAATTACTGTACGGTCGTTATTTTGTTTACATTTAAAAAAAATAATTTGATCAAGACTTGAAAAGGATGTTTTAAGCTTCCGCTTTTAATTACACCGTCACTTGTACTTTAATCATCACAAAAACAACACCGTCGCACGAACTGATTCAATTAAGTGTAATGTTTTATATTGAGGTACTGTTTATTTGTCAGCTTAATTTGGTTTCTTTTAAGTTTTCAATTTGAAGTTTGAAGAGTAATTTCATAATAAAACCAGTTGTACACTTAATTAAAGCCATGATCGGGAAACAAACATTTAACACTTTTGAATAACATGTATTGATAAGTACTAATGAAGAATACTAATAATATTACAACTGTTACATTATACTTTAATTAGAAATTACAATAAGAGTTTCAGGCTTAATAACATATACAGTTTCATACCCATTAACATTTAAGTGGACAAAAGCATTCAAGCTGTAAAATTGAAATAATACAATATAATTAATACATCATTGGGAATAAGGTTTTAAAGATCTGTTTTTCACGACGTGCAGAAATAACGCTTCACCTGTAATTTCTACGACTTTCCTTACACGAAATACGGGTGTTGGAAATGAAGCAATAAAACGTTCATTTTCTGTTTTATTTCTATTTTTATTATTGTTATGTGTTAATAATACCATATATTATGAAATTAAACAATAAATTATGATTTAATAAGGCATTGTTATCCTTTAAATGTATCAGAAACTGAACCGGGAATTGCCAAAACCAGTCAAATTATCGTGAAAAAACACCAATATTCAACACTTAATTAAACTACTTTCTTCTTTTTTTTCAACATTTTTTTTAGTGATTATTGAAAAATGAATACATATATAAGACATATATGTCATTAAAACATCTGAAACATCAACACACTCATCACATTTGCCACCCCTTTTCAACCGGGTTTTAACCGGGAAGTAACCGAGAAATCGACCGGGGAATAGTATCACCCAAGTGTCAGATATACACCAAAAACAGCCAAAACGCACCATTGCATAGTTAGTAAAAAATTGAATTGAATGTAAACTTCAAATTCGGCGATTTAGCAGGCCTGAGTCAGTCAATTACCAGCGGTTCTGCCATACTTAAAAGAACCAGGACAACAGAACAGCAGGAATAGCAGCACAAGAACAATTTATACTATGAGAACAAGGGCAGACGCAATCTCCACGCATAGTTATCTTTCCTTGCACTCACATATATCAAATGAGGAACGAGTGTACTCTGGGTAGAGATTGGGACAGACGTGGTTAAGGTTTTTAAAATGCTGCAAGGATACGACACTATTAGCAAAATAACAACTCTTAAACAATTGCAATTATAATTTATATTTTATTCCTCTTTCCGCATCTTTTCGCCTCTTTCCGCATCTTTTCGCCTTTTTTTTTTTGCATCTTTTCGCTCTATTTGTATTTTAGACCCACCGGTGTCATTGGGTTCTTATGATACGGTCATGCGCAGTTGCTACGCTAGCTTTGAGCGCCTTAATTCAATATTTTGAAAACAAAGTTCCATTTTTCACGTTTTCACTTCTATTTAAGTTATGATCACCAACACCGACTAGTCAGAATGTTTATAAAGTCTATGGTGATTGATGGGTTTAAGTCATATGCCCAGAGAACAGAGATATATGGCTTTGATAACTTGTTTAACGCCATCACTGGGTTGAATGGAAGTGGAAAATCCAACATTTTAGATGCCATTTGCTTTCTTCTTGGTATTACTAACTTGTCACATGTAAGTTTGATAGGTAGTTTGATCAGTTGTCTGCAAATTCCTATAAAACACATATTACAACGCAATCATGTTATGTCGCACTTCGACCATCGGATACTTTCCATTATATATGTCACAATAATAATTTAAGTGAGGCCGGTGAGTATCTTGACCAAGGCGAAGTATAGATGATAATTTGGAGGGATGCTCACATTGTCATTTAACTATGAACCTGTGCACAGTAGCATACAGTAGCATTATAAACAGAAGCATTTCGACAGACTCCCACTACCCAGCATGGTTTTAGAGCTTGATGATCATGAGAAACACAACTGATAACTGAAGTAAACCAAGGGGGAAAAGTGCAGTCGGTACAGGTCTCAAACCCAGGACCCCTCACTTAGTGGTCGAGATCCCTATCGTCTGAGCTAACCGGGCCACCCAATATCACCACACTCCTTCCCCTTTTAACTTTTAAGAGCTAATCCAGCTGTTCCGGTCTCTCAGACCCCCAGTGCTGATATCCTGTGTTCACGAATTATCATCGCCAATGAAGTAAACCAAGGGGGAAAAGTGCGGCCGTCTATGGGACTCGAGCCCGGGATCTCTCGCTCTACACACTGCGCTAACCGGGCCACCAAGTACCTAATATTACCACACAACATTACTTCAGATAGCCGAGAACTGAAAACACCTTCCGAACCTAGAGCCACTTCACCAGGCCACACGGACAGAGCCTTCCTCCCACCCAAACGCACATGCATGCATGCACAAGAAAATAAAGTATTTTTTACTTTAATAAGAAAGAAATTAATCTATTTTAAATTCAAAGAAAACTTCCAGTTACGCGATCTAGATTATCTACACATTTTATTTTATTTTTTTGCAGGAGATTAACATGCATGGAATGTTTAGTATTTTGCAAGCATCTAGTGAAAAAATGAATATTGGCATTTTCCAAGCAGAAAACTTTGAACAATTTCTTTAAAAGCTAACAAAAAGGTTATTTAACAATTGTAGTTTATGAACTTGTATACATTTTATTTCTTAAATGCATAAATAATATTACAAGCTGGATTTTTGTTTGAATGTTTTGCTAACTGCTCCTTTTTGCATTCGAATATAACAGAATACGATGTCGTGACTACCGTTTGAGGCGCATCTCTTTCAGCATTGTATTCATAATTTTGCATTGCCAAAAAGTTGAGATTTTACCTTATTTTCACTAGGTGATAAAATGTGTGTTACTCGGTTTTTATCCTTGGGTTCTATAGTAAAATAAAAATCTTTGGCAGAGGAAAAAGATGATAATTTTCAAGTTTAGATTTTGAAAGATACATATTTTGAATCAATTTGCATAAAATGTGTATGAAATATGCAGGGTTTCAAAATAATCACACTGTAAATACCTTAATTTTAACAGTAAACTTGGTTGAACATCAAGGATAAAGACCGAGTTTATCACCTACCAGAATGTATTGTTATGTCTTATTTCTGGTCACTGATTGGTCAGTTTTTTTGATGATGCTCTATCAAAATTATGAATACAACTTTTAGAATGATATATAAAGTTTGATCGAAAAAATAAATAATTCAGAAATTAAAAGCTATCCATAGTAGAGAATGAAAAAGCACCATGTAATTATAAATAGACCCTTTGACCACCTTTATCATTTTTTTTCTTTCATTGTTGTTTTCTATCAGGAGAGGCCATCTAAGGACCTTCAAATAGCTGAAATTCTTAATTCTGCATTCACCTGGTCCCATCATTTCAATGGAGGCCATGCTGCCAAAAAAAAACCTGCACACACACATTCATCAAGTGACACCCACAAGATGGAACAAGTCCAATGCCGAGCTGCATTTCATACACAGCTACCGAGCACACACCAGGTTGTTTCACTGCCTTGGTACAGGACCTTAACTGGAAAACCCTATAGTACAGATTCTATATTAATCGTCTGACATTGCTGCTCAAGATCAGTCCGGCTATTATCCAATCAGCGACTTCCGTACCAAGGACATTCAATGCATATATCAACTAGCAGCTACAAAGGACATGTTTTCTTTCTCCCTAGAACTGTTTGAGATTGGAACTTGCTGCCAACTATGGTCACAGTCGATTGAAGAGTTTCGAGTCAGGCTTACCACACTGCCCCGCTCCCCTCTTCTCCACCTACTAGATTCTTTCTTCCTTGTAAATAATTTTATTGTTTATACCGACAATGAAAGTCGACTGTACTGGCATGGTGCAAATTTTTACTCAGGCTTAAGAGAAAAAAGTGTTTGTTTCCACTAACCCGACCGACCCTATTATTAAGCCGCCGACCCTAACTTTTTTTTTCTTCAAAAAAACAAACAAAAAAATTTCTTTCTTTTTTAAAAGTTGAACCCATGAACCAAGGTTTCTTATGGAAATAAAAAAAAGAGAAAAAAATATTCCTCCATTGAGATTTGAACCCACGACCCCTGGAGTTTCCAGTGTACATTACCAAATATTTAAAAAAGGGCCATAACCATATATTATCTAGGTAGTAATACCTTCCCCAGTATTTTTTATCATATTAAAAGTATTTTTTTATTAACAAAAATAAGGTCATTAATAATAAAAAAAAAAAACTTTTTTTTTAAGCCGTTAGTGGAAACAAACCATTATTTTTTTTGGCCTCAGGACAATTACATTCTTTGGAGAATCCGTCATTTTATAAGAAATTCGATGACAGTATACAGGGTTAGATTTAAAGACAATTATCAGCCAGGAGCGATCTAATGCAAAGAAATTAGGGTTAGAATGAGAGTGTTTGTAAAGAAGCTCCGTCCACTACTTTAATTATTACCGGAACTGTGAGTAATTGGACTCCACGTATTGTCATTATATGCATTCCCTAATATTTATGGCTTATTGTGAGTTTTTGTGATCTTTCGTCTCTACCGATACTGCACACAATAAATTCTGTAATAAATTCTGATGATCACGTTGACCTTGTTTCAGAGAAATGCCAATCACTAGGCTTTTTATGAAGGAACTTGGAAGCAAACTGCTTAAACTAAACATCATGCGAAGGTCCTATTAAAACCACAGACCTAATTACAAATTGTGTGCGTAGTCAAGGTTTAAAGTAGAGTGTGGACTTGATCTAGATGAGTGCATCATAACTGTAGATAACTGTAAACAATGCATCGTTTCTCTTGTAGTACCTCTTCCGCTCTGTGTAATTGTCGATGTAGCGGTGTGTGTTACATGTGTGTTGCTGTTGTCTTTTTGGAGTCCCCTCTGCCACCTGCACTGGCATGCATGTTTCTGTCTCCTTTGCTCTGTGTACATCCTACAGTTGTCTACATTCCCAGACCGTTCAGCAGATGAAGTAGCCGACCTGTCATTCCATATATATACAATTCCCGTACACCTCACCTTACACAAGTAGCGCTGATGACAGGCTCCACATACAGGCTGCTGACTCTTTTTCTAGCTGCTTCTTTCTAGTTGTTTTTGGAGCTGAACATGGATAGCCAGGACAAAGGAGGCATTACCGATCTGTCTCACTGCACTGAGTGAGTGACGACCCATGTCATTTGAGTCAACACACCCTATTTGTCACTAAGGGAACACCTGAATCAGCACCTACTGCCACCTATGAAGATCACCATTTCTGTTAAGCTACAGCATTTATTTTTGCATATTTTGTTTTTAAAATATTTGTGGTGGAAAAACTAATTCAACATAACCATTTAACCATAGGATTAAATGTCATAAGGGAAAAATCGGAAAGTATTAACCATAATACAATGCCCATAAATAATTACTTGCATACTCTGTGATTGAAATATTCTGATTATATTCCTTCTGTTACAGGTGAGAGCTACCAACCTACAGGAGCTAGTGTACAAGAATGGTCAGGCTGGCATCACCAAGGCAACTGTCAGTATCACGTTTGACAATCTTGACAAGAAGCAGAGCCCACTGGGATATGAGCAGTATGACGAGATCACCATCACTAGACAGGTAGGCAGGCAACTACTTCAGTAACAACATACAAATGTAATATGTTGGTATTAGATATATTTTGATTGCCATGTGTCCCAAAGAAATGAAATAGAGAATATTATGTCAGTGCCTTTTACTATCAAGTTTATTAGACGAGGCTTAGAAAACGAATGGCGAGGCTCTACCAAGCCATTCTTTTGCTTAAGTTATGTTTATCGAGGACGCCACCATGTTATTATTTTGTGTTTGTTTTATGACTTCAGATAACGTTACGTACATGACGTTGGATAAAGTTACGTACAGTAAACTCTGAGGGATTCCGCATTGATTTGCTTTATTGGTCAGTGCCAAATAAAGCAAAATTTATTAGGTCACCCCTTTATTAAGCAGTTAGTAAAGTGCAAATCTGCATGTTAAATGGAGTTTGTTTTATACCCACTTAACACATCATGAAAGATTATATAGGGACAGCAACCTCAGAGGGAGATGATTGGAAGGATGAAGTTTCCCATCAGATCTGCCTCTACCAGGATACGGCCCCATGCAGGGCAGCTGCTTCTGCCAGGGTACGAACCCATGTAGGGCAGCTATCCGTAGCTCTAAAGCACACTGCCTTATCCAATGCGCTTCTGAGGTCACTCTTCTTTCCGAAGAATTAAAGGATGTGATACTGGACACACCTTTTTGCAGTATCGTGAATAAAATTACTCCTTGTGCTGTTTTCCTTTTTTTTCAGCTGAGAGCTGAAATTTGGTAGTTTGTTTTTTAGAACTTGTGCATACTAAAGAACTGTTGATTACTTGTAGGTGGTGGTCGGGGGACGCAACAAGTACCTGATCAATGGGAGCAATGCCAACAACACTCGTGTTCAGGACTTGTTCAGGTCCGTACAGCTTAACGTGAACAACCCACACTTCCTCATCATGCAGGGTAGAATTACAAAAGTACTCAACATGAAACCACCAGAGGTAAGAAATTGTCTTTGTTGTCAACTGTTGAATGTTGTTGAATGTTGTTGAATGGCTCATCGACACATATTATGTATATTATTTAAATCTGACCAATAGGAATCCATTGAAGGACCTGCCCTCTCTTGCTTACAGATACATTCCTATGGTTCTTTAACATGATGCAATCGTCCTCCAGTTTGGAGGATGGACGCGGCTATGGGAAAGTGTCTTGCCCAACAACAAACCAATGAAACTGAGTGGCGCCAATGATGCTGGAACCCTGGTCCTCCAGATATCAAGTCCACTGGTCCAAACCAACCCATCTGTAAATGAAAGATATAGATAGTTTCCTCATTAATAAGTAAATTGTGAGATTAATTTATTCTCGAATACCCACATGATTACTTATATTGGATAGGTTCACAGATCACTTTCAGTGTTTTATCTACAATTGGCTACATGCGAGTCATTTGACACACTCAGGCAAAAAACAATGCGTCAAAATCCAAACGTATGCGTCACATTGAAACTGGTGATCAATTCTAACAATTTAAAAAAAAATATTATGTTCATTTTTTATTGTTTTAATTAAACAAAATACCTTTCAAAGTATTTTATGTAGCCAATTGAAGATAAAACACTGGACTAACTAAGTCTTATTTTATTTTCATACAAAAAAAACGAGTTTTCCAGTTTGGCCTCTGTGCACACAAGTAAATGTACGAATGCCGTGTTATTCTCACGCAACTGTGAATTTCTAACGACTACACCGTTATGATTATAGAACGCAATCTATGGAAATAAGTGTTGACCGTGCACGCATGGCAGAACATAAATCCTCCAAATTTAATTCATCGCATTCTTTTTCAAAACGTAGCCAGCTGTACGTTCTCAACCATTGCGGGACGAAATTACGTTTTATCTTGCGGGTTACCATTACCTCGTCCTTTGCTGATTGGGACTCGACATTATTGTTGTTGTCATCATTGATTGTAATTTTGTTTGTTTTGAATCTGCTTTTGCTTTTTTGACATTTTGCGTAGAACGCCAACATCATCTCGGAACAACTCATTTGATTGAACATTCATACAATTCAGCCAATGAAAATCGTTGTTTGGCGACAAGTGCGCGTAAATTACACTTATATCGTGAAAATCGCTTATGACTTAAGTTTATTTTACGGCTCCTTTTTCGGCTGCGTCAATGTACGTTTCGGCAACAATATTTGTGCGTCAAATCGGAAAATACTGCGTATTTGACGCATGACGCAGGGGTAGATAAAACACTGCACTTTGTATGGGTAGGAAGTTCAAACATATATATTTATTTATCATTAGGGGGCAGTGTAACTTGTTTAAGTTATTTTTGAAATAACTAAAACAACTAAAAATGATTTACCTTTGACAAATAGTAAGAGTTCCTAATAATATTAGTTGCTGCTGTAATAAAACCCAAGCAATAAATCCTTTCAACAGAAAACAGGACCATCATCTTATTGAATAATGATGGCACCATTTGATAGGATTGCCCTAGAGTCAATTAATTACAAGTTTTGTACTTGTTGCAGTTAGACTCAATTCTGTAATAACCTAAACTTCAAAAAATTTAGCATATTTTCTTTGTGTTTCAAAAATAACTTCAACAAGTTACACGGCTGACTGTTAATGCAGCAGTGAAGTTAAACATTTAGGTCTACACGTCGATGCCGTTCAGTGTTTGAAATATATATGAGTCGCAACACACGGAAACGTCGCTTTGGACGTTTAGACGACAACGTCATAAAGTAATAACTTATGACGTTGGCCGGTGATCAAATTAATTACAAATCAAATTTCTCGTCACTTCTGTGTTTTACCTAATTATTATATCATAGGGAATATGTTTTTTTAATATAAATAGTTGCTGCTCTAGAAAATGATAATTGTTTATGTTTTTTGTTGTTATTTAATCAACGACGTCGTAAAAGACGCCAACGTCAACGTCTAAATTAATGGTGAGTACAATCTTTAATTTTCAAATTGAGATAAAATCATTTTTAATAATAAGATATCCGCATAAAATAAAGATTTTTAAAGAGAAAATCACCGTGTTTCATAAACGTGAAAAAACATTAAATGTGACAATTTTGCCTGAATGTTACGTTTTTCTCAATCTTGCCAGATTTTGTCGATGATAGAAGAGGCTGCCGGCACCCGACTGTATGAGAGCAAGAAGGAAGCGGCACAGAGAACCATCGAGAAGAAAGATGCAAAGTTGAAGGAAATTGATTCGGTATATTAAACTATCATTCTTGTCAGAAACATGTTGACTTGGATGCCTTTAATAACAAAAGTTCATTTATTTTCGGAAAAGTGAAAATATCTGTTTACCTGAAAATTGCATTAATAGAAAATATCAAATTTTTTGCACATCCCAATAAAAGTGCAGACAAAAGCTGTGAAAGTGAGAAAGATTGTTTAAGTAACCTATATACTTAACACTTGTTTCTGCTAACGTGGCTAAAGGAATTAGGGTAGGTTGGTAGGAATTTCTTTTTATTTTACAAACTATGTTTATAGACTGTATAGAGAGAAGGTCCTGACTTTTTACAGTGCTTGCTTACTTTTGCTTACTTTTTAAAACTTAGGGTCAGTCGTATGAGCGAAAATGTGGAGTTTTTTTTCCTTTGGCCTAATTGCATTATTAAAAATCACTTTGAGCTATTAAACGAATATGTCACCTGAACTATATTGCTGAAAACAACATCTGAAAATACACCATTTTATTATTTGTCACTTGTTACAGGTGTTGAAGGAGGACATCACGCCCACCATCACCAAACTGAAGGAGGAGAGATCATCCTACCTGGAGTATCAGAAGATCAATAGAGAACTGGAACATCTTAACAAGCTCTACATAGCATATCAGTTCCTGTGTGCTGAGGTAACACACTCTACATAGCCTATCAGTTCATGTGTACTGAGGTAACACACTCTACATAGCATATCAGTTCCTGTTTGCTGAGGTAACACACTCTACGTAGCATATCAGTTCCTGTATGCTGAGGTAACACTCGACATAGCCTATCAGTTTCTGTGTACTGAGGTAACACACTCTACACAGCATATCAGTTCCTGTGTACTGAGGTAACACACTCTACACAGCATATCAGTTCCTGTGTACTGAGGTAACACACTCTACATAGCCTATCAGTTTCTGTGTACTGAGGTAACACACTCTACACAGCATATCAGTTCATGTGTACTGAGGTAACACACTCTACATAGCATATCAGTTTCTGTGTACTGAGGTAACACACTCTACATAGCATATCAGTTCATGTGTACTGAGGTAACACACTCTACATAGCATATCAGTTCATGTGTACTGAGGTAACACACTCTACATAGCATATCAGTTCCTGTTTGCTGAAGTAACACACTCTATGTAGCATATCAGTTCCTGTGTGCTGAGGTAACACACTCAACATAGCATATCAGTTCCTGTGTGCTGAGGTAACACACTCTACACAGCATATCAGTTCCTGTGTACTGAGGTAACACACTCTACATAGCATATCAATTCCTATGTACTGAGGTAATACACTCTACATATCATATCAGTTCCTGTGTGCTGAGGTAACACACTCTACATAGCATATCAGTTTCTGTATACTGAGGTAACACACTTTACCCAGCATATCAGTTTCTGTGTACTGAGGTAACACACTCTACACAGCATATCAGTTCATGTGTACTGAGGTAACACACTTTACATAGCATATAAATTCCTGTGTACTGAGGTAACACCCTACATAGCATATCAGTTCCTGTGTGCTGAGGTAACGCACTCTACATATCATATCAATTCCTGTGTGCTGAGGTAAAAAACTCTACATAGCATATCAGTTCCTGTGTACTGAGGTAACACACTCTACATAGCATATAAGTTCCTGTGTGGGGGCGTCCGTGGCCGAGTGGTTAGAGTCTCTGACTTGCAATCACTTGCCCCTCACCGCTGTAGGTTCGATCCCTCAGGGTTCTAGGAATCTTTATGTGAGGAAGCTATCCAGCTGGCTTGCGGAACGTCGGTGGTTCTACCCAGGTGCCCGCCCGTGCACGAAAATTGCCCGGAGGGGCACCTGGGGTCTTCCTCCACCAGTGGAAGCTGGAAAGTCGCCATATGACCTTAGCTGTTGGTGCGACTATAAAATCCAATTCAATTCAATTCAGTTCCTGTGTGCTGAGGTACCACACTCTACATAGCATATCGGTTCCTGTTTGCTGAGGTAACACACTCTACATAGCATATCAGTTTCTGTGTGCTGAGGTTACACACTGTATGTAGCATATCAGTTCCTGTGTACTGAGGTTACACTCTCTACATAGCATATCAGTTCCTGTGTACTGAGGTAACACACTCTACATAGCATACCAAGTCCTGTGTACTGAGGTAACACAATCTACATAGCATATCAGTTCCTGTGTGCTGAGGTAAAAACTCTACATAGCATATCAGTTCCTGTTTGCTGAGGTAACACACTACATAGCATATCAGTTCCTGTTTGCTGAGGTAACACACTACATAGCATAACAGTTCCTGTGTGCTGAGGTAAACATAGCATATATCAGTTCTTGTGTAATGAGGTAACACACTACATAGCATATCAGTTCCTGTGTGCTGAGGTAACACACTACATAGCATATCATTTCCTGTGTGCTGAGGTAACACACTCTACATAGCATATCAGTTCCTGTGTGCTGAGGTAACACACTCTACATAGCATATCAGTTCCTGTGTGCTGAGGTAAACATAGCATATATCAGTTCCTGTGTGCTGAGGTAACACACTACATAGCATATCAGTTTCTGTGTGCTGAGGTAACACACTACATAGCATATCAGTTCCTGTGTGCTGAGGTAAATATATCACATATATATCAGTTCCTGTGTGCTGAGGTAACACATTACATGGCATATCAGTTCCTGTGTGCTGAGGTAAAAGCGGTCTTATTGTATTGTAATTCAACTTTTCACTTTTTCTTGCCTTCACTGCTGTGGATTCGAGTTGTCAATCGAGAAAGTGTAGATTCTTACGGGTGGCAGGAGGTATACAGTACTGGTTCTACCCACAGATACCGGTTTAAAAAAAAAAAAAAAAGTCTTATATTATATTACATACTCAAGGTCAGCATCGAGAAAATCCCAAAATATAGGCATGCATCTCAGAACAACAGCTGCAGTGTTAGTTTTTGAAGTCCCACAGAGCTGGCATATGCTGCAATCAACTCCGCAATAAATTATCTTTCCAATAACATACACTTTCATATGTCCACACCGCATAAGAAAAGCGCTGGTGCTCGAAAAACACAAAAAACGTACCTGTTTTGAAAAATCGACTCTAAGCACGTCCGTATTATTCGCCTATATAGACCCTGGTTGACCGCCGTTTAGCCTTTGCAGAAGCTCCCGCGGACACAACAACTCATCGACACTATTCCTTACGCACAATATGTCTTTATCCGTGCAATAAATAATGTCCAAGTACCTTTCCGACAATCACAAGTACACGTTTACAACGTTTTCAAGAATCTCAGTATCACACGACGCTATTTGCATTGAGAATGCCGGAAGTTGATAGCAAAGCCGCAGAAATATTTGTTAAATTATCCCATTGGATAAAATAAATTTGATTTAAATATTGAACCAATGAAGTGGGAGCGATTTGAAAATGTAATGACGTCATGGTTTACTATCAACTTCCGGCATTTTCAATGCAAATAGCGTCGTGTGATACTGAGATTTTTGAAAACGTTGTAAACGTGTACTTGTGATCGTCGGAAAGGTACTTGGACATTATTTATTGTACGGATAAAGACATATTGTGCGTAAGGAATAGTGTCGATGAGTTGTTGTGTCCGCGGGAGCTTCTGCAAAGGCTAAACGGCGGTCAACCAGGGTCTATATAGGCGAATAATACGGACGTGCTTAGAGTCGATTTTTCAAAACAGGTACGTTTTCTGTGTTTTTCGAGCACCAGCGCTTTTCTTATGCGGTGTGGACATATGAAAGTATATGTTATTGGAAAGATAATTTATTTCGGAGTTGATTGCAGCATATGCCATCTCTTTGGGACTACAACAACTTACACTGCAGCTGTTGTTTTGAGATGCATGTCTATATTTTGGGATTTGCTCGATGCTGACCTTGAGTATGTAATATAATATAAGACTTTTTTTTTTTTTTTTTAAACCGGTATCTGTGGTTCTACCCAGGAAAAAATAGGGTGGTCTGCCTCTACCACAAAAAACAACACCATATATGGCCTAACATGTGCTAAAAATGACATAAAACATCATTTAAACAAAGTTACAAAATAATAACCTTGACCTCATCATGTTATATTGCACAGCTTGATTTACAATTTATTAGTTTTCCCTAACATTTTAATGATTGTTCAGGAGAAGAAGAAGAGGTCCGCAGAGGAACTGACACAGATGCAGGAGAACATGCAGACTCTCAAGGACAGAACAGTCGAGGTATGCTAATATAGTCATATACACTCACTTTGCAGTGTTTCTTTTTGGCTGTTTTTATAGCCATTATTTGGTCATATTCCCAATGTCAAAACATATTTTTTTACCCAGTATTTAATATACAATTTTAAAAATGATTTGTTTTACTGTTTTTTTTTCAATTTTATGAAAAATAGCCCTAAAATTCCAATAAAAACAAAAACAATTAACAATGACTAATATTTTCTTCTAAGAAAACTGCTTCACATGCCCGCACTCATTTATTGCTTACTTTATCATATGTATGATGAGGGCCATTTTGACTCGGCGATGTGGGAATGCATGTACCAGATGTTTATTTCTATTCTAGATAGAACACAAGATCAAGGAGCTGGATAGTGTGATAGCCGAGTTGGAGAAGAAGCGAGATGAGGAGTCTGGTAGCGTGATGAAGAAACTCGAGGCCACCCTCAGTGAGAACAAGAAGCAGGAGGCCCTTGCTCAGAGTGCTGTTGATAACAAGAAAGAGGGCCTCAAGGCTGAAAATAAACGCATAAAAGAACTGACCAAGAATCAGTCCGACGTGAGTTGTATAAAATATTATACAAACTTATTAAATCAGTGGAAAGCATATACACAGGTTTAGTGGAAATCTTTGAATCATGATTACCATATATATTCAAATTTTAGTTGTATTTTTAAATAAATAGTCCATTTATGATGAAAACTAATTCGGTAAAAATAAGACAACTCCTGAAGATCAAGTTTGGTGGTGTAAGCATTCAGTGAATTAACAGCAGTGTTTATTTGTGCAAGTATATTCTGTTTCTGTTGCGTTGCATTATTTGCATTATGTGATGGTTCACAGATTTAGTTATATTTTTCCATATCTATACCTTCTCTCCCTGATGCTTGGGGCTTTGTTGATTGTTGATAAAAACCTAATTTAATGAAATTGATGCCTGTGTGTCTTCAGAATGACAAAACCATCAAGAGTCGCAGCAAGGACCTCGAGAAGTTGGATAAGGAGCTGGAGGGTCTGCAGGAACAGAGCAAGGCAGATCAGGAGGCGCACGTGGCTGCACAGAAACATTACCAGGCCGTCACTGCAGGACTGTCCAGTAACGAAGAGGGACAGGCAGCCACTCTGAATGATCAACTCATGAGTAAGTGTATAAAGAAGTAAAATTGAAAATCTGTGCAGGGCCATTCAGGGTTCTGGAAATATTTTGAAAATCCACTTGCCCAGGGCAGGGCAAGTGGATTTTCAAAAGTCACTTGCCCTGCCCATAATGTCACTTGCCCTGCCCATAATGTCACTTGCCCCACATTTAAGAACACTTAATTGCCATAACAATTGGCGCTGACCATTATTCGTGTTAAACGGGACGGACCGCCGCATAATTTGGACCATTATACTAAGTTAGAAAAGGAAGGGAGAATGTATTTTATGAATTAGTTAATACATTGTATTTATTCATATAAAAAAATCAAATGTTTGCATTTTCTTCTTTTGTGTCTATTACATCTTTGTGTTACTTAAATCATAAAATGATGAGACATTATACAACCTCATTTTATTCCGCCCCCCACCCCACCAATAACCACACACACCACCCCATCATTTTTGATGACCATCCAAAAAAATGCTTGGCAGCTAGTGTATGGAACTTTTAATGTCACAGAAAAAAAAAGAAGTTATTGTATTCATTTAAATGTGCGACAAGCAAAGAAACAAGACAAAAACTTTTATTAAAAATATTCACTTGGCCCCGAGTTTCTGCAACCATGGTAACGTTCCTACGGCTTTGTATTTTAACTAAAGGGAATTATATGAAAGCAAGAGGCATGAATAGGGGTTCCCTAGGAATTGTTTAACTTAAGAAGTAGTAGCAGTAACCTTATTTATCAAAAGCGAAAGTTCAGAACTTGAGAAAAAGTTCCGGGATTGGTTCTGCATGAAATCGCGAAAACCCATGACATGCGCATATCGCTTAGTTATGCAACTTATTTGTGTAGTGTGCACTTCCATATACGTTTAATTACAGATTATATCAATGAAATACACCAAATACCTCATAAAAGCGCATTGGTAAACGAGTGCTTCGGGTAAAAGAAATGTATTTTCGTTACGAAAAAATCTTCGGCAAAATTATGTCTTAACAAAAACATAACTTCACGTCGGTCTGCCAATCATTATTTTGACACATTAAATTTGCAAATTAAGAAAGAGTTTAATGATTTGATTGGTGGAAGGTCCAAATGACGTTCAGAGATTTCTGAATTTATGGTTGGAAGGTCACGGACATAATTGCCGCGATTTCATTGGCCGATGGTCACACGTCTGACGGTCGTGTCAGGATTGTTGTTTTCAAACGGTGTGAAATGCGCGTGTGGGTTAATTAGGTTGTTTATTGAAATAATGCCACAAATTAAGCTGCCTGGGGCGAGATTGTTGATTTGTACCGAAAGTTGTTTGATCTTATTAACAATCGCTAGCGGCGAAAAACAGCGGCAAGTTTTATTCAGTTATCAAAATGAAATTCTGATAAGGCTACTAAGTTTGTCACTTGATTTGTTCTGGAATGGAAATGTCCGTCGGGCAAGTGGCGGGCAACCAGATTTGCGAAGGTCACTTGCCCGCACCCAAAATCTACTTGCCCGGGGCGTCGGGCAACCGTATTTCCGGAACCCTGCCATTTTAACATTCTTTATTGGAGATAATTTCGAACCTTTCCCTATGGAAAAACCTCTAAATTGTACCAATTCTTAAGGGGGAAGAATCCAATCATAGAAAAGAAATAAAGGTGGTTTGACATACTGTAATCTCAGTGTGTTTTTTATGCCTAATTTGGGGCCGTTATTCGGCCCCATTCACAATGCCAAAAAGTATACTTTTTTCACAATTATATCAAAAAAATTCACAATCTGAAAAAAATAAAAATTTTTTTTTTTTTTTTTAGGGTAAATACAGACCAATAAGGATACTAGTCTTAATATACGCTGGTGTTAAAACTAGTCTGTATTTCAAAAAAAATACTTAAAACCAAGGGATATTAAACTGTGAAATTAAAAGTGAAAACAGTTTCTTTTTCTTTTGTTATAATATTTCACAATGTTCACAATTTCTAGAAAAATGCTGCTATTTTTCACAATGGCACAGGCACAGGCTGCATTCACAAAACACAGAAAAAAAACACTGAATCTTTAGCGGTCCATAGTTTGTAAGTTACAATAAGTGTTAAGTTCAATAATTGATTGATGTTACACCTATACCAAATTCTACAGATAAAACATTGTTTCCCCCCCCCCCCCCCCCCCCCCCCCCCCCCCCCCCCCCCCCCCCCATAGCCAATACAAAATGTCAAAATACCCAATTAAAATCAGAAGCATGCGTACCAATAAAATATTCAAGTTCTGAAATAATGCAAATTATCCGTTTTGAATGCGTGTTGTATTTATTCATTGTCGTAAAGATAACCCCGATTTTGTGAATGGCTGGACATATGTCCGACCGGTTCTCAACTTCATTTGTTGTTCAGTCAGAAAGTCACAATTTATTGCTTACGAAACAAATTGCATTCACACTATATGAACTGTAGTTCACAACTTTTGCGAAAACTTAATTTTCAGCTATTTACCCATTTGTGTAATCTTGGGTCAGAAAAAAACAAATGCTTAAAGGGACAATGTCCATAACTTTTAGCCTATAAAACACAAGCTAATTACGTTGACAAACATAACACACCAACCATTATTGAATATTTACTATTAAATAAAACCAAGATTGTTAGACTGAATTCAATAGCGGTACAAAAAAAAGAAGTGCCATTTCGTGGGACTGAACTCGTAACCCACACTAAAATTACACTAATGGATGTCATGTGATCAGCAGAAAATGTAAATAAAGTGGGTCACACATTATTTACAAAAAATAAAACGTTTCTTATTTAAAACACAAATGTATTACTACAAACTGGGTCTATGTTAAAGGGGTTGATGCACTATTTTCAAACACAGTTTATCTTAAAGGGCTCTGAAAAACTTGAAAAAAGCTGAAGGAATTATCAAAATGCCATGAAAAATAAAGGAGATATGACCTATTGAAAATTTGCAAAGAACATAAATGGAGGCGGCCATCTTTGAACGATGACGTAATCGCGCCGTTTTACCATATATGGCATATCGATAAAATGTATTTTAAAGCAAAAAAAATCACTGCAAATGAAAAATAATACTAAAATGTATACATTTTACATCTTTATATTTATTTTTAATCAATTTGCAGTGGTTTTCTTTGCTTTAAAATACATTTTGTAAATATGCCATATATGGTAAAACGGCGCGATGACGTCATCATTCAAAGATGGCTGCCTCCATTTATGTTCTTTGCAAATTTTCAATAGGTCATATCTCCTTTATTTTTCATGGCATTTTGATAATTCTTTCAGATTTTTTCGAGTTTTTCAGAGCCCGTTGAAATAAACATTGTTTGAAAATAGTGCATCAACCCCTTTAATGTTTTTCATGTAGACATTTCACTGAATAAAAATCAGACCGTTATTTGGCTATGCTCAATATCTGCTTACTTACGGACAATGTCCCTTTAATGACCCATGGTTAGAAAGAGCCATCCTTGTCAGCATCACCTGTTCTTATATAGCCATATTTTAATCAGAACACGAACACTGTTTTATATGTATGGAAAAGGCACAAACTCCTGTTAAATAAATTGACCCCACCTCCTGACTATGATGTTTTTCAGCTGCCAAGAGTGAGATCAGTAACGCAGACACGGAAGCTAAACAGGCCGCCATGAAGTAAGTGCTCATTACTGTTACCCAGTTGTATTTGATACCATTGTAGCATTTCTGCATCTGTGGGTAGATGGTCAATTTAAAAAGTGCCTTCTTGGAGTCCCACATATGTTTTAATGGAATAACTCTTAAAGTACACTGTTAAGAGTGAATAGTTAAGACTTTTTATCTTTGTAAAACTTGGATCTCCAGAAATCCTACATGTGTGAGAACTTGTCCTGTACTTGTGTTTTCTCTCAGGAAAACTTAACGCGTTCTTGTAGCTTCCCAACAAGAACATGTGTTAGGGTTTTAAACTTATAAAAACAGTGTTTTCACTGTTGCGAGAGCCCAAACATTTTGTTTTTGATGTCAGACTAACACTGTCACTGTTTTTCTCCTGCCTGTTTTAATTGCTGATGGCAAATTTGATGGTATTTGAAAATCCTTTTTCTTCTCAGTGCAGTGATTCATTTTGAAAATCTGCTTTAAGGAGTCCCTGGGACTCACATATTTTGAAACAATGGGTCCCAGGATATTTTCTATGCAAAATTCGTTAAAAACAATCTATATAACACAATATCCCAGGGACTTACCTATGCAGATTTAAAGAACAGAAATTTGCGATCATTTTCCTTTTCTTCAGAATTACCCTCAGATTTACTCCCATCTCGTTGTTAGTGTTCGAGTCTACGTTTGGAATGTTGTTTGGTTCATCCGAAGTAGTTTTGATAAATGTTATCAATTTAACTTGTTGTGGGTCAATTTTTATAACTTTCTTCGGTAGCATTTTTTGTTCATCATCCGGGATTTCCATACGAGCGAACACTAGCAGTTAGTAAAACGCCTTTACCGATTGACAAAGAGTTCTTACTCAATCAGAATACGCGTACTACATTGTAATTGCGTTCTACTTTATAAACCAGTGTCGTGTTATATTTGTTCCCTTGTTATCGCCAAGCATCGGAAACGTTTATTTACCACCTGTAAAGTTTTCGAGCAATGCGTCCGTGGGACGCACATGTTTAAGAACGATGTGTCCTCAGAAAAAAATGTGCATCTAGGACGCGGGATGCAGAGCAAAATGGATCACTGTCAGTGAGAATTAGTTGGTTTCTGTGTCTTTGCTTTATAAGCGAGAAGGTTCATTGTTGGCCCCCTTAGACATGTGGGTTTCCCCCGGTTCCCTCGCACATCAAGACCACTCTGCCAATGCCATCAAGAATGAGTTGTATAACTGTTGCTTGTTTCATAATCATTGAAAAAAACAATACATTTATACTTAATCCTGCATTTATTTAGACTGAAGCACGCCCAGCAGGAGTTGAAAAAGAAGGAAGCAGATCTGAAAAAAACAGAGCAGGGGTACAAGAAAGATAAAGATGCTTATGAAGCAGTTCAACAGAATTTGAAAAAACTGGAGGTGTGTACACAATTGATCTACCTTTTACAATATGTTGACTATTTACTCATTATGATATATATATAAACCTATGATAGAATAACGACCAAAACTTGAAAGTTCCAAAATTTAATTACCTTTTGTTTATA
Organism: Cyrtodaria siliqua; assembly: GCA_037043455.1. Taxonomy (NCBI): domain Eukaryota; kingdom Metazoa; phylum Mollusca; class Bivalvia; order Adapedonta; family Hiatellidae; genus Cyrtodaria; species Cyrtodaria siliqua. The sequence goes on along the minus strand of JAWPHD010000066.1, from coordinate 691,586 downwards.
TAAATGCAATCAGATTTAGTCAAAATGATTTGGGCTGTTAATGCTTTATAATAAATACTTCAAGAATGCCATGTTTCCCTTAACATAAAAAACGTTTTAATCTTTAGCAATTGTAACTTTATTATTATGTATGTAAAGAATGTTTCATTTGAAATCCCAGAAATAAACACTGCTTTGATGCTGTTACAGGCTGAGATGAAAAAGTTAGGGTATGAGGAGGGTAAGGATGAGAGGTTGGAGGCAGAACGACGCACGTTGACACAGGAGGTTAACAGACTGCAGGATAAATTGGAGACGTTGGAGGCTAGGTACGCTTATTTCTGTCTTATTTGTGAAGGTTGTTGTAGGCATTGGGGAAATAATACTTTTGTTATTTGAGATTCAGCATCATGTATAGAGGTTGTATATATTGGGTCTGTTTGTGACACCCTTGCTATGCATTCTCAAGGTAATCATAAATATCTGCATCCTGCATGTATTACCTCTCTATTGGAGTGGTCTTAATTACCCTTGTGTATCAAAAGTCTTCAGATTTGCAAACTGTTAGCTGAGTTGTCTGTTTATTTTGCAGGTTTCCTCACCTAGCATTTGATTATCGAGACCCAGAGAAGAATTTTGACCGCCGTAAGGTGTCTGGACTGGTGTGCAAACTTATCAAGGTGAAAGATGTAAAGACAGCTACAGCACTGGAGGTGGCTGCAGGAGGCAAGGTCCGTATATATTATATATATATATATATATTTCTTTTTGTTTGTTGCAAAAGTGTTTTTATGACTTTAATGGGGTCAGTGGTGATACAATACCTGACATGGTGCTGACATGGTGTGGGTACCCGGGACCCCGGGAAGGCAATTTAATATTTTGCATTTTTAAGTGGGTGTTCAATTTCAGTGGTGCCTTCCTGGGATCCCTTGTATGTTTTAATGGAATAGCCGTAAGCTAAAAAAAATGTTACAATGACAAATCACATTTTAGAATTTTTGTTAAATCTACTTTTCTGTTTTGTCTACAATTGTACACATTTGTGTTGTGTCTGTAGTTGTACAACGTGGTGGTAGACACGGAGCAGACGGGCAAACAGCTTCTGCAGAAGGGAGAACTGAAGCGAAGATACACCATCATCCCCCTGAATAAGATCTCGGCCAGAACCATACCTAATGATGTGGTGAAAAGGGCAGAAGGATTGGTATGTGTGGCAGTGCCACCTCTGGCTTATTTTTTCTTTGCGGCAGATGAGAAAAGTTTGAGCCAAATTAGAAAAATTGGATCCATTATTTATCCATAATATTAGATTTATTAAACTCATTGGATAAAATTATATGATGCTCGGCTGTCGTTGGATAAAATTGTCGTTGGATAAAATTATATCAATTTTATCCAACGACAGCCGAGCATCATATAATTTTATTAGATAAAATTATATGATGTTATTTGATGCGAGGCTGCTCGCATCATATAATTTTACCCAAGAAGTCTAATAAATTCAGTATTGAATAGGCATGAACGGGAGATTCCAATTATCACATATTTAAATTCCAAAAAAGCATTGTAATGAATATTTAGTATTGTAGCTGCCTATATATAATAACATTAAACAATTATAGCCCAATTCCATTTAAAATCTATGGTGGATTCAAATTTGATTAGATATGACATTTTTCTATTAAATTGGAACAATTTTAAAATTTAGCATTATCTAAAAAAAATATTGATGTGATAGTTGATGCACTCTGTTCATTCGTGTTATTGCCTCTATGTTAATTTCCAATCAATGTTCCCCAGGTTGGTAAGGACAATGTCAATACCGCTCTGTCACTGATTGGTTACAGTGGAGACGTAGAGGCAGCCATGCAGTTTGTGTTTGGTTCAGCGTTTGTCTGTACAGACATGACCACGGCAAAAAGGGTCACATTTGATGATAGAGTGCAAAAGAGGTCTGTCACACTTACCGGAGATTCCTTCGATCCTGCTGGTACACTTACAGGAGGTAAGAGCAAGTCACACTTTGGGTTCTCTCTTTAGATGGTGGGTAGGAAAATCCATATATTAAATAGATTTGATCTCAATGTTCCTAATTTGATGCAATTTATTTGTGACTTGATGGTACCGACTTGAGATTTGATGCTCCTTATTTGAGATTTGACACTACTTATTTGAGATTTATTTGAGATCATTTGATACTACTTATTGATATCATTTGATACTACTTATTTGAGGTTTATACATTTGATTCTACAAGATTTCAGTTTTTTGATTTTTCAACGAAGGCAAAATAGCAATGAGCCAAGAATTCCATTCTCCAAATAGATCAATAGTTGCAAATTTGCTGTTTCTTTCCATATTTGTTTCCTGCCAGCTCTTATTTCCATTTGTCTATGATGAATTGGCGAATGGTTAGTGCGTGTCACTGGCTGCTGGTTATGAAACTGTTTAGGCAAAAAAAACAAAAAACTTTCCGGTGGCTTTGTGTGATTAAGTTTATTTTAACCTACTTGGAGCTCAACTTGTAAGTGAGGAAGTGTCGATTCTTACGGATGACGGAAGGTGTACAGTACTGGTTCTACCCAGGAAAAGTGGGTGGTCTTGCCTCCACCACAAAAAATCGACTGTCATATATAACCTAACATGTGTTGAAAATGAAGTAAAACACCATACTAACAAACAAACAAACAAAAACCTTATTACGACACAGACTCTGTACCATATGCCAATCACTGTCGTTGGCACTATTGATGCTGGTGTTTTAAGCATATGTTTGTATATACAGGTGCTAGATCACAGACCAGCTCCATCCTGGAGAAGTTGCAAGAGTTTCAGACTACAGAGCAGGCGTTACGAGAGAAAAAACAGACACTGGGGCAGGTGGAGCATGAATTACAGTCCATCCGGGCAGTGGCACAGAGGTGAGTAGTGAGAGCTAATGTAACATGTTTTGCTACAGAATTGGAACAGTTTCACCAAACAGGGGTAAAGGTTTAGTAAATTATGTATTTTACGAAGCAATTATGTCTATTATTTGAAACACCTTGCTTTTTAGTTGAGCATGTTTACAGTTTACTTAAATCTCGCATCACTAACCCCATGTCCATGATATCTTTGTTGATATCAAGTTCAGTTCCATTATATCTGTGTTGATATCAGGAAGGTATATTTCTCCAATACCGTCAAAGGTATTGCTTTGAAACTTTGTATGAACATGTACTGGGGTAACCTCTTTCACTAAGCCCCACCCCACCAATGACCTTGACTTTAAACAACAGAACTTAGTCAAATTTTCTTGGTTAAAGTTTTTTGGAAGGTATATATCTCCAATACCATCAACGGTATTGCTTTGAAACTTTGTATGAACATTCACTGGGGTAACCCCTTACACATTCACTAAGCCCCACCCCACCAATGACCTTGACTTTAAACAACAGAACTTAGTCAAATTTTCTTGGTTAAAGTTTTTTGGAAGGTATATATCTCCAATACCATCAACGGTATTGCTTTGAAACTTTGTATGAACATTCACTGGGGTAACCCCTTACACTGTCACTAAGCCCCACCCCACCAATGACTGACTTTAAAGACAACAGAACTTAGTCAAATTTTCTTGGTTAAAGTTTTTTGGAAGGTGTATATCTTCAATACCGTCAAAGGCATTGCTTTGAAACTTTGTATGAACATTCATTGGGGTAACCTCTTACCCTTTCAGTAAGCCCCACCCCACCAATGACCTTGACTTTAAAGACAACATGCCTTAGTCAAATTTTTCTTGGTTATATATCTCCAATACCGTCAAAGGTATTTGTTTGAACATTGGCTAGAGTAACCCCTTACCCTTTTGCTAAGCCCCACCCCACCAATGACCTTGACTTTATAGACAAAATAACTATGAACATTAACATCCATGGTGTACTTAAAATGTATTCATTTATGTTTTATATACTTTATTTCAAATTGTGGCCTTTACTTATTATTTTTTCCTTATTTATTTATTTGTTATTGCACTAAATAAAATAACAATTTAAAGATAGATATAGTATACAACCTACGATCCGAACATTTTTTATATGGTGTTTTACATCATTTTCAATACATGTAAGGTTATATATGATGGTCGAATTTTTTTGGTGGAGGCAGACTACCCACTTTTCCTGGGTAGAACCAGTACTGTACACCTCCCACCATCCGTAAGAATCGACATGATCCCAACAAACCAAACCCTCGTGAATGAACAAAAAAACAGAAGGTGAGACAGCCCGTGGTGGTGGCCTTGTCTACTTGCTCCGTTACTTAAAGATATTCATTTTTGCAAAGCAATGCACATTTTCTTACCTAAAAATTGCTGCCCATGAGCATATGAGACATTTAGCCAAACTGTCAAACGTGTCATGTAATAGTGTTTATTTGTGTAGTTAGTATAACATTTAATATGTTGTGTCATTTTGGAGAAAAAAAATATACAGTCGAACTTCGATAGCTCGAACACTGGTGATTCGAATACCATCGATAATTCGAGCACATTTTCCGGTCCCGACACAACTCCTATATAATTCAATGTAATTTAACCTCGATTTTTCGAATATTATTTCTCGAATACCCCGGCTCGCTCGAGTACTTTTTACGGTCCGAAGATCCATTTTTGTGTGAATTTAAACCTCGCTAAATCGAAGGTGATGATCCGTTGCCATGCGACGTCGGCCATATTCATTGTAATCGACGCGGTTGTATTTGTTTGTAGCAAGTTCGATCATAGTGCGAAAACAGATCAAGTTGGTTGTTAAAGGTGCGAACATATATGTCTGAAAAGCGATAATAGATACAAGTTATGTTTAGTGAACTTCGTTTACTGTTAATTACGATAAATTAAACACGGTTGGTTTTCTAATAAATAACGTTTGTTGATTGGTCTTAATAAAAATAAAACAATAATTAAAATAACGTGTGTTCACTTTTTAATTAAATAAGAGCATTTCCCGAGTATGTTTAGTGAACTTCGTTTACTGATTAAACACGGTTGATTTTCTAATTAAATAACGTTTGCTGATTGGTTTTAATAAAAATTATGTGCTACGCTATTGTCTATTCTATTCAATTCTATGTACTGAAACCAGTCTTACCTTGTTCTCATTATTCGGACTTCCGGCTTGTATTATTTTTATACATGGATGAGCCATTTATTTTATGACACAACACTCTGGAATTGTTAATAAAAAACGACAGCCATTTGAGATTCAGTTATATTATTGCTTAGTAAATATGACTAGACAGTTTAATACTGTATGATATCCAACATCTCAAACATTAATTTCCTTATTCATTCAAACAACTTAACAAATATATGGAGGTTATTAGACTGCAATGATCTCCCTTGGTTCTCACTCAAGTGCCAAAGTGCAGACAGTGAAAAAATTCCAAACCAACCGATGATTGTAGATCATTAAAGCCATTTGCAATGAACCATTTTATAATCTCAATATAACTCTGTTAGCATTCCCATCATTCTGTTTATGATCGCTATAATCATAAATTCTTATACACAGTAAGCATTCTTTGTATGATTGCTATAATCATAAATTCTTATACACAGTAAGCATTCTTTGTATGATCGCTATAATCATAAATTCTTATATACACAGTAAGCATTCTTTGTATGATTGCTATAATCATAAATTCTTATACACAGTAAGCATTCTTTGTATGATTGCTATAATCATAAATTCTTATACACAGTAAGCATTCTTTGTATGATCGCTATAATCATAAATTCTTATACACAGTAAGCATTCTTTGTATGATGGCTATAATCATAAATTCTTATACACAGTAAGCATTCTTTGTATGATTGCTATAATCATAAATTCTTATATGCAAGCATTCTGTTTATGATCGCTATAATCGTAAACGCGCACTACCTGTAAATTAGAGGATTCACGAGCCCACCTACAGTCCTTGGTTGCGTAACTTAACCTCAGTTAACTTTATGTGAATGCCTCACTTTATGTGTTTGATACTTGGTCATATGTATTGTTGGCATTGGTGGACATCACTGAACGACAAAAAATTACCAAGGTCAAGGTCATATTTTGCATTATTTTCCTCAAACTTAACCTTGGTTAGGTAACAACCTCAGCTAACTTTATGTGATTGTCTGACATTGTCTTTGATACTTGGTCATATGTTTTGTTGGCATTGGTGGACATCGCTGAACGACAAAAAATACCAAGGTCAAGGTCATATTTTTTCCTAAAACTTAAAATTGAATTGAATTGAATGTTGTTTAATGGCTCATCAACACAGTATAGGTTATTTAGAGCCGCCCCAGAGAGAGGGGAAGGATACATAGGAATCCGGGAACCGTGCCCTACTCTTATTATCGAATAGATTCCTATGGTTCTGTAACGTGCTCGGAGGATAGACCGATACAAGGGACCGCCCGGTTTACGTCCCCATCCGACGGACGAGGCTAAGGGAAAGTGTCTTGCCCAAGAACACACCGACGAAACTCAGTGGCACCATGGAGGGCTAAAACTACACCCTGGTTAAACCATGTAACCTCAGTAACTTCACTTCTTATGATTACCTCGCTTTTATTCAACTTGGTCATTGAAGTGTTGTCTTTGGTGGACATCATTTAAGCACAAATTTAATAAAATATTTCATATAAACCATATTAAATTTGTGTGAGATGTTTAATACTCCATTTCTCAGCACATCATTTTAATATACTGCAACCATTTATTAGTGGTATTCTCAATTTTGCCATTAATCAAATTCCGCTCTCCGGCCTTTGCTCGGGGTGCCTCCCGCCATCTTGTCCCATTGTAAATACATTGCACAAGTTGAGCGAGTTCACTTTCAAGTTAAATTCAAAATGAATCGAAAAAAATGCAAACTAAAGGTTGAGCGTGAAAATTAAGTACTTATGAAACATTTAAGACAATTTTATGAAAACAATAACAAAGTTTAATGCATAAATTTAGCACAAATTCATGCAGAATTCCTCAGTTCTTTAAAAAGATGTGGGTGGGCAATGGCGATGTGATGTCACATGCACCCCGAGCTCAAAATCTCCAGCAAAGAAGAGCGGAATTTGACTTATGGCAAAAGGGTGAATTGCATTGAATTGTGCGCATGAGATAAAATGGAGAATGCGCCTAGATCCTTCAAACCTGCGTTGAAGATGGAAGAAAACGTCAGATATCCATGTAGAACCACCAGTGTCATTCTGCAAGCAATATAATAAAGACTAACCAACAGCACATGTTTGATATCTAAAATATATTTCTCAAATTCATTGTAAACAAGAGTGAAAGTAACATTTCATACAAAATAAAAATTTCAGTACAAAATTGCAACATGCTTTTTTTCAAATGACATAAGCAAAATGCTGTTGAATATTCTATTTGTTATATTTATTCAAACTATTTTCAAGAGAATCAACCAGATTGATTGATTTTGGTTGTTCACGCCATTTGCTGCACATATAAGACTACATGATCTCCTATATAAATTACCAGCCAACAGTTTTGACTATATGACCTTCTTGTTATAAATCATGTAATAGCAGTTATTTAATGGTTTCCCGGTCAATAGTAACACTATTTGCCCTCGGTGAATGGAAGAATCATGTAAATAGTTAACTTTTGCCCTCGGCCTTCGGCCTCAAGCAATTATAAGTTCACATGATCCTTCCATGCACCTCTGGCAAGTATTTCTAACTGTTGACCGACGAGCCATTAAATAACTGTATAATATATATATGGGCATTTCTACTGGTGGAGGAAGACCACCAGATACCCTTCAGTCAATTTTCAGACACCAAACAGCACTTGGATAGAGCCAATGACCTTCTAGAAACTACCGTTTAGTATGTAGTTCCATATGAATATAAAAATGTATTGGGGGTGGGTGTATTTTAGCCGACTTAAATTCTATGTGTGGGTCTTGAAAACTAAATTTTGCATCTATGGGTGTTTGGTCAATTTGAAAGTGCCTTCCTGGGGTCCCATGTATGTTTTAATGGAATAGCCCTTCCATCATGATCTTTTTTTATATCAGGTTCACTACCATTACAGTCTTCGAATTTAGCCACTGGTCCCCCGAGGCCATCAAAATATGCATCGGGGCCTGTAAAAATCATGAGCTGGCAGGCCCGGGGGTACAGTACACATTTTCACTGTTATGAGGTCGAAAAACAAACATTTCAAGCAGTCCGGCACACAGTTAGCGAGTTGTTTATTATTTATTTGATTCAGGAAGTCTTGAAATACACAAGCTGGTATACGCGCATATTTTACAAGATTACACACCCTTCTGATAGCATTTTTTTGTCATATCGGTATACCAGTCTATCTGGCATTTAGTTACCGAAGTCGTTCGTCCCAATCACTTAGTACCTTGACAAATTAAAGTTCTTGCATTTAGGTATACCGATTTATTAAAAGTATCGGTGGATAGTGTTGCGCAATTATAATATTAGTGACATTTTCAGGTTAACCCTGACATTTTGTATACCGTACATGTGCATTCAAATAGTCCCGGACAAAAGATCTGAGGTGGACGAACTGCATTGGCGCGAATGGTCCGAACTTTCTATCTGGTTCCCTGTTATCAGAATGCCAAGGCACATTACACATAATGACCTTCAAAGGACACCGGTTCTTCAGTAAACAAACCGGGAGCTCTAAGCTGACTTCAGCTAGTGTCATTTCCACGACCTGATCTTTCGTATAGCAGGATATTTTCATATTTTCATGCACATATTTGCATACCACAGGGAGTTTTTGGATTTCATTAGATTTTAACTGGTGTGGGTTGGAGGTGCGGGGGCCTTTGAGTCAGGAAGGGGGAAGGTCAAGTAGGGTGTCAATCGGCCGGGGTGGGGAGGTTGTGGGAGAGCGAGGGTAAAAAAGCCTGTACAGGCCCCTGCCTCTCATTACCAAGCATTTATTATCATAAATTAAAAACAATTAATACTTAATAATTATATATATTTTATTATAGGATCGCTTGACTTTGTCCTGTTTGGGCCAATAAAGTACATACACGTCTGCTGTAATGTAAATTGTATTCGGGCCAGCAACATTTTAGCCGGGCCAGCAATATTTTGAAGTTGGGCCATTGGTTTGAAAAGTTTTTCCTGAAGACTGCCATTACATATCTGTTGATAACAGGTTCACTACCTTTATATTGTTTTTGATATCAGATTCACTAAGATCAAGCATGAGTATGACATGAAGTTACAGGAAGTAGAGCATCTGAAGGCCAGACTAGAGCAGGGCTCACATCATCAGCAGCTGGAGGAAATAAACAACCTCAAGGAAAATATTGGTAATTTCATGTGTCATTTGTTATTATGATTTAAACAGAACATAAAACATATGTATTGGTTTGTATGACCAGTAGGTAATCAAATGCATTGCTCCAGCTTGTCCTTTTAAGCAGGAGCTATTCACATTTTGCATCTCTAGGTTCCCTGCACTAAGTTCTGGACTTAAATGACTTATTGTTGAAAGCATTGATTGTTTTTATACACTCTATATACTACTCTCACCATTCGTCCTTCCGTCCGAAACAAACCATAACTATGAAAGAAATGAAGGGATTTCCATGAAACTTTGTACAAATGTCAACTGTAAATAGCTTTATTGGTAGCAATTTCATATAAAGACAGAAGTTCAATGCAAATGATAAATAAAAAAAGAGAAATGGACTTCCCTGACGAATGCCTTTTTGTATGGGAAAAAATTTTGACATGACATTTAAATCTGTGTAATACTAAATCTGTGTAATACTGTTTAGCTCAATGTTAGCCCTGTTCTCTTCAGACAGTATACATACATGTACAACATGAATGGCACATATGTACCAAAGTAGGTCACCATGGATGACCTTAACCTACTTTTACACGTGGGTTCTCAATAAGAGAAATGACCGCTTCAAATGGCATTTTGGGCCGGTTCAAAATTGTTCAAAAAAAATATAAAAAATAAAAATATGAGGACAGTGACATGGATAGTATGTGTTATTGAACTTTGTAGTGATAATGGAAAGTATTTGTTGTTGAATTTTGTAGTTATGTGGATATGTGGTGTTCAGAATACAATTTTCAAATGGATATGTGTTGTTGAAGTTTGGTAAATAAATATAATTGTCAACATACTGCACTACCTCTAAATACAGATACAACTACTGCACTGCAGTACTTGTATCTGCATAAAGAGGAATATTGCTTATAAAATTGCACTTTAAAGTGTGATTTAAAAGGCATTCAAAATAGACCGAAATGCAGGAAATGACGCACTCAGTTTCAAAATTTTCCCCGGACCACCCGCCTAGGCCTGTTACTTTTTCAAAAAGGCCTGTTCAACCAAAAGTTATTGAGAACCCTGGGTAATTCTGGTTCACAAGATGCAAAAGTCAATAAGAACATGCATTAGACCTTCAAAAATAGGTCCCCATGTCCCTTCACAAAGTTATGGTCCTTGTTTTACTTTATTTTTTATTTCAAATTTGTGTGTCTTAAACTTCTCCAAAACTACAAAACTACAAACTCTGTCTTCAACTTTCTAAATAGTAATTTCACTTCTTTTTTACGCAGTTGAGTATGAAGAAGTTCAGAAGAAAACAGAAGAGATAAGGAAAAAGAATGCAGGGAAAGTGAAGGATTTGGAAAACAAGATAAAGAATGCCAAACAGCTGAGGGAGAATGAACTGAAGGAGGCAGAACAGGGCGTCACACAGGCCAAGAAAACAATGGAGGCATCAAGTAAAAAGATGAAAGAAAAGTATCAGGTATGGAAATATCTTTTATGTTATTCCTGGTAGCAGCTGTTATTCCTAGTGGCATCTGTTATTGCTGGTGGCAGCTGTTATTCCTTGTGGCAGCTGTTGTTGCTGGTGGCAGCTGTTATTGCTTTGCTGCTGTCAGCTTTTATTGCTTTTCTGGTGGCAACTTATTCCTGGTGGCAGCTGTTACTGCTGGTGGCAGCTGTTGTTGCTTAGCAGCTGTTACTGCTTTGCTGCTGGCAGCTTTTATTGCTTATGACAGCTTTTATTACTGTTGAAAATCGACAATTTCAAGGAAATAATTGGTAGTTAGATGTGTTCTTTATTATTACGGTTTAAAAAGCACTTGCATATTTATTTATTCATATATCGGACCAGTTAGTACTTCATCACGGTACAGTGGTAATTGAACAGTTTAATTATGCCTTCCTTTTTTTTTTTAATATTAATTTATCAGCTCGCCAGCACAAAGTTAAAGAAAGTTTGTGCAATACAAAACGGTGTCATGCTGTAGGCGTTAGCAGTTCTGGTTTCGGTTTGCATTTAGCTGGTTAAACTTTGTGTTCAAGTGTTCCTCAGGAGACATTATAATTTTTTTCCATGAATTGTCGTGTATTACAGGAGGTAGACAGTATAAAGCTGGAGCTTGAGGAACTGAAGAAGGAGATAAAGTCTTATGAGGAACAGCTGGCCACTGTGGACGAGACAATCAAGCAGTTCAAACAACAACTCGAGGAATTGGAACAGAAGGCATCTGAGGCAAAGGTAACCATATGATATATGTATAATTATATTACATGGAAAAGCTGTCAGACCACAGTGAACAAAATAGATCAATTCGGTGATTCAACAGCATGTGGAGAGTATATAAGATAAGGGCTATTCCATTAAAATGTACCCTGGACCGCAGGAAGGCACTTTAATAAACGTCTGCGGGTGAACCCTGTTTTCCGAAATTTGGTTCTGTAATCTCACTTTTGCATCCATGGGTAGGTGTTCTATTTCAAAAGTGCCTTCCTGGGGTCCCATGTTTGTTTTAATGAAATAGCCTTAAGATAATGTTTATTCAGAAAGCTACATAAATGTAACATACAATCGCTATTATAGTGTAAGAGAAGAAGTGTTACAACTTAGAGAAAAATACAAAGTACATTTGTAATAATACTAAGGTTTATACCCACAGTACATGCAAAACAATGGTCATATACACAATTATATATATGATGCAGAAAAATCACTGAAAATCAGTCCAGTCTGCCATTTGATTTTGCTTAAGATTTGTGTTCACAAGCATTTTTCTGTTACCATGATCATGAGACAATGTCTCGTTTGTATGTTTTGTAACTGAGCTGTTGTTTCATTTTCAAATTCAACAGAGATTAATTTGTTTGCTGTTTAGAGATCACTTGTCTTTGTTTAGAAAAAGTTATTTTGTACGCTCATCCAAGTCACCACTGCTTTGTTAGCTTGACTTTTTGCAAATTATTCTACTCCACCAACCATCGGCGTTACCATTAGCATTAGTTAACCCTTTTTGGTAAGCTCATATCTCAGAAACTGCATGACAGAATTCAATAAAGCTTCACACATTTATTCAGTATAGAGAGATAACATGCTACACACAAGTTACATAGCTCTATTTTGACAAAATCATGCCCCTTTTTGTACTTAGTTTCTTGGTTAACCTTTTTCGGTAAGCTCAACTCTCAGAAACCATCTGGCATAACTAAATAAAACTTCACGTATGTATTCAGAATAAATAGATAACATGCTACACACATGTCATATAACTCTGCAACCTATTTTGATAAAGTTATGCCCTTTTTCGTACTTAGTCCGTTTCTGCATTAACCTTTTTCGGTAAGTTCATATCTCAGAAACTGCTTGAAGAAACTTGTACACATGTATTCGCTGTCATAAGAGGAACTCATTCAAACAAGTGCCATTACACTGTTTTGAATTTTACAGAATTGTACCCTTTTTCAACTGAGTTGCCCAATAAATGGACAAGGCCTTGAAAAATCGAGCATGCTTTCATCGATAGCCCTTGTTAAAGGGAATGTAGCGACACAGCCAAACAAGCTCTGTTATTGTGAGTTCTGAAAAACTTGGAAAAAGGTGAAAGAATTATCAAGATCGGATGATAAACAAAAGTTTTGACCATTTAAAGGTTGTTCTAAAACGAATATGGAAGCCGCCATTTTTAGAACTTTGACGTCATAGTTCCATATTACCGTATATGGAATATTGATACATATAATTTAAAACGAAGAAAATCACTGCAAATGAACGATTTTAGATCGTGGTGCGGCGTCCGTCGTCTGTCTGTCTGTCCGTCTGTCTGTCCGTAAACTTTTATTTGTAGCGACTACTCCTCTGAAACTACTGGATGGATATTCATGAAACTTTACAGAAATGTTGCCCATGAAGTCTTGTTGATCCTAGCAAAAATTCATGTTGATGTGAAATCCAAGATGGCTGCCAAAGCTAAAAATAGATTTTTAAAATACAAGTTTGTAGCGACTACTTCTTGAAAACTATAAGTGATATTGATATGGGACTTTTTCTAAAATGATCAGCATGACATGATGTTGGTCGTTGTCAAAAATCGTTTTGATTCGACGTTAAACATGGCTGCCAGCGGCCATCTTTGTTTACATAGAGTTATATAGTAAAAACTTGTAGCGACTACTCCTCTGAAACTACTTGGCGGATTTTCATGAAACTTTACAGGAATGTTGCTCTTGATGTGTAATTAATCCTAGCAAAATTTCAGATCGGCCAGAAATTCAAGATGGCCGCCACAGCTAAAAATAGATTTTTAAAAAATAAGTTTGTAGCGACTACTTCTTGAAAACTAGAAGTGATATTGATATGGGACTTTTTCTAAAATGATCAGCATGACATGATGTTGGTCGTTGTCAAAAATCGTTTTGATTCGACCTTAAACATGGCTGCCAGCGGCCATCTTTGCTTACATAGAGTTATATAGTAAAAACTTGTAGCGACTACTCCTCTGAAACTACTTAACGGATGTTCATGAAACTTCACAGGAATGTTTCTCTTGATGTCTAGTTGATCCTAGCAAAATTTTAGGCTGGCCGGAAATTCAAAATGGCCGCCACGGCTAAAAATAGATTTAAAATAAATACATTTGTAGCGACTACTTCTTGAAAACTGTAAGTGATATTGATATGGGACATTTTCTAAAATGATCAGCATGACATGATTTTGATCCTTGTCGAAATTTAATTCGATGCAACTTTAAACATGGCTGCTAGCGGCCATCTTTGTTTACATAGATTTATATAGTAACAACTTGTAGCGACTACTTCTCTGAAACTACTTGACACATTTTTATGAAACTTCACAGGAATGTTGCTCTTGATGTCTTATTGATCCCAGAATTTTTTAGGTCGGCCGGCAATTCAAGATGGCCGCCATGGCTAAAAACAGATTTTTTAAAAAAAAGTTTGTAGCGACTACTTCTTGAAAACTGTAAGTGATATTGATATGGGACTTTTTCTGAAATGATCAGAATGACAAGATGTTGATCCTTGTCGAAGATTACTTTGATTCGACATTAAACATGGCTGCCAGTGGCCATCTTTGTTTACCTAGAGTTATATAGTAAAAACTTCAACTTGTAGGGACTACTCCTGAAACTACTTGACATTTTTTTATGAAACTTCACAGGAATGCTGATCACCTAGCTATCAAAATCTATCAGTAGAGCTTCAAGGTCATTGACCTCTTGTTTTACTGGTCATATAAAGCATTATTGCCATTAGGTATTACATATTTTTCATACAGTTGCTGTCATTTTTTACCTATATAAATCAGTAAATTTTCATATTTATAAATATTCCATATATGGTCATTTAGAACCGTGATGTCATAGCTCTCAAAATGGTCGCTTCCATATCCGTTTCAACAGAAACTTCAAATGATCATATCTTCTTTGTTTATTATCTGATTTTGATAATTCTTTCACCCTTATTCAAGTATTTCAGAACTCTCAATAATAAAGATGGTTTGGCTGTGTCGCTACATTCCCTTTAAGTATTGGTATTTGCCATTGTAGGGGTTGTGGAACCTCAGTCTAGACATCATTGATGTCACATCAAGTTCATAAAAATAGACTGGGCACATTTATTGAGAAGTTAATTCATCATCCTTGTTCATCCAACTGTTTTTGCACGCAATATGACCTATTTATGTGTCAACGTGCCGTAAAACACCATTCATTCATTTGTTCATCCAAAGTGCTACGTTTAAGTTTTACAGCTTATCAAGATCTCGGAAATGCTCAAAAACACTCAAGGCTTACTCTATATTTATATAACAGGATGTAGTGAAGGGAGCGCAGGAGGAAGTGAACAAACAGAAGGACCTCCTGAAGGCATGTGACAAGGACATAGGGGCCAAGGTGGCAGAACAGAGGTCCCTGCAGAAGGAAAGTCACTCAGCTGAGATCAAGATGAAGGAACTGGACAACAAGATTGTTAAATTCCAGAAGGACTCAAAAGATGCAGCAAAAATGGTGGGTACTCCAGTGTTATAATGCATGTAGTATATCTGTCTTTTTCAAGCCCACACTTTTGTCGGATGAGGAATAATAAACCTTAAAGGGATGTAGCGACACAGCCAAACAAGCTCTTTTATTGAGAGTTCTGAAAAACTTGAAATAAGGTGAACAAATTATCAGTGATAAACAAAAAAGATATGACCATTTGAAGGTCGTTCTAAAATGGTTACGGGAGCTGCCATTTTGAAAACTATGATGTCATAGTTCCATATGACCATGGAATATTGATAAATATCATTTAAAGCAAAGCAAATGAATGCAAACTCTTTAACCGGTCATATAACGCATTATTGCCATTAGTTATACATATTTTTCATACAGTTAAGTTATGGTCATTTAAAACTGTGATGTCATAGCTCTAAAAATGGCTCCCCCACCCCCACCCCAACCCCAATAAATGAGTAAATATTTATATTTATCAATATTCCATATATGGTCATTTAAAACTGTGATGTCATAGCTCTAAAAATGGCAGCTTCCATATCCGTTTCAACAGAGTTTTTAAACGCTCATATATTCTTTGTTTATCATCCGATTTTAATAATTCTTTCACCCTTTTCCAAGTTTTTCGGAATCCACAATAATAAAGATTTGGCTGTGTCGCTATGTTTCCTTTTAAAATCACTTGCAGGGTGTGTCATTGACAGACCTAAAACAATTTATGTTTTTAACTCATGGTTTCCGCTCAGTAACTTTTGTTAGGAATGAGGTATTGTGACAAAACTTAGTGTATGGAAAGCAAGTGTGGGATGCATTTAAGGTCATAAGGGTAAAGGTCAAGATTGCTGTTACTAAAATATAGAAAATGGTTTGCTGGCAGTAACGTTAGTTAGGAATGAGATATTGGACTGAAACTGTGTTTAGGTAGCTTATATGGAAAGGAAGCTTGGGATTTCATTTAAGGTCACTGGGGTTAAGGTCAAGGTCACTGTTACTAGAAAGAGAAAAAACGGTTTTACAAACACTGCAGGTAAACATTCAAATCTTAGCTATAGTCCTATATTGGCTGAGGTATCAGTCATTATCATACAAAACTCGGCATAAAATGTGACTTAAAATGTTCAATAAAAGTGCAATATAGGATATGAAATGGCTTTAAATGACAAGTCAGTATCTCATATTCAGAAATGGTATTTTCCTTTTGTACTAAATATGCAATGAAAATTCACAATTTAAGTGTGACACATGGATTATGCAAAAAAGTTGGTACTTTAATATTTTATTCGATATATATTTTGCTCTAGGTTGAGAACATGTTACAGACCTATGACTGGATAGTCGACGAGAAGAAATATTTTGGTCAGACCAACACGGCGTATGATTTTAAGGTTAATGACCCCAAGGAGTCAGAGCGTCGTATACAGAAACTGCAGGAGACAAAAGACAAGTTGGCCAAGAATGTAAACATGCGTGCCATGAACATGTTGGGCAAAGCAGAAGAGCAGGTGAGTGAAAACACAGTAACATGGATGTGGAACTTCTGTATATTCAATTATATATTCTACTACAATGGTGAGGAAACTGGAAATAAAAAAACTTTTGAGCCGGATTGTATAGCAAAGGCTTACAGTTTGGCGATTTCTGTCTGTCAATAGGTCTGTCGGCGTGATTTGACGTTTTGGTTAACATTAGAGGTGTAATGATACAATCGAAAATGCCCCATATTCAAATCGTATTTGCTATTCGCTGCAATGGTAATGGCTGTGCGTTGTTAACCTTCTCGCCTCTCACCTCTGCGGGTTCGAATCCCACTGGGTGCTCGACTTGTATGTGAGGAAGTGTCGATTCTTACAGATGGCGGGAAGTGTACAGAACTGGTTATACCCAGGAAAAGTGGGTGGTCTGCCTTCACCACAAAAAAATTGACCGTCATATATAACCTTACATGTGTTGAAAATGATGTGAAACACTTTACAAACAAAACAAATGAATATTTTCGAATACTATTTTTTTTATACGCACATCTTGACGGGATTATTTGATCACGCACGATGGGCTAGCGACAGGCGTCCGGTAATGTAGTGTCCGCTCTATAACTGGAGTAGTTTTAATCCAATCTTGATGAAACTTCGACACAATGTTTATGGCCACAATAGCTTGGTCAAGTTCGATAACCGACGCTATTGCTAAAGAAACGCTGGAGTTAAGGCCCTTTAAATAATGGAAAATTTATGATTTTTGCGGTTTCCTCTCAATAACTTTAACATTTATAATCCGATCATGATGAAACTTGGGGACAGTGTTTATGGGCATAATATCTCAGGGCTTTTCCTAGGAGTGCCCCTTCCTAATGGCAAAAAACACTTTTTTTTTCCCAGTTTAAAGAAAAAAATCCTTATCCACAAACAAAATAAATTATTAGACATTTTCTATTGTGTTTGTGTCACTCCACACACTCATTTCAGTAACTGATTGTTTTTACCACTCTAACAGGTTCAAATCACTATTTAATTGATAATTGTTCATAATGTACTAATTTCCCGATTTTGGCAATTTGTCGATAAAAAAATTCAATCTAGGGACCTTATTCCCAAAATACCTAAGAAAAGCCCTGTATCTCAGTCAAGGTTCGATAACCAGCCACATCGCATATATAATGCGGTGTTATGACCCTTTGATTTTTTGAAAACTTTCGATTTTCCGGTTCCTGCCCAATAACATTTATAATCCAATCTTGGTTTAACCTATGCGCATAAATTCTCAGTCAAGGTCGATAGTTGCGTCACACCTATTATGCCAGAGTTGTGGCCCTTTGATTTTTGAAAATGTCATTTTTTGGCGGTTTCCACTCGATAGCTTTAACATTTATAATCCGATCTTGATGAAACTTGGGGCATAGTCAGGGTAAATTTGTACCTGCCGATGATGGTACAATGATGGAATTCCATATGTATGACGGGCGTTTATTGTGTCAATTTGGCACTCTTGTTGTAGTATCATTATGGTGTACTTTGACCCTGTCCATACTCAAACTTCCATTTATCGGACGTTAGAGTATGGTAAAATGCCGCCCCTTTGTTTATCCTAAATTAAACAATTTAATGCTATGCATTCATCAAAGACATATACTACCATACTACAAGTTTGTATGTACAATATGAAGTAAATACTATAAATAGTCAATTAAACAAAAATACCCCATATGCTTTCTACATTTCAGTAAAAATTTTACTATAAAGTCAGGTTTCCAATAAGTTTATATCTTACTGGTTTAATAAATTGATTTTAATTGTTTGAATCTGAAAAACAGTGATGGAGGTGGTGGCATTATGGTAGAGAGTCGGCCTCACATGCGGGAGGTCGTGGGTTGGGATGGGCAATCGGATGAAATTTACAATCGATCATCGGTTACAATCGGTGGATGTAACCAATCAATCATCGGTTTTAATCGGCTAGTCTGTATGGCGTATAACATATGCATGTTAATTTGAGTTTCAGGCCTTGAACTAATAGTTTCTGATTATGTATGTATTCTTTCCTCTCTGGTTGGTTCTTATGTTATTTAATTTTAATCAGCAAAATAATTATAATTGGTATAAACGTGTTTATTTGTTTACCGGGGTATACGGTCATTTTCACAAGTGTATTTCCTAACTGTTGTCTCCTGAATAATCGTGTTTATTTCTGATTTTAACATTAATTAAATCGCGTTTTTACATTTTACCGATAATCGATTATAAACTATTATCGGTCATCATAATACGAAGCCTAAGTAACTGATGATCGGTTACAATCGATTAATGTGTATATCACTAGTCGTGGGTTTAATCGCCCCCACCACCACCAGCTCATACCAAAGAATTTATCTAAATGGTATTACTTGCTCCATTGCTTGAATCTCAGCATATAAAGTGCTAGGACTGGTCGACCCGGTGTGAGTGAATCTGAAATCAATTTCTTGGGAGCATTTATGTTCTTATGAACTAAAACAGTCCACAACATTATACCAGCTTTTCAAATTTCTCCAGTTACCACCGATAAGCCAAGAGCATCTAGAGGATGCATATTTTGGGATAATTTTTGGGACTGAGAAGATTATTCATATAAACAGTTTCTTAAAAAAGTAATAATAAATGCTGACGGACAAAATATATACACACCAGTCATTTTTACTTCATGTTTGTATTTGCAGTATAATGACCTGATGAAGAAGCGGAAGATAGTTCTCAATGACAAGGCCAAGATATCGGCTGTTATTGCCGAACTTGATCAGAAGAAAAATGAGGCCCTCAAGAAAGCCTGGGAGCAAGTAAATAAGGTATGTAGTGATAGATCTGGATTCTGGATGATGGGACATGACATGGGTTGGATATCGTTAAGCACGAACCGGTCTGATACCGATACTGATACCAACGAAACGATACGGTATTTTAACGATACCGATACTGATACCACTTCCCATGTATCATGCTTTTAGTGCATCTGACCAGCAATGATTTGGTCAGTTTATACTCATTCTTTATCATTTAATCAAATATATTTATATGGGAGAACTTTGTTAATCATTGCAGTATATAAACATTCAAAGCCAGTAAATGGAACTTTGTATTCAAACTTTTTTTTCCAACAGGTAACAGTGAACTAATAAACACATATTAGTGATTACAAATAAATCATAGTAGACTCGTGATTAATCTCAGACTAAAATGACTAGAAGTTTTTTTAAAGTAAACCGTAACTTTCAAAAGAAAATCTTGAAACAATAAACAGTTTTTGAGACACCAATTTCAGTTCTACACTTTGACTAGAAGTTACATTTTGATCACTGCAATTTCCACCGTCAGTTTTCTTCGCAAAATAAGCCCATACATGGGAATTGCGAACTCTATTTCCGACACCGACCATTTTCTAATGTTCGCGAAAATAGATGACTTGTTTACATTCGTTACTGCTTGGATTCTAACTTTTATTTTTAATAATTTAAAATTAACGATAAATGTTTATTATGATATATTATTGATTTTCATCATCTAAAATGAAGGCTAAACAACTTAAAAAGTAATGCAAAACTAAGCCTGACATCGTGCGAGTAGCTCGCCATAACGGCAGTGTCTGTATAAAATGTCAACCTTCAGTTCAGACTCGCGCTACCGACGTGTTGGCTTATGTTGTGTTGTTTTATTACCTGCAATTTGATAAGAATTTCGCGTTCATTTTTATGGAAATACCGAGATCGGAACAGATTTTTACGAAACGGTATATACCGGTTCTTTTTGAAGTAACTATTCGGTACTCTACCGATACCGGTGGATACCGGTACCCGGTATCCAACCCTAGACATGACTATTAAATATGTTTTACTTTTTTTTTTCCATGGATTTACTGAGATTTCAAGGAAAGAATAGTGATAATTCCTCCTGGGAGTTATTTTCACTAAATGGATGTTTTGTGACTTCTTTTTCCATTGCTTTCTTCATACAATTTTATGTTGGTTAACACTGAATAGTTCCCAGAAATGTACTTATCAGTTTGTTAAATTCAGTTCACTAATTACAGTCTAGTACTAAGTTTTACAGGTAAAAAGGATCTGTCCAGTGAGCACCTTGACTGCATGAGGCTTGTTGTGTGTCATTATTAGCTCGACTGATCAGAGATCAGCAGAGCTTATGCCGTGGTGCGGCGTCCGTCCGTCCGTCCGTAAACTTTTATTTGTAGCGACTACTCCTCTGAAACTACTGGATGGATATTCATGAAACTTTACAGAAATGTTGCCCATAAAGTCTAGTTGATCCTAGCAAAAATTCATGTTGATGTGAAATCCAAGATGGCCGCCAAAGCTAAAAATAGATTTTTAAAATACAAGGTTGTAACGACTACTTCTTGAAAACTATAAGAGATATTGATATGGGGATTTTTCTAAAATGATCAGCATGACATGATGTTGGTCCTTGTCAAAAATCTTGATTCGACGTTAAACATGGCTGCCAGTGGCCATCTTTGTTTACATAGAGTTATATAGTAAAAACTTGTAGCAACTACTCCTCTGAAACTACTTGGCGAATTTTCATGAAACTTTACAGGAATGTTGCTCTTGATGTCTAATTGATCCGTTCAATTGCGGTCCGAACGTGCGAGACCATTAACTTTCTATGGCAGCCATTTTTTTTTAATTTTCCCGCGCGTTTACCCCCTTCTAAAATCAGACCATTTTAAAGTGATATTTTTTGTTTAAATCCAACAAACTAATGGTGCCTAGCCTAAGGCACATTTTTTACTTATTTAAATGTTGCATATTATGAAAACGAAAGAGAAGAGTCTGACCGATAGTTGTTCAGCAATAACAATCAACAATGTTAACATTGCCACCTTAAATGTAACTTCGCCATCAAAAAATAAAATAAAATAAAATGCCTACCTACCTACCCTGTTTCTTTTCACAATGTTACAGTAAACATAGGTATAATTTTATTTGGCTTAATTGATATTGATATGGGACGTTTTCTAAAATGATCAGCATGACATGATGTTGATCCTTGTCGAAATTTAGTTCGATTCGACATTAAACATGGGCGCTAGTGGCCATCTTTGTTTACATAGAGTTTGTATAGTAAAAATTTGTAGCGGCTACTCCTCTGAAACTACTTGACGGATTTTCATGAAACTTCACAGGAATGTTGCTCTTGATGTCTAGTTGATTCTAGCACAATTTCAGGTTGGCCGGAAATTCAAGATGGCCACCACGGCTAATCATAGATTTTTGAAAAACAAGTTTGTAGCGACTACTTCTTGAAAACTGTAAGTGATATTGAAATGGGACTTTCCTTAAATGATCAGCATGACAAGATGTTGATCCTTGTCGAAAATTATTTTGATTCGACATTAAACATGGCTGTAAGTGGCCATCTTTGTTTACCTAGAGTTATATAGTAAAAACTTCAACTTGTAGCGACTACTCCTCTGAAACTACTTGACAGATTTTTATCACAGGAATGTTGATCTAGCTATCAAAATCTATCAGTAGTGCTTCAAGGTCATTGACCTCTTGTTTTATAATCCAATATTAAAGAGATAAGCAGTCCCAGTGCATGTTCATTATATATTACCTGTATTAAACAAGACTGGATATAAGATATTATTTTTTTCAATAGAAAAGTTGTTGTATCCAAAAAGTTAACAGGAACTTATCATATTTCTTCATCAAACCTTGTATATTTGCATGTTTATTGACAGAAGTCAAATCTCAAATGTTCACAGTCTGGGTTTAAAAGTACCAAAAACTTAACACAAATACTAAAATTCCCTATTACTTTTTCAGTTCTTCATATATCTTCATCAAATTTAATATATATATAGCCAATGACGGTAACGACTAACAATTACCAATATTGAAAGGTCAAGATCAATGTCAGTGTCACAACCTGGGCTCAAAAGTACCGACAATTTAACAACCAACGTTCCTTATAACTTCCCTTTCTGCACATTTCTTCATACAGCTTTGCAAATCTATTGTTATTGAAACAAGTCAACATAATACCATACCAGTGAGTATCAAAGGTCAGGGTCATCAATGGCTGGGATCTTGCTGTCTGTAACTTCTACTTTCCCTATATACACATTATCACTAAATGACTTTATTTTCAGGATTTTGGCAGTATATATTCCACATTGTTACCGGGAGCCAGGGCTAAACTTGCGCCCCCTGAAGGTCAATCTGTCCTTGATGGCCTCGAGGTCAAGGTTGGCTTTGGTGATGTGTGGAAAGATTCTCTCTCAGAACTAAGTGGAGGTCAAAGGTCAGTGAAAACATATTACTTTGAATGCAAGTTATATTAGCAGTGTCTACAAAAACTGAAGAGTACTGATAGACTTAATTATCTATTGTCATCAAATGGGATTGAATTGGGTTGTACAGCGCACAACACAAAAAGGGTTATATGGCACCAAACTGTAATGAACATGTCAGGCTCATCCTCCATTTACATTGAGGGAAAATATGTAGAATGGGCCTAGATCCTTGCAGAACTACAAGTTGTTGCAAATTTTATAGTTAACACTCCATTTACGATGGAGCCAAGCTTAAACACACAGGGTTATGAGCATGAAAGAATGAACCTGAAGGAAGAATGAACCTGAAGGTGGGGTCTTACCCCTCTACCTTTATCAGCATTATCAGTGGACCTATTCTACACCTGGTACCCACACGGGGCATCATCAAATGGTAGTCTTTTAAAAGACAGAGGAGAGGCTTGATTCACAAGCTGTTTACCCATCAGAATGACTTCCTGTTTTCAGAATTTGACATTAAAATATTTGGTGGTAGCAGGTGGGGATTCAACCACCTATGTGTATCACCTGTGCAGAAAATCACATAAACCTCAATATACTTCAAGATAGTAAACATTGCATTTGATCTGTCGTTTACACACGATGGTACTCATATTTACACAAGATGCTACTCATTTACAGGTCCCTGATTGCGTTATCGCTGATTCTGGCCATGTTGTTGTTCAAGCCAGCTCCGATCTACATCTTGGACGAGGTGGACGCTGCGCTCGACATCTCACACACGCAGAACATCGGGCAGATGATCAAATCTCATTTCAAACATTCACAGGTAAGCATCACTGTTGTTGTGGGAGTCCTCCCCAGGACACATGGATTAATATCTGTAGTGTTTTTTTCTCGATATAATTGTTCCATGACCATTGTTAGAAATTCGCCATTTATTCTTTCAAATTTCCCTTTGTGTTTGAGTTTGAGAGGGAGGGTTTAAAAAGAAGGCGGCTGATTTTATAGTTCTTCCTTTTGTTATTGTATTGGGGAGTGCTAAAATTAGCCAGTCAGCAAACCAAATTATTGTTGGGGCGCTTGTTGATTTTAGGTGATGGGACCCGACTATTAAATATGTTTTACATTTTTCCATGGATTTACTGAGAGTTCACGGAAAGAAAAGTGATAATACCTCCTGGGAAATATTTCCTGGAATTATTTCCGCTAAGTGAATGTTTTGTGACTTCGTTTTGCATTGCTTTCTAAAATACAATTCGTACCTAAATAAGTTGTATACCAGTGAAACAGACATTTTTAGTAAAAACACCCTATACTTTACAAAATCGGTTGAGAAATAAAAATTTAATGCGAAAGCTGTTTTTGATGGGGCTTTTTCAAGCAAAATTCTGCTTCATGAAATGTTTTGAAAAATACTTATTTTTAGAATTTTTATCCGAAAATGGTTTTAAATTTTTGGATATTCCTAAATTAAAACAGCCTGAAAGTTTTATTGCAAAATATGAAGGCTAACTGTCTGTCCGTCCCGAAAATTGGTGTCTATCTCCTCCCACAGTTTTCAGGCAATTAGTTCGAAACTTTACAGGATTCTTACCTATGATGTCAAGATGTGCATATCGATTAGGAGTCAAAATGGACTATGTATTACCAGAGCTCTAGATAAGCTGAGCCAAAAAACGCAAAAGATTTCTTGCTATGCGTACTAAAAAGTTTTAAAAAAATAAGAAAAATGCAAACGATTTATTTCAATGCGTACCGAAACGAAAATGCACCACATTTCGCATCTTCTGAATTAAATGGTTTGTTTGATTGTCGAATTGCTCTGTTCCATACTCGTCACACGTTTGTAGAATATGTGCCTAGTACTGTATGATGCAAGACTCGATTAGAACATATTGAGAACGAGTCTACGTTTGACTAAACGAACATTTCACAGACGGGTTTTGGGTTATGTTTCAGTTTACTTTATAAAACGTGTTGAATTGAGGTATTATTAATAGGTACTGTAATCCAGTCTGCGTATTGTTATCCTGTCAGATTTTCCCGTAAAATACGAAAAGATGTCGGGTAAAATCGCGGAAGGAAAAAATGCATAAACATCGTTTCAAACGTAAATAAAATCATCAGCTGTATTTCCGTTAAAGCAGATATGTCGTCTGTCAGTTGTCTAGCCAATAATATTTGATTTGATTGATCAAAGTGTTTCAAAGTAAAAAAAGAAACATGATGGAAGCACAATTTCAGATAAAACTATTGCCGGCTGGAAGTTGAAATTTCATGGCTTGTAGTGGAAGGTGTAGTATAGTAACGGCAATGGTGTATTGTAAAATTTACAATAACTATCGGTAGTTGAAGAAGAAAAAAAGCAAATATAAAAAAATGATGGGTAAAAAACCCAAATAGCAAAAACCTTATCTAGAGCTCTGTATTACCGTAGTTACGGCCCTTTTTTTGTAAAATTTTATGTTTTCCGCTGATTGTTTTCAGTGGGGGTATCCGTGTCATATGGGCATATTTCTAGTTAGGTAATGATAAATATAATGTTCTTGTTTTGTGTTCCATTCCAGTTCATAGTCGTTTCCTTGAAAGACGGTATGTTCAACAACGCTAATGTTTTATACAAGACCAAATTTGTTGACGGTGTTTCCACGGTAACCAGATATGTACAGAATGCTGGCAGGGCGAACGAAGGAAAGGAAAACAATCACGGAACACAGGGCAAGAAAAAACAGACAACAAACAAACGAGCAAGATTAGATGAAGTGCCATCTTAGTCTTGTAGTACAGTTTAAAAACTTGTTCCACTAATGATACAGAATGTTAGTGTTTTAAAATGTTAAATATATGCTGTCTATAGCCGGTGCCAATAACTCGCGCTGTAGGAATTAACTATTTATGAAAGACATCAAATTAGAAGCCCGAGTGATTGTTTATTTTTCTTGCAATTCACATTATTATGGACGAGTAAATATCTCTATATGATACTGTCAAATGTATGAGTTGCATGCTAGCATACTAAACTAACTTCTTCAAGATATGAATTGCTGACCGACTTATTTGAATTTAGATGACACAGTGTATTGCCTGTGTACATGTCTGTTTTATTGTACAACCAACTACAGGCTGCCCTTGGGTGTACACTGGTCCCAAAGCTTCAGATTTTTAAAAGTATAACCTTTTTTTTTTATACAGAATTTTTAAATATCAGATCAATCATCTCATTACCTCTACTGCTAAATCCTGCTAGAGGCTGGGGGTTAGGACCACCCTTTCATGTTCCTTTTGTCATTTTTTTATCATGCTCATTCAAGGTCTTCTTCATGACACCGCATATGCAAATGTGAAAACGTGGCTCCATCGTAAATGGAGCGTCTACAACTCTACTAACTCTGCAGTTCTGCAGGTTAGAAGGTTCTAGGCTCATTCTGCATATTTTATCTAGATGTAAATGGAGGATGAGCCTGGCATGTTTGTTCATCCCTGTTTGGCGCCATATAACCTTTCTTGTTTTGGTATTAAAGCGGCCTTGGTAGCTCAGTGGATAAGGCCTTGTGCTTTAGAGCTGCAGACCTCATCATTACCCTCTGTCTTCACCTTATCCTATAAATTATGATCTGTAAAAAACATTATCATCATTATTTTATGTTATGTTTCTTTTTGTTCTCACTTTCTCCTATCTGTCAATTTGTGTTTCTTGTTTATATCATTGTCAAAATTCCTCAACATGCATACGATATCATCTGGACCTGGTAATCTCTGGTTGTATATTGTGTAATAATACATGTCGTGTTGGGAGTGTATGTAATATCTAAGAAAACAATAAAATATTATAATAGTCAATTGTATTAAATTGTTTTTTCTGTTAATGCCATAAAATATGAAGCCTTCTCAAAATATATTGTAGTGTTGTAGAACATGAATCCCTTGTCACAAGTTGTGTGCTGCAATCTCTGTAATTTGATAGAAATGGGATAGTTGTATGTAAAATATCTAAATCTCATTAGATGACATTTGCACTTTATTTGGCAGTTAATTTCCAGTTGTTAATGTTGTGTACTTCCTGTGCCATTATGTTTCTGTTATTTCGTCATAATGGTTAATGGCAACCCTGACTGTTGGCCATAAATGATGACCTTGATCTTGAGCATAAGGAACTCTTGTTAGCTCTACTGATCAAAGATCAGCAGAGCTTATGCCTGGGTGCGGTGTCCGTCTGTCCGTAAACTGTTTTTGTAGCGACTACTCCTCTAAAACTACTGGATGGATTTTCACGAAACTTTACAGAAATGTTTCCCCTGAAGTCTAGTTGATCCTAGCAAAAATTCATGTTGATGTGAAATCAAAGATGGCCGCCAAATTTAAATATAGATTTTTGAAAACAAATTTGTAGCGACTACTTCTTGAAAACTATAAGTGATATTGATATGGGACTTTTTCCAAAATAATCACCATGACAAGATGTTGGTCCTTGCCAGCAGCCATCTTTGTTTACATGAGAGTTATATAGTAAAAACTTGTAGTGACTACTCCTCTAAAAGTGCTTGACAGATTTTCATAAAACTTCACAGGAATGTTGCTCTTGATGTCTAGTTGGTCCTAGCAAAATTTCAGGTCAGCCGGAAATTCAAGATGGCTGCCATCGCTAAAAATAGATTTATTTTTAAAAAAACAAGTTTGTAGTGACTACTTCTTGAAAACTATAAGCGATATTTATATGGGACTTTTACTAAAATGATCAGCATGACATGATGTTGATCCTTGTCGAAAATCGTTTTGATTCGACGTTAAATATGGCTGCCAGCGGCCATCTTTGTTTACAAAGTTATATATAAAAACTTGTAACGACTACTCTAAAACTACTCGACAGATTTTCATGAAACTTCACAGGAATGCTGATCTAGCTTTCAGAACCTGCCATTAGAGCTTCAAGGTCATTGACCTCTTGTTTTTTAATTGTATGCAGGTCCTTTGATCCCATATTACGTGAGTTAAATTATATCAAATTATTCCAAAGTTACTATTTATGTATTTGATTAGCTGAGAAAATCACAGCCCTTACAGTTTTATATTCTGTACCTACCATCATTTTTAGCGCGACTGATCAAAGATCAGCAGAGCTTATGCCGTGGTGCGGCGTCTGTCTGTCCGTCTGTAAACCTTTTTTTGTGGCGACTACACCTCTGAAACTACTGTTCGGATTTTCATGAAACTTCACAGGAATGTCGCTCTTGATGTCTAGTTGATCCTAGCAAAAATTCAGGTAGGCCGGAAATTCAAGATGGCCGCCACGGATAAAAACAGATTTTAAAAATGCGATTTTGCGGCGACTACTTCTCAAAAACCGTAAGTGATATTGATTTGGAACCTTTACCAAAATGACTGGCATTACATGTAGTTGATCCTACCCAAAGTTCATTTTGATTGGATATCATACATGGCCATAGTTGATCCTAGCAAAATTTCAGGTCGGATGGAAATTCAAGATGGGACTTTCTCTAAAATGATCAGCATGACATGATGTTGGTGCTTGTCGAAAATCGTTCTGATTCGACGTTAAACATGGCTGCCAGCAGCCATCTTTGTTTACATGAGAGTTATATAGGAAAAACTTGTGGCGACTACTCCTCTGAAACTACTCGACACAATTTCATGAAACTTCACAAGAAAGTTCCTCTAGATGCCTAGTTGATCCTAACAAAAATTCAGGTTGTCCGGAAATTAAAGATGGCCGCCATGGCTAAAAATAGATTTTAAAAATGCGATTTTGTGGTGACTCAAAAAACGTAAGTGATATTGATTTGGAACCTTTACCAAAATGACTGGCACGACATGTAGTTGATCCTAACTAAAGTTCACTTTGATTGGATGTCAAACATGGCCGCCAGCGGCCATCTTTGTTTACATAGAGTTATGTAGGAAAAACTTGTGGCGACTACTCTGAAACTACTAGACGGATTTTCATGAAACAGGAATGTTGCTCTTGATGTCTAGTTGATCTAGCAAAAATTCAGGTCAGCCGAAAATTCAAGATGGCCGCCACGGCTAAAAATAGATATTAAAAATGCGATTGTGTGGTGACTATTTCTCAAAACCCATAAGTGATATTGAATTGAAACCTTTACCAGAATGACTGGTGCGACATTTACTTGGTCCTAACCAAGATTCATTTTGATTTGATGTCAACATGGCCGAGCAGCCATCTTTGTATACATAGAGTTATATAGGAAAAACTTGTGGTGACCACTCATCTGAAACTACTGGACAGATTTTTATGAAATTTCACAGGAAGGTTGCTCTTGATGTCTAGTTGATCATAGCAAAATTTGAGGTCGACTGAAAATTCAATATGGCCGTCGTGCCTAAATATAGATTTAAAAAAAAGTAAGTGATATTGATTTAGAACCTTTACCAAAATGAATGGCATGACAAGTAGTTGGGCCTAACTAAAGTTCATTTTGATTGGATTTCAAACATGGCTGCCAGTGGCCATCTTTGTTTACATAGAGTTATATAAGAAAAACTTGTGGCAACTACGAGATGGAATTTCATGGAACTTTACAGGAATGATGCTCTTGATGTCTAGTTGATCCTGGCAAAAATTCAGGTCGGCCGGAAATTCAAGATGGCCGCAACGGCTAAAGATAGGTTTTAAAAATGCGATTGTGTGTTTCTCAAAAAACATAAGTGATATTGATTTGGAACCTGCCACGACATGTAGTTGGTCCTAACGAAACATTTTGATTTGGATGTCATACATGGCCAGAGTTGATCCTAGCAAAATTTCAGGTCGGACGGAAATTCAAGATGGCCACCATGGCTGAAAATAGATTTTTAAAAAATAAATTGTTAGCAACTATTTTTTGAAAACTATAAGTGATATTGATATGGGAATTCCTCTAAAATGATCAGCATAACATGATGTTGGTCCTTGTTGAAAATTATTTTGACTCAACATTAAACATGGCATCTTTGTTAACATAGAGTTGCATACTAAAATCTTGTAGCGACTACTCCTCTGAAACTACATGACTGGATGACTGGTTTTCGTGAAACTTTTCATAATTTCATGCTGATCTAGCTATCAAAATCTATCCGTAGAGCTTCTACGTCATTGAATGACTTATTGTTGAAGCATAACATTTTGTTATCCCCCACTGCCGCAGGTGGAAGTGGATATAGTAATGCCATCAGTCCGTCCGTCCCATTTCGTGTCTGCTCAATGACTCGAAAACTTCTAATGAGACTGCAATCAAATTTCACATGATGATAGAGGGCAATGAGAGGATGTGCAGAGCGCAAGAACCATAACTCAGCCTTCATTTAGAGTTATTGCCCCTATAATTTGTGTCCGCTCTATAACTCGAAAACTACTAATAGGACTGCAATGAAATTTTACACTGATAGAGGGCCATGAGAGGACGTGCAAAGCGCAAGAACCATAACTCTGCTTTTATTTAAATTAGAGTTACTGCCCTTTGTAATTTTATACTTATAATTTGTGTCCGCTCCATAACTCAAAAACTACTTGTGGGACTGCAATGAAATTTCACGCAATGATGCAGGGCACAAGAACCATAACTCAGCCTTCAATGAAATTAGAGTTACTGCCCTTTGTAATTTTATACGTATAATTTGTGTCCGCTCAATAACTCAAAAACTGCTAGAGAGACTGCAACGAAATTCACACAATTATAGAGGGCCATGAGAGGACGTGCAGAGCGCAAGAACCATAACTGCTTTTATTTAAATTAGAGTTATTGCCCTTTGTAATTTTATACTTATAATTTGTGTCCGCTCCATAACTCAAAAACTACTTGTGGGACTGCAATGAAATTTCACGCAATGATGCAGGGCAATGAGAGGACATGCAGAGCACAAGAACCATAACTCTGCCTTCAATGAAATTGGAGTTACTGCCATTTGTAATTTTATACGTATAATTTGTGTCCGCTCAATAACTCAAAAACTACTAGAGACTGCAACACAATTTCACACAATGATAGAGGGCAATGAGAGGACATGCAGAATGCAAGAACCATAACTCTGCCTTCAATTGAGTTATTGCCCTTTGTAATTTTATACTTACAATTTGTCTCCGCTTCATAACTCGAAAACTACTAATGTGACTGCAATAAAATTTCACAAAATGATAGAGGGCAATGAGAGGATGTGCAGAGCACAATAACCATAACTCATTTAATTTAAATTTATTGCCCTTTGTAAGTTTATACTTATAATTTGTACCTGCTCCGTAACATGAAAACTACTAATGGGACTGCAATTAAATTTCACATAATGATAGAAGGCTACGAGAGTAAGTGCATAATGCAAGAACCATACCTCTGTCTTCATTTAATTGAGAGTTATTGCCCTTTGTAATTTTATACTTATAAGTCTTGTCTGGAGCATAGCTTAAAAACTACTAACGGGACTGGAATGAAACTTCACACAATGATAGAGGGCAAGGAGAGGAAGTGCAGAGTGCAGTAACAATAACTATCAGATTGAAATTGAGTTGCTGCCTTTTGTAGTGTTATATTTTACTTTCTGCTTTATGTGCACTGATAAAACTTAATTTAAACAAAGCACCCAATCATGAGTTCTACAGCTACACAGAAAAACACTGTGGCAGGGGATATGGCCGTCTCTCAGACTGCTTCTTCTTTGTAAT
The DNA here is from genome assembly GCA_037043455.1 of Cyrtodaria siliqua. Lineage (NCBI taxonomy): Eukaryota > Metazoa > Mollusca > Bivalvia > Adapedonta > Hiatellidae > Cyrtodaria > Cyrtodaria siliqua. Next base: position 659,823 of record JAWPHD010000066.1, on the reverse strand, counting down.
GCAGTAATATTTTTTTGTCTCTTGCCCATGATGTTCAACACTTACAGTTTTGTTCGTAATGTTGTCCCCCCTATAATGGCAGTTCTACTTGAACAGTCATGACTTATTATATTTTGGTGTTCAACCATAAATGCACAAAAAACTTTTGTTCCCAATATCCAAGAAGTTTTGGGAGTTTAATATGGACAAGGCACAAAAATTGCCAGTGACCTTGATGACCAGTGTCCTTGAAAACAAAACAGAGAGTTAACACAATCTTATTGAAACAAACATTGTCAATATGGTGATATTCCAGAAGATTGTCACTGTTACAAGCTAAAATGCTCCTCTTTAAAAATAATTAAGGGCAATAACTCTGTAATGCATAGTTCAATTTTGCTTGTTGAACACACCCGAGAGGCTGAGATCTTATGAAAAATTTAACAAACCTTTATTAGCATACAGTTTGTGAAATCGGAGAACCCAGAATCAAAAAACGTTTACTGAAATTTTTGTATAAACCATTTAAAACTCCCTTATTTTGATAATAAAGGCCCTCACCGCTGTAGGTTCGATCCCTCTGGGGCCTAGGAATCTGTGAGGAAGCTATCCAGCTGGCTTGTGGAACATCGATGGTTCTACCAGGTGCCCGCCCGTGCACGAAAATTGCCCGGAAGGGCACCTGGGATCTTCCTCCACCAGTGGAAGCTGGAAAGTCGCCATATGACCTTAGCTGTTGGTGCGACTATAAAATCCAATTCAATTGATAGTGAAATAACTATGTAAGGTTCATATCGATTTTGCTCGGTGTCCAACTCATGTGAAATCTGAAACAAACCTACAAATAAATTTGGTGAAAATCAGAAGCCGTTTATGGAAGTTTTCATGTAAGCAAACTGATCTTCTCTTATCATTTTATTAATTTCAGGGCCGTAACTCTTAAACTTAAGTTTAATTAGTAAAGACTAGTAAAGACTATGAAAGATGAAGGCCCTAATGTGTTCACAAGGCTTTTAAATACACGGGCCAGAACTCTATTCTAAATGAGTACAGCTGGTCTTCGAAGTTGTCTGAGCTATGATTACTATTAACAGCTTGACCAAATTTAGTAAAGATTGGATGAAATAAGAAGGTGCTAGTGTTTAGAAGGCTCGCTAGAGCGTTCAGTAAAGCAAGGGCTATAACTCCATTGTTTCTTGTAGAACACACTATAACTTCGAAACCATGTCACACACACTCCTGAAACTTCATAGGTATGATATATTGTCCTTGGTGGGAGAAGGAGCCCTATTTATTTTGTTTGTTGTCAGAAGGTCAAAGTTGTTATGACCTTATACGGCACTATAACTTCGAAACCATATCACCCGCACTTATTAAACTTCATAGGTACATTGTCCTTGGTAAGAGGAGGAATCTGTCAGTAGGTCAAAGGTAAAGGCTGCCATTAATGTATATGTAAACACGCATTCTGCGCTAATAACATCCAAACAATAGCACCCACACTCCTTAAACTTCATGGGTACATTGCCCTTTGAGAGGTGAGAAGTCCTTGTGTTTTTTGGGTCAGTAGGTCAAAGGTCACCATAACCCTATGTGGTAATATGCATTCTGTAACACCCATGCTCCTGCTGAAATTGTCCAGTCAAAGGGCCAATATCTTCGAAAGCATAACACCCACACTCGTGAACCTTCATATGTACATTGCCCTAGGTGAGAAGTTGGGGTCAGTCAGTCAATGTCACCATGATCTTATGTGGACATATGCATGCTGTGCAATAACTGATAACACCCACAATTAGGAAACTTTATTGGTAAATTGCCCTTGGTGGAAGTAGAAACACTAGGTCAAAGGTCAAGCTCACCATGACCTCACCATGACCTTATATAAAATACCCATCCAAGCTATAATTTCGAAACCAATATTTCACAAGAAATCCGCGGATTCACATGTCTCGCCTAACGGGGGCTGTTCTTAAAAATAAAAAGGTCAATGATGCCTAAATGAAAGTTTGTAAACATTTTTAGTAACTAAAAACAATGCAGTTTGCAGTTTGCAGAGATGACATTTAAGTGCCATTGTTTAAAAACAAAATGCCATTCTATTAAAAACAAGAGGGCCTGTGGATGCTCTACTGTCTAAAATGGCTCTTATATCAAGGGTTGTCGACATAAAATTCCCATCAGTACTACGTTTAAAGCATTGCAAAAACAACAGGGATAGGATGGCCTTAGATCGCTCACCTGGTAATCATGGACAATAAGTCTGCTGTGTCTAGTCTGGCATGGGTATTTTTTAATTTGTTCCACTTTCTTCTATGAATGAAATTTTATAACAAGAGGCCCAAGAGGGCCTGTGGACGCTCTACTGGCTCAAGATAAAGTTTATGTATAAGGGGCCATAAGTCTTTCAAAAATCATTCAACCAGAACATGGCAATGACAGGTGCAACTAGGCTTAGTACTGATCATCCTCGCCAAGATTCGCTGAAATCTGGCAAAGAGTTCAGAAGAGACTAATCTGGACAAAGTTTGTGTATTAAAACATTTAAAGGGTCACAACTCTGCCAAAAATCATTCAACCGAAATATGGCGATGACATGCACAACTAGGCTTGATACTGATCATCCTTGTCAAGTTTCGTACATATCCAGCCAGGGGTTCAGGAGAACTAGCCCAGAAAACAACTGTGGTATCAAAATCCTTTAAAGGGACATAACTCTGCCAAATATCTGTAAACCGAAATGTGACGATGACATGCACAACTAGGTTTGGTGCTGATCATCCCTGCAAAGTTTCATTGAAATCTGGCGAGGGGTTCAGGAGAAGTAGATCAGAACAAAGTTTGTGTATTAAAACTTTAAAGGGCCATAACTCCGCCAAAAATTATTCAACCGGAACACGGCGATGATTTGCACAACTAGACATAGAATTGATCATCCCTAAAATGTTTTCTTTAATCCGGCCAGGGGTTCAGGAGAACTAGTCAGAACAAAGTTTGTGTATTAAAACCTGTAAAGGGCTATAACTCCGCCAAAATCATTCAACTGGAACACGGTGACTATGTACAACTAGGCTTGGTATTGATCATCCCTTTGAAGTTTCAATGAAATACGGCCAAATGAAGGCCCTTTCGTCTTAATGAGGCCAAGATATAGCATATTTCAGAAAATCAAGGGCCATGACTCCGATGTAAATGGTCCAATCTGGATGTTTTTCGAACTTGTCCAAGCTTTCATTGATATTAACAATCTGGTAAAGTTTCTTAAAGATCGGATGAAAGATGAAGGCCTTATCATCTTAAGGAGGCAAAATATAGGATTTTTAACCGCTGTAACTGGTCCGATCTGGCTGGTTTTCGAACTTGACCGAGCTGTCATTGATATTAACAATCTAGTAAAGTTTAATAAAGATCAGATGAAAGATGAAGGCCCTATTGAATTAACGAGGCAAAATATAGCATTTTTAACTAAATCAAGGGCCGTAACTCATCTGTTACTGGTCCGATCTGGCTGGTTTTCGAAACTGTCTGAGCTGTCATTGATATAAACAATCTGGTGAAGTTTGGTAAAGATCGAATGAAAGATAAAGGCCCTATCGTCTTAACGAGGCAAAATATAGCATTTTTAACTAAATCAAGGGCCCTAACTCCGCTGTTAATGGTCCGATACAGCTAGTTTTCGAACTAGTCCTAACTCACATTTATATAAACAATCTGGTAAACTTTGGTAAAGATTGGATGAAAGTGAAGGCCCTATCATCTTAATGAGGCAAAATATAGCAATTTTAACTAAATCAAGGGCAATAACTCCGCTGTTAATGGTCCGATCGAGCTGGTTTTCGTACTTATCCGAGCTTTCATTGATATTAACAATCTGTGCAAGTTTGGTAAAGAACAAATAATAAATGAAGCAGCTAGTGTTCACAAGGCTTAATATGGCATTTTTCAGCAAAACAAGGGCCATAACTCCGGTGAAATTTATCCGATCTGGCTGGTTTTCGAACTTGTCCGAGCTTTCATTAATATATAAAGACACTGACAAAGTTAAGTAAAGGTCCGATTAATATTGACGGCCCTAGAGTGTTCACAAGGCAGAAAATAGCATTTTTCAGAAAAAAAAAGGGCCATAACTCCTGTGTTACTGATCCGATTAAGTTAGTTTTCAAACTTGCTTGAGCTTTCATTGATATTAACAATCTGTGCAAGTTTGGTAAAGATCAAATAATAAATGAATGTGCTAGAGTGTTCACAAGGCAGAAAATGGCATTTTTCAAAAAAAACAAGGGCCATAACTCTGGTGTTACTGAACCAATTTAGCTGATTTTCAAACTTGTCCAAGATATCATTGGTATTAACAATCTATGCAAGTTTGGTAACGATCAAATAATAAATTAAAGGTGTTAGAGCGTTCACAAGGCAGAAAATGGCAATTTTCAGAAAAAACAAGGGCCATAACTCCGGTGTTACTAATCCGATTTGGCTGGTTTTCGAACGTGTCCGAGCTTTCATTGACATTAACAATCTATGCAAGTTTGGTAAAGATCAAATTATAAATGAAGGTGCTAGAGTGTTCACAAGGCTTAATATGGCATTTTTCAGCAAAACAAGGGCCATAACTCCGGTGAAATTTATCCGATCTGGCTGGTTTTCGAACTTGTCCGAGCTTTCATTGATATAAAGACACTGGCAAAGTTAAGTAAAGGTCCGATTAATATTGACGGCCCTAGAGTGTTCACAAGGCAGAAAATAGCATTTTTCAGAAAAAACAAGGGCCATAACTCCGGTGTTACTGATCCGATTAAGTTGGTTTTCAAACTTGCTTGAGCTTTAATTGATATTAACAATCTGTGCAAGTTTGGTAAAGATCAAATAATAAATGAATGTGCTAGAGTGTTCACAAGGCAGAAAATGGCATTTTTTAGAAAAAACAAGGGCCATAACTCTGGTGTTACTGAACCAATTTAGCTGATTTTCAAACTTGTCCAAGATATCATTGGTATTAACAATCTATGCAAGCTTGGTAACGATCAAATAATAAATGAAAGTGTTAGAGCGTTCACAAGGCAGAAAATGGCAATTTTCAGAAAAAACAAGGGCCATAACTCCGGTGTTACTAATCCGATTTGGCTGGTTTTCGAACTTGTCCGAGCTTTCATTGATATTAACAATCTGTGCAAGTTTGGTAAAGATCAAATAATAAATGAAGGTGCTAGAGTGTTCACAAGACTTAATATGGCATTTTTCAGCAAAACAAGGGCCATAACTCCGGTGAAATTTATCCGATCTGGCTGGTTTTCGAACTTGTCCGAGCTTTCATTGATATAAAGACATTGGCAAAGTTTCGTAAAGATTTGATTAATAATGAAGGCCCTAGAGTGTTCACAAGGCAAAAGTTAACAGACGGACGGACGACGGACGGACGACGGACGACGGACAACTCGCCATCCCATAAGCTCTGCTGGCCTTCGGCCAGCAGAGCTAAAAATGGGTGGGGGTTTATATTAACATTCTAAACAAATATGGTAAAGATCAGATAATAAATGACGTAACTACAGACTTAACAAAGGAAATACAAAGTTTGAAAGGTGTAGTGCATACAGTTGCGCGAAATTGACCTCAATGCAAAAGTTGAGGGTCAAGTTCACTTCCACATTTGCTTTGTCACGTTGCGATGTACCACCCAAGATACAACTATAAGCAAAGTTTGAAAAGTCTATAGTGTATACAGTTTGTGAGAAAATGACCTAAGCGCAAAACTTGAATGTTGACGCTGCCGCCGGAAAAGCAACACCTATGTCTCTTGTTTTCTTCGAAAAGGCGAGACAAAAACCATAAGCACTCACAGAATATCCAGTACATTGCCCTTGGTGGGAGGAAGAATCTTATTGTTTTTACAGTCAGTAGGTAAAACGTCAGTCACCATGACCGTATATGGAAATGTGCATTCTGTGAAATAACTTGGCCTTGGTGAGAGGTGTTTTGGGGTCAAGTTCATCATGACCTTGTATGGAAATATGCATTCCATGCAATAACTTTGAAAACTTAAGAAATATCTTGGGTACATTGCCTTTAGTGAGGTACATTGCCCTAAGTGAGAGAAGTGTTGTGTGGTCGAGGGGTTAATGACATTGTGTTGTCTCTCGCCTCTCACAGTTGTGGGTTGGAATCCCACTGGGAGCTAGTGAGAAAGAGTTGATTCTTACAAATGGCAGGAGAAATACAGTCCTGTCAACCATCATACATAGCCTAACATGTGCTAAAAAATGACACCAAACAAACCCTTAGTGAGAGGTGAAATTATTGGTTTTGAGGTCAGTAGGTTAAAGACCTTAGGTCAAGGTCACCATGACCACATATGGAAATATGTATTCCGGGCGATCACTTCAAAAGCAAAACACCCTCTCATGAAAGTTCACAAGTACATTGCTCTTGGTGAGAGGAGAAACTCTTTTGCTTTTAACAATCAGTAGGGTAAAGGTCAAGGTTGCCATGACCTCATGTTGCAATATGCATTTCGCACAATAACTTCATAAATGCAACATCCCTCCATGTGATACTTTATAGGTACATTGTCTTTGGTGAGAGTAGGAGCTCTATTGCTTTTGGGGTCTGTAGGTAACAGGACTTCAGACCTCATATGGACATACATATTCTCAGGTGAACTGAACTGAACTGAATTGGGGTTTTAAGGTGCACCGACACATGAAAGGTTATATGGCGCCTAACAGGAATGAACATGCCAGGCTCGTACATTGAGATAAAAATTGGAGAACTGGCCTAAAACTTTCTAGTGATATGAGCGAGATGGCACCTGAAACTATTCAGGAGTCATGATGAAGACCTTTAATGAGCATGAACAAAAAATGATAAAATGAACATGAATTTGGGGGGATTCTACCCCTCTGCCCACCCCTCCAACGGGATCTGCAGTGGTCCTTTTCTTTCCCCCGGAACCACACGATGCAATATGTAAGTTTTAATAGAATGTTTTGGTACTTTGTACAAAACTAACATCTTTGGTATTATGACTGAATAGATGACGTGCTCAACATACAAATAATATGATGATAAAAGGAAGCATTTTCAAGATAAATCCTTATTTTACACAGACTTGTAAAACATGCAATTATTATACACAAAACTCAGTCAAATCATCATATGAAATAACCTTTTATTAAATTAAAATGCCTAATTTAAAGTACCTATATGCTCATTTCATTTATTTATATTAAAAATAATACATGCAATATGTTAATATATTATTTTGTATACACATACTATTGCCAAATCCGTATTGACACTCTTTTTTATACATGCAGTTTTTAAACAGAAATGCTTTTTTTACAGAACTCATTTCTAGAATATAACAAATATGTAAATAACAAGAGGTCAATGACCTTGAAGCTCTACTGATAGGTTTTGATAGCTAGATCAGCATATGAAAATACCCATTTTTTGTTCTATTTATCCTATACTTGCCTATAAATAAGTTATTTAAACATATCAATTAAAATATAGCTATATTTTATGGGTGAAAAAAAGTCAAAGGCATAAACATAGACAAAAAGATGAGAAGCGAACCAACGTGGAGATTTAATCATATTGAACAAAACAGCATACTCTAAACGGAAATGAACTTGAAATAACAGGAAAAGCATTTGATTCTTCACAATATTCATAACTTTCACATCCGGTCAACTTCCGGTAGGTTGAGATATTCAGTAGGTGAAAATAAAGGGGTTTACTCGGACTTTATCCTCAATCTCTATATGGAAAATGAAAATATTAGACCATGATTTAAATTATATGTACGCATATTGGTGTTTTAAAATCGGACAACACCAAAAGAAGATACATAGATGTGCACAAAAAATAAAGCTTTTAATATAATTATCACTAAAAACTCGATTTATAAGGGGCTAAAGTCAGTTGAGCACCAACGATAAACACCGAGTTTACCCCCTACCAGAATGTGGAGGTCTTTTATTTTATTTATCACTGATTGGTCAAATTATTTTTATGATGTCATGAGAAAGTTATGAATTGGTTCATTTTTCCGTAGTTACTCGAATATTATTTAGTTATAAATAGACTCAGGAATTTCCAAATTGATGAGACCTTTTCACTCTTTATTTCACCCCTGTGATAAAGTTTTATTGCCCAGTAGTTGGATATTAGCTATGTCTGTGTCATATCCTATATTCAACAAGAGGTCAATGACCTTGAAGCTCTACTGCATTCTTGTGAAGTTTCATCAATCTGTCAAGTAGTTTCAGAGGAGTAGTCGCTACAAGTTTTTACTATATAACTATATATGTAAACAAAGATGGCCACTGGCGGCCATGTTTAATGTCGATTCAAAATAATTTTCGACAAGGATCAAACTCATGTCATGCTGATCATTTTAGAAAAAGTTTCATATCAATATCACTTATAGTGTTCAAGAAGCAGTCGCTACAAACTTGTTTTTTTTTTAAATCTATTTTTACCCTTGGCGTCCATCTTGAAATTCTTGCCGACCTGAAAATTTGCTAGGATCATCTAGATATCAAGTGCAACATTCCTGTGAAGTTTCAAGAAAACCCGTCAAGTAGTTTCAGGAGTAGTCGCTACAAATCTTTACTATATAACTCTATGTAAACAAAGATGGCCAGGCGGCCATGTTTAATGTCGAATCAAAATAATTTTCTGATCTTTGATCAGTAGAGCTGAAAACAATTTATTTATATGCAAGTATGGATTAAGTATTATTTAAACAATGATGAAACTTTACTCATAATAGAATCCTCCATCTACTTGTGACTGGTGGTTGCTATGACAACTTTGTAGCAGCAGAATGTTAATACAAAAGACTTGTTAATTAAACATAAATTATCACTTATTACAGCACTTGGATTGTGACTATCCCACAAAAATTAAGTAGAAACAGATTCACAAATCAACTCAATCAAATAAACAATTATACAATAAATAATTATATTTAAGTATTTAAATAACATATACAACATGGAATATCCGTTTTCAGTATGAGAATTCTGATGACTTTGTATATACAATATGTAACGTTCACAATGATGTCTCTAATAATAAAAGGAAATACACATCCTTAAAACCATATTTATATTATGCCAGTATGAGCTGATGGACTTCTGTATTTAAACACTCAAAAATTACACATTTAGGAGGTTGGCTGGGAAAGGATGTAGTACTGAGATTATTTTTTTTAATTGATATTTAAAGCTTCTTTGGTAGCATTTAGATGCAAAACTATCAAAATATGGTAGGTCATCACACTTTTTTCTCCAGTAGACGTCTTTGAAAAAGACACATATTTCTAACTCTAAAATTTCACTAAAAGACAAAAAATAGTCATTGAACATTTTCACAATTTTTTTCATAACATTACATTTATTGAAAAACAATGATTAATTTTCGATTACATATATACATATCTTTCAAAACATACACAAACAGTTGTATTAAATCCTCATTCGTCTTTTTACTTAAAAAAGCAAACATATATGGACCGTACCCCACCCATTTTTTTTTTACTAGGGTTACAGTAGGTCCAATACATTTCTTTCAAAACCAGTAAAAAAATATATGTCTTCAGGCTTCTAATGATTTTTTATTTAAAATTCTTTAAATTACACACATTTTTGAGTTATTTTGGCATTTTCACTGTAAATTACTGTACACACAATTTTGACATAGAGATCGATTATAAAATTAGCTGTATGTATTCCACTAATGAAAAACAAAAATCTTATTTTTTTCTGTAGCAAAAGGATAAATTCTACTCAGAGCTACCCATTCCCCCCTATTTTGTTGATAACAAAAAAATGATCACAAAAGACGGATTTTTTTTTTTTAAAAATGTTAAGCTTTGATGTGTTACCATCTCCTCCATTTATATCCATATCTACTAGTGCAAAAAATGAAACAATTCTGTTGTCAAATAAAACAATGATTTAAAAAATATTTTTTTTAGATTTGACAATGTCAAAACTTTCCCTGCCAACATCCTTAAATTCTGTATTCTTGAATACTAAAACACAGCTATCCTGTTGCGTTTAGACCATTTTGCTGCACCTTACGACTAAAAGGTTTTTATCGCAATAATTAACATTAATTATTAGAATTGGGTCAAAGAAAGTTGTTTTACATAATAATATCTGTTAATTTTATAAAACATAAGCATTTGTTAGTATAACGAAGAAAACTGAAATAGGACATTTTTTATTTAATTATATGCAAGCAAGTTACAAGTCAAAATGATACTGTATAAATAAACTGAGGTGCTAATTTTCATGCTTAATGCAAACTTCAAGAGTCCGTGTGTCCCTTTACTGATGATATTCCGTTGAACAAAATGTTATGTTCTATCATACTTTTCAAATATTCTTAACACCTGGCCACAGTTTTGTCCATAATGTCTAATATTATAGTCGTTCCCTATGTTGTCTGGATCTTTAAATATTCACTCATTCTATTTTGTCTAGAATTATGTACATTCACTATTTCTCCTTCTTCTCCTCCGCGTTTGCCTCTGTTTCCTCATTCTGTGACGGCTCCGGTTCAACGACTGGCTGCCTTCTGGAAATTGTTCTGATTTTTAACTGTTTCACATTGGATATGAGCATTCCGACATCCCACAACCATGAGACTACGATCACTAAACAGTTAATCAACAGTGGCACAGAAAACACGACAGAAATGAACAACCCGTTGCTGTCGAAGTACTGCTGACGGGCAAACAGATTCCAGTTGGCAGCCGCCCATGTGTTTATGTGTTCGGCACAGAACACCAATAACATCAGAACACCAAAGTACACCGACTGGATGGCCCCGGTGTTCCGGGTCAATATGGTCAGTAGAGCACATGTCACATGGAAGATGCCCAGCCCACTGAACCATGGCTCTGTCCAGTCTATATGCGATAAAAATTCCCACAGACCTGTTATCTCGTTGATTTTTATCGGCTTCATTGGACCATTGAACTGATTGCTGTAGTCGGCCATTTTGTTTTCTTTCCTGAATTTATTTTAAACTGAGTTTTGTATTACACACATCCAACGATAATGACTTGAACACAGCTGTTTTTCCCTAAATTTCTAGGAATTATTTTTTCTGTGCCACACAGCCCTTGAACGAGTTCAGACGGACGTCAATCTCTCCTTCCTCAAGCTGAAATGGAAATTACCTCAATATCGCAAACCAGTACATGCACATGCTGAAATATAGTACAATTCTTATGAACAATATTTCCTACCACAGTGTGTAAATTTCCCCCTCTTGGAATATGGGTGTACCATTTAGGTTTGACATTTTAGCTTCAAATTGTTCGTTATTAAGAAAGTAATTAACCACTACTGAAAACAATTAAACCAATACAGCTTTAAGGTCCTGCTTTATTCAATTATAGTTTGAAGTAATTATTACCTGAAAACAAGGTCCTTGATTATTCTTTTTAGAAACGGAATTTTTTCTCTTAAAAATTGGAAAGAAAAAACTTTATATAAACACAATACTGGACCCTATGTATACTAAACCAAGAGGTTTTGACATTTTTTTATCATGTATGGTTTGGTACTCAACATATAGACAGTGTGAGAAATGAGGTCAAACAGATAATGACGCTGTATAATCTCTCACCATCATGTCATCCACTTACTTTATTTCAAACGATACATATTTCTTATGTCATGTTAATGAAATGGTAAAAGTACACCCTAACAGAAAATTGTATTTCCATAAAACTGCATAGCTCTGGACAATTTATTCAAAAATTTGCAAAACGTAATCCCCTTAAAGAATTCTTGACGACAATGATGACATGATGACAAAAGAAATAATCAATTATTAAACTTTTTTTTTTTTAGAAAAACGTAAACTTAATATTTGTTTCTATTTGAATACAGGATACATTCCCCTCTGGACACTCAAATCAGATAAACAAACTCATGCTCCAATCTCTTTTGTTTATCAGACTTTAACCTCCCTCAGGGAAACAACTGAGGTATTTGAAAACAAAAGTTCATTAAAATATTTTATACATGTTTATAATTCAACATGTTTTTGGTAAATGGGAAATAAACAATTATAAACAAGTGTCCCAAGGGCATACAGATAAGATATGGTAAAATAAGTTTTCATCAGGTAAAACTGAGATAAATCAAGGGACACAAAAGTCGTAGGTTGGAGAATTATTTCACAAGGTCAGGAAGCAATTAAACAAAGTCAGAAATTCGTCTTGCAAGGTCATAAAGTAATTAAACAAAGTCAGAAATTCGTCTTGCAAGGTCATAAAGTAATTAAACAAAGTCAGAAAGGACTAGGTATGATAAGGAACAAAATTTGCCCCCATTATTGAAAGTTTTAATGCACAAGTTTTGAATTTCTAATTTAGCTACAAATGAACTGAATCAATATTAAAACTCATTACAAGTACGTTTGAAGGCTCCATATGAGTTAAAGACCCTCACAAACAAGGCCGTTTCTTTCACAAAGTTACATTTTTGTTCGTTTTCAGCAGTTTTCGATCAGTTTTTGGTCTTGGAAATACAGAGCGCACCCTCGAGCACAGCTGATTTTTTGTTGAAACGGGTACTTGATAGGGATGCATCATCAGCCAAAAAAAAGTGTGTGCTCGGAGGTGCGCTCTATATTTTTAGGATCAAAATCTTGCCCAGAAAGGTCCAAAATCTACAAAATATAACAAAATTACCAAAAATATCGTTTTTTGAGACCCTATTAAATCTTCTAGATAAATAATATAAATAAAAATATATTTTGAAGATAGAATATTATCAATTTACTTCAATATGCACAACTGATTATATGTAAATATTATTTTGTTGCATTTTGAATATATTGGGGGCCAAAATAACCCCTTATCATACCTTGTCCTTTGTTTTGCAAGGTCTAAAAGTAATTAAACAAAATCAGAAATTTGTTTTGCAAGGTCAGAAAGTAATTAAAATCAGAAATTCATTTTGCAAGGTAAGAAAGTAATTAAACAAATGACTAGAATAACAAAACAGAGAATTTCAAGTATCTATTCTGTCAATGGAATGTGAAATAACGAAGTTTAATTTATGATTAATATGTAAAGTAGAGTATCAGGGAAGAATAGCTTATAAATTTTCACCCCATTATCTTTAGAAATCTAGGACCTGATACCAAAATTGCAAGATCCTCACCTTGAACATAAGATGCATGACTAGACACATGGTTAACTAACTGATGCATGACTAGACACATGGTTAACTAACTGATGCATGACTAGACACATGATTAACTAACTGATGCATGACTAGACACATGGTTAACTAACTGATGCATGACTAGACACATGGTTAACTAACTGATGCATGACTAGACACATGGTTAACTAACTGATGCATGACTAGACACATGGTTAACAAACTGATGCATGACTAGACACATGGTTAACTAACTGATGATCGCTTTTGCTCATTATCAAACTTATCTGAGATCTTACTGGAACAAACGTTCGAATCAAATTTAGTGAAAACCTAAAACTGCTGACTTTATGTTGTTTTGATAATATAAAGACAATGGCAGTCAACATGCCATTGCATAAGCCAGTAAAGATAACTAACTTACGAAAATTCCACGCCTAATTATTTGTTTTTGTAAGATAAAAGATCCCAGCTTCATTTCCAAACTTGCTATTGTATTACTTATCAATCATTGAATGTTTATTATGCCTAATATTGGTATACATGTATCTACAAATACATTGACAGTCATATGGGACATACCTCGTCTTGGGCGTAGATATCGTTATAGCAAAACTCGGAGACACACTGGCGTATACAGATGGCTTGTTTGGCTCCCCTATGGGCGAGACAATCCGGGTTTACCTCACAAGGTTGCTTGGCATTCTTGTACGTCTTGTCCTGAAGTCAAACAATGGTAATCGTCTAATTGATTAGATCCAATTATTTCACTTCAACAAAGTCTTTACAGGGAACTTTCGATATCTCAAACTTTGGACAGAAACTATTATTACAGCTGATTTAATATAGGGTTAAAAGAACACACGGTAAGGTATTTATGGAACAAGGTGTGTGTGCGTGCGTGTGTACCTGAGTGAGAATTTTATAAAGTCCTTCTGCCACATTACAAAGTGAGAATACCGGTACACAAGGATTGTAGACTACAATGAGAATACACAAGGCATGTAGACTACAATGAGAATACACGACGAGTGTAGACTACAATGAGAATACACAAGGTGTGTAGACTACAATGAAAATACACAAGGAGTGTAGACTACAATGAGAATACACAAGGAGTGTAGACTACAATGAGAATACGCAAGACGTGTAGACTACATTGAGAATACACAATTCATGTAGACTACAGTGAGAATACACAAGGAGTGTAGACTACAATCAGAACACACAAGGCGTGTAGACTACAATGAGAATACACAAGGAGTGACAGTGTAGACTACAATGAGAATATACAAGGAGTGACAGTGTAGACTACAATGAGAATATACAAGGAGTGTAGACTACAATCAGAACACACAAGGCGTGTAGACTACAATGAGAATACACAAGGAGTGACAGTGTAGACTACAATGAGAATATACAAGGAGTGTAGACTACAATCAGAACACACAAGGCGTGTAGACAACAATGAGAATACACAAGGAGTGTAGACTACAATGAGAATACACAAGGAGTGTACACTAAATGAGAATACACAAGGAGTGTAGACTACAATGAGAATACACAAAGAGTGTAGACCACAATTAGAATACGAAAGGCATGTAGACCACAATGAGAATACACAAGGAGTGTAGACTACCAGTGTTCCCATTCACTGTGAATCACGCATGAAAACAAAAAATCACGCACAAAAAAATGACCTCATACGTGCATGCACGCACAGAAAAAATACAAGTCTGATAATAATAAAGCATTCATGACCGTCGGTAGATTTCCAAATTCTCATCCACTTTGTCCGAATATTTTTTGAAAAATCAAAACGAAACTAAAACGCTTTGTTTACGAAAACATTATCCCGAATAATTGCGTCAATTGCCCTATCCCTCTAGTGCATACCACGATGATTGGTTATGACA
Organism: Cyrtodaria siliqua; assembly: GCA_037043455.1. Classification (NCBI taxonomy): domain Eukaryota; kingdom Metazoa; phylum Mollusca; class Bivalvia; order Adapedonta; family Hiatellidae; genus Cyrtodaria; species Cyrtodaria siliqua. Next base: position 644,726 of record JAWPHD010000066.1, on the reverse strand, counting down.
TCGTAAGCGCACGCGCTACCTAAATGAAAGTAGAGAAAACATAGACATCTCATTCTGGTGGTTTTGACTTATTTCTTTTTCAGATTTAGTAAGTATATTTAAAATTAAAATAAAAACTTAATAATAGAATAAATGAAGATCAAATAATTAATTCAAATCGTGTTTCGTCTCTCCCGTGTCCCGTGTACTATTTATAGATGCGCAAACGTGTTGACTGGTATTGGATTTTTACTTGAACGAAATAAAAATGATTTACTGTAACTGTTGTCAACTTGTATATTACACTGTGCTGTGTATTGTAATGCCTTCAGTAGCAAATAAAGTATGTTGAAAGGTTTAACAATCTTAAAAATTCATAGTGTACCCCCTAAATTTGTAGTGTACCCCAAAAATTTAACAGTAGGGGGTACATGTACCCCCAAAGGAAAAAGTCAGTGGGAACACTGGACTACAATGAGAATACACAAGGAGTGTAGACTACAATGAGAATATACAAGGCATGTAGACTTTAATGAGAATACACAAGGCGTGTAGACTACAATGAGAATACACAATTTGTGTAGACTACAATGAGAATACACAAGGTGTGTAGACTACAATGAGAATACACAAGGCGTATAGACTACAATGAGAATACACAAGGATTGCAGACTACAATGAGAATACACAAGGCGTGTAGACTACAATGAGAATACACAAGGAGTGTAGACTACAATGAGAATACACAAGGCGTGTAGACTACAATGAGAATACACAAGGTGTGTAGACTACAATGAGACTACACAAGGCGTGTAGACTACGATGAGAATACACAAGGCGTGTAGACTACAATGAGAATACATAAGGAGTGTAGACTACAATGAGAATACACAATTTGTGTAGACTACAATGAGAATACACAAGGCGTGTAGACTACAATGAGAATACACAAGGTGTGTAGACTACAATGAGAATACACAAGGCGTGTAGACTACAATGAGAATACACAAGGCGTGTAGACTACAATGATAATACACAAGGAGTGTAGATTACAATGAGAATACACAATTTGTGTAGACTACAATGAGAATACACAAGGCATGTAGTCTACAATGAGAATACACAAGGTGTGTAGACTACAATAAGAATACACAAGGCGTGTAGACTACAATGCAATCAGTACCTTACTGTGAGGCACTTGACTAAGTGAAACTGTTTGTTTTATATCAGTGCATTACTAACCCACATCATTATTCAGTGATGTTATTATGGTATTTATCGTTATCACACTGTCCTACTTCTGTATAAGACCACACTGTCCTACTTCAATACAAGATAAACTAAACATTGATAATAAGTACTTTACAATTCCAAGCATGTAAAAACATCTAAAAACAATAAATAAATTGTACCACATGGTAGGTACCAGCAGTTAAGTACCAACAAGCACTCCGTAGGTACCAGAAAGCAAATACCACCAAGTAAGTACCACCAAGTAAACTGTTTTATATATCTTACCTGCCTGCTTAATCCAATTTAGCAACATCAGTTGTAGAACGAAATTGACCAATAATTTAAACATCCAATGAGTTAAACACAAGAAACATTTTATGGAACACCTTACATCTAAAGTAGATCAATATACATCTAGCAATCTTGCTTGATCAGACATGGAACAGGCCAGACACAAAACACACAGTGTAACAGGCAGTGTCAGCTGTGTGAATACTGGTAGCTATGCAACATCTGCTGCCACATAACATGATATTGACATAATGACTATGTGTAAATGACTGTACATTGTATTTTATTACCATAAACCATTCGCAACAAAACCTTCACACTGACCAACAACAGAAAATCAATATTTAATAGATGGCATGACAGTCAACCAATAATATCAGGAATTGGCCTGAAGGGGTTTTCCATGTAGGTAAAGACACAGCAGGTTAACTTTCCTATTGAAAACAAAAATGTTACTGAACACTAATTTTCATTGTTCGAGTCGCCTGTATTGAACATTGTAACAACAAATCATGACCAGTAGTCGCCTGTATTGAACATTGTAACAACAAATCATGACCAGTAGTCGCCTGTATTGTACATTGTAACAACAAATCATGACCAGTAGTCGCCTGTATTGAACATTGTAACAACAAATCATGACCAGTAGTCGCCTGTATTGTACATTGTAACAACAAATCATGACCAGTAGTCGCCTCTATTGAACATTGTAACAACAAATCATGACCAGTAGAGTTGCCTGTATTGAACATTGTAACAACAAATCATGACCAGTAGTCGCCTGTATTGTACATTGTAACAACAAATCATGACCAGAAGTCGCCTGTATTGAACATTGTAACAACAAATCATGACCAGTAGTCGCCCGTATTGAACATTGCAACAACAAATCATGACCAGTAGTCGCCCGTACTGAACATTGTAACAACAAATCATGATGAGGGCCTATTCTGCAGTAAGACTATTTTTTTGTTCGACAACATTTTTATCAATAACACCCGTCCATAATACCCCTAAAGGATATGAAATGGGGTTTCACATCCTATTAACACATATTAGGTTATGTTGGGGGAGAGCAACCTCGGATGGAGATGAGATGAAGTTTCCCATCAAGTAAGCCTCCGCCAGGGAGTGAACCGACATGGGGCATAGATCTGCAGTCAAGCCTGATCCACGAGCTACCGAGGCCGCTTCCCCGAAAGGAAGGTTTTTTGTTTTGTATGGTGTTTTACGTCATTTTCAACACATGTAAGGTTATATATGACGGTCGATTTTTTTGTGGTGGAGGCAGACCATCCACATTTCCAGGGTAGAACCAGTACTGTACACCTCCCGCCATCCGTAAGAATCGACACTTCCTCACTTACGAGTCGAGCTCTCAGTGGGATTTGAACCCGCAGCAGTGAGAGGCGAAGGTTTACAACGCAACGTCGTTAACCATTTGGCCACGGGGACGCTTCGAAAGGAAGAAGGTCCGACAAACAACACACAGAGTGAAATACATAAACAACAATGGGCAAGAAAGTAGTTTTCATCATCCTATAGCGTCATGTACACAACCTCTATTTGAATTGCATGCCACTTTATGGGCAGGCAGTAATTTGAAATTCCTCTGGCTCAAGATTGTCAAGAATAGGTATTTCAGTCTCAGGATTTATTTAACACAGGGCAGGGTGGGTTGTGTATACATCATGCAATGTATCTTTTACCTTAAATTTAGCCAGAAGAAATAGATGACTACCATATACAGGTCTTAACTCACAACCAGATTATAAGTCTAAAGAGTGCTCTACCACCGAGACTTGGCAACTGCTTGGTAGGCCTGAAGGTATGGACTATATCATACTGGCATGAAGTGTAATTAAATTAATATAATGTATCTGTCTATGCCATAAATATTGTTCAGGATATAGTCTGTACAATTTCAAATATACCCTTTTTGATTGCTGTAACGTGTATAACTCAAATGAAAATTTATACTACGGTAAGCCGAATTCTTTTATTCAATCTATATTTAATATTTCTGTAAGTTATTTAAATAGTGTTATGATGTAGAAACATAGCAAAAATAATTCAATACACAACTTGCCAAGAGAGCAACAAGTCCCTAGTGCACGTTTCGCCTATGACACTATTTTTTTAAATTGCTTAACAGTTTTATTGTTTATGAGCGCTGGATGTAAAAGGTGATACGTCTCTCAAATAAATACTGGCTTATATACCAACCTTTAGAATAGTTGACAAACTGAAGTTTATGCAACATGAAGAAGCATACATCATATTCTTTAATTAGTACCGTTTCAAATAATATTATGGACTTCGTACAATTTTGTCAATAAAATTAATGTTTAAAATGAGACTGGTTAACAACACAATTTTGTCAATAAAATTAATGTTTAAAATGAGACTGGTTAACACACACTATTACAGTAAATACTTTACTCACATCCCTCTTTTTCCTGTAAGTATATTTCTTGTATTGGTACTGCACTTTAGCTGCACAGATTATATCGATAACCAGCAGGGTGACTAGAAACACAGACACAATGTACAACACTCCTGGCTTCATAACCAATGATGCACCTACAACAGTAAATATAATGGTAACAATATTTTACAAGCAAGGTTTTACGCAAGCGTAAAATTGCTGCCGAGAGAAAATAGCATTATATGTGGGTAGGAACTAGGAAAAAAGTTATAATAACATATCACGTCACATTGTGTTATAACAATATTGAAAAACGTATTTTTGTCACAAAGACGTAAACATGCCACGACCGTTTTTCCTACCAAAATTTTGAATCAAGGTGGACGACCTCGCTTCGTTCTGGTCATATCCTTGACATGCGTTACATATTGATTACATATTCACCTTTGTAGCACGACATGTTAGAAGAACACATCAGCACAGAAATACAAGTGTTCACATGTAAGGGATGTGTGAATGTTAGCTTGCATCACAACACAGATAAACTGTTCATTGCTCCCATGTGTAATTATCAAAGTCAAAAACTCAACGAAACTATTCATTGCTACCTTACCATGTGCAATTATGAAAACAATATAAGAGTTGCAAATAACAAAAATTGTGAGTGATGCCATGTTAGCATAATGTATCTCTACCTGTATTAGTGCTGGGGGTAAATGTGAGATCACTCAGCAAGGACCAACAAGAATAAGTATAGAACCAATGGAAGCTTGCTGAAGTGAATGCTTTGGGCCATCCTTAAAAAATTGTTAGTTGGCTGTGCTCTGACCCAAAATGTTTTAGGTGGGTAGGTAGGTAGGTGAATATATTTTTTTCCAAAGACAGTAAAAACCATAAGAAATTAAAGGAAAAATATTTTTAAAAAGCAAAAAAAAAAGAAGCTAAAATTGCAGTAAAATGTTTGTTAGAGCTCTTTAGTGAGTAGGTCGAGCACAGCAAACCAACAATTATTTACGGATGGCCTTGTATAAGTATAAAATTACAAAGGGCACTAACTCTAATATGAATAAAGATATACAGAGCTGAAGATAAGCTGAGCATATTACTCTTTTTTTTTTTTTATAAAACCCCTCGTTTTTTTAAAATTGTGAGTATCTTTACTCAAGTTACTACAAATACTCAAAACTTTTTAAAATCATGAGCTTTATATCGGTTTATTTATTGTCCTGTGGAACAGTTCATTCTATACTTACATGATGAAAATTGTTCTAAGCATGGGTCTTATATTAAGAACATAGGCCATATAATTTTTCACTTAACACATATTTAATAAGAATGGTTGTTTCTTTTAAAATGTACTTAATGGATTTACATCCATTTTTGAACGCATGAACTATTCAAAAATGTTTTTACTCTGAATGTGTTAATACTCATTGCAGTCAAAAATTCACTACAGCTCTGGATATAGTTATGTTTTTTACACTCTGCACTTCTTTGCATTGCCCTCCATTACTTTGTGAAGATTCCTTCAAGTCCATTTAGTAGTTTTCAAGATAATTTTATGCTCTAGGCAAAAATTAAAGAAAGCAAATAACAGCAAAATTGCACTACAAAACTGTTTATCAACTCTAGCCAGGTGTTCAGGTCATATAATAATGTATATGTGCCGATTAAAAGAACAGTTTAAACATACCTGTGATTGAATATGCTTAAAATGAATTATGAGCTGTTAACTCTTAATTCGACATTCCAGTTTTGGGGTTTAACCTGGCTGGTTAAAGCGGTTTATACTGTGTCGATAGAGTTTGGATTCTCGAAATAGTCAATTATATATACATGTATACCTCGTCGTCAGTTGGTTATTAAAGAAATGGTGTACATGAGTTGTAGAATGTGGCAGTTGTTGGCGAGATAGCTTCTTTAAGAATAACAATTCAAAGGGCAGTAACTCTTTATGAATTTAAATGAAGATATAGTATGGTTCTCCACCCTGCACTTCCTCACATTGCCACTACAACGGTGTGAAGTAGTTGTTAAGTTATGCCCTGAACAAGAATTATAACATTACAAAGGACTATAACTCTAATTTGAATGAAGATAGAGTTATGGTTGTCACATTCTTTAATTCCTCTCACTGTCCTTTATTATTGTGTGAAGTTTCATTCTAGTCTAACTAGTAGTTTTCAAGTTTTCATCCAGACAAATAATTATAAGCATAAAATTTCAAAGGACAATAACTATAATTTGAATGAAGATATAGTTTTAATTCTTGCACACAGCACTTACAGTTTCACTTCCATCAGTAGTTTACAAACCATATACTTAAAATGCTTGTCCAGAACATAGCTTGAAAACTACTAATGGGGCTAGAATGAAATTTTATAAAGGGCAATAACTCTAATTTGAATGAAAAAAGACAAACATCAGAATGATGGGTAGTTACAATAGTTTTCCAAGCCCTTCATAATAGAAAATAACGATTTTTGTTTTAACGTTAAAGGTATAGCATACTCGCATAGCAATGGCCAGAAAGATGCTGAGCCCACCAGCTGAGCTTGAGCGTACTCCGACAACATTTAAATCCGTGGTATGGAAGAAAGTAACATGTCTCGCTGTAAGACGACAATGAAATATTGCGGGAATATGACTAATATGTCAGCCCACATAATGGGTCATCATCTGCTAATCTGTTCTGAACACCTTACTAGTGTTTCCCCTAATGCGGAATGGCAGGGCGGTCAGCACGCCCTTTTTTCTCCCCGCCATGCAGTCTTTACATACCGCCCACATTAATTACATGCCGCCCCGCAGTGCCCTTTCTAAAACTGCTAGCGACTGTACAGTAGTCTCTGAAAATACACAAACGCACTTTGACACGTCGTGTGACCTTTAAACCGACAATCACCAGATTTAGCCACGGGGTATTTCCAGTGTGAACAGGTCACGCGTGACGCTTGTGATAAGCATTGGTTCCCGTGAATACACACTCCCCAAATAACAAGTTTCTCGCTTCAGGGGTAGTGGGAAATCAAGTTGGCGGCCTCCCAATATCACTTTGCCGTATATATAGGTCATATGTGCGGCCCTGGAATGTTTTGCGAGAAGAATGCGAACTTTTTTAATACTCTCAAAGCGCTCGTTTATTAATGCGATTCAATGAGGTATTCGGTGTATTTCATTGATAAAGTATGAAATTAAACTTATATGGATGTGTATCTTTCCCCAAAAAGCGTTACAAAACTTAACGATATGCTTCTTTTTCCCCCAAACAATCGTAAATCAAAACAATGAGCGGCCCTGGATTGTTTTGCTAGAAAATACAAACTTTTTTAATACACTCGGAAGAACTCGTTTATTAATGCGATTGGACGAGGTATTCAGTGTTTTTCATTGATAAAGAATGAAATTAAACATATATATATGGATGTGTCTTTCCCAAAAAGCATTACAAAACTTAGCGATATGCTTCTTTTTTCATATCTCACTGGTTTTCGCGATTCCAAAAAAGGACAAGATACTTTGTCGTATGTAGATATAATTATCGGATTATGGACAATTATCTGCGGCATTATAATCGGCTCTTTGATGAGATGAATTATTGATACAAGATAGGTTGTACTCCCCGCCGAAGATTGGCAATTAATGATTGAAGTAATTATATTGTTGTACCGTTGTTGTTTTCTTTTGTACGCTAATTTTCGCGATCTGCAGAGTAGAATAAATGTTGTTGTCTGTTTTTTAATGAATAGACTATTTGATGTTTGTTAAAGTTTGTGAAACTTACAAATGAGTAAATTATGGTTTATTGACTTCTATTTGGTAAGTTTTGAATCAGGAGTCACAAATCATATTTTACTGCAAATTATTAATGTAATAATACCATCATACATGTACCACCTCATCAAACTAAATACTTTTTTATTTTATTTGTATTCACTCAATACACAGAAGCACAGATATTTGGCACGTAATTTGGTCACTACTACCCACCCACCCAACCCCCCTCCCAAAAAAAAACATCATCCAAAAAGTCATTTAATAGCATTTTTAAACTTTCCTAAAAAAAAAAAAATCATATATTATGTACATTTAATAACGTTTTAAAACTTTTATAAACACAAAAAAAAACACGTTTAAAATGTTATTAAATGACTTTTTCCAAAAAGTCATTTAATAACATTTTAAAAGTTTTCCAATGGATGATTTTTTTTTGCTGGGGATGGGGTGGGTGTGGTAGTAGAGGGGGTAGGGGGTAGTAGTGACCAAATTATGCGCCAAATACCTGTGCAGAGAAGTAGATATAGAATATTGATGAAAACTCATACTCAAACATACCATAAAAGCGACGTTAAATTACAAAGATTTTTTTTACTAATTTTGCGCATTAAAAATGCCCTTTTTTTTTTATTTACCCTGCCCGTTTTCAAGGCTGGGGAAACACTAGCCTTACAGTTACCTCCCCTTTACAGCTGTGAATACAATGCCTAAGTGACTCTTCTGGAGTCATCCTTTTTTTTTTTTGATGTATACTATTTGTACTTCTTATACTATAATTGCAGTAGTCCATAAAATAGTAAAGAACAAGAAGTCAATGACCTTGAAGCTCTACTGATAGGTTTTGGTAGCTAGATCAACATTCCTGTGAAGTTTCATGAAAATCTGTTAAGTAGTTTCAGATGAGTAGTCGCTACAAGTTTTTACTATATAACTCTATGTAAACAAAGATGGCCACTGGCAGCCATGTTTAACGTCAAAATGATTTTCGACAAGGACCAACATCATGTCATGCTGATAATTTTGGAAAAAGTCCCATATCAATTATAGTTTTCAAAAAGTAGTCGCTACAAACTTGATTTTTAAAAATCTATTTTTAGCTTTGGTGGCCATCTTGGATTTCACATCAACGTGAATTTTTGCTACGATCAACTAGACATCATGGGCAACATTCCTGTAAAGTGTCATGAAAATCCATCCAGTAGTTTCAGACGAAGTAGTCTCCGCAAAAAAAGTTTACAGACAGGAAGATGGACAGACATACACCGCAGTGTCACAGTATTGTGAACTGTGAAAACACTTGCAATAAAGTAATTAAAATATTTTATACACACATTGAAACAATAAGAAGTATGAATATTTTGCCGGGTTTCAGGTCGGCAGTTTGTCACAACAGAGATCGACAATTATTGACATAAAACTACATTATCCTGCAATTAGGGTTGTGTTTTCTTTCCTCTTTGATATTAAGAAAATCAAATACCATTATTGGCTTTCAAAACACATTAATGCATGAAAAAAAAAAGTAATTGATGGTATTTCGATTGCATGATGATGTTTGTAAACATTTCGGGCCGTAAAAGTGTGGTGCCATACTGGTTTGGATGGTACATAAATTTCGGATTTTTTTTTTTTACATAATCGAATAATAAAAACATTTCTATTCATTATTTAATCCATCATTCTTTCTTTTATCAATGTGTAAGGAGTTCCTGGAATCCTACTTATAAATGAATTCTAGTCTAGGCTCCTAATTCTTTAACTTGGAGAAATATAGCTAGAGGAGGCCCTGATAGTCTAATAAAACATGATTAAAAATTTGGCTCCAAGGTCGGCTCTGATTATTATCGTTTGGCAAAAGTGCTAGTACTCCCCTTTGCATCGGTTATGAATTACTATGTAATATTTCATTCTAACATATTTGAAACTAAGTAGTAAGGAAGTCCGCCGACTAGGGAGCATAAAGGGGTAGCAAAAAGAAAAATATAGTCAGAGGAGGTTCTGAGTTTGATTAATACATAGGCCTAAAAAAAAAACTTGTGTGTTTCTGGTTTCACCCTGTCAAAAAGTTAGGGTAGGTAGGTAGGAAAAAGTTTTTTTTTTAGATATTTTTTTTATATATATTGTTCGCATATATTATGCCATTTTCGTACTAAGGCAACTTTTTGATAACCTTTGCAATCCAGATTAGATGCTTAACAACTCTGGCTAATAAAATTATCATTTGAACAAAAAAAAAAAAAAAAACTTTATTTTTTTTAAATTTTTTTTTTTTTTTTTTTTCCGCTAAAAATATTTAGGGTCGGCGGTGATAAAGTAGGGACGGTCGGGAAACCGGAAACACACATGTTTTTTTATTAGGCCATACGTAAAAAATGTGTGCTATAAAAGCGAATAAAGACACATTTCCAATAAGAAAAAATAATTGGACCTTTCCATTTTAAAATCAGGGCCTGTCCATTTTCAGAAACAACAAGCCATGGGCCTGTCTCTTAAAATAATTTTCTGTGAGCACTGGAGCCCATGGGTTACAGGAACCAACATTACTTATGCAGCCGTTAAGATAATGCTATAAGGAAGCACATTGCTAAATTGTGCTAGGATAAGAAATGTAAGAAACAGACTTGTAAACACAGCTTACAACCTTGACGTGGGACGCCGACCCCGGGGTGATTATATAAGCTCTCTTATTCTTCATAATACAGTGCTTTGTGGGGTATAGAATCACTCGGGTTAAACGTCTAATTTTAAAATTCATGAAAGGAAAATGCCTATTTAATTTCTGATTTAGATTTACCCTTTTAGTTGTATGATAGCAAAATTTCAAAAATTATTGTCCTGAAAATGTGATTTTTTAGTAGGCGTTTTTGCACCAATATTTACATAATTTCATTTTATCCTTAAAAGTGCCAAACTGCAACAAGTTATCTTAATTGATGATTGCATTTTGACTTTTGTCCCTAACATTTGTTAAAACAGCAAATATTGATTTCTGAGTTTATTGTGACAGTATGAATTTTTCGTTTCAAAAACACACTTCATTCAGGTAGTATAGAATCATTTTTTCTGAGAGGTGTTGCATGTAGTGATATATTTTGCATGGAAAAATGTCCCAAATAATTTCACCGTTGAATAAATGTACGCTTATATGATATATCTTCAAGCCTGGAAAGTTTTAAAATAATCTAAAATATATGAGCTGAGAAAATTGAATTTAAACAGAAAATGATTCTTTACTACCAATGATTCTATACACCCCAAAGCACTGTATACATAACCGCTCTTTATCTTCTTCGAAAAGTCGAGCTAAAAACGGAAGTTTGAATGCTTAAACCTTGTCTGAAAAACAATGAATTTACAACGGTGACACACATACTCAGCGGTTTTCGGAAACGCATGTTCCTCGCTACTTTATGACATATCCGGAATTGGTGTCTTCCGAATTAAACAACACTTTGTATGATAATCGAACAAAAGTTGCGTAACTTGAATTGCGTTTTAAATTTCAAGACGTCAATGAAAACAAAAACACCATCAAGAATGAAGTATTGCAGTGTTTACTAACCTTTAGCGATCTAAGTTGATATTCAATTGACTTCATAAAAATGTTGGCGATGAGATTTCCCCTACGGCATTCACTAATACATTGCCTACTGTACAAATTCTACCAAATCGTCATCGTCGTCATCTGCACCTTGCAACAGACATACCGTTACCAAAAAAGAAGCAGCGGATTGCCTTTTCGCTGTTTACACCAACAGCCTAAAAGCACTTATAAATGATTAGACCTCCCAACAATACCCAAGTTATTGCCAGGCTCCAAAAATGCTTCAAACCCTAAACATGCAAAACTAAACCCCTAAACATGCAAAACTATGGATACAAAACAACGGTGCACAACAAACCTGGAGTGCCTGGTCCATTGGGACTTCACATGATAGGTCGAGGGTTCGATCCTCGCAGTGGCCATGTTATTTATCCTTGAGTAAGATAATTAATCCACATTGCTTACAACTGGTTATACCCAGGAAAACATCAGGCGTGATTACTATATGTTTCAAGAACTTATTTAGTTTAAACTTATTTATTTTACATCGATTATAACGAAAACTCTATGTCACTCTCGATGTCTTCCTGGGTAGAACCAGTACTAAGCAATGCAGATAAAGTGTCTTGCTCAGGGACACAACGCATATGGCAATCGATGGAAAATAAATATGTATGAACTTAAATAGATCTCATGACAGTATATTATTATCCTGGCTTTTAAAAAAAAAACACGTCTGGGATGATGTTAACCCGTGCGTGCGTGCTGCATCCGTCTGTGTGAATTTTCCACTATCCCATCCTGCACCGTTAGAGGTACAAACTCAAAACTTGGATGTACAAAGGGTTGCATACACACCCAAGGGTCGGGGTTAGTGGTGCACTTTACTGTAGAAGTGTGAAATGTTGCATGCATAATCGTTGCCTCAAGGTCCAATACATATATAACGGGTTTTGGCGTGAAACCCTACGTCATGACTTGGTGGGGTAGGCGGGGACAACAATAATTTATTTCCAAACAGGGTCATTTTGCATATCAAATTGAATGCCATAGTTTAAAGATGAATGTACACTGACGAAAATAATAGTGGGGAGGGTAAGGGAAAGGAGTCAGAATGTAGAACTAAGTCAAGATCTGGAGTTTGTCTTATTCTGCTTCTCTGTTTGCGACACATACTTTAAACTTTCACTGTGTTACGACTGCTCAGATGTGAATACATGACACTAATCAAAATGTGCAGGGATGTGCGATGGCACGCCACCGACTTGCTCTAGTTAGAAAACTGAAGAAGATGTAAATGCAAAAATTAACAAATTACTATCTGGAAGAGGAACCAAAAATATTAATGCAAGAATTAATCGATTAATTAATAAAACATAATCTAATTACTAGTATACATAGATGTTTCGAAGTGATAAATATAATACTAGATATGAACATGTACCTATTCAGTTAGATACTCCTATAGCACAACAGGAAATGCTACCAGGCAAATGAAAAGTGGTTATCAGTTTACACTAAATGATAGAAGTTCTCACTTTGATTGGTATAACGCATATTTTGAAATCGGTTTTCAAGCAAACAAACTTGCTGATGGAGCTGCTTTTGTAGCCGCCGATGAAATTGCTCTAATTAATGATGCGGCTTCACTGATTGATCAAATGCATGTAAAGCAAAATGGAAAAATAGTTTAATAGAAATAATCTCCACAGATTTGTTAATGTCAAAAGTTTGCTTGAAATTTCTAATGACTATGCAAAGACAACCGGAACAAACGAATATTTTTATTTAGATAGTACAGATACTGCAGAATCTCGAAGGAACGAAGATGATTATAATTCGGGGTTTGCGATTCGTCATGCTTTAATCATAGCTAATAAAAAAGTTGACTCCAATTCCATTAAACAAATATTCCTTTTTTAAAGGTTTGGAAACAAACATGCTTCCTCCTAGTCAGATTCAAATTAGCTTGCAACTGGCAGATGATAATGTGTTAATTTTCAAATCAGGTGGTGATGATGGTCGGGTAGTTATTAATAAATTAGTCTTGTGGATACCTAGAATGATATTTAACTCAGATCGTTTAAGTTACGTAATGGCAAATCGCATGACAGCAACAAGAATGACTTACCTTCGTGAAATGATACAAGAAAGCGGAAGTACTGAACTAACAGAATCTGTATTTAGAATAACGGCTGGTGTTAAAAATCCCAAACATGTTTTTGTGTATTTGCAAAGGGCTGACAAGAGTTCTTCTCAAAGACGAAATCCTCACCTTTTAGATACTTTTAAACTAAATGTTGATGATGGTGTTAATTGCTATTTACAATCAGCTAGATTGGAAGTTGGAAATGGAGTTTATTATCCAGAAACCGAATATAGTTATGCTAATATCATAAGAATATTCAGAGATGTTATTAATTATTCTTACAAGCAAAATGATAAAAACACTGGAACTTTACTCAATGTGGGTAATTTTAAAAATCTCTTCGTAATGATATACTTCGATTTGAGTTACAAGGTAAATGTAGTCAGTTTTGATCCAAAACAACTAAGTTTGAGATATAAACTAAACAACGTTCCTACCGCTAGATATAAAGTTTATGCTTTAGTATTATATAAGGAAGATGTTTTGTAATTGATACTGTTGGAAATGAACTAGTTATTGTTTAATCTAACTTATAATATATATGACTTACCAAAATTACTCAGTAAATTTGACAGATGGCCATAAACGAAGTCCGGCAAAAGCATATGAAAACAAAAGTGAATTAACGCTCAGGCTAAAAAATAATCAACTAACTGGGAATTTTCCTTTGTTGTTAACAACAACTCAAATTAAAAATATTAAGAAAGAAATAAACGACGGACACGGGTTAGATATAAATATATCAAAAACACAAATGAGATCTCAGTCTAAAAACGGAGGCTTTTTAGGAGCATTAGCTGGTTTGTTGACTAAAACTATATTACCAACAGTTGCAAAATTTGTTCAAAACATATTAAGGCCTCTGGCAACAGGAGCACTAAGTGGCTTGGCAAGTACTGGAATTGGTAAAATATTCGGAAATGGGATGGTAACTATTCCCAGTGACAAAAACAAGCACTTCTTCGATCAAATAAATTAACACTTGCACAAAAAAACAAGATAATAAAGTGTAAAGGTTGTTGTCCTATTACCTTGACAAAACAGCAACGACAAGATGGAGGATTTCCTGGCTTGCTTGCATCATTAGGAATTCCATTGATTGGGTTATTAGCGGCTTAACTGTAAAAGGTTTACAAGTAGGCAGAAAGGGAAAAGGATTGAGAGTTGATCGTGAAAATGGTTTACAAGTAGACTCACAAATTAGACCATATAGAAGCATCCCATTCGCAAAATAAGTTTTAACTTACATATCTAATATAAAATACAACACTATTCAGTATCAAGATAAAACAAGTGTCTTGTGCGGATATTTCTGTTTATTCTTCATTAACAAGTTACAAGATGGGCATAAGATTTATGATGTACTTTATAAAATGCTAAAATCTGACAAACCGGTAGAAAATGAAAACATTATAAAATCATATTTTGTAAACAAAGTTTAGTCTAATCTAATTTATATATGAGTTATTGTATAAAAGAAATAATGGTTGCTGAAAATATTAACCCTCAGTATGTTTTAGCAAAAAATGGCAGAAGAATGTTAAAAGCAACATGTGCGTCTTGCGGTATTACCAAAACACAGTTTGTTAAAAGTACACAAGGTGGAAATATTGATATTCATAAAGTGTTACTTCCTTTATTGCCTAAAAAAGGGTTAACAATTCCTGGTTATAAATATTGTGGCCCGGGTAATCCGCTTGATAGCGGAGAACCGGCAAATGAGTTAGATGCTATTTGCAAAGAGCAAGATTATTGTTATGACGAAAATCCTAGTAATAAATCAATGTGCGATAAAAGCATGCTGGCCGGTTTAAAAACAAGTAAGTCTAAATCACTTGGGGAAAAAATTGCTAAGAATTTAATTGTTAAGCCGGTTATTAGTACTAAATACAAACTTGGTCTTGGAGCATCAAAAAACAAGAAAAGGCGTTGAAATGGACTGACAAGTTAGCAGATGAACTTCATAAACCTATACGAAATATTCAAGCAGTTCCTTGCTGATAATAATATCGAAATGTATCACACGTTTAATTTCGGAAAAAGCTGTAGTAATTCAACGATTTAACAGAACATTAAAAGAGAGGATGTGGAAATATTTCACAGCAAACAATACAAACACGTATTTAGACGTATTACAATAAATGGTTGACAAATATAATAACACAAAACATCGGAGTATTAAAATGACGCCGACTGAAGCAAGTGATGAAAAGAATAAAGGAATGGTGTATTTCAACTTGTATGGAAAAATGAGAAGTAATCATATTAAGCCAAAGTTTAAAATAGGGGATAATGTTAGAATCAGCAAATATAAAAGAACGTTTGAGAAAGTTTACACTCCGAATTGGACTGAAGAAATATTTGTTGTTGATAAAATTCAATATACAAATATTGTGACGTACAAAATAAAAGATTTAAACAACCAAAACATTGATGGAAGCTTTTATGAATTAGAAATGATAAAGGCAAGGCAAGAAATATTCAGGATTGAAAAAGTAATACGACGTGATTACAAAAAGAAACAAGCATTGATTAAATGGAAGGGTTAAAATGAGGATTTAAATAGTTGGGTTCCATTTAAGGATATTGAAAATATTAAATAAGGGTATAAAAATAATTATATATAGTATTATTATATATAATGGAACAAGAAAAGTTAGAAAAGGTTTGCAGAAAACCTAACAATTTAAAAGGTAAATATAGAAGAGAATTGATGAGAGGTAAGCAACTCCAAGTAGAATATGAAGTAGTTTGTAATGATTTTATGGGTACCAAAAACAGTAAAGTTAATAAGCGAAGACTATTGCTGGTTGAAATGAATAATTATGAACGTGAGCTGGATAGAAACAGAGAAGAGCTTCTTGAACTAAAATACAAAATAGCAAAGTGTAGGAAAATAAAATACTCCATGGTAAAAAACGATACGTGCAGCGATGATGAAGACTACTGTCCGGTTCCGTCTGACTTTGCTTTATCAATTGCAAATGTTCTAGTTTTCACATTAATAGATAGTGAGGCTTTGGGCAAAGTTCTTCCTAAGCAGAGGGTGATTAATTAAGGTTTGATAGATAGTGCAAAGTTTTTCCTAAGCGGGGGGCAATTAAGCAGTTTATACAGTTGTAAAAGATGTTTGACATCAAATATGCCGTCACCATCTGGTGCTTGCAATTGTGTTGGTGCATCTGGAGACATCTGATAACTATTTGACTGATTCTCGCGAGGGCGGAAAACTGGCCTGTTACCCTCACTATCTATTGGATCCTGCATCACCCTCTTTCGAAGATTATATGCAGGCTCGCGTCTGTGCGGTTGTGAGTAATTTAAAAGATGATAAAAGAAAGAGTAAAATAAGGCGAAGGTGAAATAAAGATGAAAGTGTTATGTATGTTAAATGTTCGATGAAGAACAAAGTGGTATTTAAAAGATAAAAGACATCGTTTTAATTTATGGATGTGACAGTCTAGATAGTCTCATGGGATGCTGGACATATGACGGCATTTGGATGACAACTAGCCCATGGACGATTTTGAAAAAAAGACAAAGTCGGGCACATCGGAACGGATGTCCTCGAGAGAGCGCCATTTCAGGTTGTTAAGCATAGTTGTGACACTGGATTGATGGGAGTAATCATTGTGTACCCACCTCGCGGCTCTTCTTTGTACCATCTCCAACTTGTCTATATTGTGTTTAGTATACGGGCTCCACACGGGGGAGGAGTACGCTATCACTGGACGGACTACTGCTTTGTATGCGGTTGCTCTTATACCTGGGTATTTTCTTCTGATGTTTTGCTTTACGAATCCTAGAGTTTTGTTACCAGATGTGCTTGCGTTTTGAATATGGCTGTTCCAGGTAAGTTGACACCAAGGTATTTGGCACTGCTGACTGTTTCCAGTAATTGACCATGTAGTATGTATGTTGATGGGATAGATTTTGACCGTGTAATTTGAATAAGAATACACTTACCTGTATTAAACTCCATATCCCATTCGTCTTCCCAAAGAGAGAGTTTGTTAAGGTCTTGCTGCAAAAGTTGAGCATCTTGTAAACTGGAAACAGCCAGATACCTTGCAGTGTCATCTGCGAATAGTCTTACCTTGGGACTTGATTTTGTCAGGTAGATCATTTATGTAGATCTAGAATAGGATCGGACCTAGTACTGAGCCTTGGGGTACACCTGAAGTAACTGGTACTGGGTCTGATTCTTCATTTTCAATTATTACCTGCTGCAATCTGTTTGATAAAAAAGCTTTGATCCAGTGCAAGGTATCGCTTCTGATTCCATATTGGTGGAGTTTGAGCAAAATATATTCGTGGTTTACCTTATCAAATGCCTTGCTAAAGTCGAGCAAAATGAGGTCTGTTTGGTGCCCATCTACTGCGTTTCGTAGCAGATCCTCCACCAGCAAAATCATCTGTGTCTCGCATGATCGTTTAGAGCGGAACCCATGCTGCAAGTCATACAGTATGTTGTGTTTGTCCAGGTGTGTCACAACGTTCGAGGCAATGCTATGCTCTAGAACTTTGCATAACATGCATGTTAAAGAAATAGGCCGATAGTAAGCAGCTTCGCATTTCTCACCTTTTTTAAAAAGGGGACAAATATTTGCACTGTTCCAGTCTTTTGGGACTCTTCCGGAATCAATAGATTGTTGAAAAATTACCTGAATAATGGGGGCTATCTGGTCAAGGGCCTGCTGTAGCACCAGGGGCTTTAAATTGTCTGCACCAAGTCTTTCAGCAGCTTTACAATTCCATTCACAGAGATAATAATTTTTGGCATTATTGGGTGCCGATTCCTGTCTTCCTCTGGAACAGAAGTGGCTGGTAGCTTACCTTGTATAGTCTTATATGGCCATCCCAGACAACTGCTGGAGTCGAAGGGGGCTTTTTGGGGGTGAACACAGAGTTGAACTGTTGGTTCAATATGTTTGACTTTCCTGTGTTGTCCGTACACAGTTTACCATCTTTCAAAAGAGGGGATATTCCTGTGGCATCTTGTTTGGAATTCTTGAGTAAGGAAAACAATTCTTGGAAGTAAAGGATGACTTACTATTTTCTGGATCCTCGCTATATGAAAGTCCAAGAATAGAGTCAGTGTAGGCATCATGGGCGTCTTTCAGTTTACACTTCTCCCACAACACACTCCTCATCATTTCCATGAGTACTGAGCACTGAGTAAACACAATAACCTGTCTGTAGTGTACCACCACCATCACACTGCCGAAGAGTTTGAAGCGCTGAGTAAACACATCACTGAGTAAAGAAATTAACCTGTCTGCAGTGTACCACCACCATCACACTGCCCCTGAGCTTGAAGCACTGAGTAGACACATTAACCAGTCTGCAGTGTACCACCACCATCACCCTGCCCCTGAGCTTGAAGCACTGAGTAAACACATTAACCTGTCTGCAGTGTATCACCACCATCACACTGCCCCTGAGCTTGAAGCACTGAGTAGACACATTAACCAGTCTGCAGTGTACCACCACCATCAGCCTGCCCCTGAGCTTGAAGCACTGAGTAAACACATTAACCTGTCTGCAGTGTACCACCACCATCACACTGCCCCTGAGCTTGAAGCACTGAGAAAAACCCTGTCTGCAGTGTACCACCCACATCACCCTGCCCATGAGCTTGAAACACTGAGCATTAACCTGCCTGCAGAGTACCACCACCATCACACTGCCTCTGAGCTTGAAGCACTGAGTAAACACATTAACCTGCCTGCAGTGTACCACCACCATCACACTGCCTCTGAGCTTGAAGCACTGAGTAAACACATTAACCTGTCTGCAGTGTACCACCACCATCACACTGCCCATGAGCTTGAAGCACTGAATAAAAACATTAAACTGTCTGCAGTGTACCACCACCTTCACACTGCCCCTGAGCTTGAAGCACTGAGTAGACACATTAACCAGTCTGCAGTGTACCACCACCATCACCCTGCCCCTGAGCTTGAAGCACTGAGTAAACACATTAACCTGTCTGCAGTGTACCACCACCATCACAATGCCCCCGAGCTTGAAGCACTGAGTAAAAACCTGTCTGCAGTGTACCACCCCCATCACCCTGCCCATGAGCTTGAAGCACTGAGCATTAACCTGCCTGCAGTGTACCACCACCATCACACTGCCCATGAGCTTGAAGCACTGAGTAAACACATTAACCTGTCTGCAGTGTACCACACCATCACACTGCCCCTGAACTTGAATCACTGAGTAAAAACATTAACCTGTCTGAAGTGTACCACCACCATCACCCTGCCCCTGAGCTTGAAGCAGTGAGTAAACACATTAACCAGTATGCAGTGTACCACCACCATCACCCTGTGTCTGATCTTGAAGCACTGAGTAAACACATTGACCTGTTTGCAGTGTACCACCACCATCACACTGCCCCTGAGCTTGAAGCACTGAGTAAACACATTAACCTGTCTGCAGTGTACCACCACCATCGCACTGTCCCTGAGCTTGAAGCACTGAAGAAACACATTAACCTGTCTGCAGTGTACCACCACCATCACACTGCCCATGAGCTTGAAGCACTGAGTAAGCAAATTAACCGGTCTGCAGTGCACTACCACCATCACACTGCCTCTGAGCTTGAATCACTGAGTAAACACATTAACCTGTCTGCATCGTACCACCACCATCACACTGCCCATGAGCTTGAAGCACTGAGTAAACACATTAACCTGTCTGCAGTGTACCACCACCATCACACTGCCCCTGAGCTTGAAGCTCTGAATCAACACATTAACCTGTCTGCAGTGTACCACCACCATCACACTGCCTCCGAGCTTGAAGCACTGAGGAAACACATTAACCTGTCTGCAGTGTACCACCACCATCACACTGCCCCTGAGCTTGAAGCACTGAGTAAACAAATTAACCTGTCTGCAGTGTACCACCACCATCACACTGCCCCTGAGCTTGAAGCACTGAGTAAACAAATTAACCTGTCTGCAGTGTACCACCACCATCACACTGCCCCTGAGCTTGAAGCACTGAATAAACACATTAACCTGTCTGCAGTGTACCACCACCATCACACTGCCCATGAGCTTGAAGCACTGAGTAAACACATTAACCTGTCTGCAGTGTACCACCACCATCACACTGCCCCTGAGCTTGAAGCACTGAATAAACACATTAACCTGTCTGCAGTGTACCACCACCATCACACTGCCTCCGAGCTTGAAGCACTGAGGAAACACATTAACCTGTCTGCAGTGTACCACCACTAGCACACTGCCCCTGAGCTTGAAGCACTGAGTAAACAAATTAACCTGTCTGCAGTGTACCACCACCATCACACTGCCCCTGAGCTTGAAGCACTGAATAAACACATTAACCTGTCTACAGTGTACCACCACCATCACACTGCCCCTGAGCTTGAAGCACTGAATAAACACATTAACCTGTCTTCAGTGTACCACCACCATCACACTGCCTCCGAGCTTGAAGCACTGAGTAAACAAATTAACTTGTCTGCAGTGTACCACCACCATCACATGCCCCTTAGCTTGAAGCACTGAGTAAACAAATTAACCTGTCTGCAGTGTACCACCACCATCACACTGCCCCTGAGCTTGAAGCACTGAATAAACACATTAACCTGTCTACAGTGTACCACCACCATCGCACTGCCCATGAGCTTGAAGCACTGAATAAACGCATTAACCTGTCTGCAGTGTACCACCACCATCGCACTGCCCCTGAGCTTGAAGCACTGAAGAAACGCATTAACCTGACTGCAGTGTACCACCACCATCGCACTGCCCCTGAGCTTGAAGCACTGAATAAACACATTAACCTGTCTGCAGTGTACCACCACCATCGCACTGCCCCTGAGCTTGAAGCACTGAAGAAACACATTAACCTGTCTGCAGTGTACCACCACCATCGAACTGCCCATGAGCTTGAAGCACTGAATAAACACATTAACCTGTCTGCAGTGTACCACCACCATCACACTGTCCCTGAGCTTGAAGCACTGAATAAACACATTAACCTGTCTGCAGTGTATCACCACCATCACCCTGCCTCTGAGCTTGAAGCACTTAGTAAACACATTAACCTGTCTGCAGTGTACCACCACCACCGCACTGCCCCTGAGCTTGAAGCACTGAGTAAACACATTAACCTGTCTGCAGTGTACCACCACCATCGCACTGCCCCTGAGCTTGAAGCACTGAGAAAACACATTAACCTGTCTGCAGTGTACCACCACCATCGCACTGCCCCTGAACTTGAAGCGCTGAGTAAACTCTTTAACCTGTCTGCAGTGTGCCACCACCATCGCACTGCCCCTGAGCTTGAAGCTCTGAAGAAACACATTAACCTGTCTGCAGTGTACCACCACCATCACACTGCCCCTGAGCTTGAAGCACTGAATAAACACATTAACCTTTCTGCAGTGTACCACCACCATCACACTGCCTCCAAGCTTGAAGCACTGAGTAAACAAATTAACCTGTCTGCAGTGTACCACCACCATCACACTGCCCCTGAGCTTGAAGCACTGAATAAACACATTAACCTGTCTGCAGTGTACCACCACCATCAACCTGCCTCTGAGCTTGAAGCACTGAGTAAAAACATTAACCTGTCTGCAGTGTACCACCACCATCACACTGCCCCTGAGCTTGAAGCACTGAACAAACACATTAACCTGTCTGCAGTGTACCACCACCATCACACTGTCCATGAGCTTGAAGCACTGAATAAACACATTAACCTGACTGCAGTGTACCACCACCATCACACTGCCCCTGAGCTTGAAGAACTGAGTAAACACATTAACCTGTCTGCAGTGTACCACCACCATCACACTACCCCTGAGCTTGAAGCACTAAAGAAACACATTAACCTGTCTGCAGTGTACCACCACCATCACCCTGCCTCTGAGCTTGAAGCACTGAGTAAACACATTAACCTGTCTGCAGTGTACCACCACCATCACACTGCCCCTGAGCTTGAAGCACTGAATAAACACATTAACCTGTCTGCAGTGTACCACCACCATCGCACTGCCCCTGAACTTGAAGCGCTGAGTAAACTCTTTAACCTGTCTGCAGTGTGCCACCACCATCGCACTGCCCCTGAGCTTGAAGCTCTGAAGAAACACATTAACCTGTCTGCAGTGTACCACCACCATCACACTGCCCCTGAGCTTGAAGCACTGAATAAACACATTAACCTTTCTGCAGTGTACCACCACCATCACACTGCCTCCAAGCTTGAAGCACTGAGTAAACAAATTAACCTGTCTGCAGTGTACCACCACCATCACACTGCCCCTGAGCTTGAAGCACTGAATAAACACATTAACCTGTCTGCAGTGTACCACCACCATCAACCTGCCTCTGAGCTTGAAGCACTGAGTAAAAACATTAACCTGTCTGCAGTGTACCACCACCATCACACTGCCCCTGAGCTTGAAGCACTGAACAAACACATTAACCTGTCTGCAGTGTACCACCACCATCACACTGTCCATGAGCTTGAAGCACTGAATAAACACATTAACCTGACTGCAGTGTACCACCACCATCACACTGCCCCTGAGCTTGAAGAACTGAGTAAACACATTAACCTGTCTGCAGTGTACCACCACCATCACAATGCCCCCGAGCTTGAAGCACTGAGTAAAAACCTGTCTGCAGTGTACCACCCCCATCACCCTGCCCATGAGCTTGAAGCACTGAGCATTAACCTGCCTGCAGTGTACCACCACCATCACACTGCCCATGAGCTTGAAGCACTGAGTAAACACATTAACCTGTCTGCAGTGTACCACACCATCACACTGCCCCTGAACTTGAATCACTGAGTAAAAACATTAACCTGTCTGAAGTGTACCACCACCATCACCCTGCCCCTGAGCTTGAAGCAGTGAGTAAACACATTAACCAGTATGCAGTGTACCACCACCATCACCCTGTGTCTGATCTTGAAGCACTGAGTAAACACATTGACCTGTTTGCAGTGTACCACCACCATCACACTGCCCCTGAGCTTGAAGCACTGAGTAAACACATTAACCTGTCTGCAGTGTACCACCACCATCGCACTGTCCCTGAGCTTGAAGCACTGAAGAAACACATTAACCTGTCTGCAGTGTACCACCACCATCACACTGCCCATGAGCTTGAAGCACTGAGTAAGCAAATTAACCGGTCTGCAGTGCACTACCACCATCACACTGCCTCTGAGCTTGAATCACTGAGTAAACACATTAACCTGTCTGCATCGTACCACCACCATCACACTGCCCATGAGCTTGAAGCACTGAGTAAACACATTAACCTGTCTGCAGTGTACCACCACCATCACACTGCCCCTGAGCTTGAAGCTCTGAATCAACACATTAACCTGTCTGCAGTGTACCACCACCATCACACTGCCTCCGAGCTTGAAGCACTGAGGAAACACATTAACCTGTCTGCAGTGTACCACCACCATCACACTGCCCCTGAGCTTGAAGCACTGAGTAAACAAATTAACCTGTCTGCAGTGTACCACCACCATCACACTGCCCCTGAGCTTGAAGCACTGAGTAAACAAATTAACCTGTCTGCAGTGTACCACCACCATCACACTGCCCCTGAGCTTGAAGCACTGAATAAACACATTAACCTGTCTGCAGTGTACCACCACCATCACACTGCCCATGAGCTTGAAGCACTGAGTAAACACATTAACCTGTCTGCAGTGTACCACCACCATCACACTGCCCCTGAGCTTGAAGCACTGAATAAACACATTAACCTGTCTGCAGTGTACCACCACCATCACACTGCCTCCGAGCTTGAAGCACTGAGGAAACACATTAACCTGTCTGCAGTGTACCACCACTAGCACACTGCCCCTGAGCTTGAAGCACTGAGTAAACAAATTAACCTGTCTGCAGTGTACCACCACCATCACACTGCCCCTGAGCTTGAAGCACTGAATAAACACATTAACCTGTCTTCAGTGTACCACCACCATCACACTGCCTCCGAGCTTGAAGCACTGAGTAAACAAATTAACTTGTCTGCAGTGTACCACCACCATCACATGCCCCTTAGCTTGAAGCACTGAGTAAACAAATTAACCTGTCTGCAGTGTACCACCACCATCACACTGCCCCTGAGCTTGAAGCACTGAATAAACACATTAACCTGTCTACAGTGTACCACCACCATCGCACTGCCCATGAGCTTGAAGCACTGAATAAACGCATTAACCTGTCTGCAGTGTACCACCACCATCGCACTGCCCCTGAGCTTGAAGCACTGAAGAAACGCATTAACCTGTCTGCAGTGTACCACCACCATCGCACTGCCCCTGAGCTTGAAGCACTGAATAAACACATTAACCTGTCTGCAGTGTACCACCACCATCGCACTGCCCCTGAGCTTGAAGCACTGAAGAAACACATTAACCTGTCTGCAGTGTACCACCACCATCGAACTGCCCATGAGCTTGAAGCACTGAATAAACACATTAACCTGTCTGCAGTGTACCACCACCATCACACTGTCCCTGAGCTTGAAGCACTGAATAAACACATTAACCTGTCTGCAGTGTATCACCACCATCACCCTGCCTCTGAGCTTGAAGCACTTAGTAAACACATTAACCTGTCTGCAGTGTACCACCACCATCGCACTGCCCCTGAGCTTGAAGCACTGAGTAAACACATTAACCTGTCTGCAGTGTACCACCACCATCGCACTGCCCCTGAGCTTGAAGCACTGAGAAAACACATTAACCTGTCTGCAGTGTACCACCACCATCGCACTGCCCCTGAACTTGAAGCGCTGAGTAAACTCTTTAACCTGTCTGCAGTGTGCCACCACCATCGCACTGCCCCTGAGCTTGAAGCTCTGAAGAAACACATTAACCTGTCTGCAGTGTACCACCACCATCACACTGCCCCTGAGCTTGAAGCACTGAATAAACACATTAACCTTTCTGCAGTGTACCACCACCATCACACTGCCTCCAAGCTTGAAGCACTGAGTAAACAAATTAACCTGTCTGCAGTGTACCACCACCATCACACTGCCCCTGAGCTTGAAGCACTGAATAAACACATTAACCTGTCTGCAGTGTACCACCACCATCAACCTGCCTCTGAGCTTGAAGCACTGAGTAAAAACATTAACCTGTCTGCAGTGTACCACCACCATCACACTGCCCCTGAGCTTGAAGCACTGAACAAACACATTAACCTGTCTGCAGTGTACCACCACCATCACACTGTCCATGAGCTTGAAGCACTGAATAAACACATTAACCTGACTGCAGTGTACCACCACCATCACACTGCCCCTGAGCTTGAAGAACTGAGTAAACACATTAACCTGTCTGCAGTGTACCACCACCATCACACTACCCCTGAGCTTGAAGCACTAAAGAAACACATTAACCTGTCTGCAGTGTACCACCACCATCACCCTGCCTCTGAGCTTGAAGCACTGAGTAAACACATTAACCTGTCTGCAGTGTACCACCACCATCACACTGCCCCTGAGCTTGAAGCACTGAATAAACACATTAACCTGTCTGCAGTGTACCACCACCATCGCACTGCCCCTGAACTTGAAGCGCTGAGTAAACTCTTTAACCTGTCTGCAGTGTGCCACCACCATCGCACTGCCCCTGAGCTTGAAGCTCTGAAGAAACACATTAACCTGTCTGCAGTGTACCACCACCATCACACTGCCCCTGAGCTTGAAGCACTGAATAAACACATTAACCTTTCTGCAGTGTACCACCACCATCACACTGCCTCCAAGCTTGAAGCACTGAGTAAACAAATTAACCTGTCTGCAGTGTACCACCACCATCACACTGCCCCTGAGCTTGAAGCACTGAATAAACACATTAACCTGTCTGCAGTGTACCACCACCATCAACCTGCCTCTGAGCTTGAAGCACTGAGTAAAAACATTAACCTGTCTGCAGTGTACCACCACCATCACACTGCCCCTGAGCTTGAAGCACTGAACAAACACATTAACCTGTCTGCAGTGTACCACCACCATCACACTGTCCATGAGCTTGAAGCACTGAATAAACACATTAACCTGACTGCAGTGTACCACCACCATCACACTGCCCCTGAGCTTGAAGAACTGAGTAAACACATTAACCTGTCTGCAGTGTACCACCACCATCACACTACCCCTGAGCTTGAAGCACTAAAGAAACACATTGACCTGTCTGCAGTGTACCACCACTATCACCCTGCCTCTGAGCTTGAAGCACTGAGTAAACACATTAACCTGTCTGCAGTGTACCACCACCATCACACTGCCCCTGAGCTTGAAGCACTGAATAAACACATTAACCTGTCTGCAGTGTACCACCACCATCACACTGCCCATGAGCTTGAAGCACTGAATAAACACATTAACCTGTCTGCAGTGTACCACCACCATCACCCTGCCTATGAGCTTGAAGCACTGAGTAAACACATTAACCTGTCTGCAGTGTAACACCACCATCACACTGCCCCTGAGCTTGAAGCACTGAATAAACACATTAACCTGTCTGCAGTGTACCACCACAATCACACTGCCCATGAGCTTGAAGCACTGAATAAACACATTAACCTGACTGCAGTGTACCACCACCATCACACTGCCCCTGAGCTTGAAGCACTGAGTAAACACATTAACCTATCTGCAGTGTACCACCACCATCACACTGCCCATGAGCTTGAAGCACTGAATAAACACATTAACCTGACTGCAGTGTACCACCACCATCACACTGCCCCTGAGCTTGAAGCACTGAGTAAACACATTAACCTATCTGCAGTGTACCACCACCATTACACTGCCCCTGAGCTTGAAGCACTGAAGAAACACATTAACCCGTCTGCAGTGTACCACCACCATCGCACTGCCCCTGAGCTTGAAGCACTGAAGAAACACATTAACCTGTCTGCAGTGTACCACCACCATCGCACTGCCCCTGAGCTTGAAGCACTGAAGAAACACATTAACCTGTCTGCAGTGTACCACCACCATCGAACTGCCCATGAGCTTGAAGCACTGAATAAACACATTAACCTGTCTGCAGTGTACCACCACCATCACACTGTCCCTGAGCTTGAAGCACTGAATAAACACATTAACCTGTCTGCAGTGTATCACCACCATCACCCTGCCTCTGAGCTTGAAGCACTTAGTAAACACATTAACCTGTCTGCAGTGTACCACCACCATCGCACTGCCCCTGAGCTTGAAGCACTGAGTAAACACATTAACCTGTCTGCAGTGTACCACCACCATCGCACTGCCCCTGAGCTTGAAGCACTGAGAAAACACATTAACCTGTCTGCAGTGTACCCACCACCATCGCACTGCCCCTGAACTTGAAGCGCTGAGTAAACTCTTTACCTGTCTGCAGTGTGCCACCACCATCGCACTGCCCCTGAGCTTGAAGCTCTGAAGAAACACATTAACCTGTCTGCAGTGTACCACACCATCACACTGCCCCTGAGCTTGAAGCACTGAATAAACACATTAACCTTTCTGCAGTGTACAACCACCATCACACTGCCTCCAAGCTTGAAGCACTGAGTAAACAAATTAACCTGTCTGCAGTGTACCACCACCATCACACTGCCCCTGAGCTTGAAGCACTGAATAAACACATTAACCTGTCTGCAGTGTACCACCACCATCAACCTGCCTCTGAGCTTGAAGCACTGAGTAAAAACATTAACCTGTCTGCAGTGTACCACCACCATCACACTTGCCCCTGAGCTTGAAGCACTGAACAAACACATTAAACCTGTCTGCAGTGTACCACCACCATCACACTGTCCATGAGCTTGGAAGCACTGAATAAACACATTAACCTGACTGCAGTGTACCACCACCATCCACTGCCCCTGAGCTTGAAGAACTGAGTAAACACATTAACCTGTCTGCAGTGTACCACCACCATCACACTACCCCTGAGCTTGAAGCACTAAAGAAACACATTAACCTGTCTGCAAGTGTACCACCAACCATCACCCTGCCTCTGAGCTTGAGGCACTGAGTAAACACATTAACCTGTCTGCAGTGTACCACCACCATCACACTGCCCCTGAGCTTGAAGCACTGAATTAAACACATTAACTGTCTGCAGTGTACCACCACCATCACACTGCCCATGAGCTTGAAGCACTGAATAAACACATTAACCTGTCTGCAGTTTACCACCACCATCACCCTGCCTCTGAGCTTGAAGCACTGAGTAAACACAATTAACCTGTCTGCAGTGTACCACCACCATCACACAGCCCCTGAGCTTGAAGCACTGAATAAACACATTAACCTGTCTGCAGTGTACCACCACCATCACACTGCCCATGAGCTTGAAGCCTGAATAAACACATTAACCTGACTGCAGTGTACCACCACCATCACACTGCCCCTGAGCTTGAAGCACTGAGTAAACACATTAACTATCTGCAGTGTACCACCACCATCACACTGCCCCTGAGCTTGAAGCACTGAAGAAACACATTAACCCGTCTGCAGTGTACCACCACCATCACACTGCCCCTGAGCTTGAAGCACTGAGTAAACAAATTAACCTGTCTGCAGTGTACCACCACCATCACACTGCCCTGAGCTTGAAGCACTGAATAAACACATTAACCTGTCTGCAGTGTACCACCACCATCACCCTGCCTCTGAGCTTGAAGCACTGAGTAAACACATTAACCTGTCTGCAGTGTACCACCACCATCACACTACCCCAGAGCTTGAAGCACTGAATAAACACATTAACCTGTCTGCAGTGTACCACCACCATCACACTGCCCATGAGCTTGACGCACTGAATAAACACATTAACCTGTCTGCAGTGTACCACCACCATCACACTGCCCCTGAGCTTGAAGCACTGAGTAAACACATTAACCTGTCTGCAGTGTACCACCACCATCACCCTGCCTCCTGAGCTTGAAGCACTGAGTAACACATTAACCTGTCTGCAGTGTACCACCACCACCATCATACTGCCATGAGCTTGAAGCACTGAATAAACACATTAACCTGTCTGCAGTGTACCACCACCTCACACTGCCCCTGAGCTTGAAGCACTGAGTGAAACACATTAACCTGTCTGCAGTGTACCACCACCATCACCCTGCCTCTGAGCTTGAAGCACTGAGTAAACACATTAACCTGTCTGCAGTGTACCACCACCATCAACCTGCCCCTGAGCTTGAAGAACTGAGTAAACACATTAACCTGTCTGCAGTGTACCACACCATCACCCTGCTCTGAGCTTGAAGCACTGAGTAAACACATTAACCTGTCTGCAGTGTACCACCACCATTACACTGCCCCTGAGCTTGAAGCACTGAGTAAACACATTAACCCCTCTGCAGTGTACCACCACCATCACAATACGTGAGGCATTAATACTTGAACATCATCTAACACCAACAAACAACAATATGTGTATGTCTGAGTAGTTGTGGTCTAGCACAGCTGGTTACATACACAAAATGGCATTAACATTTGTATTTGTGATCCAGAGTACTAGTTTTGTGAGTAGCAGGTATCTTTTTAAATAGATATAATATCCTGGAGAGTACCAATTCTGTGAGTAATGGTTGTTACATAATGTTTTAAATGTAAGTTCAGCAATATTAATGTACTGCATCCCGTAATGGTTATTTGATATTAAAGGCACTAACCTGCCAAATAATGGCATAATTACACTACAAAATCATTTATCCAAATGTTATCTAGGTGTTCAGGGTCATAAAATAATGTATATATTTATGCCGATAAAAGTAAGGTTTAATCATAGGTACTTAAAATACCCAAGATTGAATATGTGTAAAATGAATTATGAGTTGGCAAGTCTTAATTCAACATTCCCATTCTGGGTTTTGGCTTGGCTGGTTAACGCCATTTGTATTGTATTGTTTCTATAGAGTTCAGATTTTCAAAATATGTAAGTTATGTATGTAACTCGTCGTCAGTAAGGTGTAGGAACGGTAATCATCTGTTGTAAACTTTGCCAGGTGATGGCGGGATAGGGACTTTAAACAAAAAACATTTTCCACAAGACAGTGTTAATAGTAATAGGCTGTATCTAGTATTTTGCTTAAATAGTAAATTTGCTTAGCCTCTGTGACACTCGCCTTTCACCGCTATCGAAGCTGGATAGTGACTTCGGACTCGAGGTCAGAGTCGAAAATGTGTTGGTATCTGAAAAAGTGTTTGTTAACCTAGGAAATGTGGGTGGTCTTACCTCCACTCCAATAAACTGACCTCCCATGATCTTCAATATGAAGAATGGGAGTATCCTGAAGATTCAGAGTAGTACATCTTTAGTGAATGGTTATGAACCGTGTACAGTTTCAACACAATCAGCACATAATCCTGAAAGCGGTACACAAGCTTATTTTCAAAGAATTAAAATTTTAAGGGGACATAACCCTTGTTAAATACTCAGTCCCAACTGTTTACTGGCACACCTTATCTTCAGATTATGATAATGCTATTCACATACTATTTGTGAAGTTTCATCGAAATTGCAGCAAAAGCACCAGCAGGCTTATTTTCACAAGATTTTTTAGTTCAAGGGGATATAACTCTAGTAATAACAGAAGCAAAAAAAAGTGTTTAGAGTCTGCAAATTTTTAGGTGGTTATGATGAGTGCGAAGTTTCCATCAACACACAATACGTACCTGCACACTACCTATATGGGATGTATGGAAATTCAAAGTTCAAAGAGACATAATCCTGCTTAATTTGTTAGAATATAACAACTAGAATAGTTGAACTGCACACACAAGACATGGGAACTACCTATCATATGGAATTTAAAGAATAAGCGGACATCTCTCATAAAAGTAGAATTTGTTACTGTATTTACATCTTCAGTTGGTGAGGATGTGTAAAGATAAATCGCAATCGGTACAAAAAAGTGGAGTTGCGCACATGATATGGGACGTATGTTTGGTATGGGGACTGGGGAGATATGGGGCGGACACAATACACGGCGTTTCCTATATAGCCCCCACTTAGCTCCTACAATTTCTTTTGAAATGGGAGTATAAAAATAACCGAATAGCACGTTTCAAACCACTGTGCTATGAATGCTGCATGGGCAAGGTATATAGGGACTGGCTCACCCTTCATCCCAAACATTGTTGTTACTGGCTATCATAATCAGTAAGCTGCTAATAATGGCTATAACCTGTCAACATTTGCTATAACTTCTAATGAAAGATAACTCCAATACAGATTCCAGGAAACAGACAATAAAAAAGATCTATAGACCCAGGTTAACACAGATAAAAGATAATTCCAATATGGATTTATGTTTTTATTATTCCATAATAGTTTTGAATTATTTATACATTTTTCTCATAAATTCTGTCAGATATTTCAATACTCTTACAAACACCAATAATACATAACACCCTGCCAACAATGACAACAGACAATGTTACGTAACTGACTCTGTGACAACATTGTAACAGGAGACAATGTTACGTAACAGACTCTGACAACACTGTAACAAGAGACAATGTTACGTAACGGACTCTGTGACAAATCAGTGACATCAGACAATGTTACGTAACTGACTATGTGACAACACTGTAACAAGAGACAATGTTACATAACTGACTCTGTGACAACACTGTAACAAGAGACAATGTTATGTAACGGACTCCGACAACACTGTGACAAGAGTCAATGTTACATACCTGACTCTTACAGCACTGTTATAAGAGACAATGTTACGTAAATGACGCTGTGACAACACTGTAACAATAGTCAATGTTACATAACTGACTCTTACAACACTGTTATAAGAGACAATGTTACGTAAATGACTCTGTGACAACACTGTAACAATAGTCAATGTTGTGTATCACACTCTGACACCACTGTGACAAAAGACAATGTTACGTACCTGATTCTGCGAACACTTTAGACAATGTTACGTAACTCACTCTGTGACAAAGCTGTCACAGACAATGTTACATAACCGACTCTGTGACAACGCTGTCACAAACAGACAATGTTACATAACTAAGTATGACAGTATGACAACAATGTCACAAGACTCAAAGTTATGTAACTGACTCTGACAACATGTTAAGTAACAGACTCTTGACAACACTGACAAGAGCCAACATTATGTAACAGACTCTGACAACACGTTACGTAACGGACTCTGACAACACCATGACAACGTAACTTTAATCATTTGAAGAAAATAAAAAATAAACAACTTCACGTTAACGTAAAATATAACTTAAACTCCAAAACAAGGTAACTAATGAATACTTTGTGACATGTGACATGATTGAATGACTGGCCTAGCCCTGAACATTTATTCCCCAGTGCAATACAGTTATACATCATTATAACACTCCTCCCACATGCTAGCAAAACTTTCTTAGCTTGCTATGTGTTTTTTGCTAGACAATCTTAAACTGTCAGTCATCTTTAATTTGCATATTTATACATGTCCATTGTAGAAATATGGACTAAATAACAATGAAATCTTGCATACTTGATATTAAAGGTACCTTTGTTTTACACAGATGCCGGAAAAGCTCATCTTACCCATAAAACCACACACGCATCAACAATGTTGCATGACGTTTTTTTGTTATTGAAGATACAAATGTTGTTTGATGATGTCGACTATCAATGGTATGCAAGAAAAAGAATCAATCATGGGTAACCGGTTCAGAACATGAAATTCCAACTCGCTGCAGAGCCTCAGTCTGAAACAGTTATACCTCAGGTTGGAATTGCCTACCTGCACCGGATACTTATGAAAGTCTCTTCCAATCGAATGAATGAATGAATGAATGAATGGTGTTTTATGACACTTCGACACATGAAAGGTTATATGGCGCCTAACAGGAATGAACGTGCCAGGCTCATCCTCCTCATCCAATCGAGGAGCTCCTCTTGGTAATAGCATTATGTCTACACACTGTCTACTGAGAAGATAGTGTAGATGTATGTATTCGTTTGTTGGGTTTTACGGCGCACCAACACAAGAAAGGTTATGCAAATAAAAGACGAGGGTGACAGCCCAGATTACAATATGCACTTAATGCAGATAAATTAAGAGTTATAAATTAACTATGTTTTACAATAGCACACAAATGGTCCCCACTATTCACAGGCACAAATATGAGGTTATGACAGTAATATCTACAAGCATGCATCTAATATTCTTTACCTTTCATTAACCATCTATAAACCTGGAACCCGCATTTAGTACAACAAAGTTGGATCAGTTACACAATTATCTCACCCTTCTTGAGTTTAATTTCCCCTCCCAACCAACATTTATTAGAAATAACACACCGAATGTACCACTGCTACATTCAATATTATCGTATATAATCTTTTTTTTT
This sequence comes from Cyrtodaria siliqua, assembly GCA_037043455.1. Classification (NCBI taxonomy): domain Eukaryota; kingdom Metazoa; phylum Mollusca; class Bivalvia; order Adapedonta; family Hiatellidae; genus Cyrtodaria; species Cyrtodaria siliqua. The sequence goes on along the minus strand of JAWPHD010000066.1, from coordinate 610,908 downwards.
TAGAATTTCATGAAGATTGTGGTTTTCCAAAAGAGTATGAAAGGAGAAATTTGGAAATCGCGAAACACGATTAATATAAAATAGTATGTAGTCTCTGCTTGATCGCGACCCTAGTGGAAATGCCAGCTACCGTTCACACCATCTAGCCCCAGGTTGAGCAGAACTCATTAGTTAAAATGTCAATAGTACAAATTTTATGTTTGAGAACATTTTGTTGTAGCAATGTTCATACCTATCTATGGCATTTATAATGGGTTTACTGTGTGCAAATGTGAGCAAAGAATGTTCGACAATTGCGCATAAATATGGACTCGATCCAAACCTCCGACAACATTTGAAATTTTAAAGGCACCAAACTGTCAAATAATGCAAATAATCAGTACACCGTGTACACACCAATAATCGATCAGGTTAACACGTAAATTACAGGTCATGATAATTCACAGTTTATTAACTTATAAATGAGGCTAGCGAAATATCTATTTGTTATTGTCACTTTAAATTGAAATCCGAGTTATCAATGCAAAAATCATTTAAAGCATCAAGGATACTGAAATTGTGCGTTCACCAACTTATGTATTTAATATGTGAATATGCATTATTTTATGTAGAGGATATTTGTTTGTTTGGAGTGAATATAGGATTTATTTTCATTGAGAAGAGAGAAAACTTACATTTTCACGAGAAAATGTAAGTAGTTTTCTCACTTCTCGATGAAAATAGGATTTATTTTTTCATCGAGAAGTGAGAAAACTTATATTTTCACGAGGGCTTTTTACATGTAGCTATAAGTTTTATTTAGCACTGGTGAAAATATAAGTTTTCTCGCTTCTTGATGAAAATAAATCCTATATTCATGACAAACCAAGAAATATTCTATTTATTATATACTCACAACCTTGAAACTGATGCAGAAACATTGACATCAATAACGTCAACAGCGGCATTACGTCATTTATAAACAACGAAAATATAAGGTTTTATTTTAATCATAAAATCCACTATTTCACTGAAAAGTATATAATAAAATGCATTATTTAATGCCTTGGTTAAATCTGTTACAACGGCATTATTGCAAAAGGTGGCAGTTTAGTTTTAATTTCATAATATTTTGATTTATGGGATTTATATATATATTTAAATACAACATATTAAATACTGCCTGGAAAGATTTGTTTGGTGTTTAGCGTCATTTTCCAGCACATTTTAGGCCAATTTGTTTGTGGTTGAGGCAGACCACCCACTTATTCCTGGGTATTCCAGCCATCTGTAATCGCCTAGGAGAAGCATGGTATTAATCTCACACTTATTATGCTTTATTGCTCAGATTTGTTTTATTGAACTGGGGTTTTAAGGCGCACCAACACATGAAAGGTTATATGGCACCTAACAGGAATGAACATGCCAGGCTCATCCTCCGTGTACATCGAGATAAAATATGGAGAACGGGCCTAGAATCTTCTCAACCTGAACTGCAGAGTTGCTGCAAATTCTATTGTAGACACTCCATTTACGCTGGAGCCACGTTAAAGTTTTTCTGCCACTGCTCTAGTGATATGAGCGAGATGGCACTTGAAACAATGCAGGGGTCATGATGAAGACCTTTAATGAGCATGAACAAAAAATGATAAAATGAACATGAATTTGGGGGGTTTTACCCCTCTGCCTTCCACTCCAACGGGATCTGCAGTGGCCCTATTCTTTGCCCCGTAACCAAACAGGGCCCCCGGAACCACACGGCAATTTTCTTTTCGTGTATATGAGTTATAAATCTCACAAACCAATTCAAATTCGCACTCATTCAGTGTAGCTGTTCCAGCTATAAGCCAAGATAATGATTGAACATGTGAAATATACAAAATCAGAAATAAATACATTTTGTGATCAACACAAAAATTACCGAGCACAAAAATGATACGACAACAAGGTATGTGATAATGAACAGTTTATGAAGCGTGTATAGATGTCGAAGGATGAATCAATGAAAACTTGCATCCATATTATTGCAGGTTAATAATGAAGGTGATAAACGCAAATAATTACAATTTTCAAAATGGAATCACGGGGTGATTTTCAAACTAAGCAGCTAAAATATTGTTTATAACTACTCGTTTTGAAATATAAATGATCAAAAATTGTAAAAGTGTATTATGTAATATTACATTTTTATATGAGGTAGAATCTTTTACACGTTTGGATTCACGAATATGTAAACATCACATTGTATCCCATTAGCTCCGTTGTTTTTAATACAAAAAGAGATAGGAAAAAATATTCAAAAGAATTTTGTTATTAACCAGATCTTTGTTCAAATTTCCCTTGAGATGAATCTTCGAAAAAACTGACGTCACATTCGTTCTCATTTATATGAATATTAATATTGTAACGTATTCGAGATTAAACATAAAATAAGTTCAATATTAAATCGGACAGTACTTTCTGTCTATGTAAACGCAATTGCAGAAATTAAAACACTGATTATGTACAAATGCATTTAGTTTGTAGCACATTTGTTTGCATTATTGCCATCTGTATATGCCTTATACACTCACATATAAAACAACAGTATCGTAATAATGTATTATCAGGGAGCAAGTATCCAGGGAGGAGAAAAGTTTTGCCGTTTTATGTTGTCGCGCGTTTCACTACTGCGTGAAAATGACTACTGCCGGTTGTTTCGCGCGTGTGAAAAACAGCAAATTCTTATAAATTCTTACACTTACAAACTGATACAGAGCGTGTATTTGTTTGCATGTATAAAAGCACATTTTACCAGGCGGTTCCGCGTAACAAAGATGGTGCCACTCTGCACCAAATAAAAGATGGTGACAGTGTATAGCTATTGCAAACGAGATACGACACTACGGGTTATTTAGGCATTAATAATAACAAAAAGTGAATAGCAGACATATTTATCTTTGTCAAGAATGTAATTTCATGGTGGTGATTATAAGACAAAGCCTAAAAAGAGGTGATGAAAATGTGCTTTTTGAGATATCAGCTGAAATTTTTAATTTTTCAGATTAAAAATGATGTGGAGCTATTGCAAACGAGATACGAAGTATGGGTTACATTAGGCATTAATAATAACAAAAAGTGAATAGTAGAAATATTTATCTTTGTCAAGAAGGTAATTTCGTGATGTTGATTATAACAGAAAGCCGTACAAAACAGGCTGTAACAAATGCCTAATTTGAGATGTTGGCTGAAATTTTAACTTTTCAAATGCAACGCGCTTACAATCGATTTAACTGTATCGATAAAATAGTAAATGACGGCGTTCTAGCGCGAAAACATAAATCGATAAACTAGAGCATTTATAAACCCGTTTTTCCTCCCTGTATACTTACTCCCTGGTATTATACACTTCAAATTCTGCATAACATTGACCTCATCTGGAAATATATATGTTTTAAAGGAACACATGGCAATATTCATCTGAAATTTGAACCTTGATATACAAGTCATTATTATTTTAAAGCTGCATGTAATTATTTATATATTTTGGAAATAGAAACTCTGTAATTTATTTGTTTCTTTCGTCCTTTTTCCAAAGGGTGTCCCCTAAAAGAAACTATGCCAAAATAGTTTTATTTAAACCATTTCAGAAATGATTTATATGATTTTTTAGTATTCAATTGGTCAAGATGTTTTTTTCTTCATAAAGCCAAGAGTTTTTTTAAGAATCAAAATTGCTGTGTGTCCCTTTAATGTTAACAGTCAAAAAAAGAAAGAAAGATCCAGTGTCATCTGAACTATAGAATAATGAAACAAGCTCAACATTTTTCTCCTTCAAAAATAAGTATTGACATCTGGTAATTAGCAATGAATCTGACCTGTCCTAACCACAGAATGAGACTGCTTGAAACCGCTACAATATCACATTTTTACTTCCAAAGCTTCAGTAACATACTCAGTCATGTTAGGTATACTTTTGAAGTTGGCAGTCATATTGTAAAAACAACAAGTGACTGGTTGCCAATGAAAACAACCTCTCATTTAGGTCAGTAGCACTTAAATAATGACTTTTAGTGGTTTTAAATCATGTTTTTTTTTGTCTGAAAGATAGTTATGACACTTTACATGGAAGTAAGCCAAGTGACAAATGGTGTATTCCCAAATACTTACGTTCCAATGTGTTTGTTTGTTTGGTGTTTTACGTCATGTTAAGCACATTTTAGGCCAAATATGACGCCTGCTTTTTTTGTTGCGGTAGAGGCAGACCACCCCGTTTTTCCTGGATAGAACCAGTACTGTATACCTCTCGCCATCCGTAAGAATCGACACTTTCTCACTTGACTTAAGTTTTGAGGGTGTGGCTTAAAACACAAATGACTAGAAAATACAACTGGATGTGGCAGAGTGGGAATCAGCACGTATATCAGCACTTGTTAGTACTCAAACATAGCGACTCTAGTACATAGAAAGATAAACAGTAGGTCATTTTTTAACCCGTGATTTTTGGAGACACTAAAATCCTATTGGAGAAAATTTAAAGGAGTAGTTTCCCCTACTCTATAAATATTACTAACAATGTTTTATTAGTTAGTGACCTCTATATAATAACAACACGACTTTGCCTTCCAGAATTTTTTCTCTTTCTGATAAACAACAATTACTTTCGCATTGGTCTGTAAACCATAAAAAAAACTTCTATATATTATATATGTCATCCTTATTCATAGAAATAGCAGCTCTGAAAAAATATCTCACCAGTGCAATAACTCCTTTAATGACCAGTCTCTAAACCTATCTTATTATTCTCTGGACACATATATAATATAATATAACATATATATAATATATATTACATGTACTCATATATAAAAAATGTGAATGAAATAAATTACCATTGTTATACATGGCACAATTTTCATATATAAATAATCAAAACAAATAGAGCACCTTTGCCTTCAGGATTACAAAATATAATTATTGTATCTCACATCGAAGTAAACCACATACGAAGCGGTTCAACAAATAAATACAAAAAATGTATGAAACTATCGACGCATTTCTGCATGTACAGCGTAACTTTTGCCTAATAATTTATTACCATTCTCAACATTAATATTATATGTTTTTGTTCAAATCGAAATTCGATCAAATTGCTTTTGAGTGATTGTGAACAAATAAACTATCACGATGGGATTTACAAATAGAAGATAAATCACAAACAAATGGAACAGTACAACAGAGTGAGTGTTAGAAGGGTCACGTTTGGAGACAACGACCAATTATCACAGAGGTAGATCCCTGTTTCTGGTCCCGACAAACGTATCAATGGTGAACAACCATCCTGGGTATCGCAACTTATACGACTTGTTTAAAGCCAAGTAGCGCAAAACTGTAGTAGCCAGGGTACATTTATAACAGATCTATGTGTTAAACCATATCGGTTATTTTGTGAGCCGCCTATATATAAGATAGTCGCAGATATTCCTTAAAAAAACACACACATAAACTGAGAAGATGAGACATATGAGTGACAAGCTAACGTAAACAGTGTAACAACCCTGACCAGCCTGCATATCTACACAAGTCTCAACCAAACCACTCTATCTTTAAAGGGACACAAGGCAATCTTGATTGTTTAAAATCTCGCAATGTCCTGTTAGTTTTTCTACACAAATTGCATTTGTTCAATCATTAATATCTATTATAAGAATAGTATAAAGCAACTTGTTTTTGCATATTACTGACTGTTGAATATATTTCACCAATAATATATTCAAACACATGGTCTATAAAAAAGGAAAGTTGAAAACAAAATTGTATTTAAATACACTGAACGACTTTAAAAACGCAACAGGGAAATAAATTAAGATAACTGATATATTTCAACTGACATATTTCTAATCTAATCTATTTAACAATATCTACAGTTGATTTGCTGAAAATTTCATTCAAATTAATCAACAATAAACTTGTTAAATTCAGAGCACAACAGTATGACCCCCAAAAGCAAAAGTCACAAAACTAATACCCGGTATATCCCAATATGCGTAGGAGACGTCAGGCGTGCATTGCCGCTAATGGTGGATATTGTGAATTTTGCTTTTGGGGGTAGTACTATTATATTTTGAATTTAACAAGTTTAATGTTGATCAATTTGAATGAAATTTTCAGCAATTCAACTGTAGATATGGGCAAATGGAATAGATGAAATTAAAATTTAATTTCTATTGAAATATGTCAGTTATCTTAGTTTATTTCCCTGTTGCATTTTTAAAGTCGTTCAGTGTATGTGCAAGCAGGTTTAAAGTCAAAATGATACTGGATTAATAAATGAAGAGGCTAATTTTAATGCTTTATAAAAAAAACTAAAAGACTGCTGTGTGTCCCTTTAAACTTCATTTCTTCTATTATTGGCTTTTAGTGGCAATATCAGTGTCTGCTTAATACAGGTGACTGTTACATCTAACAGAGACAATCTCACTCTCAAGAATGTCTACATACACAAGTTGGTCCAAGTCTACAATAGTGGAATACGCTGGCAAACACATCTCGTACAATATTTTGACTTTGGCATGATGTTTCAGGCAGCTGCACTGGCTTATATCACAACCCGAATCTCTCCTTAATTAAATACATGAGTTTTTTCTTGCCTTTATAGACAAGTTTCATACTCTCTATAAGCTGTGTGAACTGCATATGGCCGTCGTGGGCAAGAAGGAATGTTTCCCTCGCTTTACTCAGGAAGTCTATAAAGTCCCCGTAATGGCGCGGGCTTATATGAGTTAGCTTGGAGTGGGTTGTGTTAATATATGCACATATTGTCGCCTCCATCAATTGTCTCAGAGGCTGTTTGTCGTACGACAACGGTTTCACGCCTCGTCTTTTCCCGTCGGTATTTGGCATACCTGGCGGCGACAATGTACACCGACGTAATATATCCGACAACACAGTAGCACATTGCACGTTTTTCACTAACAAAGGAATCATATTGGCGAGTTCCACTCTTCCTAGAGAGTGACTCAGAGCACAGGCCCAATGTATATCGTTTATTGCAGGGTGGGTGTCCTGATTATAAGCTAAATGCAGGTTTTTCATGGCCAGAAGAGACAGTTTGTAGGCCCTATTTGGGTACACACGGTGCTCCATATACCGAGCTATAGTGAACAACTGACTGGAGTTCATGATATGCGATGCTGCGTCCACCACTATTTGATATGCTGTTTCGAATGCAATAGCGTCTTTCTCGCATAAGGTCAGAGCACATAATGCACAGTTTTGAGGGTCTTTTGTGGCACATTGTAAAGCTAGATTTCTGGCACATTTCGCAAGCTCCTCTTGCTGGGGAAATGATAAGCCTAACTGGATCATTGTCGCTGGAGTCATTATTGTCGTGGCAACCATACCTACAAACAAAAAGATGAAACAATATCAACTATTACAAAAATATCTTGTGTATGAAGATAAATATTTGATTATTAAAGACTTTCTGCTCTTATTTGCAGACACAAAATTAAAATTAAATTAGTTTTTTTTAAAATATACTTGATAAAGTGTTGATATTTTTCTAAAGTTCTCCATCAATTTATGCTTATCTGTCATAATTTGCAGTTAAAAGTTAGCACTGGAAACAGATTTTATATCAATAGAAGGTCAAGCCCCAGCTCGAGCCCCAAGAATAAACATGCAATAGAAAGATTTAAACCTATGTATAACTAGCATGCATCACTTGCGCACTGTAAGTTGGGATGCAATGAAGTTTTGTGAAAAGTTACCTTGGTACCAAATTAATTGCGAATCCAGATAATAAGACTAACAGTGCCAACAGTAACGACACAACAGAATATCCATGTCGGGTGTCAGCCATATAAAGCCAGCAACACCATAAACTAGTTAAACTGAAATCATAAATGAATCGTATCCAGTTACCTGTCGCCTCTATAGGCTGGAAGTAGGAGTACCAGTTTTGCATGATGGACACAAGAGCCTGGATCCCCACTTCTGTAGCGCACGTGACCAGCCAGCGAACCATCTCTCGACGACGCCAGTTCATTGTCATCAAAGTCATCCGCATCACCTGCAGACCCAATTCAAATGCCGCGTTGAGGGCAGGCATGTGTTTGGGGGCGTCAGTAGGCGTTGCAATCTTGAACGAGTCCTGCGCCAACTTGAAGAGCTGGGAAGAACTGTGGATATGTCTCTGCGCTGCCTCCAGTACAGTTCTCAGTCTCATGGTAGAACCTGCATGAAGAAAATATTCATTAACACATCTGTACTATATCAATTCATCAATTGTTAACATATTATTTTATCAACAATACTGACAACATTAAAGTAGGTTACTCTCATTTTGTAAATGAACTTAATTAATAAACAAGCAGTCTAAAATTGCTTTATAATAAGGGCTATTCCATTAAAATATACTCGGGACACCCCAATAAACATCTATGGGTTAGGTCTATATTCCACAATTTGGTTCTTTAAAACACAATTTTGCATCTATGGGTGGGTGTCAATTTCAAAAGTGCTTCCTGGTGTATATGTATGTTTAATGGAATAGCCCTAATTGGCTTTTATCATAACTGAATGAAAGATTTGAAAACAAGATTTCCAAGAATAAGCTTATAGATGTAATTTTATCCTCGCCATTTATGACCACAAATACATAGCCTCTGCATGGATATAGACAATTATTGTACCTTTAGAAGCACTGAGTAATGTACAGGCCAGTTCACACTGCTGTCCCTCCACATGCCCCAGTATAAACCAGCGCGGGAATCTTGACAGCACCACAGATCCCACGTTGTTCAGACCATCGTCTAACTCTTCCGTGTTCTCTAATACTGGTAACCTGTTATGGATAAAGAACAACATAAGTTCATTTGCTCGATTATACCAAAATGATGAATATTTAAATAAATCAATAAAATGAACCAAATAAAGTTTTTCTGAAGACGGAAACCTCAACAGCTGCAATGTTATTGCATAAAATTATATTCAATAGTTACATACGAAGGATAAAGACAATTTCAAATTTGATAAAAATCCACGGGAAATATTTTGACGAGAGCATCTCCGCTGTGTATCTAGTATTAACCCTTAACCCAGTAATTGAACTGAATGTTGTTTAACGGCTCATCAACACAGTATAGGTTATTTAGAGCCGACCCAGAGAGAGGGGAAGGATACATAGGAATCCGGGAAACTGCCCTACTCTTATTATCGAATAGATTCCTATGGTTCTTTAACGTGCTCGGAGGATAGATCGATACACTGGACCGCCCGGTTTACGTCCCCATCCGACGGACGAGGCTAAGGAAAAGTGTCTTGCCCAAGAACACACCGACGGAACTCAGTGGCACCACGGAGGATTGAACCCGAGGCCTCCGGTTACAAATCCGCCGCGCTACCGACTGCGCCACGTCAGCCGACTATATTAGCCTTTGCGTCCATTGTAAACCCCGATCAGCTTGCGAGTACCTTTGTCAAATAAATGAAATAGTCTTAATTCAAAGAAAGAACAGTCCATTATATATATATATGTATGGCTTAAAATGAAAACACTTTTCATCTTCAAAACCTTTTCTTAGATCATTTCTTATCTAATTATTCCAGCTTTATAAACATTTCTAGAAAAACCTGATTTTGAGATGTTGAGAGACAATACTTATCAGTACCCACCTGAGCGCTCTAAGACCAACTCTGTAGGCCAGGTCCTCATCATGACTAAGTAGACTGTTGAATAAATACTTGGCGAATGTGTGCATGGGGTAGCTCTCCGTGTGTATCCCCATACCTAGACCACTGCTGGGGCCTCCTACAATATACACAATAGGTTACAATAGGATACAATAGGCCACTGATGTTTTATATCACATGTATTCAACGTGACATATAGGCCCAACACGGCCAGCTGATTAACGGACTGTCGCTCTGATTAAATGATCTACACTCATTTAGGCACCGAGTGGTTTAGACTCAATGGAAGCATCATGTTGTCTCCCCCTCCAAGGTGCCCTTGTCTTTATTTATATTCAGTTTGGTCTTTTAATTCATTTTTAGCATATGTTAGGCCATATATGACAGTGGATTTTTTTGTGGTAGAGGCACCCATCCCATTTTTCCTGGTTAGAACCAGTACTATATAGCTCCCAGTGGGATTCGAATCCGCAACAGTGAGAGGCGAGACAGTTTCAGATGCAGTGTCTTTCCTATCCCAGCCACATGAAAGCCTGATCAACAATTATCAAAAGGACCAATGCTGTGTTTAAGCAGAAAGATTTTTTAATAACCATCTGACTTCATTGCCTAGTTATCACCAATTATTACCGACATCATTTCTACCTGCGAATTATCACTTTTATTAGCGAATTATCACGTTCATATGAATGACTTCAACCTGTGAATGAACACGTGATTATGATGATTATAAACAAAAAAGGTTTCGCACGACTTTTAAGGGAAATAGATTAAACATATAAATATTGATATAATTGTTTGAAGATATTAGAAATGCTAGGTAAGGATGTGATTTTTAAAATGTGTGTTATGTTGTTATTTTCTAAAGCAAAGTATCAGAGTTACCTCCCATATATTAAAAATAACTTGTTCCATTATACAAAAGTATTGCTTTGAATAAACATAAACTTTGGCATTGACAAGAATGGCCCATTCTGTCATTGTTTAAAAACCGCTGAAATGTGTTCTCAAAAATATTCCAAATTTCGAAATTTTAAAATTACCTTCCTTTTCACTGAAATGAGAACGATTTTCGATAATCTTTAAAAGTCCGTTTCCATCATATTTGTTTTATTTTATCACCGACTTTGTTTTACAAATTACTTTGTAGCATTCTTTTAGTTATATCTATGTCACTTTATCATTGACCCAGAACATACACGGCTTTGTATCTCTATGGAAATGACATGTATTTTATTTTGCTCAGTCTATTTTAGTTAATTAAATGATAAGTACATCATCATGTTTATCTTTTTTTGTTCTGTTTCAAAGAAATACCTCACGGAGACAATCTTCCTTTTACATTATTACATTAACTTTTAAAGACCGCACCAAAACAATCTTGCTAACTGTAAAACCCTGTGTATGATTATGACTCACCATCGAGCATCTGCAGACCCTGGCGTCGCAGGACTTTAACAAGGGTCGAGTCCAGCTCCAGGGCCTGTAACTTCTGCAGTAGTTTCTCTTCCTGCTTACACGTCTTCTCCTGGGCGTAGAGGCCCGTCGGCATGTTTCTCTGTTGGCCTAAACCTACATAACATCATAAATTGATATTCACTATTGACTGAAGTATTTTAAGCAACACGTAGGTGCCTGCTAATTTCAATTTTGGCAAATAATGGTTCCGTAAATAATGGGAACTCAATATGGGAACTCTTTGTTTTTAAATGGACACAAGGCAATCTTCGCTATGACGATCGTTCACGAAAATAAAAAATGGCTATTTCTCAAATGGTCGACAATAGCCAAACGTGTTTTTTATTAAGCATTAAAAATAGCATTTCGATTTATCCAGTATTATTTTGACTTCTTATTGGAATTTTATTTCCGTTTAAATCAATGCAAAATTTGAATAGATAAATAAAACTCAGACTCCTTCTTCCATCTGGATAGGTCGGACACCAATTTGAAAATGAAATACTGTAAATCAACGTTATTTCCGCGTGAATTTAAGTTCGCGTATCACCGGGTCTCTGATTAATTCACGTGATCATGAATGCGCGTCCAAGCATAATGTACATATTAATAGTTTCTTACTAATAATATGTTTCTTTGTTTTTTTATCGTCGAGTTTTGTTAATTTCATTCGATTTTGCCTGATACTTGCATTTTACCGTTAATCCGTTAATTCTGACTTCTTCCGCTATCGGAGTCCTGTTTATAGCTCGGAGGCACATCAATTATCGTGGTCATTATCCCGGTCATTTTTTATTGTGTCATTGTCATGTACATAAATAAATACGTTGTATTAGAGTTTGATTGAAGGCTGTTTGTGAACCATATTGTAAGTGGTATATTACCGTGTTCGCACTTTTATTGAATTACATTGTAAACTCGGAAATAAATTTGTTTGCGCTTGTTAACCAATTATTTAAGAAATAGAACATCGTTTACTGTGAATTATCGTTTAATATATCACGGTTTGGAGTTCAATTGTAAACAATAATTTCACGAGCCCGAAAGCCGAGTGAAATTATTGTTTACAACTGAACGACAAACCGTGATATATTATAGATAATTCACCGTAAATGATGTTCTATTTCTATTCTAATACCCCTAAAATGTGAAAATAACGCACACATCTGAAACCTTTCGCATTGCTTTGCTTAATCTCCTAACTTTGCATACGTTACAATGCGAAATGCGCAATGCTTATTCTCCTAACGTTGCACAAATTACAGTGATATATCGTTCAATATAACTAGATATTTTAAACTAGGCTATATAGTGCAGGTGTATTAGAATAAAGTATAAACTTCATTTTCCATCAATTACGAATGTTTATCCCTATTGTATTACAAATTACAGTATTATACTAAGGGATACAATGTTTTAACATAATTGTAAAGGTTTATTGATTGTATTGACCATTATTTGTAACGCCTTTCTTTTCACTGAAGTTTCACAAATACAGTTAATAGTACCGTCTCTAACAGTAAACAGAAAATAAAATTAGCATTTTTGATTTGTAGGTTTGTGAACAACGCCATTTTGCCCTATATCAAAAAGATTAAAGATCACTGTATATTTATGTAAAACAAACGACCCCGTACTTTCTCTTATTACTCCGTATAGTGTAAAGGATAAATGCAAATTATCGACGCCGTACATTAAACGTATTCAATAGCCTCGATTCAATATGATTATTAAAATTAATCGATCTAAAACGTATTTTACAAATATTACCATAATTTCTAGTTTAAATCAAACTGATATAAATTTGGTTCACCACTCTAAAGGATAAATGTTTCTTGCTTGTACACATATATAGACATACTGATCATGTGAAAATAATTCAAATCTAATTCATTTCGGATGGTTTCGAGTTTATTATCCGCGTTTCTTGAATTCGCGAGACAGTGGATACGCCAATATTAGCAAAAATAAAGACCTCGTGAATAATAACGGATTTACAGTACTTGTATTTTAAAAATGAATTAAATGTATATCCAACAAATACATGATAGAATCATGTTGGAATAAACAGAGTTTGCATATTTTCAGCAACTTTAAAATTATTTGTTCAACATGTAATGCAATGGGGATTATAACAGTTGTAAAGAGACAAGGAAGACACTGTATATGACATACCTATAAGAGCGACTTCTAGAGCTAGTGTGAGGTAAGATTCACTGGTGTCACAATGACCGGGGATCTGTTTGTGTGTATAGCGCACTGGCAGGCAGCTGGACCCATTCTCATTGAAAAATAACCTACTACTTAGTGGATCTGAAATACGAGAAAAATATTTTCAAATATTACTGTTTGATGCTTTTCAGGATTTTTTCCCCCTCAAAAGAAAATTCATACGATATCTTTGTCACGTAGCTAGGAAATCACTCCAGAAATAGGAATTTATTTAGGTGCTTGTTTTTTTGAAAGCGGATTTTTTTATTATGAATTTCTAAACATACCAAATAAACCCAACATCAAGAAGGATGTTTTTAATTAGACTGTAATAAAACCTGAAGTTTATGATCGCAAACAGTATATTTTTTTAGCCTGGTTTAGAGCTCACTGGAGCTTGTGTAACCTTGTGGTAAATTTAACAGACATATTTTCTAGAAACTAATTTTAAAATTTTAAAACTCTTATCGCATTTGTTATTGTAAAATACTGAGGAATATGAGACAAGTTCACTACACACCAATACACAGGAGGATATTGAGAAGTACTTACAATATCTACATCAGATTAGAAAATGTTCAAGTCTATCAAACAGTTACATATATATATAATGGACTGTTCTTTCTTTGAATAAAGACCATTCCATTTATGTGACAAAGGGGTGTTTTGTGGAAAATGACTGATCAACAGCTGAACATTGTAAACCCTGATCAGCCTGTGAGTTACTAGCCAGGCTGATCAGGGTTTACAATGGACGCAAAGGCTATTATAGTCATGCTTTAGCGGGTTAACGGTTAAAGCACATAGACATGACTGCGTTCTGTACAGCAATAAGCATGAAAGCTATCTCTACTTAAAATTCTCAAACCAGATGTGGCATCTGAGTATCTCGGTGATCAATAACCCACAGGACGCCCTTCAATTCAAATGTATCGCTGGATAAGATTTACGTACCTAGATTTGCTGGTGATTCCTCCTGTACCTTGGACGCCTCCAGTAGAGTATCAAAAAGAACACTGATGGGGTCCAGTGGGTGTCCTACCCACGCCTCCATGTTGGACTGTACCAGAAATGACGTACCCGAACCACGACTAGTACTTGGCATACCTATGCACAAAATATGTCACAAGATACTAAAATGTCACAAAATATGTCACAATATACCAGCTTTTTTCTCACTTTAAACTTAAATCAACAGAATGATATCGTCAGACATATCAACATTAAATACACGAATCACTCCTAAAAACGAATATGCACAAAAAAAAAAGAATAATATAATTTTACACCAAATTTATGGAAGTCACATAAAAATCTACGGCATATCTTTCTTCAGATATATAAATTGTAGACGTTTAACATTTTCTGATATACAGACAGTGCATTTTGTAATTTATTGTAAATTTCTTTGTCTGAGGCAAACAAACCGCAGACAGCAAATTAATATTTCAACACAGTATGAACTATTTAAATCTGACTTCTGTCGTGAAGATTCGCCACAAACTTGGAGGACCTCAGGGAGAATTAATTGAACTAACTTAACTGGGCTACCCTCTTAAAATGTAGCCTTCAACTCAATTTAACTATCTTTTAGCCTACCTTCCATTTCTATTTTGTGTTTTTCTTGATTTATTTTTTGTTGATGTTTCAAAGTCTGTACAATAACTACAGCCAAGCGAAGGCCTTCCTGACTGTAACCATGGGAACGAAGGGCATCAACACGTGCGCATGCGGTCGGTAAATGCTCTGCAAATAAAACGGCCATATTTTATTTTCATAATAATTGTATCTACAGTCGATTCAATTTTCAGGAATATTGAAGTGATCGAGGCAACACTGAGACAGAGTCGTTATGTTCTGAAGCTCTTCTAACTGCTAGAATATTGTTCTTAAACCACAGTTATTTAATGGCTGCCCGGTCAATAGTTAAGCTATTGAACAGGTATACCATTACATGTAATAGATAATGGTCTGTGATTACAGAGTTGATTTAAACATCAAAATGGGCGTATCCCATCGAGGTGTTTAAAGCAACCGACGAGATGAGACCACTCTGTTTTGTAGCATGTCCATTTCAGCTGTCTGCCATACTTTAACTTTCAGTAGTTAGAGTACACCATTTATTCTGACAGGTGTTATTTTCAATTACACCAGTGCAAATACAAAAGGAATTTCAATGACCATGCTACAATATTGGTTTATTACAAGACTTATACTAAGAGTATAATTATAGTAACAGCTAGACTAGAGTCGAAACTATTGACCAGTTAATTTATATAAAAGAATGTGTAATAAAATTGCATATTGGCATATTGAAGTACGTAAGTGTCCTCCACAGTTGCATTTCCATTAGGCCAAATAAAATCGTGTGTGGTTCCTATTACATGCTAAAAAGAAATAGGGTAGGAAAAAATGTTTTCTCAAAATATTTTATTTTAAATTTTGTAGTGTTTTTTTTTCACTCAATACTTTTAAAACCTAATAAACTTAAATATATGTGTTGATATCAGGTACAGAATAGATAGAAAATGTCCTAATTTTATACATACCATGCCAGATGGGAATGCCTCGATAATCAAACAGATCTGTGTCCTTGTCAGACTCCCGAATGTCAAGGTTGCGGTTGAGGATCAGCTGTAAATGTTTGTCTCTCCATGTCAACTTACTGGCCTCGAGGGCTCGCTGGAATATCGTTCTTGCTCGAACCTGCTGCGGATTCAGGGAAGCACCTGAATGAGGGAATGTCAATTAGTGCAAACTTTATTTAAGAAAAGAGTTATAATTTTCAGCCTTTATCAAGATATGAAAAACGTCCAAATAAAGCGTTATTTTTTTCATGAGAAAATGAATCACAAGCTTTGGATCCCTGTTAACATAGGAAAAATCACAACCAATGTTAGAGGGACATACATTTGTTTGTTTGTATGGTGTTTATGTCATTTTCAATACATGTAAGGCTATATATGACGGTCAATTTTTTGTGGTGGAGGCAGATCACCCACTTTTCCTGGGTAGAACCAGTACTGGACACATACAGGTTTTACAATTCAATAACGTTAAATTTTGGCTAGAGTTATTTCTCTTTCTCGATGAATTTGTTGAAAAATGAAATAACTGTTTATAGATCGTCTATTGAGTTTTACCATCACTAAAATTGCATGGAAAGATGGTTGCTTTCATAGTCATTGTGGGTGGAAATAAAGCAAGATTATCGTGTGTCCTTTATTGACTGATAGATTGATTATCGAATCTCCTACTTGCTAAAACCAGCTGCAGGATTATGGAAGGAATGAAATTGTTGTTCAATGGCTCATCAATTCGGTATAGGTTATAGCGAGCCACCCACTAGAGAAAGGTGAAGGATAAATAGCAATCTAGGAAACATGGCCTACCCTTACTATCAAAAAGATTTTATGTCTTTTTAACATGCTTAGAGGTTAGGCTTCGATACACGGATCTGACTGGTTTACATCCCCTTTCAATGGAGTCTATGAAAAAATGTCTCGCCCAAGAGCACACCAATGAACTTCAATGGTGCCCGTGAGGCTTGAACCCTGGTCGTCTGGTTTCAAGTTCCCCATCTGTTCAAATCTACAGAGTATGAACTAGACTATGCTTTAAACTTCCAGAGCTGCCCAATAGATATAAGCCCCATTCAAAACTCCCGGCTCTGTCAAAATATTACAGTCTTATCCAAAATGTTTACAGCCCTATCCAAAATGTTTACAGCCCTATCCAAAACGTTACCAGCCAGAGTAAAATGCACTGATATAGCGACACATACCGGTACCTAGGTTATCTGATCCTATGTAATAGCTGATCATACTGCGACACATACCTAGGTTATCTGCTCCTATATGAGAGTTCATCATATTGCGACTATCTGCGTCCTCTAGAGGACAGACACTGTTGGAAGACCACTGTTCTAGAAGCTGCTGCCATTGCTCCTTCTCACAGTTACTGGAGTTGGGATTGAGGACAACGCACACCCATAAAGCACCTGCAAATTAGATACAGAAACAAATTAGGTATAGAAACAAATTAGGTATAGAAACAAACTAAAAACCATTGATTCTACACATAAAATACAACTCAAAACATAAAGCACCTGCAAATTAGGTATAGAAACAAACTAAAAACCATGGATTCTATATATAAAATACAACTCAAACATAAAGCACCTGCAAATTAGGTATAGAAACAAACTAAAAACCATGGATTCTATATATAAAATACAACTCAAACATAAAGCACCTGCAAATTAGGTATAGAAACAAACTAAAAACCATTGATGCTATACATAAAATACAACTCAAAACATAAAGCACCTGCAAATAACAAACTAACAAGAGGCCCAAGAGGGCCTGTGGACGCTCTACTGGCTCAAGATAAAGTTCATGTATAAGGGGCCATAAGTCTTTCAAAAATCATTCAAGCAGAACATGGCAATGACAGGTGCAACTAGGCTTAGTACTGATCATCCTCGCCAAGATTCGCTGAAATCTTGCAAAGAGTTCAGAAGAGACAACTCTGGACAAAGTTTGTGTATTAAAACATTTAAAGGGTCACAACACTGCCAAAAATCATTCAACCGAAATATGGCGATGATATGCACAACTAGGCTTGATACTGATCATCCTTGTCAAGTTTCTTCTGTATCCATCCAGGGGTTCAGGAGAACTAGCCCAGAAAAAAATTGTGGTATCAAAATCCTTTAAAGGGCCATAACTCTGCCAAATATCTATAAACCGGAACATGACGATGACATGCACAACTAGGCTTGGTGCTGATCATTCCTGCAAAGTTTCATTGAAATCTGGCGAGGGGTTCAGGAGAAGTAGATCAGAACAAAGTTTGTGTATTAAAACCTTTAAAGGGCAATAACTCTGCCAAAAATCATTCAACCGGAACATGGCGATGATTTGCACAACTAGAAGCAGAATTGATCGTCCCTAAAAAGTTTCGTTTAATCCGGCCAGGGGTTCAAGAGAACTAGTCGGAACAAAGTTTGTGTATTAAAACCTTTAAAGGGCTATAACTCCGCCAAAATCATTCAACTGGAACATGGTGACTATGTACAACTAGGCTTGGTACTGATCATCCCTGCAAAGTTTCACTGAAATCCGGTCAAATGAAGGCCCTAGGCCAAGATAGCATATTTCAGAAAATCAAGGGCCATGACTCCGATGTAAATGGTCCAATCTGGATGTTTTTCGAACTTCTCCAAGCTTTCATTGATATTAACAATCTGGTAAAGTTTCTTAAAGATCGGATGAAAGATGAAGGCCTTATCGACTTAACGAGGCAAAATATAGGGTTTTTAACTAAATCAAGGGCAATTACTCCACTTTTACTGGTCCGATCTGGTTTTCGAACTTGACCGAGCTGTCATTGATATTAACAATCTAGTAAAGTTTCATAAAGATCGCATGAAAAATGAAGGCCCTATCGTCTTAACGAGGCAAAATATTGCTATTTAGTACTTAATCAAGGGCCATAACTCCGCTGTTACTGGTCTGATAAGAAAGGTTTCCAAACTTCTCCGAGCTTTCATTGGTCCGAGCTTTGATTGATATTAACAATCTGATAAAGTTTGGTAAAGATCGGATGAAAATGACGCCCCTATCATCTTAACAAGGCAAAATATAGCATTTTTAACTAAATCAAGGGCCCTCTCTGCTGTTACGTACTAGTCCGATATGGCTGGTTTTTGAACTTGTTTGAGTTGCTTTCAATGACATTAGCAATCTGATAAAGATCGGATGAACAATGAAGCCCCTATCGTCTTGAGGCAAAATATAGCATTTTTAACTAAATCTAGGACCATAACTCCGCTTTTACTGGTCCGATCTGGCTGGTTTTCGAAATTGTCTGAGCTTTCATTGATATAAACAATCAGGTAAAGTTTTGTAAACATCAGATGAAAGATGAAGGCCCTATCGAATTAACGAGGCAAAATATAGCATTCTTAACTAAATCAAGGGCCATAACTCATCTGTTACTGGTCCAATCTGTCTGGTTTTCGAAACTGTCTGAGCTGTCATTGATATAAACAATCAGGTAAAGTTTTGTAAAGATCAGATGAAAAATGAAGGCCCTAACGAATTAACGAGGCAAAATATAGCATTTTTAACTAAATCAAGGGCCATAACTCCGCTGTTACTGGTCCGATCTGGCTGATCTTCGAAATGTCTGAGCTTTCATTTATATAAACAATCTGGTAAAGTTTGGTAAAGATTGAATGAAAGATAAAGGTCCTATCGTATTAACGAGGCAAAATATAGCATTTTTAACTAAATCAAGGGCCATAACTCCGCTGTTAATGGTCCGATCCAGCTAGTTTACGAACTTGTCCTAGCTCTCATTTATATAAACAATCTGGTAAAGTTTGGTAAAGATTGGATAAAAGATGAAGGCCCTATCATCTTAATGAGGCAAAATATAGCAATTTTAACTAAATCAAGGGCAATAACTCTGCTGTTAATTTTCCCATCTAGCTGGTTTTCGAGCTTTCATTGTGATTAACAGTATGTGCAAGTTTGGTAAAGTTCAATTAATAAATGAAGGTGCTAGAGTGTTCACAAGGCTTAATATGGCATTTTTCAGCAAAACAAGGGCCATAACTCCTGTGAAATTATTTCAATCTTGCCGGTTTTCGAACTTGTCCGAGTTTTCATTGATATAAAGACACTGGCAAAGTTAAGGTAAAGTAAAGGTCCGATTAATATTGAAGGCCCTAGAGTGTTCACAAGGCAGAAAATAGCATTTTCAGAAAAAACAAGGGCCATAACTCCGGTGTTACTGATCCGAGTTAGCTGGTTTTCAAACTTGTTTGAGCTTCCATTGATATTAACAATCTGTGCAAGTTTGGTAAAGATCAAATAATAAATGAATGTGTTACATTGTTCACAAGGCAGAAAATGGCATTTTCCAGAAAAAACAAGGGCTATAACTCTGGTGTTACTGACCCAATTTAGCTAATTTTCGAACTTGACAAGCTATCATTGGTATTAACAATCTGTGCAAGTTTGGTAACGATCAAATAATAAATGAAGGTGCTAGAGTGTTCACAAGTCAGAAAATGGCAATTTTCAGAAAAAACAAGGGCCATAACTCCGGTGTTACTGATCCAATTTGGCTGGTTTTCGAACTTGTCCGAGCTGTCATTGATATTAACAATCTGTGCAAGTTTGGTAAAGATCAAATAATAAATGAAGGTGCTAGAGTGTTCACAAGGCTTAATATGGCATTTTTCAGCAAAACAAGGGCCATAACTCCGGTGAAATTTATCCGATCAGGCTGGTTTTCGAACTTGTCCGAGCTTTCATTGATATAAAGACACTGGCAAAGTTAAGTAAAGGTCCGATTAATATTGAAGGCCCTAGAGTGTTCACAAGGCAAAAGTTAACAGACGGACGACGGACGGACGACGGACAACTCGCCATCCCATAAGCTCTGCTGGCCTTCGGCCAGTAGAGCTAAAAACCATGGATTCTATATATAAAATACAACTCAAACATAAAGCACCTGCAAATTAGGTATAGAAACAAACTAAAAACCATTGATGCTATACATAAAATACAACTCAAAACATAAAGCACCTGCAAATTAGGTATAGAAACAAACTAAAAACCATGGATTCTATATATAAAATACAAGTTA
This sequence comes from Cyrtodaria siliqua, assembly GCA_037043455.1. NCBI lineage: Eukaryota > Metazoa > Mollusca > Bivalvia > Adapedonta > Hiatellidae > Cyrtodaria > Cyrtodaria siliqua. The sequence continues at coordinate 589,923 of JAWPHD010000066.1, read as the reverse complement.
ACAGTAACAACTCGAAACATAAAGCACCTGTAAATAGGTATAGAAACAAACTGTAAACCATGGATTCTATACATAAAATACTACTCAAAACATGTGAATTCCATTTATAAAATACTGCTGAAAACACATGGACTATATAAACATATGTACCGTATTCTATTTATAAAATACTACTGGAAACACATGGACTATATAAACATGTGTACCGTATTCTAATTATAAAATACTACTGGAAACACATGGAGTTTATAAACCATGAGTGAAATGCATGACTTTTTACAGTAAGCGCTCAGTTTCTACATACAAGATAGTAAATAATTAAATTTTGACAGAAATTCACATCACATCAAAATTTGTTTGTCATTCATTTTTTAGAAATTGAAAATGCTTCATCTTCATATAATTAAAGTATAAATAACAAAACTGAAGTGTTGAATTCTTTACTTAATTTTGATATTATTTTAATTTGACCGGTCAAGTGTTGTTTTAATAAACAGAAGCAATTCATTTTTTTTGTCTGGTGATTCTCCAGGATTTCAATATTAATTGTAGTTTATAATTCATAATTCTGGTGTTTCTCCAGGATTTCAACATTAATTGGTAGTTTCTAATTCATAATTCTGGTGTTTCTCCAGGATTTCAACATTAATTGGTAGTTTCTAATTCATAATTCTGGTGATTCTCCAGGATTTCAACATTAATTGGTAGTTTCTAATTCATAATTGTGGTGTTTCTCCAGGATTTCAACATTAATTGGTAGTTTCTAATTCATAATTCTGGTGATTCTCCAGGATTTCAACATTAATTGGTAGTTTCTAATTCATAATTCTGGTGATTCTCCAGGATTTCAACATTAATTGGTAGTTTCTAATTCATAATTCTGGTGATTCTCCAGGATTTCAACATTAATTGGTAGTTTATAATTCATAATTCTGGTGTTTCTCCAGGATTTCAACATTAATTGGTAGTTTATAATTCATAATAATAATCATAACTTAAAGAGAGCTGACATACCAAGTTCGTCCCACAACTGTCGACACTTGTCGTTCATCTGAGTTCCCTGCGCCCGCCAGACGACCAATCGTGGATCTGCGAGGAACTGTTCTGTGATGAGACGTAACATTCTAGCACCATTCGAGTCTTTTGCTTGCAACATTTCACGCACCTGAAGAATAGAGAAAAACGTAAAGAAAGCAGGTCTACACTAGGTATATACAGACCATTATAGATCTGTTCCGTGAATTATCCTGTGTTATCCTATTATTATTTGCTTGCAAGAATAAAGGCAAGCATGTGAAGTATAATTTCATTTAATTAAATTTAAGTGAAACCGAATAAACACTGTTGGAAGATCAAACGTTTTGATCTTGTTACACTTGATGTTGTATGAACTGTCTGACAACACAGTAAATACAGACACCGGTTAGAACAAGAGATGTTTGTAAAACATATATGCCCCCCTTCAACGACAATGACACAAACATTCCTGCCAAGTTTCGAGTTTGTAGTGCCAGCTGTTCTTGAAAAGACATGCAATTTTTAATGAATTTTTTTACACGTTTTGTTACCATGGCAACCACATTACATATAACAATACACATGTCGGCACAACTGTGAACCTGTCACATTGTTTACATTTATATAACAATACCCATATCGGTACCATGGGAACTGGTGACATGGTTTACATTTATATAACAATACCCATATCGGTACCATGGGAACTGGTGACACTGTTTACATTTATATAACAATACCCCTATCGGTACCATGGGAACTGGTGACTGTGTTTACATTTATATAACAATACCCCTATCGGTACCATGGGAACTGGTGACTTTGTTTACATTTATATAACAATACCCATATCGGTTCCATGGGATATCGGTTCCATGGGAACTGGTGACATTGCTTACATTTATATAACAATACCCATATCGGTACCATGGGAACTGGTGACATTGTTTACATTTATTTAACATCGGTTCCATGGGAACTGGTGACATTGCTTACATTTATATAACAATACCCATATCGGTACCATGGTGAACCAGTGACATTGTTTACATTTATATAACAATACCCATATCGGTACCATGGTGAACCAGTGACATTGTTTACATCTAACTATACACGTCAGCATATAACAATACACACGTTGGAACCGGTCATTGTTTACATATAACCACTTAAAAGGTCTTGTTTTCAGGACGAAATGCTAAATAATGCAGCACAAATGATGTTTACAGGTACACTAAATAATGCATCGTAACTAACACTATTTTATAGACATTGTTACCAATAAATCTATGTGAACTGAAGGCTTTCTGGTTGTAGGATATCATTACCATAAATCTATGTGATCTGGAAGCTTACTGGTTGTAGATATTATTACCAATAAATCTATGTGACCTGAAAGCTTACTGGTTGTAGTTAGTGTTACCAATAAATCTACGTGACCTGGAAGCTTACTGGTTGTAGATATTGTTAACAATAAATCTACGTGACCTGGAAGCTTACTGGTTGTATATATTGTTAGGTCGGAATCTACAGTTTTCTTTGAAATTCAGACTATTTTCAGACATGTACACTAATTACGTTAAATAACTTGAATTCTATTTTTCAGAACTAACAAACATGCCCTATTCCTGAAAGACCATATAATTTCCTCTCAAATTATAGCAAATACATGCTAGAAAGCAACAAAGTCAGTTTCTCTGCCTACAAATACAATTCATTTATCCCACCCACTTAGCACTCAAAAAAAGGAAAACATGACATTTATAGAGACACGGCAGCATATACCTGTCCCTTATTTGAGATATAACACATCCATAATTGAATGACAAACACTCCAAATTGTCATAAAAATGCTATTTCTACATAACTTATCCGGCTTTTTTTTCCTTAATCTTATGTCGAATGGAGAGATGAAGGAATTGATCAAATAAAGCTACCATTTACAACATAGCCACCAGTTACTAGTTTCTGTTTACAGACTCTATACCGGTCACAGTACAAAAACTTTATTTACACCAAAATTAACTATTATGCCATACTAAGTCAAAAACACCACATTTGTGGATTTATTTTTTATTGTCTAGCCTGTACATGGCTTTTAATCTCTTACATTTCTGTTTTATAAGAAATTCCATGGACATTCATTCGAAACTAAGGAGTCTCCCCTTACCAATAAATCTATGTGACCTGGAAGCTTACTGTTGTAGATATTGTTACCAATAAATCTACGTGACCTGGAAGCTTACTGGTTGTAGATAGTGTTACCAATAAATCTACGTGACCTGGAAGCTTACTGGTTGTAGTCATGTTTACCAATAAATCTATTTGAACTGGAAGCTTATTGGTACTGAAGTTACCAATAGAAGTATTTTGTCACTCATTCTTTCAGACAAAGGAGAGAGCTATAATGTAATTCATTTTGAAGCTTAATCGCCACCATTGAATACCTTTGGTTACTGCAAGACAAACACGCCAGCCATATACAGAACTGCTTGTTTGTACACTGGCATTGGTTTTCATATGAGAGCACAATATAAATTATTTGCTAAATAGCTCAATACGTTCAGATTAAATATTTATCCTATGATACATAGATTAATTTTTCACAATTAAGGCCTTAACAGATTTATTATAATCAAGCACTATTCATGCCTTTAGCCCAAAAACCTGCTTAGATTTTAATTCTTTATTCTCTGTACTTTGAGTAGCGCCATACCATTCATAAAATTGCAATAACATATTTCAATCGTTCGATACCCGATACTAACTACGGTATTCTATTTATAAACAACTATGTGATATGCTAGCGGTCATAATGAGTCAGAGATTTTGCACGTTGATTGCATGTTTTCTGATGGGAAACAATTACTTCTCCATTACTTTAGTACACTATTGTTTACATCATTTATTCAGATTTCTAAGGATGACAATATTTATGGATTTAAGTTTAAATATCTTCAGATTAATTGTAATAGTACCTTAATATAAATTTGTGCCAAACAAGACTATGGGTGATTTAGAAATTGAGTTTATTTGTGCATACAATATAATAACTTAATACAATTAAATCAACCAAATGTGAAACCTGGAGTAATTATTACATAGGATTGCCGAACACTCGAGCCAAAGCGAATGTCTACAACTTACAACATTTAAAACCGATACATTTTCTTCGTCGCATTGTAGTGCATTTCCGTATGACTAACTTCACCTCAAAAGTAACACTGATTTACTATTCTTTGAAAGTCAAATGAAACCACAAGTCACTCGGAGTTATCACACGCTGAAATCGCTCTGCACTCACACTTTCAAGCTTTCTGACGAAACATATTTCGATAGGCCATAATTAGCCAGAATAATCATCTTTTCACGTGCGTAATTAAGCCATATCCAAAATCATTGGAGGGGAAGTATTTATAATCTTTCAAGTTTTATGAATTATATACTATTGTTGAAATCACTCAAGCGTTATAAACAAGTCTGGCGTTTGTGACTTATTTACAAAATGTATAATTTATTCAAAGCAAATGAGTCCCTTTTGAATAACAGAAAACACAAAGAGTGATTTACAATTCATTTAACAAAAATATATTCGTTTGAATACTCATGCAGAACAGGTTTCTATGAAACAGTTCAATGTGGTATAAAAGTTATTGTGGAAAAAGGTGTGGATGGTTTGGTTATGAAGTTGACGTACGAATAAACACAATGTCTATATTTTTGGATAGTTCGGTTATTAGTTGACGTACAAATACAATTCAACGGAGAGGCTTGAATGCTCCACGAACAAAACATCTCTAGATATTTTGGTAACCTAAATCAGGCTGGTAGCTACACTGAGGCACACCAAGGCAGCTAGAATTTTGGGAGGGTACCACAGCAAATATTGAAAAAAATCCCTTGCTTAAAAAAGGAAAATATTGTCCAGGAAAGGCTATAAAACGCAAAAAAATCCCCCCATACAAATGGATATGCTTTGGTTAAATTTTAGAACTGGCGCTATGGGCTGCTTACTGCTTTTTTATAAAAGTTTTAAACTACAAATATTGACTAATATACCATTGATTTAAGCATTATTGTCCTCGTATGACTATGACAGCGTCTGTGGCTGAGCCAGCCTAGTATTACCCTATCTATTGCACTATGATTATTGATGTGGAAATTATACCCCTATTGATACCGCTTACATGTAATACTATTCATAAATATGGAATATTAGATGTTATTTCAATCCCGACAATCGCTGAACAATGTCCAGAAATACAGGAAATATTGATAAAAACTCGCACAGCCAGGCTTTCGCCATCACAATGATGCTATTGACTCAGTAACGGCACTCCGCACGGCTGTATTTTTTTTTTCAACGTTGACATAAAAGATTCATTTTAAAATGCTGGAAAGGAAATACTTGTGAAGGAAGCAAGCGATAATAATGGCCAAGACTAGAGTAAGATGGATGTCGAGGCAAATAAAAATATCAGATGTACTTTCATAAACATAATTGCCATCTGTATCTGATCTCATTTCAGAGATTATACTGGACTAAGTATGGTTTCAAAGGAACTACAGATGCTTCCTGTATATGGTTTCATATCGATATTAGTGCTGATTATTCGAGTATGGTTTCAAATGCACTAAAATAATGTAGTAAATGTATGACTGCCTTCTCTGTTTATGGTTTCATGTCAGAAGGTGATGTCTGATTATTCACCTATGGTTTCAAAAGCACTACAACTGTATATATGATTTTCTGTTATTCATTTTTGGAAACTTGTCAGTGTATGAATATTCTCTTTTCAAATATTACATATTTCAGGTTGGTTAATTGGTGTTTCTACGTCATTTTCAGCACATTTTAGGCTACAAATGACAGTCTATATTAAGTGGTGGAGGCAGACACCCATTTTTTCCTGGATAGAGCCAGTACTGTATACCTCACCTTCCACATCCTTCAGAATCAACACTATTGCACTTGCAACCTTACAATCCCAGTGGGTCTCAACCCACATTGGTGAGAGGCGAGAAGGTATCAACCCACAGCGGTGAGAGGCAAGAAGGTATCAACCCACAGCGGTGAGAGGTGAGAAGGTATCAAACACATCGGTGATATGCGAGAAGGTATCAAACACAGCGGTGAGATGCGAGAAAGTATCAAACACAGTGGTGAGAGGCGAGAAGGTATCAACCCACAGTGGTGAGAGGCGAGAAGGTATCAAACACAGCGGTGAGAGGCGAGAAGGTATCAACCCACAGCGGTGAGAGACGAAAAGGTATCAAACACAGCGGTGAGATGCGAGAAGGTATCAAACACAGCAGTGAGATGCGAGAAGGTATCAAACACAGCGGTGAGATGCGAGAAGGTATCAAACACAGCGGTGAGATACAAGAAGGTATCAAACACAGCAGTGAGATGCGAGAAGGTATCAAACACAGCGGTGAGATGCGAGAAGGTATCAAACACAGCGGTGAGATACAAGAAGGTATCAAACACAGCAGTGAGATGCGAGAAGGTATCAAACACAGCAGTGAGATGTGAGAAGGTATCAAACGCAGCTTCTTTACCATCCCTGCCATGGAGATTATCCTCTTACGGAGTTTGAAGCCTTTGTGCTGTTGTCTCGAATTTCATTTCAAACAAAAGTTACTGGAGAATGTATTGTTGCCTAATTTTAGATTTTGGTATAATTGCCAGTATTGAGTCTTAGCTGAAATACAAAGTGGCCAATAGCAATTTTTTATGATTCTTCGAATTCCTGCTTTTCCTTTCAGATATTCATGATTCATTTAGACCTACTAGGTTTCTGATACTACTATTGGTACAAACTTTGGTGATTTCTTCAACAGGATAGGTTAAATAATTTCTGTTGGTATTCTGCCAGGCCCGTAACTACACTGAGGCTCACCGAGGCAGAATTTGGGGAGTGTACGTATACCTTACATATCAACAACTTCAGTATCGAAAAATAATCTATCATTGAAAACAAACAAACACAATGTCTTGCTTCAAACTGAAAATGCATTAAAAACACAGTAAATCACAAACAGATACGGTGGGGGTTGGTGCGCGATGTGCATGCCACCGAACCTCCATATTAAGGAATGTGCCTCTGTTTAATTTTAGGACTGCTATGGGCCTGTCTGCAGATGTGTTAAGATGACATATGGATAACTTTGATCTAAAGTTGTTTTTCACTGCTTCCCATGATAGAGAACAGTTGATCAATGATGCTTGACTGGATATATCATCTTTCAATATCACCTGATTTGAATGCATATCACTTGCATTTCCTGCATGTCAACTGAAACGACCTGTATATATCACATGATTTGAACTTTAATTAGTGCATTTATTTATACCTAATAGGACCTGCGTAATGTCCTGCTATGACCTGGCATATGCTGCCCTGATATGACCTGTCCTAAACCGCCTTATGCCTCAGAACACTAACATCATCAACATCACAAGAAGGACTTCTCCTCCCTTAGTTACACCAGCAGTCATCAAAAACAGATTTCCAGGATTTGCCATGAAGGACAACCATTGATTTTAGTCCCAGCTGTACTACATGGTGACAAATTAACACTGACCAAGGCTTCAACAATAAATGGAGATGGACATACTAGCCATTACAGTGATATAATGCCATTAAAGAGGAGAATTGATTTTCCTACACAATCTGCCATGTTGCACACAACTTGTTCCAGTTCTATATTCTATCAAACTAATTTTAAATTGCTTATATATGGGCCTTTTATATCTAAACTAAAACTGCTGAAATCGTCCTCTTGAAAATGTGTGGCCCCGTCTGGTTCCTGGTCAAGAATGAGGCCACTTATCCAGGCAGAGTGGTTAAACCGTCCCCACTCCCAATTCATGTTCATTTTGTCGTTTTTGCCATGTTCATTAAAGATCTTCATTATCATTCCTGTATTGAGTAGCAGCAGAAAACAATGATCATGGCTCCAGGGAAAAAGTTTTTGACTTGAAATGGAGTAGAATTTGCAGCAACTCTGCAGTTCTGCAGGTGAAAAGGTCTGCATATTTTTTATCTAGTGGGCCTGGTTTGTTCATTCCTATTGACGCCATATAACCTTTTATGTTGTTGCACCGTAAAACCCCAATTCAACACAACTGAAATCTTGAAAATATGAACATTATCTTAAAAGAGGAAACTGCGAAACTTCATTGATCAATTTATGCTGTTCTTTAATTTCTTGAATTTCACAACATCAATTAATCATTTAAATAATGAAGACTTTTAACTAAAGCAGCAACTTCAAAGCATCCTCTATCTTGACTAATTGCTTAATTAAATCATTCAGCAACTCCTTTCATCCATTATGGAGCTAATGAAAGTAACAGCAGAAAAAGGATTGAGATTAGCAATCAATACAGATTAGGAAATAAAATCACATGGGAAGATGTCCTGCATCTGCAGGCAGGCCAGATTCTATAGAACACTGTCTCTAATTTCAACGAAAGCCTGTAATTTACACATGAATTGGCAAAAATAATATTTCTTCACTCGATTGTGCAACTCATAAAAGCAATAGCCAAAGTATTTGGATCAATCATGGAATACCACGCATATTCCCTTCGTTTTTTCTTGCATTTCTGTTCAAAGTGTTAGCGTTAAAGAAAAGTCCCAAAGGAGGAGTAGAAGAGAACAGCAAATTAAATAATTCCATGATAACATTGTGGATTGAAGTTTTGTGACACTCGACTCCCGAGGGAGGGTAGTTCAATAAATGCTGACTGACAAATACAATAAATTACAGCAAAATACCATCACAAATAAAACAGTTATCAAGAATTTGCAGAGGATGGTATCATTTATAATTTGATAAGAAGCTAAGATTTATAATTTATAATTTGAAGAGATGCTGAGCTTTGTAATTTGATGAGATGCTAGAGACTTTAAAATAAACAACTTTGGTCCAGGACTGGATAGCTTGACTGGAAATGGTAACTTTAATGACACATGGCAAGCTTGATTAGGCCAAACAAAATAATAGTTGTGTTTCCGGTTACCCGACCTACCCTAGAAATTCCCGCCGACCCTATGGTTTTTATTGCATTCCAAAAAAAAAAAAAAAAATTCAAGCCGACCCCCGTCCGTAATGAATTCCGTAATATACCGTCTCCCTGTCAGGCAGGCGCCTGATTGAGTTGATAAGATATCAGGGTTCTCAATAGACGCGTACACACGCGTTTTGACGCATGGAAATTCAATTTGACCCAATTCTGACGCAGCTAATTTACCACCTGTGCGTTTTTATGACGCGCGTGTATTTGCTTCCAAGCATCAATCCAATACAAACGTACCTATTTTCGATAGCCCAAACATCACTGCATAACAGTGATTGACACCTTGGCTGACGACCTTGGTCGCCTCTCGACCAATCAAATTCGCTGGCTGCTGTCACAGCTTGTGTGCGGAAATAGACTGTCTATAAATGGTGTCATTGTGTAATCTAATTGCTGCTATTGTGTTAATAATTTAACGATTATCTTTGAAGTTTATGATGCTTTTTGCGGGTGGAGACTATTATGACCTCATTGGATTAATTGGTTAATTGATTGCTACCGGCTTCTGATTGATTACCGGTTAATTAGACCGAACTGAAATAAAACAAGTGCTAGCGGTCAAACATGTGAAAAATATAAAAATCGGCAAAAATAAAATTGACTTTATTTGTGTTTGTTGACATTGTTTTTTATTTGTGTTTGTTGTTTGTTGTTTGTTAATTTTGTTTTACGCACGTTTTAAAGAACAAAGAAATATAATTTTAATGAGGATAATTTAAATATTTATAAATCGGCGAAATGTACATAAACAGCGCGTATTTTAATCTGGGTTATCGTTCAGTCAAAACTTACCGGACATTACGCATTGTTATATTTTGTGTTGACATACTATTTTTGTGCTGTCGAGTAACGGACTTTATTAATTTATGTATGTTCAAAATTTATGTATGTTCTGTTCAATACACAAATGGCGCAAAGAAGTATATTTTCATTTATGTCATCGCAGTCTACGAAACGGCCTGTGTGTTGGGGATGCACTGTCTGAGGTAGTCTCGTTTATTTGACGTCTTCGGGTGCCTTTTTCTTTTTCTTTTTTTTTACATACGGACGTTTATAGATGCACCCTAGGTGCAGTCTGACCCCGAAGAAGCAGAAAATAAGAGAGCTAGTACTATAATAACACCAATAACTTATAATTTTAACAGATGTGGACCCCAACTTATTAAACAGCCTTTCAGAACTTTGAATCTTTGACATAATGACACATTATTGTAAAATGGAATAGTAGTTTTTTAAGTTCAAATGCATATCCTTGCACACCTTTCTTGGCAATAAAATATTTACAGAATTCACAAAAATTAAAGTTATTAAAGGATGTTTTATAAAACGGCGCTTCGATTTGTTTGATTTATATTTGACCTTTGACACTTCAATGTAATGTTATATACATAGTGATATAGAACATGTGTAATATACATAGTGATATAGAACATGTGTAATATACATAGTGATATAGAACACAAGACGAGGCAGGAATTGTCCGGCACCAGTTTCAGCACCATTTATTAAGGTTATACAAAATATGTCACAAAGTAGGTGATATTAAAGAGTGTAAACTTGCTCTATATCACGAGGAGTTTTATTGTCGGACAAAAAAAACTAAAAAAATAAAAATCCCTACTTACCCTACTAAATTGGCAATAAAAAGTAAAACAAAAAAAAAGAAGATTTCACCTACCTACCTACCCTATCTTTTTTTTTCAATGTAACAGGAAACACAACTATTATTTTATATGGCCTTAGTTTAAAACTCACTGTCCTGTTAGTTTTCAATATAACTTGCATACTTTGAATCATTAATATTAATTATTCGAATAGTTCAAGGCAAATTATTTTTTACATATTACTAACTTTTGATAATATTGCATCAATAATATATTTAAAAGTTTGGTACAATATGGAAGGAAACTGAAACTCAATTTTTTATTTAATCCTATGTAAGCAGTTTTTATAATGTCAAAATGAGGCAGGATTAATAAATTGAGGTGATTATTTTATAAATGCATGAATTAACTCAAGATTGTCATGTGTCCCTTTAAGCTAAAAAAAAAATATACATAAAAATTTAGCAAACTTATTCCGAAGTCAATGACGAGTTCACATGTATAATATACTGTTTACTTTTCTTAAATTTGTCTCTTTACTTCATAACTATTCAAGGAAAAAAGTTTAGCAAGTCTTTTAGATGAAAAAGTACTGTATACAAAATATACTGACATTCTGGGACTTTATTGGCTTGACCTCTACGTTCATTTATTCGTTTGTTCGACTGTTATTGATGTGAGTTTAATAAAATATTGTGTCTATGGCAGTAGTTTTTGATTTTACAACCAAAAATGTATTATTTCCAGGGTGCAACAAAAACTTGCTAAACTTTTTTCCCTCAGTCTAGTTCAGTAGACAAGGCCTTGTGCTCTGGAGCGGCAGACTTCTGCACTGGATGGGTGCACTCCCTGGCAGTGACAATGAACGTGTGATGCATTCAACTCATCTCCCTCTGAGGTCACTGTCCCAATATCATCTTATGTGTTAAAGGGATGAAAACAATCCATTCATTTCTTTACAACTAAGCCGAATAGTATAATTTATATACCTTTTGTCATTTTTTTTATTTTTTTTAACCAATTTAGTTAAAAACTAGACATGTCTGATATCTGACATATAAAATATACCCGCACTAAATGCAAAACTTCCAAGTGTGGGCGCAGATGATCAGAAATATGACGGAATGTTTTTGTATGACCTTAGTAATCAACAAATAAAATTTGAAAGTAATTCATGAAGGTCATTTAAGAATATGAGCAAAAACGATGGGCAGACGGACAAACTGACTGATGGACAAGGCAAAAACAGTATAGCCCACACCATTTTTGGGTGGGGCATAATGAAATACAGGAAGTTCAAGAGTTTCTGAATTTAATTAACAATTTTCTATTATTCAAAAGTTTTCTTCGATGCTTTATTTTTTTATTACATACATAATGCTTCCAATTATGATCAAGATGGAAAAAACAGAAGTTTCTGCTTTCCACACGGATTTGATCAATAGCGAAAGCTGTCGATACTCCAGTGTTTACATGTAAATGAGATGTTACAAAGCTGGATGGGTGCATAATTATCACACTGCCATAATTATCACACAATACTGCATGGCATTATTTCCATAGATCAATAGCGACACTGAAGAATATAATTGGCCAGAATTCCATATTGAAATCAATAAGTTTGCTATCTGATAGGGCATCACGGGTCCTAGGGAGAAAGGCGACTGTTAGTCTGTCTCTTGTACAAAGCGATAGCTGATGAAAGTTATCGGCCACTTTTAATGTATAAAAGTACTACAGTTTATAGTTCCTCTTACAGTTTAGTATTTAACATTCGTGGCATGGCATAACAATTGAGGATTAAACAAACCACTGCAGCTAAGAATATTATCTGGTGACAGCAATAATAATATTCATAATCCTTGTTCCACAGGAAAATATCGACAATCTTTAACTTTTTTTTTACAACACCACGGTAGCAGTATTCTGCTTTTTGCACTACATTTGAACCTGTATTTGCATCATTCTTCATACACCATTAAACATATGTATTTACCCTCTACTCAACTTTTCGTACTAAGCTCTCAACTTTTGGTACTAAACTCAAAAGCATAAAAGAAAATTAAGCAATCAGAAACTCATAAGCATTAAAGAAAATTAAGCAATCAGAAAATATACTGTTATGGATTTGGTTTAAGCAAAAAATGCATAAATAATGGACAATGCATTAAAGGACAGCACATCTACTTATTCTATAGTTTACCTCGAGCCACCCCTGATTGACTGCCAGAAAAATCCAGGATTGCATTAATTGCACGTATACAATGCATCTCCTGGATATTTCCTGTAGCTATATTAGCCTTACACTTAAACACTTTTTTGTGTGTAAGCTGCGTGGGGTAAAACAAAGGGTCAGGTGTAAAACAAGGGTCAATCCGGGTGTAAAACAAGGGTGTCCGGTTACAGAAAAAAAATTGAATATGGCCTTCAACAATAAACTATTAAGCAATCATAAACTCATAACAACAGTTCTCCAATGCATTGCTTTTTAGGAAAGTTAAAAGAAACTACATAAAAGCATACAACAAATAACAAGAATGCAGTGTTCTAATGGAAAGAAAAGAAACTACACATAACCATACAACAAATAACGACTGTGCAGTGTACCATAGGTAAGAAAAGAAACTACACATAATCACACAACAAATAATGACTGTGCAGTGTACCATTGGTAAAAAAGAAACTACACATAATCAGACAACAAATAACGACTGTGCAGTGTACCATTGGTAAGAAAAGAAACTACACATAATCACACAACAAATAACGACTGTGCAGTGTACCATTGGTAAGAAAAGAAACTACACAGTAGTGTACCATTGGTAAAAAAAGAAAATACACATAATCACACAACAAATAACGACTGTGCAGTGTACCATTGGTAAGAAAAGAAACTACACATAATCACACAACAAATAACGACTGTGCAGTGTACCATTGGTAAGAAAAGAAACTACACATAATCACACAACAAATAACGACTGTGCAGTGTACCATTGGTAAGAAAAGAAACTAAACAAACAAGGTTCACAATAATATTACGATCTTTCAGCCGTTTCTCTTTTTTAGGTCAAATACCACTACTGCATTATTATAGCCTTTTGGCCTTAAACCCCTATTTCTAAATCACACTAGCTAAAAAAACTAACTCTTTTTTTAAAGAATTAACTAAGGTACCCTAGTGTTTTTTTTCCCTATATATTTTGGGAACATAGCCCATACCGTCAGATTTGGGAATTACAGCAAGATTTTTCATAAAATTGGGAAACAAAACAATAAAACATGTGTTTCATAATTATATCTTTCATACAGTTTACAGTAAAACATGATCAACAGCCATATTTAAAAGCATTTCATAACTTAATACTTGTCAAACTTATGATACTTTTCTGTGTGTTTTTTTTTTTCCTTCTTTCAGTAGGGAATTTTTGTGTCAAAATTGGGAAAAAAAAGATACGTTTTGGAAATGGGAATATGGCCCAATATTGGCTATAAAAAACAGCCTAAAAAAGACCGGATGCTCTCAGAAATGACCAGCAAATTGGGAATAATGTAATGCTTTCAGCCGCTTATAGTTCACTAAAGGTGAGCACTCCCAGAATGGCAGTAAATAAAAATTTGATTTTTGCAAATATACCCGCAGTACAATTTCATCAACAAAACTGCAAATTTCAATCAAAATATCCTGCATGTTTTATGATGGAAATATAATATATTTTGATGTTTTAGGAGGATTGGACAATTTGGGGAAATTTCATCCAATCAGATCTATCTTACAATTGGCTATATGCCCTAATAGACCCTATACTTTTTTAGAGAAGCCCCAAATCAATAGTGGTATCTGACCTTTACTAAAAGCTCTTATCAAGTTGAAGTCAGCATGCAGCTGCTTGGAATTTTCTGCCAACAAAATTTCACAATAGCACACAAACACATTAAAGGAATCTGAAAGAAACTCCAATAGAATATTTTACAATAAATGCATTTTCTAATTTGTTTTTAAAGGTCTTATCAAAGCTCTTATCAAGTCAACATTCAGCTCCTCGGAGTCTGTACTGAAATCGGCTTTAAAAGCTACAAAGCCCTGATCATTATTCACTTTGCCTGCATGGTAAATTTATGCCAACAGCGTTTTATCATCATGTTTCCATGGAAAACAATGGCTAGTTCCACGAGTAATAATAGGAGAATCAATAGACGAGACATAAAGATACCAGCATTTAGATAGTAAAACACTACCTCACTTATTTCTGAACAATTTTAATGAAGAAATCAATCGCCCCAAGTTGATAGCAGTCCAATTTCTCCGGATTTAAGAATAGCCTAGAGAGAGAATGCTGGCAAGTTTGGAGGAAGTTAAGACTTTTATTTAATGGCAAGCTGATTAGGCTGCATGAAGTGTGTGGAATGGCTGCCAGGGACTGGTCAATACATTATCAACAGCATTCGCTCGTATCATGCTATGTTCAATTACTCTGCAACATAGGAATCTGTGAACTGTATCCTACTCCTAACCAAAACAATTCATGTTGTTTACTTGCTCCTAGGATACGACTCTTGATACATAAAACTATCCAGTTTAGGTCCCCATCTGATGGAAGGGGCTAAGAAAAGTGTCATGCACAAGGACACAATGTATGAAGGTACCCAACATCACTAATGAGGCTGGAATGCATGACCTCTGGAGTCAAAGTCTGCTATGCTATCCAATGAGCCAGGCTGGTTCTAGTGAACGTACATAGTGACCATACAAATCAACACATTACAAGTTTGTGGAACCAGTCTTGATGTATGTATGTGTAGATTGGTCTGATTGGTCAACACATAATATAACCAATAATTAAATTTTTAAACTTTCAATGACAGATAACTTGTGAACATTTTAATACATTTAAGTTTATTATCAACTACATCTGGGAAGATAAAGGAAATAATCTTCGAGACCATTACTGCTCAATCAATAATAATTACAAAATATAATTTCCTAAACAAAATGGCCTCCTCTTCCTTATTGCATTGTTGAGATACAAAACCCAATATATTTCCTTCAGAGTAACAAAGCCGATGGCAAACACTCTATCACTGAAGAGTCAACAAAGCCTGCTTCCTTACAGTCAATACCCCGACCACTAAATGCCAATATTTCGAAATTAACTGCCATCGAGAACTAAAGTAAACTGACACTCGCTTCAAAAGTAAACATCTTCTATTCATTTCTGATATGTAAGCCACATGAATACACAGCTGACTGTCTGAGAAACACCATTTATGGCCAGGAAAAATCTTTACTGAAACAAGAAACTTTAGTTTTATTATCTAAAACATTGACAGCAGTGGTTCTGATTTATGGAAGTCGAGTTGTGGTGCTGAGATTTGGGGTTGTGAGTGTTTGTCCAGTCAAAGGCCATAGGGCTGAGTCTGACCTCACAGACTGTAAAAATACACTCAAACATAGTAAAAGAACTGAGCAAGCACCCACTATAAACTAGAACTATCACTGACGGTGATGAATACGATAGAATTGGGGTTTTAAGGCGCACCAAAACTGAAGGTGATGAATACACCTGCTTGGAAATATTTAAGCCAAAGAAAGGGTAAATTAGGCAATCAACAATGGGTGATATAAAGGGGCATAAGGTCATCAGTTGTTATAATGCGCGACGAGACAAAAATGTGTTACGGAAGAAAATATGTTACGGGATGCAATGCGACATTACGGACATGATTCCTATATAGTCCCCACTTCACCTTGTGAAAGCAGAGGTATAATTACAACAATACAGTAAAAATAAGGCAATTTCAGTCCTTTCACCAAAATCTGAGGAGATTCGTTATCCGACTGTAGGAGAGCTTACCTTGGCAAACATGGAGTTGAGGTGATTTGCAGAGTTGAGGTAGTTTCCCTGAGAGAGGTAAGATCTGACTTGTTCTCTCACTTGGTCTTCATCCAAGTGCCAACTGTTGTCATCGTCCACAGATGCCCCCGCAGTAGGGTCAGGTGCACCTTAAATAGAAAAGAGACAAGTAGTAATTATAAGTATGAATTTAATTTAAGCTACAAACATGTTAAAATATACTGTTAATACAAGTGTGGCCTTGACAGAAGACAGTACCAGAGAAAAACTACATGTTATATTGGTCAACACAGTGTGGGCTGATGGGAGAGGGTACTATAGACAAGTCACATGTTCCATTGTGCCACCACATGTTCCATTGTGCCACCACATTTCCATTGTCTCACATGCTATATTGTCCAAACCACATGTTCCACAGTGCAACCACAGTGTGTTCTTGATGGGAGAAGGTACTTGGGAAAAAGCTACATGTTCCATTGTACAACCACACCTTGATGGGAGAAGGTACCAGGAAAAGCTACATGTTCCATTGTACAATCACGCCTTGATGGGAGAAAGTACCAATAAAAGCTACATGTCCGATTGTACAACCACGCCTTAATGGGAGAAGGTACAAGGGAAAAGCCACATGTAAGATTGTACAACCACACCTTGATGGGAGAAGGTACCTGGGAAAAGCCACATGTTCCATTGTACAACCACACGTTGATGGGAGAAGGTACCTGGGAAAAGCCACATGTTCCATTGTACAACCACACCTTGATGGGAGAAGGTACCAGGGAAAAGACACATGTTCCATTGTACAAACACACCTTGATGGGAGAAGGTACCTGGGAAAATCCACATGTTCCATTGTACAAACACACCTTGATGGGAGAAGGTACCATGGAATAGCTACATGTTCCATTGTACAAACACAACCTGATGGGAGAAGGTACCAGGGAAAAGCTACATGTCTCATTGTACAACCACACCTTGATGGGAGAAGGTATCTGGGAAAATCCACATGTTCCATTGTACAAACACACCTTGATGGGAGAAGGTACCAGGGAAAAGCTACATGTTCCATTGTACAAACACAACCTGATGGGAGAAGGTACCAGGGAAAAGCTACATGTTCCATTGTACAACCACACCTTGATGGAAGAAGGTACCAGGGAAAAGCTACATGTTCCATTGTACAAACACAACCTGATGGGAGAAGGTACCAGGGAAAAGCTACATGTTCCATTGTACAAACACATCTTGATGGAAGAAGGTACCAGGGAAAAGCTACATGTTCCATTGTACAAACACAACCTGATGGGAGAAGGTACCAGGGAAAAGCTACATGTTCCATTGTACAACCACACCTTGATGGGAGAAGGTACCAGGGAAAAGCTACATGTTCCATTGTACAAACACAACCTGATGGGAGAAGGTACCAGGGAAAAGCTACATGTTCCATTGTACAAACACAACCTGATGGGAAAAGGAACCAGGGAAAAGCTACATGTTCCATTGTACAACCACACCTTGATGGGAGAAGGTACCTGGGAAAAGCCACATGTTCCATTGTACAACCACACGTTGATGGGAGAAGGTACCTGGGAAAAGCCACATGTTCCATTGTACAACCACACCTTGATGGGAGAAGGTACCAGGGAAAAGACACATGTTCCATTGTACAAACACACCTTGATGGGAGAAGGTACCTGGGAAAATCCACATGTTCCATTGTACAAACACACCTTGATGGGAGAAGGTACCATGGAATAGCTACATGTTCCATTGTACAAACACAACCTGATGGGAGAAGGTACCAGGGAAAAGCTACATGTCTCATTGTACAACCACACCTTGATGGGAGAAGGTATCTGGGAAAATCCACATGTTCCATTGTACAAACACACCTTGATGGGAGAAGGTACCAGGGAAAAGCTACATGTTCCATTGTACAAACACAACCTGATGGGAGAAGGTACCAGGGAAAAGCTACATGTTCCATTGTACAACCACACCTTGATGGAAGAAGGTACCAGGGAAAAGCTACATGTTCCATTGTACAAACACAACCTGATGGGAGAAGGTACCAGGGAAAAGCTACATGTTCCATTGTACAAACACATCTTGATGGAAGAAGGTACCAGGGAAAAGCTACATGTTCCATTGTACAAACACAACCTGATGGGAGAAGGTACCAGGGAAAAGCTACATGTTCCATTGTACAACCACACCTTGATGGGAGAAGGTACCAGGGAAAAGCTACATGTTCCATTGTACAAACACAACCTGATGGGAGAAGGTACCAGGGAAAAGCTACATGTTCCATTGTACAACCACACCTTGATGGGAGAAGGTACCAGGGAAAAGCTACATGTTCCATTATACAAACACAACCTGATGGGAGAAGGTACCAGGGAAAAGCTACATGTTCCATTGTACAAACACACCTTGATGGGAGAAGGTACCTGGGAAATCCACATGTTCCATTGTACAAACACACCTTGACGGTAGAAGGTACCAGGGAAATGCTACATGTTCCATTGTACAACCACACTTGATGGTAGAAGGTACCAGGGAAATGCTACATGTTCCATTGTACAAACACACCTTGATGGGAGAAGGTACCAGGGAAATGCTACATGTTCCATTGTACAACCACACATTGATGGGAGAAGGTACCAGGGTAATGCTACATGTTCCATTGTACAACCACACCTTGATGGGAGAAGGTACCAGGGAAATCCACATGTTCCATTGTACAAACACACCTTGATGGGAGAAGGTACCAGGGAAATGCTACATGTTCCATTGTACAACCACACATTGATGGGAGAAGGTACCAGGGTAATGCTACATGTTCCATTGTACAACCACACCTTGATGGGAGAAGGTACCAGGGAAATCCACATGTTCCATTGTACAAACACACCTTGATGGGAGAAGGTACCAGGGAAATGCTACATGTTCCATTGTACAAACACAACCTGATGGGAGAAGGTACCAGGAAAAGCTAGTTTCACTATACCACCACAGTGTATAATTGTTGTATAATTGTTGACAGAGAGTAACAGAGGACACATTATCTGTTTATTCAACAGCTGACATGCAAACCTTAGATATTAATCATTTTTTGCAACACATGCAGTTCAAAATCAGTCCAGATAACAGGCAGAATATAACACATTGAGACATCATCTGTTACAAAACTACTGTTTTAACAGCTTTTTAAAACTGAGGTGTTGTATATATATACCACAATGTACACACATACAGATAGTCAGCCATCTGCCACTTTTAGTTCTTGAACATATATTTTTAAAAACACTTACAGGAAAATGTTATCACATACTTAGTCAGGATGTTGGCAGTTTTTTTCTCCAAGTTCTGTCCATGGGAGAGAGATCCTATCGTGTTTAAGTCATCATTTACAAATTCAAGTGAATTTTACCAAGAGATGACACATTGGCTCTCAAACTTCACAGAAATATTTACTCCTTAAATCTGACATCAAGTTTTTATGTTACTGTCACAAATCTGGTATTAAGTTTACAAAACTTGAGAGATAAATCAGTGCCAAGTAGAAAAGACTAGAAGTGAATCACTCTGTGGGTGTACCATAAAAAACATCTGTTTACATGATACAAACATGGCTTTTGATGACCAGGATGATATCAATTTTGTCATTTTTAACTGATAGAATCAGTTTTTTACAGATGATTTTACTTTCAAATCAGAAAACTTCAGTGACTTTGCTGCACAATGGCCTATCAATTTTTTTTTTTAGAAATGGTGGTAACTATTATGCAAGACGCAATCATTTGTATACTTTGTGACAAAAAGAATCTTTCATCTTAATCAATTAATACCACTGTCAGGGCCTCACTACATGTCAAACTACATTATATTTCATCTTAATTAATATCCACTACCAGGGCCTCTTTTTTTATGTCAGACTACATAATAGTTCATCTTAATTAATATCCACCGTCAGGGCCTTGTTGTATCAAACTACATTATCTTTTATCTTTATCAATTAATATCCACTGCCAGGGCCTCGTTATAATTAATATACACTGCCAGGGCCTCCTTGTATGTCAAACTACATTATCTTTCATCTTTATCAATTAATATCCACTGCCAGGGCCTCGTTATAATTAATATACACTGCCAGGGCCTCGTTATAAGTCAACTTACATTATCTTTCATCTAAATCCAACAAAGGTCTTTTTTATTTTCAAGCTGAATTATATTTTATCTTAATCCAACAAGATCTGCTGTTAGAGCCTCTTTTTTATGTCAAGCTACATTATCTTTCATCTTTTTTATCTTTATAAGTAAAGCAGCTAACAAACACTTCACTGGATAAGGGACATGTGGTAGGACTCGTAAGCTGATCCAACTTTTAAGCAAGAAACATAAAATGATATATTTACAAATGCCAGAATAAACAAATCTAAAAATGTATGCCACTGGGTAATTTGAAAGAAGTTATGTGGAACACAAAAAGTTGGAGGTCTGGTTTTAATTTATAAAACATTACAAAGTATACCGCTTTGTGCACTGGGAATTACTCCATGTTAACCAGATGATTATACCAACTGTACACGCCCTATAATAGCATTAATGCCTAGTAGATATGTGTTAATGGCATTAAGTAAGTATGAATTAATCACAAGGGGGAGGGGAACACATAAAGAAGGCACTCTTAAATTGATCACCATCTCACTCTTATATAGAAAGGATCTGACTGGTTGAAATTTTCACTTAGGGAAGAAATACGGAAAGAAGTTGAAATTTTCACCTAGGAAAGAAAATACGGAAAGGATCAGACTGGTTGATTCACCTAGGGAAGAAAATAAAGAAAGAATCAGACTGGTTGAAATTTTCACCAAGGAAAGAAAATACAGAAGGCATCAAGACTACACTCAAGTGATATGAAAACGCAACACGGGAATTTCCGCTATATATTGTATGTACAATATGCTTCTTTTAATCGAATGGTACATAGCTACGTAAGACCTTTCCTTTTGGAAAAAATACTAAAACAACAAATAATACAGCAAATAGTATTCCTGCAATGTTTCATTATTCACGCGTGAGCAAACTTAGGATGCAAAATTTTGCAAACTATTTACGTTAAATACAGTACTGAACTAGCTCAATTTTTCGAAGAGCAACTTCAACATTGATGAAGTTCTTGTTACAAAGTGTAGTGTGATTAAAACGTCAACAACATCACAGTTGTGTCCTTTCTCTAGTTAACTGCAACTTTTTTTTAAAAAAACATCTCGGGATTTCTTTGGAATATTATGTGCAATAAAGTGTGCAGTATATACAATATATAGCGGAAATTCCCGTGTTGCGTTTTCATATCGCTTGAGTGTAGTTGAAATTTTCACTTAGGGAAAAAAATACGGGAAGAATCAAGACTGGTTGAAATTTTCACCTAAGAAAGAAAATACAGAAAGAATCGGACAGGTTGAAATTTTCACTTAGGCAAGAAAATACAGAAAGAATCAGACATGTTTACCTAGGGAAGGAAAATTTTCACCTAGGGAAAAAAATAATGAAAGGATCAGCCTGGTTGAAATTTTCACCTAGGAAAGAAAATACAGAAAGAATGGTTACAATTTTCACCTAAGGAAGAAAATACGAAAAAGGATCAGACTGGTTCAAATTTTCACCTAGGAAAGAAACTACAGAAAGAATCAGACTGGTTGATATTTTCACCTAGGGAAGAAAATACAGAAAGAATCAGACTGGTTGAAATGTTCACCTAGGGAAGAAAATACAGAAAGAATCAAGACTGGTTGAAATTTTCACTAAGGGAAGAAAATACAGAAAGAATCAGACTGGTTGAAATTTTCACCTAGGGAAGAAAATACAGAAAGAATAAAGACTGGTTGAAATGTTCACCTAGGGAAGAAAATACATGTACAGAGAAAATCCTTCTGATTTGAAGAAGCATTAACATAGATACAATTTTCTCAAAATCATTTTTTTCAGTATGTCATATCTAAAACAAGATCAGGTGCAGGCTCAATTATTTTTTCCCTTTCATTCACCTAGGAAAGAAAAAATTTCACCTAGGGAAGAAAATATGGAAAGGATCAGAATGGTTGAAATTTTCACCCAGCAAAGAAAATACAGAAAGAATGGTTAAAATTTTCACCTAAGGAAGAAAATACGAAAAAGGATCAGGAAAGAAAATACAGAAAGAATCAGACTGGTTGAAATGTTCACCTAGGGAATTGATTGAATTGGATTTTATAGTCGCACCAACAGCTAAGGTCATATGGCGACTTTCCAGCTTCCATTGGTGGAGGAAGACCCCAGGTGCCCCTCCGGGCAATTTTCGTGCACGGGCGGGCACCTGGGTAGAACCACCGACGTTCCGCAAGCCAGCTGGATAGCTTCCTCACATAAAGATTCCTAGGCTCACCTAGGGAAGAAAATACAGAAAGAATAAAGACTGGTTGAAATGTTCACCTAGGGAAGAAAATACATGTACAGAGAATATCCTTCTGATTTGAAGTAGCATTAACATAGATACAATCTTATCAAAATCTTTTTTTCAGTATATCATATCTAAAACAAGGTCAGGTGCAGGCTCAATTATTTTTTCCCTTTCATTCAGAGATGAATATGCTTAAATTTGTAAAATGCATCAAATTTTCCCAGTCACTATTGCAGACAGATAATACACAATCAGTTAGGTCGTGTTACTTTAAGCACATTTTCAACTGGCAACATTGAATAATTCTGTAAAGTTTTCTTATCATTATCAGAACAATGCCAGAGAAAAGGTGCACCTGTAGCAGGATTTGAGATTCAACTGAATAGTTAATGAGGACAGCTTCCAATAGAATAATCAATGTCTCCCAAAGACAAAACCAATGTATTATTTCAACGGAGAACCTGCACTATAGATAGAATAACAGAAAAATGACATCTGATAATATATTCATATGCAAGCATGCAAATATGCAAATACAGGCTTGGATGACTGGCACTACCATGTAAATAGGCAGAAGCTGATATGAAAGCTGGGAGAAATTAAAGACAAACAAGCCAATGCAATCTCTCATTTATCTTCACAGGCTCCATGCTTCCCAGGAATTATACTCTGGAATAGCAATAAGGCTCACTGGAGTAATCTCTCTGAGACAGTAACTATGACAGACAAGCAAAACAATTTTTATTCCAATTAAGAAACTTTCATTTGGAATAATAAGACATCAGGCACAAACTGCTTTGAATACAAAGATGCCCTAATGAGTGACCAGATAAATTGCAGTTTTTGAAATCTTTGATTTTTCCTGATGACCAGGAGAATTGCAGTTTTAAAATCTATGATTTGTTTTTTATTTGAACGAGTATTAGATCCACAATAACCTTGTTCTATTTAAAGGACAATGGTGGGAAATAGTCAGTTATCTCCCTTAACAACTATTTCCATATGGATTTGTTTGTTTGTTTGTTTGAATGGTGTTTTACGTCATTTTTAGCACATGTAAGGCCTGTGAATACATTATTGTGATTTAACCCACTATATTTCATTGCAAAGATTTGAACATGAAAAACACAACTTTTGCAAACAATTAAGGTTTTATTTCATAGCAGATGCATGAACAGAAGTTCGCTTTAATAAATGTGTATTGTTATAAGCAGACCATAAAGTCCAAATAATCCAACTGTTTGGACCTGGTCAGTCTGATATTTATGCAAGGAGACTATTTTGGGCATGAACTTACTACTTTCCCCTATGACAAGAGCATGCGTTTATCAAGCTAAGATACTCTATGCTACTAAGAATCGGACAACACTGTATTGGAGGCCACATCAGACTGAGCTCACGATCAGATTTCAGCCTACAAAATTGCTTGGTATAGACGGCTTCACAGCACATGTCGCGTTTTAGTAAAACGCTGTGGAGCAGTCTAGGCTCGGTATTGAAAGAGAAAATGTCCTTAACTTTTAGCTTATAAAACACAAAATAATTGTGTTGACAAACATAATACAACGACCATTATTGAATATTTACTGGAAAAAAAAGACGATTGTTTGGACAGAATTTAATAGCGGTAACACTAAAATTACACTCGCGGGTCAATAGTCTACTTCGCTATCAACTGAGCTAAGTGGGCCAGATGTACTATGACTTACTATTTAGAATATCTAATGCGTAATCATTTCGGTGGAATATATACTTTTAAAACACACATGACACCGTCCATGATTTTCTTCGTATCATGATGTAAAACATGCCATTTAGTGCATTTCTTTGAATTTTATCGTGCAATCCACAGCAATAACACACAAAGACTTTATCTTTATTCGGATATAGATCTATGTGTTTTATGTGGATTTTCGTTTGTTAAGTTCACTCGAACATCATCTGCATATGAAACGCGCGATTTCATTGGTTGAATTTAGTTGATCTTCTCATGAATATTGATTAGATGAAAGGTCGATCTGACGTGACCTCCAAGGTAGTGTTGTCAGATCCTATTGCGGGGATTATCAAAGCGTAATTAGGATATGATTTTTATGAGATCCAGTAATGTTTGTAACATTACAATAACTTGGATTTCTGAATAAACTCTCTCTCTCTGGTATGCTCTGTTTCCACGACTCACATTACTAACTGCAGTCCTCAGAGTCTAGAGTGAGAAGAGGTCACCTTGATTCCATTGAATGCTAGTCACCATAGACAATTAATGTGACATGTCCCAAATTTCATATTATCAATCTTTGAATAGTTTCATTTACATCTATCAGCACTATTTTCTGATGAGTTTTATCTCTATATCCTCCCCTGGCTACATGAGGTGTGATGTAATTATTACTTGTAATGCTGGTCAGCTCTCCCAGCTATAAACTAACACCAAATACAATTAGCTGCCATAATCTTATAACAAGCACAAAATATCAAGTTTGTCATAATTGCAGACTTTGTGGCTCCTAAAACTATACTGATTTGTTCTGGTTAATGAGATCTGAGTTATAAAGAGCTATGCTGACAAATTTAGCAAGAGTAGTAAACAACTGTACTCAAAATTAACAAGAGCTAAGTGATAACTTTAGAACTTAGCAACAGTAGTAAACAACTGTACTCAAAATTAACAAGAGCTAAGTGATAACTTTAGAACTTAGCAAGAGTAGTAAACAACTGTACTCAAAATTAACAAGAGCTAAGTGATAACTTTAGAACTTAGCAACAGTAGTAAACAACTGTACTCAAAATTAACAAGAGCTAAGTGATAACTTTAGAACTTAGCAAGAGTAGTAAAGAGCTATAATTACAACTTTGCACAAGCTAAGTGATAACCTCAGAAGTTAGCAAAAGTAGTGAAGAGCTTAAATTACAACTTAGCAAGAGCTAAATGATAACCGTAAAACTTAGCAAGAGCTAAGTGATAACCTCAGAACTTAGCAAGAGCTAAGTGATAACCCCAGAAATTAGCAATAGCTAAGTGATAACCTCAACACTTATTAGCTAAGTGATAACCTCAGAACTTACCAAGAGCTAAGTGATAACCATAGAACTTAGCAAGAGCTATGTGAAAACCTCAACACTTAGCAAAAGCTAAGTGATAATGTCAGAACTTAGCAAGAGCTATGTGATAACCTCAACACTTAGCAAGAGCTATGTGATAACCTCAGAACTTAGCAAGAGCTATGTGATAACCTCAGAACTTAGCAAGAGCTATGTGATAACCTCAACACTTAGCAAGAGCTAAGTGATAACCTCAGAACTTAGCAAGAGCTATGTGATAACCTCAACACTTAGCAAGAGCTATGTGATAACCTCAACACTTAGCAAAAGCTAAGTTAGCAGAACTTACTAAGAGCTAAGTGATAATGTCAAAACTTAGCAAGAGCTATGTGATAACCTCAACACTTTGCAAAAGCTAAGTGATAATGTCAGAACTTAGCAAGAGCTATGTGATAACCTCAACACTTAGCAAGAGCATAGTTAGCAGAAATTACTAAGAGCTATGTGATAACTTCAACACTTAGCAAGAGCTAAGTGATAACCTCAACACTTAGCAAGAGCTATGTGATAATCACAGAACTTACCAAGAGCTAAGTGATAACCACAGAACTTACCAAGATCTAAGTGATAACCACATAACTTACCAAGAGCTAAGTGATAACTACAGAATTACCAAGAGCTAAGTGATAACCACAGAACTAAGTAAGATATCCAGGAGAAATATTGTCAAACAATACTGAAATGTCACCTGAATCAGATGTGTTTGGGAATCTATTTCCAGATAGTTTGGCAAGACAATATCACATGAAGACCATCTCTGCCAGTCATATCATTTAATCGCTGAGATTTGTCTGAGATTTGTCTGAGAAATGGGTAACTCAATTTAACTTGAACGTTTGGAGGACAATTTTTGAAAATAAAATTGAGCTTTATTTAAAAGCGCTACCATGAATACCAAGCACATAATGTCTGTCAGACCTGATTATTATATTGAATTAGCATTTTTGCATATGCTTTTTGGACATATCACACAGGTTAACAGCAATTACTGGTACGTACGTATGTGTGTATGTGTGTGTATGTGTGTGTGTGTGCATGCGTGCGTGTGTACGTACGTATGTATGGGGTTTAATGTCGCCCGTCACAATCGAATACCACAACATAGACACATGACATGATACCCCTACCAGTCACTGTGAGGCACATTATATTGATATCTCCAACCTGTTCTAGAACTACCATTTAAATGCTGATCGTCAAGCAAAGAAACTCCTATCACCATGGTGTGACCCGGCTGGGAACTGAACCCAATACCACGCAAAGTGGGTGCTCTACCAGGGCTTTTTTTTTAATAAAGGGGAAGCAGCCCAGGCCCTTCAATTCGAGTTAAAGGGGGAAAAAATAATGCGATTTTGAGATATAGGGAACAGTGTACTGGGCAGAAATTGAAGATTTGGGTGTGCAAATATGCAAAAGAGGAACATTTAAGATAATAAATTATCAAACATAATAGTGTTGAGAATGTAAGAGGGGGAAAATAATGTTATTAAAGTAAATAAAAAAAGGAAAAAAAAGATAAAAAAAAGATAAAAATAAAAAAATATAAAAAATAAATAAAAAAAGGAAAAAAAAAGAATTGAATTGAATTGGGGTTTTAAGGCGCACCAACACATTACAGGTTATATGGCGCCTAACAGGCATGAACATGCCAGGCTCATCTTCCATGTACATCGAGATAAAATATGGAAAATGGGCCTAGAACCTTCTCACCCTGAACTGCAGAGTTGCTGCAAATTCTATTGTAAAAACTCCATTTACGCTGGAGCCACGTTCATTGTTTTTCTGCCACTGCTCTTAGTGATGTGAGCGAGATGGCACCTGAAACAATGCAGGGGTCATGATGAAGACCTTTAATGAGCATGAACAAAAATGACAAAATGAATACGAATGGGGGGGTCCTACCCCTCTGCATGTGACGGTGTGTTTGCAGTGGTTGTATTCTACCCCGGCAACCACACGGGGAGAAAAAAAAAGAAGATTTTAGTTGTATTTTCTCAGCCAAAGAGTGGAAAAAAGGTAGTCCGTTATGCTGGGGAAATATTCGGCCCCTGTTTATGAAGCAAAAAGCCCTGTCTACCATTACACCACCGGGCTGCACTTATTGGAAGAATATAACCCCACAATGTTTAAAAAAAACCTCACCACTCTCACATTTCATAGGGGACGAATATGAATCATAAATGATACAATCATGTATCTGTGTTATACATTTGAAGCACAATACCGAAACAGCCCCCATCCATCTCTTCATTACAATGCACAATGCTGGAGGCAGGAAGAACAGATCTGATTCCACCATCACAAAGCAACATTACAATATTAAGTTGCACCCAACATGTGTCGGTAATTTTGCATGAGAGAAAATTATTGTCACTTTATGAGATAATTGTATGGCATTCCTGGAACTTTTCTTCAATAAAGTCATTACAATTCCTGCTGCTGTAACTTGCCATTACTGTCCCTGATTTACAACTCCTTGTCAGCCCAAGTAATACACACAATACAACTGATACATTATCAGAGACTGCAGTCAAACATAATTCATAATTATCATCTCAGGAAGACAGAAAAATTACAGAAACTGGCTTCAAAACTTGTTTTCATATTCCAAGGAAGTTAATTATGCATAACATTTAGCTATTTGCTTTCTAAAACTGCAAAAAAATGGTAATTGGTTAAGAAAAGAATGCAAATATATTAAAATTGGAAGTGTTATCAGTTTGGCATTTAATTGAAATATTATTCTGCTAAAAAAAATTCACACAGTTAGGTACTCCATTTTCTGTCTTATACAAATTATATCCTTTGTTCTGTGCTTAGACTTGTGAGAGAAATTGATTCTTAAGGATGGCGGGATGTGTACAGTACTGGTTCCAACCAGGAAAAGTGGGCGGTCTGCTTCAACCACATTGTTTTTTTGATATACCAGAGTCTATCCTCCAAGCAGTTTAAGGAACCAAAGTAATGTATTTGATAGTAAGTAGAGGGTACAGTTGTCGAATTCCTTGAATTCCTTTGTCTCCAAGAACTTTCATAAAGAAACCGTAGGCATTTATTTGATAATAAGAAGAGGGCACAGCTGCCGAATTCCTTTGTATCATTCCCCTCTCTCTATTGTGGCTCTAAGTAACCAAAGACATTTTCCTGATGAGCTGTTGAACAAGAATTTATTTATATCCTTAGCAGACTCGGTAGCTTAGTGGATAAGGCCTTGGCTTTAGAGCTATAGACTTCTGATTAGGTCCCTCCCTGGCAGAGGTGTCGCTCTCTGGCAGAGGCGTCGCTCCCTGGCAGAGGTGTCGCTCCCTGGCAGAGGCGTCGCTCCCTGGCAGAGGTGTCGCTCTCTGGCAGAGGTATGCCTGATGGGAAACTTCATCCTTGATCTCATCTCGTCTCTGAAGATGCTGTCCCAATATAACCTAATATGAAGTGTTCACGAAAAGTAAAACCCTAACCCTATTTCATTCATTTCTTATAACATTTAAATACATGAGAACATGCAGGACAATGACCTGGGCATATGCCAAACTCAATAACAATGTATAAAGCTGCAGGCTCAGTAAAATAATTAAAAAAGTTTCTTAATGTGTTCATTATAAATCAAAATGCTCATAATTTCTCATAGTAATTGACTGATGGTTCTAAAAGACAGTTATTTTATGTAAAAGTAAGCAGTTTTCTAGCCATTTGCATAATTCATATTAAACAGGACATCTGGGGGAAATGGATGCAAGCAATGGATTTGCTGTCAAATTAGTTTGAATATGCAATAAAAAAAAAAAGAAACAAAATTAGTATGTTTTTGCATCATTAATAAGTATAAAAAAAGACATCGGTAGCCTTGGCTTTAGAGCTACAGACCTAGGCCCCGCGTGCCTTTTTCACTCCCCTACGACGGCATGTCTGATGGGAATCTACATCCTTCATCTTCCTCTGAGGTTGCTGTCCTAACATTACCTAATATGATGTGTCGCAAAATCTCATTTCAATTCATTCACACAATTGTAACTTATATAAATATACAATAACTGGAGGTTACGAACCTAGCTTTATATATATTTAGGGTGAAAAACAGCAAACACCTTACAAAATAATTGTGTTCTTGTTAGTTCTCAAATACTTTCAATCCCCATAATTATATAATTATATGTTCATAATTTCTTATATACACATGGTTTAGCACAAAAAAGCAGGACCGTATATATAGAAATTATAAAACAGAATTGAGAATAATAAAGATAAATTGTCAATAACCGCTTAAATTTAACATTTGTAAGCCTCAATTCAGATATTGGTATGCTTTTCCTGTACAGAATCAACTCAAACATAGATGAACTTTCAACAAATTTGCTGAAGAATAGACTATAAATTGAGTCATTGGGTTATGCAAAATTATTGACACAACTTTTACCATTCATGTGTCAATGAGACAATTACTGTGTTTAGTGATGCCCATTGCCCAACTGAACATAAACCTAAATTTCTCAAAATCGGGCTATTGTGTCGGGCAAATAGGGCCATCCCAGCGTTAATTTCTCAGCCGTTTTTTATTGCCGTATAACAGGGCATTCCTCCCTGCCTTTGCCAAACACATCAATTGTAGTGACTTATTATTATACATTAAAACGAAGCATTTAAGTAAATGGAAATTACCATATTATTACATTTATTCACTAAAGTGACTCGAACAATACTATTAGTCACACGGGCTGACAATGGTAGTGAATTAACGGAGTTTATGGCCCTTGATATATGAACAGTTTAATCCTGGGTCATCCATTCCGGGGACCGACTGGGTTTATAATATGTGGTTAGTGTAAGCTGGCGTGGGGGTATTGTGTGCGAGAGTGATTATGTTTTGTGTTAAAGAGGGACTGGCAGATTGGTGTTATTTCGCCATCGGGTAATTCTTGTGCAACAGCGTATTCAATATATACACTGTATTGTCATCCCCATCACCTGCATACATGGCAACACAATAGTGGTCCAACAATGGCAAATACTTGGCTGGGTCACCTATTCACATAACGTAATACAAGCAAAAATGGAAATTCAGTTTTACGGCAATTTAAGATGGCAAAAGAATAGAAGCAGACCAAGTGTGTTCGCACAGATAGTAATCTTGGTGCCAACATCAAATTATAAAACACTTTATTCAAAATTGTGTGAAAATTGTGAAACTCAAGGAAATACACTTCTGAATATTTTTTAAACTTGAACACTCTTTGAACGTAAATAGACAGGAGCTGTGAAAAAAGAAAGGATGAAATCACAATGGACATGCAGGACGCAGTCGGTATGTCTGACCTGCACAGCGTCCTTTATAAGTCTACTCTATATCTAATAATGTGTTGCAACTATTGAAAGGGTGAAATTTAACCAAATTTTCCAAAATTGTCTTTTCTACTATCAACAGTGTGTCTGGAAATAAAACTGTCAAAAAGGGGGTGGCTACCATAAACATAATATAATGCAAAATAAATAGCTACATTCAAAATATATAAATAGCCTCAGGGTTTAAAAAGTGATAAAACTTTCAAAAATAAATCCCAAGTATGCAAGGCAAGTGCTCATATAAATCAGTTCTTTGTAATAAAAACTGAAATAGTGTACATGCACATATTAGTGACTTATTAATTCCTATTTAAACACGTTGATTTACTGAACGCAAACGTTCATGGTTTAGAAGTATTTCAACATTTTACTTCAAGGTACACAATGCTATCTTTGGGGAGTCTTCAAAAATCTAGATTTTCTACATTTTGTATAGATTTGTAACCACATTTTTAATAATTTTTAAAGAGTTTAAATAGTTATAATTATTATATGCCCCCTCACCCCCACCCCGAAACAACCCCACTCACCACTACCCATCCAATCAAATTAACTAATCAAATATTAATGCAATGCTAAATATATATAAACGTTAGACATATTTTTATGAGAAAATGTACACTAACCAAGGATTAAGCTAACCGATCTTTGAACAACTGGGCCCAGAAGGATACCATGTGTCCCTTTAAAGTATTATTTAATTTTCCTGTCATGTTTTATTTTAAACAGTATTTTGAACATAAGACAAAGTCAACCTGAAACAGGAGACTATAACAAAAATGAGGCCAGCATGGATTCTCCTACACTAGCAATTATAATATCTCAACTAAATGTAACTAATGGAGCAAAAACACCAATCACATACCGTATTTCCCATAATAAGTCCCCACACCCACCTTTTTTACATTTTATAAGAGCATAGGGTCCCAGTGATTGTTTTCAACCTTTTGGGAATGGTACCGGTACCCATTCAATTGGGAAAATTTGCTGCATTTTGCCTTAATTTGGGAATTTTTCACAATCAAACAAAAGCAATATTGTATTGTATGCTTTTAAATACATACCAAACACATTACCATGTATATATTCTTTTGTAGTATTTCATTACACTCACCTAAAAGAATATAGTTTCCCAGTTTCACATGAAATATTAAACAAATTATATATATATGTTGTTGTTTTTTTAATGGGAATTTTTTCACTCCAATTGGGAAAAAAACATACTTTTTGCCATAGGGAATGGTACCATTTTTCGGTACCACTTATATAAGTAAAAAAAACACTGGGTCCATGTGCTAATATTAGTGGAAATAAAGTATTTGTCAGTTATATCTTCTCCTAAACCTTGAGATGAAAGATAATACTTGGTTCATCCACTGCCAAAACAAATGAAAATACAAACTACCGGAACCTGCATTGTGTGGCGACAAGTTTTCCGCTATTATTACTATAATTATTAGTACAATGTACCGATTTAGGTGGAACTGGATACACCCTACATCAACACAACAATCTTAGTTGAAGACAAAACAAATTCTTCCTTTCACTGCTAGATCATTGTTTTACATCACAAGTAAAGCAATTATGCAAATTTGACATCTTTTCATACTGGCTTTACTTGAACTAATTGCATATACATTTCCACCAGGATAAAGGATCAGTCAGAAACTGGCAGTAAAGTTTCTTTGTTATTGGACAAGTTTTATTTCTCATTAAGTCAGTCACACAATGAGCTGCAAGTAATAATTAGCAACTTTCACTTAAACAAATACACTGAAGGGAGAGGCAAAGCCAGTTGTTCTTCCTTTTAATTATGAGATGAAAAGAAACCCACATCAGAGAACTTGCAGATCCCCCTACCATCCCCGACCGCCCTCCCCACACCCAACCGGACCTTTGCAATAGTTGTACCTGTTTTGATTAACAAGATGCAGCATTCAGATTTCCCCAACCTGTTTTTTTTTTTTAATAAAATTATTTTTCATAAACAGACATCAACCACAGAGAGCTGCAGAAGAGGAGACTAGTTGTATATATAGGGCCTATACTAGAGGAAACAAGTTGAACTTCTCTTTGTGTGAAAAGAAAGACAAAAGACAGGAACAGATCCAGGACAGATCCACATGCTACATGTATATTCTGAAGTGGACCACTTATATAGCCATTACAGCCTGCCTTCACAGATGGCTTAATTACTCGACATTAAACCCTATTGAAGCTGGGTCCACTAATTACCAACTGGATTCCTCAATATACAAATACCATATTAACTCTATTTTGCACCCTGATAGGAATGGAACAAACAAGTACAGGATTCCGACAATTTTCAATTACCCTACAAATATTAGGTGCAATTGATATTAGAACATTAACGTTGTTTTCTTGGTGAAACAAAAATGGCAGTGCCCAGTAAACATAGGAAAGTAGAAACAAGTGAACCACCAACTGTGCCATGGTGCGCTAACTGGTGCAAACGTCAGATTGTGATTCAAAATTTTAAATGAAAACTCTAAGTAAAAAGGGGGTCTAATTCAGGTAAAATAATGACAGAGTTATGGTTCTTGTCATATAACTGTGTTATGATAATGAACATGACATTGTGTGCTAAGTTTTAAAGTTTTTTGACAAATTGTTTTTGAGAAATGAGGAAAAACAAACACTTTCACCAAAAACTTTAATCAAAACGTCAAAACGCATAGACGGACGGATAGATAGTCGGAAATCGTCAAACTATAAGCCTGATATGGATTTGCTATGCAATCTGACTAGAAATGTGCATGCTTCTATCGTTTAGTGTGACAAAATAACGAAAATGTATATTGGTATTTTCCGCTATTGAGTTAGTACTCTCTGCCACTGAGTTTCCACTTCCATTCATATAAGAACAGTTTGCTGTTTTGATGGTGTTTTACATCATTTTTAGCACATGTTAAGACTATATATATATATATATATATGTCATACTGACAGTCAATTTTTTTGTGGTAGAGGCAGACCATCCAATTTTTTCTTGGTAGAACCAGTACTGGTACTGTTTACTTCCCGCCATCTATAAGAATCGTACACCATAAAAGGACATTCTGAACATGTTCAGAACAGAAAATAAGAATGGACCCTTATAGCCACCCTATTGAAGCTGGTTCCACTTATATCCCGCTGGTCCCCAACTCAATACTACATATATATAGACATTAAACCCTAGTGAAGCGTGCTCCCTGAATTACCTGCTAGGTCGTATAAACATATTTTACTTTTCCAAAAAATATTCATCTTAATAGCATCAGCAGTTCAGAGAGAGACTTCATATAAATGACTGGATATTAAGTGCAAGTGATAAAAGTCAAATACATGAAAGAAATATGGGTACATGAGGGTTTAAGAAAGGAGGTAGTTAATGGCACAACTAGATAAAATCTTTGCAAAAATGAAAATATGATTAATGTGGTCTTGCTTTCAGTCAGTAACTTGTCCATTATGTTTGTGTGTTGTTTTGTAAAAGGGGAATTATTATAAATATTAAAATATGACCACAATGTAAAGTCCTGCAATAAAAATAAGATTGAAATCATTGAAAACATGAAATACCACTGAACAGAAAAAGAACGTGCTAGATTTTTTTTTACTTGAAATTTCACACCTTTTATTGTACTAAACTGTTGCATTTTTATAAGTCAATATTTTATCTGCATTCCATCTCACCGTTGGTACATTTTCAGTCTAATCAAGTTATTAAATAAAACACTGCATTTGATTCAAACATCTTAAAACATTTCCCTAACTTTGAAATAGCCTTAATTTTCCTACTTTCAAATCATGAATGCACGGTATGGTGGCATGAACTTGTTTGAAGCCTTGAAGGTCCCCACCTGCGTGTTACCTTTGAAACCAAATCAAAGTTTGGTCACTTGGTACACCGACTGATCTTTTCTCAATTTTTCAAAAAAAAACTTCATGATACACGCAGATAATTATGCTTGGGTGCAGAACAGTGCAGAACGTTCTTTTTGCTTTTTATTTTGTGATATGCAGTGCACACACGAGCCCAGAACACTGGTTTTTCTCGTTAGCTATTATGTAATTTTAAACTGGTGCACTCAAGAGGCAGATTAAGGCGAATTAAACTGAATTGCACACACATTAAATGAAGCTACAAACATGCATATCAGATGCTATTCAGATAAGATTGTTGTAGAGAGGAACACCCTGGGGTTCCTGGAGAATGTTACCACTCTCAGTATAATGAGAAAGATGGGAATAAGTTTATCATTTTTTGTAAAAATGATTAAGTACGATTTGTCTCAATAAAAAATTGATTTATAATAGATGTAAATGTCTAGTGAATGTCTATGATAAGACATTTATGAAGCATTAACTTGAAAATGTTAAAAGATTTTGCATTAACGCTGACATTTCTATCGTCATGACGCCATACAACATGTACTGTGAGCACCCCGTGTTTGAGGAGTTAACGTTGTGTTGTAAACCTTGCCTCTCACCGCTGCGTGTTCGACTTGTAAGAGAAAGTGTCGATTTTTTTTACGGATGGAGGGAGGTATACAGTACTGGTTCTACCCAGGAAAAATGGGGTGGTCTGTTTCAAAACAATCAACCTTCATATATGGCCTAAAATTTGCTAAAAATGACGTAAAACACCATTCAAATACCATGCAGGAGCACCTTTTTTATTCTTGTTGACAAATTTAAGTATTTTTTTCTTATTTCTGAAGGGGTAAAGGATTTTTTGCTTTATTACATAAAGCATTCTAGATAATGATATTGAGATACTAAATTGAAATGTACCGAACCAAAAATACTAGTATGTGAATCGAACCGTGACCATTCAACCACAATATATCATCATCTCAGTGAAATATTACTGCCCCATTGCTTAAATTTCAAACTTTTATATGAGAACACGGTACTACCAATCTCTTTTCTTCAAACTCTGTTTGACATAGTAATATACCTTTTTCATTAAGAAAAGACAGATGTAAAAGAATAACACTTTTTTTCTCTCAAACTTTCCCTTTTATTAAGAAATTAATGAGTTATTACCTTTTTGCAACTTCCACTTTTATTAAGAAATTAATGAGTTACTACCTTTTTCAACTTCCACTTTTATTAAGAAATTAATGAGTTACTACCTTTTTCAACTTCCACTTTTATTAAGAAATGAATGAGTTACTACCTTTTTGCAACTTCCACTTTTATTAAGAAATTAATGAGTTACTACCTTTTTCAACTTCCACTTTTATTAAGAAATGAATGAGTTACTACCTTTTTGCAACTTCCACTTTTATTAAGAAATGAATGAGTTACTACCTTTTTCAACTTCCACTTTTATTAAGAAATTAATGAGTTACTACCTTTTTCAACGTTTTTATTAAGGAAGGATAATTATATTGAGTTACTACCTTTTTACAACTTTGATTTTTATTACGAAAAGATTCTTTCGCAGTCTTCGAAAAGGTTCACAAGTGTTTTTGTACCAAAGTTGCTGATCACCTAGTACAGAGCTATTGACAAGCTGTCGCCAATATTGACTTGTACTGACACAGAGTGCATATCCATTCATAAATACAGAACACTCACGCTAAACAATGACACCGCAATAATTAAGAACATGCTTCATGCAAGCATACACTAAATAGATCAGCTACTTAAGTGTTTGCTACAGGATTAATGCTTGTTATTACCAGAACAATGGCCTTAATTTTTTTTACTTGATCACTTGATAAGGTGTTTTGGTACAAATGATTTCTTAATAAGATTAAAGTTCCAAGCGTTTAAAGTAGCTTTCTCACCAACAACAGCCAAATTTTACAACGTATGTAACTGTTTCTAAACGAACTGATGACAAGGTATATATATAATTTACCTATTTTGAGAATTCAAACTCTATAGACACAATATAAATGGTAACAAGAGGCCCAAGAAAGCCTGTGGACGCTCTACTTACTAAAGATAAAGTTTATGAATAAGGGGCCGTAACTCTTTCAAAAATCATTCAACCGGAACATGTCGATGATAATATGGAACTATCCCTGCCAAGTTTCGTTAAAATCCAGCCAGAGGTTCAGGAGAACTAGTCTGTACAGAGTTAGTGTATTAAAACCTTTAATGGGTCATAACTCTGCCAAAATTCATTCAACTGGAACACGACAATGAAATGCGCAACTAGGCTTGGTACTAATCATCCCTGCAAAGATTCGTTGAAATCCGTCCTGGGATCAGAAGAATTAGTTGTGACAAAGTTTGTGCATTAAAATCTTAAAAGGGCCAAAAATCATTCAACCAAAACACTGCAATGACAGGTGCAACTAGGCTTTGTACTGATCATCCCCACCAAGATTCTCTGAAATCCGGCAAGTAAGACTACTAAGACACTAATCTGGACAAAGTTTGTATTAAAACATTTAAAGGACCATAACTCTGCCAAAAATCATTCAACCGGAATATGGCAACAGTATGCACAACTAGGCTTAATACTGATCATTCTTGTCAAATTTCGTTGAAATCTGGCCAGGGGTTCAGGAGAACTAGCCCGGAAAAAGTCGTATAAAAAAAAAATTGATGGGCCGTAACTCCGCCAAAAATAGGTAATCCGGAACATGACGATGATATGTACAACTAGGGTTGGTGCTGATCATCCCTGCAAAGTTTCGCTGAAATCCGGCGAGGGGTTTCCAACTCATAATTCATTTTACGCATATTCAACGAGTTATTTTAAGGACCCGTAAATAAACCTATACTTTTAATCTGCACATATACATTCTTATATGACCTTCAAACACATGGATAGTGTTTTGTACGATTTTTTAGTGTAATTTTGCCTTTATTTAGAGGGTTAGTTCCTGTAATCAAAAACAAGAGGCCCAAGAGGGCCTGTGTACGCTCTACTGGCTATAACAGCTCTTATAGATTTAGATAGATATAGCTAGATATAGCTCTATTCTCCTATAGATTTAACAAAGAAAAATACAATATAGCATTTTTCAACAAATCAACGGCCATAACTCTGTTATTACTAACAAGATCTAGCTAGTTTTCGAAATTGTCCAAGATTTCATTGATATACCGCGCTTGGCACAACTAGACATCCTACTGAAGCTTCCTGCCAAATTTCGTAGAAATCCAACAAGCTGTTTAAGGAGTAGCGCCGACAAGAAATTTAAAATAAAAATGTCAAAGGGCCATAACTCCGTCAAAAATCAGCGAACTGGAACAAAAGCGTGATATGCACAACTAGACATCTTACCGATGCTTCCTGCCAAGTTTCGTTGAAATTCAACAAGGCATTTAGGATGAGTAGCGCCGACAAGAAATTTTAAAGTAAGTGTCAAGTAATTAAAAAGATAATGAAAATATTTATAAAAAAAACAACAATTAAAAGCAATCAAAAAAAAAAGAAAAAAAAGAAGAAAAAAAATAAAAAATAAAAAAAAATAAAAATTAAAAAAGAAAAAACAAAAAAACAAATGCAATTGAAAAATAAAATAAAAAATAAATCAAATTAAAAACTAAAAATAAAAATAAAAACAGCTTTTGCCTATACAAGCCTAAGTAAAACTGACCAAATATGACCAATAGGTCACCATTTGAACAAACTTGGTAGAAGACCATAAGCTTATAGCAAATGCAAAATATTAAACCTCTGGCTCTTGCAGTTTCAGAGAAGAAGATTTTTTAAGTTTTTCCCTATACATGTCTATGTAAAACATGTGACCCTTGAGGCGGGGTCAAATGTGACCCGAGGGTCACAATTTGAACAAACTTGGTAAAGGACCATAAGCTTATAGCAAATGCAAGATATTAAACCTTAAGCTGTTGCAGTTCCAGAGAAGAAGATTTTTTTCAGTTTTTCCCTATACAAGCATTTATGTAAAACTGTGACCCCGGGGCGGGGCAAAATTAGACACCAGGGTCACCATTTGAACAAACTTGGTAAAGGACCATAAGCTTATAATAAATGTTTAATATCAAACCTCTGGCTCTTGTAGTTTCCGAGAAGAAGATTTTTAAAAAAAAAGATCCTATATAAGTCTTATGTAAAACTGTGACCCTTGGGGCGGGAACAAATTTGACCACAGGGTCAGCATTTGAACAAACTTAGTAGAGGACCATAAGCTGATGCTACATGTAATACATGAGAGCTCTGTGCCATGTGGTTCCAGAGAAGAAGATTTTTTTCATTTTTGCCTATACAAGCCCATGTAAAACTGTGACCCCCGGGGTGGGGCCAAATGTGACCCCTGGGTCACCATTTGAACAAACTTGGTAGAGGACCACAAGCTTATAGCAAATGCAAAATATTAAACCTCTGGCTCTTGCAGTTTCAGAGAAGAAGATTTTTTAAGTTTTTCCCTATACATGTCTATGTAAAACATGTGACCCTTGGGGCGGGGCCAAATGTGACCCGAGGGTCACCATTTGAACAAACTTGGTAAAGGACCATAAGCTTATAGTAAATGCAAAATATCAAACCTCCGGCTGTTGTAGTTTCCGAGAAGAAGATTTTTTTTTTCAAAAATCCTATATAAGTCTATGTAAAATTGTGACCCCCGGGGTGGGGACAAATTTGACCCCAGGGTCACCATTTGAACAAACTTAGCAGAGGACCATAAGCTGATGCTACATGTAATACATGAGAGCTCTGCGCCTTGTGGTTTCAGAGAAGAAGATTTTTTAAAGTTTTTTCCTATATGTCTATATGAAAAACATGCAAAACCTCAATATACAAACTTTGGACCCCCGGGGCACGGCCATTTTTGACCCCGGGGACTTTATTTGAACAAACTTGACGACGGACGACGGAAGACGGACAACACACCATCCCATAAGCTCTGCTGGCCCTTGGCCAGTAGAGCTAATAATTACAAAAATTGCACTCAAACCTTATGAAAATGTTAATGATATGATAAAAATTATGCAAAATCAATAATTTCTGAACTCTCGGTCTGGTTAACATTTAGCCATACTGACAATTTTGGATTCAAAAGCTTCATCAAAAGTATTTGTTAGTTTTAAAAAAGTTAAATCTAGTTTCAGTTATGCAAACATTAAACACCATATTTAAATCTTCAGTATCCGGTCTCTACTAGTTTATTGTCAGAGGTTAGAAAACAAGTACTTCAAAGAAACAATCCCAAAGAAAACACAGTAAGCAAAATATTTGCATCACTTACGTCAAACAAAACGTGCTGTTTGTTTAATTGTTCAATCATGTATTTACAGAAGTTTAATAAACAACTGCTACATGAAGTTTTAAATTATTAAGGTGTGGTGAAATCTAATGACAAAGCTAGCTTAACCAGTAATTTTAAATGGCAGTTTTGTGCTCTAACTTCACATGAATGCCTGTATATGAAACCAACACACATCCAATATACGATCCAACTATAAGTGAAACAAAGGGCCATAATTCTGTAATAAATTAGGCAATCAACAATGGGTGATGTAGACGGACATAAGGTCATCTGTTGTTATGCGTATATGAAGTTTGGGAACAACCCATTCAAAACTGTTTGAGGAATGCAAGTAATACAAATGTATCACGCGACGTGACGGGACACAACAAAGAGGTGTTATGCGGCTCCCGGGACGTTACGGACACACGATTCCTATATAGCCTCCACTTTACTTTGTGAAAGCAGGGGTATAATAATTTATATTAAATGCGTTTTCTTTTTTACTTT
The DNA here is from genome assembly GCA_037043455.1 of Cyrtodaria siliqua. NCBI lineage: Eukaryota > Metazoa > Mollusca > Bivalvia > Adapedonta > Hiatellidae > Cyrtodaria > Cyrtodaria siliqua. The sequence goes on along the minus strand of JAWPHD010000066.1, from coordinate 548,782 downwards.
GTAGTGGATAAATCTGTGTAGTTGTAGGAATTTTAAAATAAAACCTTGTATACATACACTACATTTAAGCTATACTTTTTACACAAGCCACATATTTTTATGGATGCAGCCATCAAGTGATACATTGTCACTATTCTGTCTAACCTCTTTCAAATGATCACTTTACAAAATTGCCATAATTTTCATTTCAATAGAATCGTGTGATTTATTTCCTTTACCCATGACATTTTCATCCGATCATCCACCAATGAGAACAGTAGCCACCAAGGAGATTTTGTGTTTGTGAGCATGTGTGTGTGAATGGCCTTCATGTACGCAGGATGGGGAAGATTGAAAAAGTGAAAGTAATGCTTGGTAAGATAAGCATTTATATTAGATGAAGTGTCTGAATAATCTTTTTCTTCCCTTATTTAATAAGCATTAGCCAACTAAAAAAATTATGTTAGTTAATGTTCTTCTCTCTGTTGATTATATTTTCATCAGGTATTAATTTCACTGAAGTAGTAGTAGCAACAAGAAGACGTAAAAGCATGAGATTTTGTCACTATTTATGAGCTTCTCTTGAGCAAATCAATAATCTGGAGCTGACTGCTGATGAATGGTTGGTTGATGGTTGGTTGAATGGTGTTTTACGTCATTTTCAGCACATTTTAGGCTATATATAACAGTCTTATTTTTTAGTGGTGGAGGCAGACCACACACTTTTTGCTTGGTAGAACCAGTACTGTACACCTCCCACCATCCATTTTCACTTACAAGTCAAGCTCCCAGTGGGATTCAAACCTGAAACGGTGAGAGGGTAAGAAGGTTTCAAACGTCTTTACCCGGCCACGGATGATGAATCAGATGTTGTTTTATGCCCCACACTCTTTCGTGCCCAACCCAGGCAAGGGACTATAAACCATAGTACAAAACACACACACTAATTTTAAGAAAATCACTGCTGAAGTTAATGAAGCCTTTCGCTGGTGAAACTGCCATGTCTTAGGGACAAGGGTTTAAATCCAACAAGTCGAGCCTAAACAAAAATATGGTGGCAAAAAATAATTAGGTACATGCCAACTCGTCCACAACATTATACCAGCTTTTCAAATTTCTCCTGTTACCATCGATAAGCCAAGAACATTTAGGATGCTTATCTTGGGATAATGTTTAGGACTGTTGTTAACAAAATTCCTCAACAATTGATTAACAGCACACAAGAAACCAATGAAGGTCTTGAAATTAACACAGGAGAAGACTTAGAAGCCAATAACAGAGTAGGAGTTCAATTTTAACAGCTTTGCGACCCTTTTTTGTCCTATTTTATTTTGCCAACAACTGTTACAAAATTCTGAATCACTGTTTACCAGGTAAGCTATCGATTTCTAAACTTTTGGTAGCAGCAAACGGGAAACCAGTGCAGGGCTTGAAGTTTACACAGGAAAAGTAAGACTTTGAAGATGTTGTCCAATACAAGTTTAATCTAACAGCTGTCGGGCGTCTTTGACCGATTTTGTTGTGTTTTGTCATATATATACAACTTACCTGGTAATCTGTTGATTTCTGACTTTGCCTGTAATATTTCATCAGCTATATGCTGAGCTGTAGGAAGTACATCTGTGTGGTGTTCTGATATTAAATATTGAGCAAACTTCTGAAGCTGGTCTCTGTTCATCTGTAGCAGTGTTTCTGAAATGACAAGGCCATGTAAGACATCAAGAAAATAATGTATAGTACTACTTGTATAATTGTATACATGCACTGAACCAGTACAGGTACAACGGTAAAATGGTGATCGTTTGCAAACCGTGTGTCCACAATAGCTCAGTTGGCAGAGCGGTGGTAGAGTAAACCAGAGACCCTGGGTTCAAGTCCTCGTTTAGGCATGATTTTTTCACCACCTGTTATATACATGAACGTTTTAATTAAAAATGTGACATTTTAATTAAAAATGTGACAGCCTTAATGCATGTGAATTGTACATGAACCTGAAGCAAATGATAGTTATCACTTCGATTTGGATTTACATCAATAAATCTTTCAGGTTGCCTCTAGTCCATTTAAGAATAAAGAACATTACAGCCCGTGCAATGTTGACAGAGCTCAACAACAATTTTCTGAAAGGAAAAGTCAGCACATACTCATTTTCCCAACAACTGCTTGAAACAGGATTTCTGTGATATGCTTGATCTTTTTGAAAAAGGGGTGTTTTGGGGAAAACGACTGATCAGCAGCTGGACATTGTAAACCCTAATCAGCCTACGAGTTACTCGCAGGTTGATCTTGTTTTACAATGGACACAAAGGCTATTGTAGTCGTGGTTAGCTGGTTAAGGGTTGATAGCATATATTACCACAGATTCACTTACCAATGGCCCCGTTTTATCTTGCAACTGCACTGACCTTCAGCTTAACTTTCAGAATTGGGCACTCGTTTTTTTATGATTTAAGTCATTTTCTGAACTTCTGTTTAACAGTTTTACGACCATGTTTATTTGTCTTACTAACACTAACTTCCTAATATTTATTATTCCTGAATAACGGCTAACTACCAAACCTAATATGGAAGGCTATTGTAATTTTTCAAAAATATTTTGTCATAATTTTATCTGCCATCAGTTTCTCTTGTATGAAACCTTTTGACCTTACTTTCCTGGATAAATGAAGAAATATGAGGTTACTGGCTCGACATTACTCAGGGCAAATCTATTATACCAGCACATCATTTATTTAACCATTCATTTCTTTTAGAGTTAAACTACCAATTTTAAAATAATTTAAATAATTGAAGAGAATTTGTTATTCAATATTATAAAACAGTATTGATGTTCAATAGTCCCGTATGCTTACACGCATTAAACTGAAGGGAATTCATGTGAACTTTGCATAATGAGATTGATTAAATCTTTAGACTCCTTCAACAAACAGTTCAAACTGTGCTTCTACTGGGGACTGTTAAAGGAGCTTAATTCCCAAATCACAAGCAGTTTGGCCGTATCATCCAGGGCCGACCTACGTTGCCATGGTGCCCATTACATATCACCCAGGGCCGACCTACGTTGCCCTGGTGCCCATTACATATCACCCAGGGCCGACCTACGTTGCCCTGGTGCCCATTACATACATGTATCATCCAGGGCCAACCTATGTTGCCCTGGTGCCCATTACATATCACCCAGGGCCGACCTACGTTGCCCTGGTGCCCATTACATACATGTATCATCCAGGGCCGACCTATGTTGCCCTGGTGCCCATTACATATCACCCAGGGCCGACCTATGTTGCCCTGGTGCCCATTACATATCACCCAGGGCCGACCTACGTTGCCCTGGTGCCCATTACATATCACCCAGGGCCCACCTATGTTGCCCTGGTGCCCATTACATATCACCCAGGGCCGACCTACGTTGCCCTGGTGCCCATTACCTATCACCCAGGGCCGACCTACGTTGCCCTGGTGCCCATTACATACATGTATCATCCAGGGCCGACCTATGTTGCCCTGGTGCCCATTACATATCATCCAGGGCCGACCTATGTTGCCCTTGTGCCCATTACATATCACCCAGGGCCGACCTATGTTGCCCTGGTGCCCATTACATATCACCCAGGGCCGACCTACGTTGCCCTGGTGCCCATTACATATCACCCAGGGCCGACCTATGTTGCCCTGGTGCCCATTACATATCACCCAGGGCCGACCTACGTTGCCCTGGTGCCCATTACCTATCACCCAGGGCCGACCTACGTTGCCCTGGTGCCCATTACATATCACCCAGGGCCGACCTACGTTGCCCTGGTGCCCATTACAGACTTCCGTTTTTCTTTTTCTATTTTTCTTAGATTATTGTAACAAATGAATGTGTTCAGTTACTGGAAGTTACCAAAAAGATAAAGCACTAATTAACTGATAAACATTGCTTTTCTCTATACGTATCATGTTACAACTTACCAACTTCATATACAATGGTGTTCAAATAGAAACCGGACAAATTTTATTACTGTTTTTTTGTACTATAAAGTAATAGTGTCGATGTCGAATCAATAGGGATCTTTAACTGAACACTGTTTGCTTTGCATATTCTGTATACCGGTAGTGATAACGCAACTTACAGGTTGATGTATGTGTAACTTATATAGGGACCTGTAACTGAACACTGTTCGCCTTGCGTATTCTGTATAGTGATAACGTAAGGCCTAAAAAAATATGTGTGTTTCTGGTTTCACCGTCAAAAAGTAAGGGTAGGCAGGTAGGAAAAAGTTTTTTTTTTAGATAGTTTTTTTATTTATATTGTTCGCATATATTATGCCATTTTTGTACTAAGGCAACTTCTTGATAACTTTTGCAAACAGTTTGGATCCAGATTAGATGCTTAACAACTCTGGCTAATAAAATTATCATTTGAATAAAAATATTTTTTTTTTGCTAAACATATTTCTTTCTTTTTTTTTCATTTTTTTTTTGCTAAACATATTTAGGGTTGGCGGTGAAAAAGAAGGGTCGGTCGGGAAACCGGAAACACACATATTTTTTTGTTAGGCCTAACTAAAGGTTGACGTACCTGATATAGGCACCCGTAACTGAACTCTGTTTGCTTTGTGTATTCTGTATAGTGATAATGTAACTACATATAAACATACCTGATAAAGGCACCCGTAACTGAACTCTGTTTGCTTTGTGTATTTTGTATAGCGATAATGCGACAACATATAAACATACCTGATATAGGCACCCGTAACTGAACTCTGTTTGCTTTGTGTATTTTGTATAGCGATAATGCGACTACATATAAACATACCTGATATAGGGACCCGTAACTGAACACTGTTCGCTTTGCGTATTTTGTATAGCGATAATGCGACTACATATAAACATACCTGATATAGGGACCCGTAACTGAACACTGTTCGCTTTGCGTATTCTGTATAGTGATAATGCGACTACATGTTGACACCAAAATATATCTTTGTTTCCACAACCACATTTCACTGAGGTAATTTTACACCTGTAAAAGATAATAATGCCAACATTTGTACCATACTTTGTATTGAGGGGCTTCCGTGGTCGAGGGGATAACGGCATTGTGTTGTAAACCTTCTCGCCTCTCGCTGTTGCGGGTTCGAATCCCACTGGGAGCTCAATATATAAGTGAGAAAGTGTCGATTCTTATGGATGGAGTGAGGTATACAGTACTGGTTCTACCCAGGAATAACGGGACGGTCTGCCTCCACCACAAAAAATCGACCATCATACATAGCCTACAATGTGCTGAAAAATGATGTTTTAAACACCAAAGCATTGTATTGAATATAAATCATATTTTATTAGTTTACCGAGGGTCTTACAAAATTCTCCCCTTACTGGGAAAGATAGGCCAATAGGCTTGAAACTGAGTAACTTAAGGTAGTTATCTTTACAAACTGGGAAAAAAAAGGCAGCAAAATGTTTCCTTAAATTATATATTAAATTAAATTATAAATTTGTTGAGAAACTTTTCCATGATACTCTTTTAAATGGTATTTCTAAATGAGGAATGAATAAAATATGTTTAAACTAATAACTTTGCGACCCTTTTTTGTTGGATGGCTGTTTAATTTTGAGAAATCGCAAATCATCTCCAGAAAACAAAATTATGTTCCCATTACCAAATACTGTTACTTGCATCCTTAAAGACAAATGGCAATCTTCGATTTTTTAAAAACTCGGTGTCCGGCTAGTTATTTCACATAGCTTGCATTTGTTCAATCATTAATATTCATTATAAAAATAACATCTAACAAACTGACTTTGCATATTATTAACTGTTGATTATATTGCACCAATAATCTATTTAAAACCTTTAGAAATAACAGGAAAAGATGGAAACTCGATGTTTTTTTAATTATATGGAAGCAGGTTTAAAGTCAAAATGATAATGGATTCGTATTAAAATAGAGAGGCAAATTTCAATGCTAGATAAACTATTACAGATTGGCAATGTGCCCCCTTTAAAACGCCATGCTTAAAACATTGAGAATTATTTCCAGTTAGACAATGTCAAACCTTCACTCCTAGAATGCATGATTAAAACGAGCATAAGAAAACAGCCACGTCAGGAAATGTACAATTTAAATGTCAAAGAGAGAGTATCTTCTTTCATTAATCCAACGAAGAATGGCCAATTATGCTCAAGAGGCTTTAAGGCTATATTCATCATCTCCAGTAATAAATGTGTTTAATTCTCCGACTCGGGAACGCTGCCTTCAGATTCTTATAAAGAGATTAAGCTTAATGAGAACTGAAACTACCCCTCGCAAAATACAATGCCGCTCACACGTGCGAGGATAACAGTCGCACGAGATTGAAATACTAGTGACGGATCTAAAGCATGATTTATTACCAAGATTTAACAAGGAATTTTATACAATTTGTATTGTACGACTTCCTTACAATGAAATATTGTGTTCGTAATACATTTTACGGTCGGGGAATTTATATAATGCATGTTACATTCTGAATTAGTCAACTTTTTTACACTCAAGGGGAATTTGTCCATGCAGAACTAGCTGAAAAAAGGACTATTTTCTTGAATGAAAATTACAATAGCATTAGATACTTGGCCGAAGCTAGCTATCACAAAGGCAGATTTCAATGCTTAACGTTATTATTCTGAATGTTCAGTCAACTTTTCTGGTCAATTTGGTTTGTGTAATGACAGAGGTACACGAGGGTAACACAAATTGATATCAAAGCATGGTGTATGCAAGGACTGAAAACTAAGATGTTCCGACATACATGTACATAATTTATGCAGGTTTTTTCACTTGAAAATTGGGAAAAGGCCTAGGTCTGCTAATCTGAGGGGAAAAAAGCACGAGACTGAAAATTGAGAGAAAAAAACGTGATTTTCGCTATTTAGGGGAATGTTGTTTGTTTTTGAGGGAAAATGTTCATTAAAATGTATGTTTTAGGTATAATATCGATCAGGTATTCTTTAGAACTGGGGAAAATAAAACAGACATTTTTGCAATTGGGATGAGGCCGAATGTCGGGCCCACTTATAAATATAGGTTAAAAAGACCCTGTTATATCCTCTCTTTTTTTTAAAAACTTTTTTAAAATCTGAAAGTGTTATATATAAACAACTCTAAAATTAATTGATGCATCTTCTTCATTAATGAAAGTTTTCCTTGTACATATCCTGTAAACTGGCAAGGTTTGAATGATTTGTACAGCAACTTACCGGTCAAAACTAATGGAGACTTGAAACATTCTCTCTGGCTGTGAGAATAACGGACTAGGGGGTTCTGTAACCGATCCACTGAGGTGGAAACCTGAAATACATAAAACAAAGTAATGATTACTTAATTGTAACATATATAAATTTAAATTTATGAAGACAAATTCAATTAAACAGTTGATAACATTAAAATTGTGTTTTTATCCAACAGCCAGGGCTTTTTCCAACAAAATTGGGAAGAGGCCCAGGCCTGTCCATTTTGGGGAAAAAGAACGCGTTTATTTCTCATTTTGGGAAAAATACAAGGTTTCATAAATTAAGTAAATATGACCTTAATATACTTTATTTATATTGTCATCCATTATTTACCATAATTATTAACTTTTCCAAGTCGGAATTTACTTAGCAGCCAAAATCACACTGCAGAATTCATGCTTTTTCTCAAATTCTGAGAGACTGCTGTTTTCCGATTGGGAAATATTTCTGCCACAGTTGGGAAAAAACAGTCCAATTTTCTGTTGGGAAGAGGCCCTTTACAGGCCTCTGTTATATAAGGTAAAAAAGCCCTGACAGCGAACTACTAATTAAGAGTTATGAAGCAGTAAACATTAATTGCACTTAAATAACGATCTACTGTACCAAAAGCTTTAAAATATGTAGGCATATAAATTAGCAAACTGCTTAAAAGTAATTTGATAATTTCTCTGCATCTGAATACTGGTACTGTTCAAGGGACACATGGCAATCTTGAAGTTTTTATTTAGCATTAAATTAGCGTCTGGATTTATTAATTCAGTATAATTCTGACTTTAAATCAGTCTGCTTGCATATAATTAAATAAAAAGTATGTTTTTTCATTATTTCGTCACTCTACCACAGGTTGAAATATATTATTATTGTTGCTATAAATGTATGTAATCAATAGTTAATAATAAGCATGCTATTCGTATTTATAATTAATATCAATGATCGAACAAATGCAAGTTATGTACAAAAACTAACAGGCCATTGTAAGTTATTAAAATATCAAGATGGCCACATGTACCTTTAAATACCAAAAGCAATTCATCAAGCTAACTTGGAACAATATGAATTTGGTTGCTGCAGAGCTACACAATTTATAGTTTGACTACTAAGAGTGTGGAGATGCAAGTTCTATCCTCAAAATCATGCAGTTTGTTAGTTTGTATGGTGTTTTACATAATTTTTAGCACATTTTGGCCATATATTAAATTATGATGGTTGATTTTTTTGTGGTAGATACAGGCCACCCCCTTCTTCTTCCCCCCCCCCCCCCCCCCCCGGTAGAACCAGTACTGTATACCTCCCGCCATCCATAAGAATCAACTCTTCTAATAAGAGTTCAGTTCCCAGTGAATTTCGAACCTGCAATGGTGAGAGGCGTAAAGTCGTTAACCCATCAACGAAATTAACTTCATTCTAAGTGTTCCTTGAGAAGAGTTTGGCATATAATAGTAATGCCTAATAATGACAGTAAATGATTTCCAAACCAGTCTTTGGTGCAAACTTGATACTAGTGGTCTCCTGATCACAGCCATACTTCCTGTGTAGCAGGAAATCACAGAGAGATAAAGACTGGATTAATGCATTAAATAACTCCTGTGATGTATGTTTAACAGATGTTGGAAAAATGAAATATTATATACATGGGTATAAACAAATCTGTAAAACTCATTCCATCAACCCATAAGTTTAACTTACTGCTTGAAATGATATGAACCTAAAGGAACTAAAACATCAAAAAGTCAGTGCAAAATAATTCTAAAAACATGATTCTCGTGTAATAAATAAGATGTTTATGGTCCCCAATTTTGCCACAACTCATTTATTGATAAAGATAATTGCATAATCAGAAATGTACCTATCAGAAGGTAAATGGAATATCTTAATGAACACATCAAGAGTTATAACTATGTCATATAGCAAGGCCAGCTTACACTATTAGTCACTTTTTTCATTCTTTCCGACACAGGAATTAAAACTATAAAGAAAGCGAAGAATGAAAAGTTAAAGGAGCGATAGAATTCTGATTGTCGAATGAACAAATGTTAGAATGGCTTAGCCTAATCCTCTGTATTATGTCTAAAATAATGCTGTCTAAATTCCAAAAGACTTGCTTTCTAACCAAGCATTCTTTAATTATAAAATTTGTATAGCAGCCATTTTATTCGATTCAACAATAATTTATTGAAGAACAATGTAAATACTTTCTCACAAAATGGTTTAATTCGGACACCTGGTATTCGGAGGGTGTATTATTCTGGACGATTTAACCAAGTCTGTTTATTTATTGAACTGGCAACAATGTTAAAAGAATAACCACAAAAACGTGATTTGTTATTCATGTCAGGAATGCTAAGAGGTCCTTAAATTGAAAACGTTTACTGGGTTGGGGAGTGGCATGATTAAAGGCGAGAAATGTACAATCAATTCTCCAATGGTAGTAATAAGTATCTAGATAATCCTGCAGCAGTGCTGCGAGTCGAATATTTAAAAGTATGAAATGTGTATACATTTCCAGGGATTTTTCTGCATTTTTGGAAATGGGGCCAGTGAGTGGCCTTTTGAATTGGGAAAAATGCATGTGAAATCTAGAAATTGGGAAAAATAATAATCCTACTATATTACATAGTAAGGAAATAAAAATGTAAGAATAATTTGGATATTGTGGAAAATATGAGGATATTTTGGATTGGGATGGGGCTGAAATTGGGCCCCAAATTGGGTCTAGAAAAATCCCTGATTTCAGTACAATAAGGCCTCCTGTCCTGAAGAAACAGCTCCTCATACAGTACCTCAAATCATGTCATCACTTTTCAACTTTTGAAGGTAACAATATATAGCAAGATTCGAATGTACCTATCCGACTAATGGGAAAGGGTGCTCATAAGAAGTATGGATAGACGGACTTGTAATATACCACAAGTGGAGTATATAACGCACATCAAGGAATGGAATGATTTTTGTTGCAAGTCCAATTTAACACAATGTCAAGATGGAGACCTGGTAATACTAGAATCAACTGTAACACTTGTGCCTGACAGGCAGGAGTCTGAAATGGGGACCCTTGGGCACTCATCCAATGCACCTTACTACTGGACTAAAGAGCAAATATACAAAATGTCTATATAAACAGTAGGGGTATCTGGTTTTTTATATTATTTCCGGCTCAAGTGCCTGTGGGAGTTACATACATGCAATGCAACACTGTGTGCAACTCCTATAATGTCAACTACAGTGTATTTTTTCTGTTTTGGGAACTTAACCTATACTGTCACAATTGGGAATTTAAGTGTTATTTTTCATAAAATAGGGGGGAAAACACAATAAAACATTCATTTCTTTATTGTATCTCCAATACTGATTACAGAACTACAAGGTCAACATGCAGTCTTACAGAGGCATTTAAAAGCATTTCGTACTCAATACTCGTCACATTTTTGCTTTTTTTTTTCAATTGGAAATTATTTGTTTTCGAAATGGACAAAAAAAAGAAATGTTGTGGCATTGGGAATATGACCCAATAACGGCTTAGAAAACAGCAACAAAAAAAAACACTGAACTGGGACTGGGCAACCTTGGAAAGAAATACAATGAATAATCTATCAAAATGGTACAATTTTAATAAAAAAAATTTTTTTTTTTAAAATAAACACATCATTATCTGCAGTGATGAAGGACGACTCAACAATCAACATTAAAAAACTCAAAAGAATTTATTTTTGCTTTGAATCAAATGAAAATGCACGATATTTCAAAACATTTCTTCAAAATGGATTCATAAATATGCGAGAACTCAAAGGAACGTTGCACTCAATAGCAAATGAAAAGCATAATGTACAGTAGGTTATATCATTTTCAAACAACTAATAATAAATTATGAATTCAAATAAATGATTGATCTCTGATGAAATAGACAATGTGTCTGGCAAAACTTCTTTCATATATTGACAAAGGTCTATAAATTATGAAATACATGTAAAAGGCCAAACCAGGTCAAACAATGAAGGGTAATGAATCTTATAGAATTTTAATTATACATCAATTCTGGGCTTGGCCGATGTACAATATACATACAAGTGCAACACTGTGGAGACTGCTGCACCGTGACTGCATTTGTGGTGAATAGATTGGATTTACATCTTGGCAACTTGGCAAATAATGGATGCAATTAAATCAATTGAATCACCATTGCCTTGACACTTCCCCTATGCCTTTGAGGTGAATAAATCACATTTACACTGATGAAACTGCACTACTACTGCCTTGGAGACTTTCCTCTTGGCAGAAGCATAATGATGATCAAACACATCAATGTGTCTGTCATTAGTACTCCATGACTATATGGACCATTACTGCCTTCTTATAAACCCTACCATTGCCCTCAAGGCATGCTAATTTGTCTTTTATTCATGTACCTTTTATTCATGTACATTCATCAAGTTCATTGTAATATATATGTCAACTTTATTTAAAATACTCCAAGCAATAGATTGTCTGTTTGATGTTTAATGTAATTTTTCAGCTCATTTTAGGCTACATACGATAGTAAAAAAATATTGGTGGAGGCAGACCCTTATTCCTGGGTAGAACCAGTACTGTATACCTTATAAGCCATCCATAAAAAGAACCAGTACTGTATACCTTATAAGCCATCCATAAAAAGAACCAGTACTGTACACCTTATAAGCCATCCATAAAAATTGACACTTTCTCACAAGTCGAACTCCCAGCAGAACTCAAACCCACAGCATTGAGAGGCGCAAAGGTTTCAAACCCCTTAACCATGGAGACACTTTCAAAGTAATAGTAATATATGTAAAGCGTTTTTTGCATAATATCAAACTTAACATGATTTATATGAAAAAGTTGATTTTTGAACATGGGACTACCTCAGACGGAGATGAGATGAAGGTTGCTTTCAGATATGCCACTGCCAGGACTCGAACCACAGGGCGAGACTCCAAGCCATAATATCTACTAAGCTACCGAGGCAAGGAATTATGTAAGCATATCAACAATATAATTATGTGCACACTACCTAGTTGCTGAGTGGACAAAGTCGTTATTTAGACTGATTGTTGGTAGAATGTCGGCCTTGCACGCGGGATCACACCAAAGAATTCATAAAATGAAACTAGTGGTTCCCTTGCTTGAAATTCAGCATATAAAGGGTGGAGCCAGGACTGGTCAGCAGTGTCATTATGGATGGGGTATCACGTCTACGACATGGCATTTCAGTGTGGCCAGGACTGGTCAGCAGTGTCATTATGGATGGGGTATCACGTTTACGACATGGCATTTCAGTGTGGCAGCAACATAAAGTAGAGCATTCAGCTCGATCACTGCTCACGTACTGCAGACATCTTCGGGATATGACTGAACGATTTTTAAAAGCGGCATTTAACCCAGATACGTACCTTATTTAAAATTGTAATGCAATATAAGGGTATGACAGGTCTCAACTGTTGTACATATATCACCTTTATTTAAGTCTTTATCAACACTACAGGATATTTTTTATGATATTCATAAATGTCAATCTTGCTAAAAAATAACCCCTTTCAGTGCTCACGCTACCACACACCATGATCGCCATTTGCGATTACTTTATAATACTGTAGATTATTTTAAAGAAATGTCGACATGAAATGGCGATTATTTTATTTTAATTTTATTTTTTTCATAAATTTTTCGTATAATGGTCTGTTTGACACCCCAAGTAATAAATGACCGCAATTAACATTACATAATCCATTCACGCCCCCTGTGATGTCGCCGCGCGCTTATCAATTATCGCTTGTAAAAGTTGTTAATTCCCTTAATTGGCACTTCGTTGTCGGATAATCGGCATTGTTGATACACGCAAACATCATGTGATTAATGGACCGAATAGCCAATCAGATATGCCGTTATCTGTTATCTTTCGGGCAAATGACCAATCAGACAATCCGTTACGCATCCAACAGTAGGTACAGTTTCCTGTCTGTTTTTCTGTACACAAACTACAATGAGATGAAATTAATTTGTGCACGCACTATTATGAACATAGTCGCTACTTTCATCTGCATTAATAGCTATCCCATCATGATCCCGATAGGTAGCAAACACCCATGTGTATTGTGAACTGTGAAAACACTTGCAATAAAGTAATTAAACATTGAAACAATAAGAAGTTTCGTGTCGGCAATTTCAATTTGTCACAACTTTGAGATCGACAATTAATGACATAAAACTACATTATCCTACTATTAGGGTTGTGTTTTCTTTCCCCTTTGATAAGAAAGACCATTTTTGGCATTCAAAACACATTAATGCATGAAAAAAGTTTGTAATTGATGGTATTTCGATTAAATTTTTGAAATTTTCGGGCCGTAAAAGTGCGGTGTCATAGTACTTCAGATGGTACATAATTTCGGATATTTATTTTATTTTTTTTTTTTTTTTTTTACATATTCGAATGAAAAAAACTGTCCTTTACAAATACATGTTGGTGGAAAGAAAAACGATATATAGATGACAGATACATAAAGTATATTTCTATTCATTATTTAATCCATCATGCTTTGTTTTATCAATGTGTAAGGAGTTCCTGGAATCCTACTTTTAAATGAATTCTAGTCTATAGGCTCCAACTTCTTTCACTTGGAGAAAGTGGTGACAAAAAGAAAAATATAGCCAGAGGAGGCCCTGATAGTCTAATAAAACTGGATTGAAAATTTGGCTCTTACGACTGACCAAATTTTCTTACGCATTAAAGTTGGCTATTATTTTCTTAACTAAAAAATGTGTGGCTATTAATTTAAAATGGCCAGTGTGAGCACTGCCTTTATTTAAGCCTCAACAGGGGTATGTTTATCTCATATGCACGAATACCAATCCTTCTTAAATTCTCAATAACCAAGATAATCGACTTATAATTATAAAAATTCAAACATGATGTAATGATAATACTGATAAAGGGCCAGACCCATCCCTGTCTGTAATCCCCTTGTATCTTCCATATCTATCAATAATCGTGCTTCTGTCATGTCACTGTAGGGTAATCATTAGTTTACTTGAAGTGACAGGTAGATGATGTAGGTGTTTGCCCCACTACTATTTTGTGGTGGCTGACTGTAATGTCTGTCACCATGTCATTCTGTAGTCCATCAGCTGGGGGCCAGTGGAAAACCTCCAACTGACAAACCAACTAATACTGGCTACACCAGCACACACCTGACAAAAGGTGACTTAATGAGCATTAATATCCAAACTATCCAGTACAAACTCCTAAATGTTCAGAAAAAAAATCATGTTTGTGTGTGACTTCAGAAGTGTTGTCTAAAAGTTGCACAGACTGCATGCAACCTGTAAAATGATCTATACAATGTGATGTTCTCTCTTTTAATTATGAAAAAATCAAGATGATGTATTTGAAAGAGTGGGGAGGGGGAGAGGGGGAGAAGTACTGTATACCTGGAGCTTTTAAACTTAGTATTTGTTATAAAATAATAATGGTTTTTTATCGTTTTTTTGTTTTACGCTTCAAAGTTCTTGTTTTATATGGTGGGCTCTGAAGTATACTTTGAGAATTATTTCTAAATATAAAATATTTCTCCAAAGTGCATTAAAAACAGTGCTTCATGTAAAAATTCTTTGTTTTTGCGTCGAAAACAAAAAGAGCACTGTATACTAATAGTGTGGCAAAATTGAAAACAACAAGTACATAAAATGTTGTGTATTCTGTCAATTATTCCTTTGTTAGAAAAAGAGAAGTAAATTTATGTAGAGTGTTGTTATCCGAATTGTCAAATCCCAACAATCTACAACATACATGTAGACTGCATTTGACTGGTTCAAAAAAATATCTCCTGCAGCAGCAAATAACCTCCTCAAGCAAGGGCTCAATTTCAAAGATCAATGCTTGTGTTCATGCATATAACCGGATTTGAACAAACATACCCCCTGAGTGGCAGCAGGAATGACAGTTATCCTTTGTTGCTCATGAAAACAATTAACAAGATCAAGGGTAATACTTCCTGCCTATCCTGATTTTATTACCTCACAGTTTATCTACCATTAAAATTTAATTGCTGCTTGGTAAGACCAAAGCACAGCACAGCTTTGTAGGCACAGAGCGATATGGGTCAGAAACCCAGTGTTTTTTATGTGTTTTGTGAATGCAGCCTGCATGTGCCTGTGCCATTGTGAAAAATAGCGGCATTTTTCTAGAAATTGTGAAATAATATAACAAAAGAAAAACTTTTATTTTCACAGTTTAATATCCCTTGGTTTTAACTGCCTGTTTTTTTTTTGTTTTTTTTGGATATAATTTTTTTTGGATATAATTGTGAAAAAAGTATACTTTTTGGCATTGTGAATGGGGCCGAATAACGGCCCCAAATTAGGCATAACAAAAACACTGAAACAAAGCACCCAAGGAAGACCCTGATTATTAATATTGAGTGTACTAATTTAGTAGTATCATTATTATATATTATTATTATTATTAAGTTATTATTAAGTTATGATTGATAACTTTGATAATATAGTTGGTAACGCATCAGTCTCATATCACGTTTTTTGGTTAATACGTTATATAATTCATTATTTTCAACCTCCTCCTACTAATGCATGATATTAATTAATGTAAATTACAGCACAGAAGAAATAGCATATTTCAAATGTGTAATTTGTATACTTGTCCTATATTTTAACTCATATAATGTACATTTACAACATACTCTTCTCATTGTATTGTACTGAATTATATCCACCTAAATTGTATTGGCAAAAAATGTACATTTACAACATACTCTTCTCATTGTATTGTATTAAATTGTATCCACCTATATTGTATTGGCGAAAAACATTGTAATATGTTTGTGCCGAATAAAGAATTTGAATTGAAAATTATGTAAATGATATACAATATCACCTAAATAATTGTTTACAATTAGAAGGAAAAGCTGCTTAAAACTACAGTGGGGGTCGATCCCTAATATGAACAAGAAAATTTGAGATTAGAGAAAAATATATACACTTCTAGCCTTAAAATGATTTTCTTGTTTGGGATTTGAAGCCAAAGATAATTGACCTTAGATATGACCTAGTTCTGTGTTACCTGTCATCATGTGATGTCCACTTTTTTTTTTTTGGGGGGTATTTATATAAAGCAACTGTTTAGAATGCATTTGTTGATCTAAGCCTTTCTTAAAGTGATTTAAAGCAAATAAAGGTTTCTTGCACAATACAATTTAGATGGGTGTTTTTCAGTTTAACATATTTTTAATACTTGCTCATGGATTTTTTTTTCTGTTGCATTTGAGAAGAGCACAGTGTAAGATTGGAGAAACAGAAATTCGACGACACTGACAGCAAAGTCGGACACCTTAATAAGTTTTAATGGAGTGAAAGCTCAAAAGTGTGTTGTCGGTCACCACTTAAAGAACTAATCTGGACAACACACCAGTTTTCCTTTGTTTTTTGTGCAAGTAACTCAACAAATACTTGTTTGTCCCAATAAAGCCAATACACAAAACTGACCTGAAGATACAATTCCTGAACACTTAATTCCTTCTTTCCGGTTACATTTGTTTTTGTTTACTGTCGTGGCGGTGGCATAGTGGTAGACCATCCTTTTGACATAAGGAAGCTTGTGAGTTTTTGGCGTGTTCATATTCTTGAGCCTAGTCCGCCTTTCCCTAGTAGCCTCATCTGCCCGATGTAATGAATGAATGTTGTTTTACAGCACGTCGACACATAAACAGGTCATATTGTGCACAAAAACTAATGAAAGATGAAGAAATGAAGTATATATTAATTAAAAATTAATGTAAATATAATTATAAAGATAAAACTCCACCCGATGTAGACGTTAATCAAGACTGTCCCATGTAGTGGAGTCAGTCCCCCGAGAATATTTAACCCTGCTACATATATATAATGGACTGTTCTTTCTTTGAAATAAGACCATTCCATTCATGTGACAAACTTGAAAGAATGTTTTGGGGAAAATGACAGATCACCAACCGGTCATTGTAAATCCTGATCAGCCTGCGAGTTACTCACTCGCAGGCTGATCTGGGTTTACAATGAACGCAAAGTCTATTATAGTCATGCTTAGTGGGTTAAGGGTTAAGAACAATGAACATATTCAACAGCAACTGTTACAGTAGAAATGGGTTCCCATATGTCTATGTATCCTTCAACTCTCTCACAGGGTCGGCTCTAATTTGAGGGGTCAGTGCAAAACTATTGTAACTACATATGAATAGAGGAGAAGATACAAAAGTTTTGCACTGAACCCTCGAATTGTTGAGGCGTTAAATAAAAATTCACCATTTAACTATGCATATTGTTTTAATACATAAATTTAAACTGGACTTTCTTTGAGCTTGCTTTTATGTAGCAAAATCCAGATAAAAACTGCAGGTGATTTTGGAGTGAGTCAGTAATCTACAATGTGCATTATCATGCTACATTATCTATGTGACAGGGCATGTCAAACAAGGCAGAGTGATTGATTCGATGGTAAAATGGTGTAACTTTCCAAGCAGGTCCAACGGCCGAATATACATGTATGTACAGATTCTAGAAATTATGTATTGGACAAAACTGAATGTGTCAGTTAACATGCTCTGACCACCAGTGTATTAGCCAACTAATCGTGCAGCCGTCTTTTGCACGTTCGTTTTTGAAAAATCGCGGCTAATGTTTGGAGGAGTGGATGGGGTAAAAAAAAACATTTTTTTTTTTTTTTTTGCTGAACAACACTTCCAAACTCTTACTTCCTCAATATTTGTTATGTTTTGTATACAATTATACTATTTGCACCTTTCTCACCTTTAACTGTGAAAAAAAAAGTACGCCAGAGACACCCACTTGTCGCAAATTGGCGTGTAACGCATGTTAGCAAATTATTTTGCACACCCTGTTTTCATATTATCAATTTGCATACCCAGTTCTTCAATTTTTGCCTGATACACTGCTGACCACTAATGTACATCATTTGTGAGACAAAATGTGTTATCATGAAGTGACCAGACAATGTAGACTTGCACTATAAAGCATTGGCCAAAGAGCTATAATTGGCAGTATAAGAAACTCGCAAATGGCTAAGGATTAGAACCAGTACTGTATATCTCCCGCCATCCATAAGAATCAACACTTTCTCACCTGACAAGTCGAGCGGACCCAGTGGGATTCCAACTCACAGTGGTGAGAGGTGAAAAAGTTTTAGATGCAGCGTCTTCACTATAAGGCCACGGGGTATCAATAAAACCATCAAATTATAAGATACAAATGTGGGACTCATGCTTAATTGTGCCCCTCCGTCCCAATTATTGTCAGGTTACAACTTCTTGTATCCCGACTTACAATACAATCTACAGTCCTCACCAAATATCTCAAATAATAATAATAAAAAAAATATTAAAAATAATAATAAACTTTTAAACAAAAAAAACAAAAAAAATTAAGAAATCTTCAATTTTCAATATACATGTATTCTGATCTTTTGTATCCAAAAATATTGAAATTTAATTAACTTTTTATGAGAGACCTTTTGGCATTTTTGCATAGAGCCCGGGCCCTGTATTTGGGGAAATATGGTACATAAAGATCATTTAGCCAGTCAGAACCAAGCCAGAATATTTAGGACAGTTGTGCTGTTATCAGGGACCACTTCCTTCAATTGTAAGGGATGAGATAATCCATTTATAAAGGATAACAATTTATCATGTCTAAATAGCTTATTAAACTTTGGATCCACCAAATGCTCACACAACTATTGTACGGCAGATAACAGCACATTAACATCCCTCTATTGAATTCCAAACTGCAAACAGACTTATCACTAAGTCACTTACTTTATTTCTATATAAATGTGCATCTCACTGGGTTACTGCCCAGACTGTTTATTTGAGATGGGTGACATTTGTATATAGCCTGAGTGGTGGTAGGAGGGTATATTTGTGTTGTGTTTGCAGATGATTGTACCTTGACTAGATGACACTGTGTGACAGCTACAGGAATGAAAGCTGTAGCTCCATCAGGAAAATGTCCACCGACTTCCATATGACATCCGTGACATAATCAGCAAACATTTAAAATAGTGTTTAAGAACTTTCTAGATATTTTTCGGTATTCAAAAATGCCACAAACTGACAACAGTTATTGGAACAAAAAATGCCACCTTTCTTTTTCACGAGACACCAAATTTCAACTTTGGAAATTCTAGCCTGGTTTTGTTAATGAAATTCTGAAATATCTATAAAAGCCCCAGTTTTGAAAACAGACTGTCAGGCTAGATCATTCTCTTAATTGTACAAATCCTAAAAACAGTTCCAGTATTTTACATGTACCAGGCATAGAAACCATTATCCAAAGTAATATTAGATGAAAGAGATATTTATCCTGATGGAAAGATACCACCACAAAATACATATTTTATCCAGATCTTACCTTATAATTATAATACCATAACTCTAGATTTTCTTCTACAAGACACATAAAGCATTTTTTTATTTTATTTATTTATTTATAGGGCACACAGCTGATAGGAGATACTGAAGTCAATGTTCAGAGCGCAAGCAACCTGGTTTTTAGGCAACATGCATAATTTAGAAGTCAGCTAGGCTGTAGCCTACATACTGCATGGTTGCAAGCCACAACTACACCAGCTTCTGGTTTCTCACAATAATACTTCTCTACATTGTTCATAAGACAGCCAACAGACTGGAAAATTTGATTTAAAGTGAGAGCTACTCAGGAATGAAACAGTAAATAACAATTAAACAATAACAATTTTACAGAAATAACTGTGGCTGCACAATGCGCACATTAGAGTAGTGAAGTTAGCAATGGAGATCTACACAGTAGCATTAAATGAAGCCAGCAATGAGGATCTACTCTGTAGCACTAAATGAAGCCAGCATTGGAGATTACATTGTAGCATTAAACATTAAAACTTCTTCAAATAAAGACCGTCTTCCACGGTTTACAAGTCCCACTGTTTTTCACAAAATCTATTGATATTTTAACTATACAGAAGCCTAAACTTCATGAATACTGAAAAAAAACATAATGTTACTTTTCAAATGCATTAATACAATTAAATTCTATGCAAACTGGTGCAGAACAATTATCTGTCACAAATGAGCATGTGGGTTCTATTGAAGTAGATGCAGTAACATTCAGCTGTTACCAATCCTACCTGAATAATTAACAACAACAACCAGTGTTTCATGACTGTGACACCCCAAGCACACTGGGGTGTCTATTAGATGAATAAAGTCTGCCATAGGTAATTAACACTAATAAAGGACTAATTGGCCAAAAGTTGATAAAGGGAACACCTCTTGGCACATAATTAATATGATTTGTGTGCAATCATGACCCAACAGTCTGATTTACCAGCAAGATACCAGTCAGGATGTCCAGATCCTGTCACCAGGGAAAACTAACAATGCTTGGAATAGCTTCCATATGTTACATATATGTACAATACATTGTTGTTGCTTATAACTGGATGGCGATGGGTATACATGAACAGTAACTATTGTACTGTAACAAAGAATCCATGTACTTCCAAATTCCACGATCAGTCTACAGCTAGACCTCAGTGTGTAGCTATCCATTTGGGGATATTAGGAACTTTTGTTCCCTACAAACTGTTATAGACACCATGATAAAACCAGAAATGTGTCTGTGGACACGAAGCACCTGCTGAAAGATATCACTATCAACAGAAATAATGCCATAACAGTGTTTTTTTATGCCTAATTTGGGGCCGTTATTCGGCCCCATTCACAATGCCAAAGGATACTAGACTTAATATACGCTGGTGTTAAAACTAGTCTGTATTTACCAAAAACAAAACTTAAAACCAAGGGATATTAAACTGTGAAATTAAAAGTAAAAAAAAATCTTTTTCTTTTGTATTAATATTTCACGATTTTCACAATTTCTAGAAAAATGCCGCTATTTTTCACAATGGCACAGGCACAGGCTGCATTCACAAAACACATAAAAAAAACACTGCATAACTCAGCTGAAAGTCAATTTTGGACCAGAACAGTGTGATATGATATGCACCTACAGACTTCACACTGATACTTTCTACAAAGTATCATCAAAATCGGTTGACGTTGTAAACCTTTGCCTCTCATCGCTGCGGGTTTGAATCCTACTTGGAGCTGGACTTGTGAGGAGGTGTCGATTCTTACCGATGGCAGGAGGTGTACAGTACTGGTTCTACCCAGGAAAAGCGGGTAGTCCGCCTCCACCACAAAAAATCGACTGTCATAGATAACCTCACATGTGTTGCACCATACAAACAAAAAAACAAAATCAGTTGAGTTCAGGAGTAGTCCAGACAAGAAAATGTCACGTACGTATGTAGAGTAGTCCAGACAAGAAAATGTGTTGAATATATATACATGTATTTAAAGAGTGTCCCAGAGTATCGGTACGAAAGTGGGACAAACGTACATATGGACAAGGCAACACTACACGTATATGGTGGGGCATAAAAAGTTATTTCTTTGAATTCTTGATATTGGGGGAAATAAATACTTCTTTCCATTGGGAATGAGGTTGTATATGGTGAAGTATCAGGGTTCTCCCCAGGCATCTGACGCATGTCGCATCCGACATGCCTTCAAAAAAGCGGCTGCTTTCCGACATCCCTTAATTCACCCGACATCCCTTTATTGATCTGCCGACACGCTTTAGTTTCCAGTAGTTTGTGAACCGTATTTTCACACCTCGCATCTGTTTTCACAGCTCGCGTCGTATTTTACATCTTGCATATTCGGGCTACTTATGCCGCGTACAAATTACAGTGCTTATGTACGATTGTTTGTGAAGTGGTAATCTGTTATCGCCGCGGGTGATTTATGATTGGATCGAAAATATACTTCTTTGCGCCATTTGTGTATACATAAATTAATAAAGTCCGTTACTCGATAGCACAAAAATAATATGTAAACACAAAATAGCACAGTGCGTAATGTCCGGTAAGTTTTGACTGAACGATAACCCAGGTTAAAAAACGCTCTGTTTATGTACATTTTGCCGATTTATAAATATTTAAATTATCCTCATTAAAACTATATTTCTTTGTTCTTTAAAACGTGCGTAAAACAAAATTAACACAAATAAACAAACAACAAACACAAAGTCAATTATATTTTCGCCGATTGCTTGACCGCTAGCATTTGTTTTATCTCAGTGCGGTCTAATTAACCGGTAATCAATCAGAAGCCGGTAATAATCAATTAAACAGTTAATCCAATCAAGTCATAATAGTCTCCACCCGCAAAAAGCATCATAAACTTCAAAGATAATCGTAAAATTATTAACACAATAGCAGCGATTAGATTACACAGTGACACCATTTACAGACAGGTTATTTACGCCTCTGCGCCACAAGCTGCGACAGCAGCGAATTTGATTGGTTGAGAGGCGATCAAGGTCGTCAGGCAAGGTGTCAATCACTGTTATGCAGCGCGTGCTCCTCCATTGTTTGGATGTTTGGAAATAGGTACATGTGTATTGGAGCGAATACACGCGCGTCATGAAAACGCACAGGTGGTAAATTAGCTGCGTCCGCATTGGGTCAAATTGAATTTCCATGCGTAAAAACACGTGTGTACACGTCTATTGAGAACCCTGGTTTAGAGACAAAAAATATACTTACTCCCTGGAAATATCAAACTGCTTTCAAACAATGGAGTTAATAATAGAAAAAACATATTTACCAGTGACACTGTGTTTATAATTACAATAAAAAGAATAATTTTGTGAGGCAATAAAAGATAGAATTATTTAAAAAAAAAAAACACACATTTAATCTTTAGGAAAATAAGCTATGTGTAATAAAATACTTGTTACAAGAATTTTTTTGCTTTCTATTCCATGATTTATTTCCAAATATTATAGAAATTAAAGCACTCTCAAGCGATATAAAAGGTTCTCAAATTAAAAAAAAAATCGACCGGGATGGGGGAAAATACCCCTTTCGTACCCACCCCCACGCGTCACAAAGTAATGGTCAAAAACGACATGCCTTCTGAAATTTCTGGGGAGAACCCTGAGTATGATATATTATTTAAATTTTTGCTAAGGATAACTTTTATTCTTCCATATAATTTCATAAGAAATTAATTCACAGTAACGATATTAATTTCATTGATACTTCAACAATTCCACAATTTAAATCAAGTCATGAGATCACATGACCATACACTGCCCTAAATAATTTCATGTAAAATAGAAATAATGCTATTTATTTCAGCAAGAAATTTAGCCAGCAAAAAAGTGATCCTTAGCAAATTTTGAGTAGTATATTAATGTACATGCATGTAATGCCAGGTTGTATAGAAACAGGTCACCTTTAAAGATGAGAGCATGAAGTGCTCTGCATGCTGAGTTAAACATTCACCAAATCGGGTTCAAACCCACACATGACACAGATCTGCAGCATTGAGACATTAAGCAAGATGAAACCATAATATTAAGATTAATATTACAAAAACAGAGAATATAAATTCCTTAAGAGTTACAAACTGGCTCTCCAGAGTGAGATGTGGCATCTATGGGGTTCAATCCCAGACACAAGCACATTGAATGTAGACATAAATCAAGATAAAACACTTAATAATAAGATATCAAATATTATGCAAGCCAGTGCTATAAAGACTGTTTCTGTCAGGCTGAATTACAAGCCTATAAAACTATATCGATCACGAAACATTTTCTTTGTACTGTTTGATCAAATTCTTTGGACCCCTTCCATCTAGTGCTTATACAAGTAAAATTCCAGCCCACACGAAACACATACAAACACACAGAAAGAATAAATGGCCGTTAAATGTTCATTTGCTTCCATCTGATTAATCAGGTAATTACTTAAACACAAGGTCCTTGAAAGAGAAAGGCACAAAAAAACATTGAAAGTTTTAATCTTTTTTTTGTGTGCACGTTATCGGATTCCACTTGTATCATGCCTATAGAATGATCATGTTAATATTTAAACATATATGGGAATGTCTGTTGTACAATACCCTGAATGAAGGCAACTAAGATCTATGGTATACATGTATATAAAGAGAGCTTAACATTACAATCAGAATACTTGTATAATCAAAGTTATCATCCATCAATACAAATGTATTTAGCAACCAGCTGTGTTCTCCCACAAATGGAGCCTTGCAAGTGGAGACACAAAGGATCCAGCCTCTGTTGAAGTATTGACCAAGGCTTTAGCTACTGCCTTGCAGAAGTTAAAGAGTTATAGGTAAAGGCAATCTGAAGATAGACCAACACAAGCACAGAGCAAAAGATAAAAAGAAGCAATGATCTACCATACCACAAAGCCTAGCGACAAACTGTCAATGGTTTTGGACAATCTGTCGATAGTTGTGTGCTCATGCAGTGTCTGAATTATAACTGGAAACATTGGAAATAATTCTTTCACTTCATGGCGAGATCCATGCAATATGATGACCACGTTTAACACAATGTCATGATCATCCCTTCTAGCCATGTGATTACAGTTACCAGAGCCTCAGCATCCATTAACATATGGACCAAGTCATATCATATCAAAACAACTATAGCAGTATTTATTCAAAAATAAATCTACAAACAAAATTGGATGCTAATTTAAGGGAAAACGGTGTTAAATGCTGTTTCATATAACAATGGTGTCCATACAGGTATATATACAAACAATTAACATACAGTAAGCATACTGTCACTCAAAAATTATCACAAGCTATTGATAAAAACATCAAGCACTCAACAAAGCAGTGAAATACTGATATTATACACTACTCAACTTTTATAATCGGTCACCCAGTTTTTTTTGAAAATAACACAAATTTATACTAAAACCACCAAAACACATACCAATATTTTATTAAGTTTATCAACAAGGTTTTAGTCTAATCAAGGCAGATTAAGTTTTATAAATCGCTAGCGAGATTTGATAAACGACGCCAGTTAAAATTTCAAATATGAATCATTAAAAGATATATAATTCTTTGAAAAGTGACCGATTATAAAAGTTGACTATAGCAGTCTTTGAATTAAAATTTTCATGTCACTATCTCGAATTCTTATATACTCAATGAAAACCCGTACATTTTCCTTGAGCCCGACTATATAAATTAAAAAAAATCACCAGCCCGAATGATAGTTTACTAGCCCCAGGCTTCGGGCCAGTGAGTTAATTCGAAGACTGCTATAGTGTATATATGCACAAAAACACTCTTTGGTGCAACTGTTAATACTTGTCAATGACCACAAAAAGCAGCCAAAAGAGCCTTGAGTAATGTGCACGACAGTGTCTGTCAAAACCAGTCTGCCATGTATATGTATGACAAGCATTTAAATATATAATTCAAGACTTTGCCCAATTTCATAAGCAAAAGGAACAGAGAAAAAATGGAAATAATTAGAGAGAATCTGTTCCTGGGAAGCAAAAGGAACAGAGAAAAAATGGAAATAATTAGAGAGAATCTGTTCCTGGGAGGGAGGGAGACCCAGCCTCTGGTTTCCACTCTAGTCTTATCACGCCATGCATTATACCATAGGGAGATCTGACCCATTATGTCTAGACTCTGAAGCAGACGCTTCAAGCTGCCAGGGTGTGGCAAGTCTTCTTTTCTTGGTATTTCCTTTCAGATTTGGAACACCTAGACTATATATATATATATATCTTGTTATAACACTCAGAGTCGTTCACATCCCATTAGAAAAAATGCTTTTTGGAGTAAATGTTGTGCAAATAGGTGGTCTAAAAGATCTGTTTTCAATTGCATTTGGTGTAAATTGAGGGCATAACAATAAATCTTCACCCACAGGAGGCTTATAAAGCACACACAATATACATAAGCACACACAATATACACCAATGTCACCAACATACAGGGAATAGACACATGGAATAGTTTAAATCATTCAATCTAACAGAGGCTACTGCACAGTAGCTACAGGCAATTTTAGTTTTTGTACCAAGTATATAGTACTACACACTTCCATATATATATTATGAACAGTAGCTTCTTTTAATATGACTGAGCCAATGCCCTAGGAAAACTGAAACACATTATAGACATCAATGTTCTGCCATTGGCTACAGTGAGTACTGTACAACTGGTTTAGAGCTGCAGTGTTATTATTAGTTAAATAGTTGTCCATTCTTGTACACTATTACACAATCTGCCTCCCCATTCACTGCATGACAATCGAAAACATCTGGCGCATTCCAAAGCAATACTGCATTCCAAAGCAATACTGGGTCATATAATGTGGAGCAGGTTAAGAGGTCAAGCTGGTGTGAGTGACTGCTGCAGTAGATCAATGAACTTGCATGCAGGCAGATATGCCAATGATTATTGATCTGCACTGACACATCTTCAAGGCCATTTCAGATCTCACCTTGTTTTTGGAAAGATTATAGCTTATTCAATATTGGGTATTATTTAGTTTTTTTTATGTTTTTTGTTTGGTTATTTAATCATGTTTTTAATAGTAAAAATTGCTCTTCCCCCAGAATCTGAATGAACTTTTGACTGATTCAATTATACATGTTTGTTATATAAAACCTATATGGAGGGGTAGAAAAAAAAGAGGCAGATAATGTGTACATGTAATTAAACAGAATATAGCTACAGTCAAACCACAAAGACAATAACAAACAGACATTATTTTTAAGGCCAGTAAAAAAAACAGGGCTTGTGACAAAAAACACAGGGCTAGTGGAAAAAAAAACAAGGCTCTGACATCACGGTTCTAAACGACCATATATGGAATATTTATTCTATATGAAAATTTACTGATCAGGGTTCCGGAAATACGGTTGCCCGCTCCCCGGGCAAGTCGATTTTGGGTGCGGGCAAGTGAACTTCGCAAATCTGGTTGCCCGCCACTTGCCCGACGGACATTTCCATTCCAGAACAAATCAAGTGACAAACTAGCCATATCAGAATTTCATTTTGATAACTGAATGAAACTTGCCGCTGTTTTCGCTGCTAGCGATTGTTAATAAGATCAAACAACTTTCGGTACAAATCAACAATCTCGCCCCAGGCAGCTTAATTTGTGGCAGTATTTCAATAAACAACCTAATTAACCCACACGCGCATTTCACACCGTTTGAAAACAACAATCCTGACACGACCGTCAGACGTGTGTCCATCGACCAATGATGTCCGTGACCTTCCAACCATAAATTCGGAAATCTCTGAACGTCATTTGGACCTTTCACCAATCAAATCAGAAAACTCCTTCTTAATTTGCAAATTTAATGTGTCAAGATAATTATTGACAGACTCACGTGACGTTATGTTTTTGTTTTCGATAATTTTGCCGAAGAATTTTTCGTAACGAAAATACATTATTTTTACTCGAAGCACTCGTTTACCAATGCGCTTTTATGAGGTATTTGGTGTATTTCGTTGATATAATCTGTAATTAAACGTACATGGAAGTGCATACTACACAAATAAGTTGCATAACATAGCGATATGCGCATGTCATGTGTTTTCGCGATTTCAAAACCAATCACGGAACATTTTCTCAAGTTCTGAACTTTCGCTTTTGATAAATAAGGTTACTGCTACTACTTCTTAAACAATTCCTAGGGAACCCCTATTCATGCCTCTTGCTTTCATATAATTCCCTTTAGTTAAAATACAAAGCCGTAGGAATGTTACCATGGTTGCAGAAATTGGGGCCCAAGTGAATATTTTTAATAACGTTTTGTCTTAATTCATTGCTTGTCGCACATTTAAATGAATACAATAGCTTCTTTTTTTTCTGTCAAATGGTTAATTGTACACACTGTGACATTAAAAGTTCCATACACTAGCTGCCAAGCATTTTTTTTGGATGGTCATCAAAAATGATAGGGTTGTGTGGGGTGGGAGGGCGGAATAAAATGAGGTTGTATACTGTCTCATCATTTTATGATTTAAGTAACACAAAAATGTAATAGACACAAATGAAGAAAATGCAACCATTTGATTTTTTTATATGAATAAATATAATGTATTAACTAATTCATAAAATACATTCTCCCTTCCTCCTTTTCTAACTAAGTATAATGATCCAAATTATGCGGCGGTCCGTCCCGTTTAACACGAATAATGGTCAGCGCCAATTTTGGAGGCAATGAAGTGTTCTTAAATGTGGGGCAAGTGACATTATGGACAGGGCAAGTGACTTTTGAAAATCCACTTGCCCTGGGCAAGTGGATTTTTAAAATATTTCCAGAACCCTGCTGATTTATAAGAAACATAGGACGCCGATTGTATGAAGAATATGTATTCTTAATGGCAATAA
Organism: Cyrtodaria siliqua; assembly: GCA_037043455.1. NCBI lineage: Eukaryota > Metazoa > Mollusca > Bivalvia > Adapedonta > Hiatellidae > Cyrtodaria > Cyrtodaria siliqua. The sequence goes on along the minus strand of JAWPHD010000066.1, from coordinate 520,224 downwards.
GGTTTTATATGCATGACCAGTAAAATATTTTGTATTCATTTGTAGCGATTTTGAAATTATATTTATAAATATTCCATATATGGTAATTTGGAACTATGATGTCATAGTTCTCAAAATGACGGCTTCCATATCCGTTTCAACAGAACCTTCAAATGATCATATCCTTTGTTTATCATCCGATTTTGATAATTCTTTCACCCTTATTCAAGTTTATCAGAACTCTCAATAATAAAGATGGTTTGTCTTATTACATGTTATTTTGTTAACCAGGGCTCCAAGAATATTTTTTTAGGGACTAGCCCAGGGCTAGTTGGTCCTGAAAATCCACTAGCCTTGTTTTTTGTCACAAGCCCTGTTTTTTTTACTGGCCTTAAAAATAATGTCTGTTTGTTATTGTCTTTGTCAGTTATCATATATCTTGTTTGGAAATACCTTTACCTATCTTGTTTTATCTAATTTTTAATTTATTTAAATGAACCAGCTCAACGAGACCTGACTCTATATATTCCTTATACCCAGCTGACGACATCTCGTTATGATAACTGATTCTGAATTAACGGATTCAGATATCCCGTGATAAATGTTTTCATTAATTGTTCCAAGTCCAGTTCCTCCAGGAAGGCATTTTAATCGGCAAAATATACTGTGTTTAAAAATTATTTAATCAATTTCACTTCCTGGGAGTTCTTTCCCCACGAGTCAGGAATTTCTAAATGTTATCTAAGTATTGATATATTTCGCTTTTTTAATAGTTTCATATAAAGCATGCTTCCATTACAAAAGTCCATGGTCTCCTGATTCATCAAAGGCCGCCGACAAATCAGCGTTATTGTGTGTGAGCTATTTGTTTTCGTTTTGAGTCGGTACCGCCCCTTTTGGGCTGACCACGTGACGACCATGTGATCAACCAGTAGTATTTTTACAAAGTGGTTTTATTGGCTAATCGACTCAAGTTGAAATACAACTCATCAATTAATTGGATAATGCTGACTGTCAATTAAGGTTCTTGGAAGACGGACTTACGGCATGTTTTGATGTTGAAAATCGCCAATTGCCCGCGGTGAATGCTAATTGAATTACCTAAGCGAGTGCAATTAACAGATTATGAAACATGTGTGGGATGTTTTATTACAGGTGCCTGACTGGCGTGTGTTTGTTATACACAGATCGTGTAATTTAGGCAGTGGGATTAATTTTTCTTACTAGCCCCGACGGGCTACCTGCATGGAATTTGTTATAAGCCCGACTTCAATTTTCACTAGCCCCGGGCTATCCAATTTCTGGAGCCCTGTTAACTGTTTTTTAAGTGAAAGGCTATTCTTTTGATTAAATGGTTGTCAGTCACTGCCAGTCGACTGTGTCTACTTCCTGATATTATATGTTCAATGAACCAAAAAAACAAATTCAGATTTCAACTGATAGGGATCGGCCCCTAGAAAAGTTTCAAGTTACCAAATGAATACGAACCAAAATCAATGAAAATCATCAAAATTTTAAAGATTAAAAGGACTGTATTCGCTCAAAATGTTTCAGAAAACAATTTATGTCCCCAAATTTGCATTTTGCATAAATCCACTTTAGCAATTTTCTACATCAATCACATGTAAATTGATCAAAGGCCAAGGTTTAAAATCTTAATTAAAATCTTGGTTCAAAACACCTTCAAGGATCCTGATCTTCCATGCATCGCAAGCCTGGCCTCAAACTGTGGGTCTTATGTATACATTAGAAAAGGGAATGGATATGATCTTTTAACGATGTCAAGTACTGATTGTGCCATCGTACACTTTGTAAGAATCTGGCCGTGGGAATAGCCACCTCAGTGTGACTCATACAACATTATAGTTCTCAATGAACATAACTGTTTTTCAATTATATACATGTACAGTACACTAATCAGCAATAACATAGTTATGAGCAAAAGTATTTGGGTTAAGATGATGTTTTCATTCATGAACTTTTAAACAAGATGTCAATGACCTTGAAGCTCCACTGATAGGTTTTTGATAGCTAGATCAGCATTCCTGTGAAGTTTCATGAAAATCTGTCATGTAGTTTCATGTCGCTACAAGTTTTTACTATATAACTCTTTGTAAACAAAGATGGCCGCAGCAGCCATGTTTAATGTTGAATCAAAATAATTTTCAACAAGGACCAACATCATGCCATGCTGATCTTTTTAGAAAAAGTCCCTAATCAATATCACTTATAGTTTTCAAGAAGTAGTCGCTACAAATTTGACTTTTTACAAATCTATTTTTAGCCACGGCAGCAATCTTGAATTTCCGGCCGACCTGACATTTTGCTAGGATCAATAAGATATCATGAGCAACATTCCTGTGAAGTTTCATGGAAATCCGTTAAGTAGTTTCAGAGGAGTAGTCACTACACGCTTTTACTATATAACTCTGTAAAAAAAGATGGCCACTGGCAGCCATGTTTAACGTTGAATCAAAATGATTTTCGACAATGATCAGCCTCATGTCATGATGATCGTTTTAGAAAAAGTCCCATATCAATATCACTTATAGTTTTCAAGAAGTAGTCGCTGCACTTGTTTTCTAAAATCTATTTTTAGCCGCGGAGGCCATTTTGAATTTCTGGCCGACCTGAAATTTTGCTAGGATCAATTAGACATCAAGAGCAACATCCCTGTCCAGTTTCATGAAAAATTGTCAAGCGATTTTCGACAAGGACCAACATAATATCATGCTGATCATTTTAGAAAATCCCATATCAATTCATAAATTTGCATTGCAGAGATGTTGAGATTTTATTTTATTTTCAGTAGGTGATAAAATGTGTGTTACTCGGTTTTTATCCTTAGGTTCTATAGTAAAATAAAAATCTTTGGCAGAGTAAAAAGACGATAATTTTCAAGATTTTGATTTTAGAAGATACATATATTGAATCAATTTGCATGAATGTGCATGAAATATTCAGGGTTTTAAAAGAATCACACTGTAAATACCTTAATTTTAACAGTGAACTTGGTTGAACATCAAGGATAAAGACCGAGTTTATCACCTACCAGAATGAATTAGGTAGGTCTTATTTCTGGTCACTGATTGGTCAGTTTTATTGATGATGCTCTATCAAAATTATGAATATCACTTATAGTTTTCAAGAAGTTGTCACTACAAACTTTTTTTTTTTAATCTATTTTTAGCTTTGGTGGTTATCTTGGATTTCACATCAACATGAACTAGACATGGATGGGCAACAATTTACATTTCAGTAAAGTTTCAAGAAAATACATTAAGTAGTTTCAGAGGAGTAGTCGCTACAAAAAAAGTTTACAGACAGACGACGGACACCGCACCACGGCATAAGCTCTACTGATCTGATCTTTGATCAGTAGAGCTAAAAATGATAAAAATGTAGAACAAGATATAAAAACTTGAAAAAGGAGATTAAACAAACATTTATATTAAATGACTGTTCCACCTGTTACAATAAAGGATTAACAATTTTAGATATATTGACAATACTGCACCCTGTCTTGGTTGTTATTAATCTGTCCAAGGGAGCAGCCGCTGACTAGCCAATAAATCACCCACCATCACATGTTTAAGAATTGATTATTAAATATGAGAATTTCAACAAGAAAAAAAAGCTGTGAGTGGTCTGGCGAAACATTTAAAAAGGAAAGATAAAGGATCTCTTCAGCTTTGTCATTCAAGTATGTAAGATAATCCTCTTTTATCTGCCAACTTGTTACCATGACAGCAAAGAGGGGACACTTATCTTAAATCAATGATGACAATTTATTCTTTTCTGAAGTCAGTTTGTATGAGGAGTGATCAATGCCAGACTTGGCCAGTGATTGTTTCCCTGTAATTCAGCTCAGCTGAGCAGCTTTGTGCCCAGGATTAGTAGCCTGGTATTACACCTGTGAATCAAGACAGATTACTCTGTGCATTCAAATGGACAGAGGCTACTTAGTGCTTCGAAATGGACAAAGGTGTGCATACAAAAACGTCAGTAAAATAATATACAACCAACCAATCAGTTAATCTGAATATCATCAAAAGTGAGTGTGCTCTTCCCAAAGTGTTACCTCCATATACATAATTCATTACCATATCATCCATACCTTGTATTTTAATAGTTTTACCTACACAATTTAATAACTGACCATGTGATTTTCATCCGTTTTAGCGCACAACATTTAATACCCATTTATGCATCGATATGCTGTAAAACCACATTCATTATTTTTCCTAAACTAACGATTTCCATTTTTATAAGACATTTTCTTATTCGCAGTCAAAGACTGAAAACGATATGACCATTGTCACAACTGTTATATTCACCCACTGCTGTCCTACATGAGTTGGGAAGACATCTGAGTCCAGCAGCCATATTATAGAACAGTATAATGTTCTATTCTATGATATGGCTGCTGGACTCAGATGTCTTCCCAACTCATGTAGGACAGCAGTGGGTGAATATAACAGTTGTGACAATGGTCATAACATGAACAGCAACAATTTCATAACTTCAGAAATTAAGACTCTTGTGTAAAACATAATAAAAAAATAAAATATCTCATCAGTGATTGATGTGATGTAACAAATGTACCAGGAAACGATACAAACCAAAGTGATGACTGTTTCAGCGTTACACTCCAGTGGTTTGTCACATCAACTTCAAACAATATTCATTAAAATGAAGGAGTGGGTCTTAAGTTTACATTGATGTAGCAATAGTATTTGTCAGAACATATGACATCAGCATCCTATTCAAAGCTAACCAGGCAACCAAATAATAATTTTTAAGAGAAGTAAATATCAAAACGATTTTAAGTGACCAATGGTATGTGTGGAATTTAATTGTCAAAAGCTTGTCCCAACCAAAGCTTCTCTTAAAAAAGTACTTTCGAAAGTTTTTACATTGTCATATATAGCATTTTCTTTCAGACAACAAATGATTAGAAAGCCTTAAAACTGAGAAGAAATACTCAAAAAAAATGCATTGCCAAGTCCAGGCACAGTCAATCTCACAGTGGATTCTGTGTCAAATCTGACCAACCAACCGTGAACAAACAAAAAAAGTCATACCGATTTGTAGCACTTTATCGACTGCTCCCGATTCCAAAAGTTTAACTCCTTGGTTGAATGGAAGTTTTTCATTGTCACTATTTTCTTTGCCAGCGTTTGCAAAGGAAGAATACATACAAATGTCCCTTTCGTTCCGAGGGAAAGACCAAAACACTATCCTACTTTGGACGGGTTCGGGTATCCGATCAAATCGTTGCTCAACTGTCTGAAACGGTATGTTTTCAGCCACAACTTTAGCACATATATCAAGTAAAGATTCCACTTTATTGAATTTTCCATTTTTACAAGAATTTCCTTTTGAATTTGAACCATTTTCATCCTTGGAACTTTGACCGAGCGAAATTCGCATCCGCTTAGCAGCCGCCATTGGGAACATATGACAAAAAACGGTTCGTCTACGCATGTCCGAATATTCCCATTAAAGTTCATTACGCATGCGCATTCTATCCTATGTTTAGTTAAGCACGGTTTGGGCCTGTGGAATTCCCATTGGGGCAACCCCAGCATTGAATGAACGTGTATTAGCGCCCTGAAGCAAACATTTATAAAACACCATTCATTAATAGAATTGTAAAACTCCCATACACGAGATAAAATGTCAACAAAGCGTAAAGGAAATATATTGGCTTTTGGTTTCTATTTAACAAGTGCATATTTATGGTGCAAACAAAAGATATTGTGTGACGACTACGTCATCCGGCTTTGCATATTTGCGATGATCAAATTAAACAACTGTTATGTATTTATAACTTTAAGTCTTGGGATTGATGTTTAAAGTCGATAAATTATAGAGTATCATAAATACTGTATATAGAGTATCATAAAGACTGTATATAGAGTATCATAAAGACTATACGGCACATATATACACTAGTCTCATTTATTTGTCATACATACGGACATTTATAGATGAACCCGTTTACAATTATATAAAAAGTCAGTGTATCAATTTAAATGGACTGTTTACTAGAATGCAGAAAGTCCACACATAAAAAAGTCAACCGCGTAGGACGATCCATATCGAAAATCGTCTCGCCGTTCGTAGACGTGTATTTTATGCACTAATTTCCTTTGAAATATCTAATGTATACTTTTGTGAGATTGTTTAAACCGTGATTTAAGAACAGGTTTATTACGTCTCTGTTTACTCATTTAGGCTGAAAACGTATTCAACGAATCATTAATAAAATATCTATATGTATGTTCTTCTGAACAAAACGGGAATATCAACTTGATAAACTTCTTTTATAAATGAAAGACAAACTTTAGTTACACGTACTCTACCAGGGAGTACGTTATAACGTACTCCCTGACTCTACCAAGTTCAAATATAGTGATAAAATTCTCTGATTTGTTATTAAGTGGTTTCAAAACGTATAATGAAAAAGTAAATTATTTAGGTTTTATCCTTAATTTTTAAATCACAAATATGAGTTTAATGGATTGGATTATTTTATCGGATTAATTAATTTCCAGTTTATTCTACTAGGGGAATGTTTTACTAAGGCAAAATAATTGTTCAGTGTCGATACTTACGGATGGCGGGAGGTATGTAGTACTGGGTTCTACCCAGAAAACAATTTGGTGATCTGCCTCTACCATAAACAAATCGACCGTCATGTATGGCCTAACATGTGCTAAAATGACGTAAAAACCATTCAAACAAACAAATTCAAATGTTCAATCACCTGACAGCAGGAAATGAAAATGTATTATCAGCTAAAGAATAAAGACTCTCTTCTTATAGAAGACATACGATAGAACAGACACTTAGATCTTTGAATAGAAGTATGAAGGTATAAACACCCGAGAAAAATCCTTTACAAGAAAAGCAGTGTCAACAGTCCAATCTTTCTTGAAGACGAATTCCATTTTCTATTGAATGTCTAATTAACCATAATCTGTTAGAAATAACTAACCATGCACAAACCTAATAACAAAATTGTTATAATGTCTATGCTCTAACATCTTCAAGTTAATGGACCACTTGAATTAAAACAGGCTGAAGTTATTTAGGGCATTATATGACATTATATTTATGCTTAGCATCTCCGTGGCCTAAGGGTTAACGACGTTGCGTTGTAAACGTTCTCGCCTCTAACCGTTGCTGCGGGTTCAAATCCCACTGGGAGCTCGACATGTAAGTGAAGAAGTGTCGATTCTTACGGATGACGGGATGTGTACAGTACTGGTTCTACCCAGGAAAAGTGTGTGGTTTGCACCCACCACAAAAAAAAATCTGTAATTTTCATATATAACATTACATGTGTTGGAAATTACGTAAAACACCATACAAACAAACACACATTTATGCTTATTGTTAAGGGAGAGCAACTATAAAACAAAGAAACTACGCAGTAAGACCAGAGAAGTCATCGAATGGTTTTAAGCAGTGAGTAATTATAGGGCGACATAAACACTATCAATGCTAGGATCGCACAAAAACAGCAGGTCTCATCCGACTGGGTTGTACTTGTACAAATTGTCTGCCCTTGTCTTAGCAAGGAGTACGTTATATAACGTACTCCCTGGTCTTAGTAACACCTCAAATACTTTCCACACAAGGATTATTTGCTAATAGGCCACTGCCCTATAGAATCTGGTTTGTATTTTTTATATTTATATGAACATGCATGGTAAAATGGTTTATTATTGATACTACTATTGACTGACAGATAATACTTATGTGTGAAAGTGTTTTAAATTTGTTTATACACTCGCTTGTCTGCCGAATGTTTATAATTCATAGACATGTTTTATTTCTCGTTTGACTGAATACAAGTATCTATCATATAACATATCTGCAGATAAAGTATTACCAGCATCTTAATTATTATAATTATTGCTGCTGCTGCTGCTACTTCTGCTGCTGCTGCTACTGCTGCTACTGCTGCTGCCACGACCACTACCACTACCACTACCACCACTACTACTACTACTACTACTACTACTACTACGGATTTTAGATTTAATACTATTTATTTTAAGGGAAAGTAACTACAAAACAAAACTACTACGAGGTAAGGCCAGACAAGTTATCGTTCTTGCTTTTGCATGTGGGTAAGAGGTTCACAATAAATAAACCACTATCAATGCCAGGGAGGCTAATCAATGTAGAAAATCCAATTTGCCCATCACTTGTCCCTAATAACAAGCGTTATACTTATTAAAATCAAATGTACATCCAACATCTATAGCCAAATGGGGGCAATATGATATAAGTATAGACAGAGATTGGAATGAATTATTCAAAATACCTTTCAAATGTACAAAAGATACTACATTACAATGGTTTCAGGAAAACATATACCACAGAATTACTGCTACAACATCCTTTTGACAGAAATGAAGATAAACAATGATAATTCCTGTAACTTTTGCACAGAGTCTTTAGAAACCATTACACATTTATTTAGGCCTATACCAAAACATTTTGGGATATTTAAAGATTACTTACAAGGACAATATCATAATAATCCAACCGGAATGGCCTACAAAAGAAATAATAGTTGGGTCTAGTGAATATGAAAATGTTCTAAATAAATTAATTTTGCATGCAAAGTGCTTCATATGTAAATGCAAGTTGGATGGAAGATTACCATTGTTCGAAAATTTCAAACCACAAATTAAATACATATACCGAACTGAAAAAATAAAAGTTTTGCATTTGATAAATTTGAAAAACCTTGGTTGGCTTATAAACCCCTACTTAGTTTTGTCTTACATTTTAAAAGTTTACACTGCACACCACATCTATCTTGTTCCTTCTTCTTGTTGTTTTTTGTTTTGTCTTTTTATTTGACTAAAGGAGGGGGCGTCCGTGGCCGAGTGGTCTCTGACTTGAAATCACTTGCCCCTCACCGCTGTAGGTTCGATCCCTCATGGGTCTAGGAATCTTTATGTGAGGAAGCTATCCAGCTGGCTTGCGGAACGTCGGTGGTTCTACCCAGGTGCCCGCCCGTGCACGAAAATTGCCCGGAGGGGCACCTGGGGTCTCCCTCCACCAATGGAAGCTGGAAAGTCGCCTATGACCTTAGCTGTTGGTGCGACTATAAAATCCAATTCAATCAATCAGTTGACTAAAGGAAAATCCCTAGAAAAGTGTAGTTATATCTGTTAAATTATGTTCCCACTGAATATTGGTGAAGAGTCATACTTCCATCTTGTCTTTTCTTTATACAGTATATTTATTTTGGTTAACGCCATTTTTGTTTCACACAGTCAATTGTAGGAAAACTCAACAGAGATAGTATGTGGATCTTGTATACAAACTGAAACACTCATACGTTGATTACGTTAGCGTTGTATTTTTTTACGTTAAACAATTCTTTATACAAGATATATATATATATGCTGTGTTTTGAAATAACAAACATTTCTTTACAATTATCAATGAAGGTGTATTAAGATGTAAATCGTATAATTGAAAATAACACCCTTCAGAATAAATGGTAGTTACTGAAAGTTAGAGTATGGCAGACTGTGTGTGAGACATCTGAAATGGACATGCTACAAAACCAATACTGTAGAGTATGGTCTCATCTCTTTTGTTTAAACACCCCGATAGGCTACGCCCATAATCTATCTATTACGTATTTGTCAACAAGACATACACAACTTGGATATTAATGTTTGAATAAGCATGTGATGTTGTCAGTACTCTCATACTGTCTTACGTTGTTGTCTTTGCGACACATATACTGGACAAAGAAGTGGAGTGCGTGTTCCAGTGGTAGAACAGAACAGAACAGAACAGATATTTTATTTCGACTTATACATATAGTACCTCGTCATCAAAATGTAATATACAAAGTTTAATTAAACACATGACAGGCTCACACGCATGCACCCCAACACGCACACACACTCTCACACACCTCTTACGCACGCATACGCACACACGCACTTACTCTCTCTCTCTCTCTCATGCAATTATATAAACGAATTAATTGTTGAAACAATACCTAATACCTGAGGATAAACTTTATATATATGCACACAACTACGTATAATTAAATGTGTTACGTACAATAAATGCTTCTTTTACAAACTTAGCTACATTTTGAATATTTTTATATTTCTTACTTTGCATCAATTCAATACATTTAATAACACTAGGCTTTCGATAATAATACGCCTTAATATAAAGTTTGCGAATATGCTCATAGACGGGACAAATTAAAATAAAATGATATTCGTCTTCTATGTCATTAGAACTACAAATATTACAATATCGTTGATCTCTATCAGTTCTATTTTGTGTGTATCTGCCGGTTTCGACTCTGAGGGAATGCGAAGATAATCGTATTCTTGACATTGCCGTTCTTAGTTTAAATGGCAATATATCTAGATAAGATTCATATTTAAAGACAGTCTTGAAATGTTTATATAACACTAGAACACGGTTATTTTCAATATCACTATACCACTTCTGAACTCAGAATCGAGAGGTCGTGGGTTCGATCCTCGCCGTGGCCACGTTATTTATCCTTGAACAAGATAATTAATCTACATTGCTTAGTACTGGTTCTACCCAGGAAGCAATCGAGAGTGATTAATCTAAGTTGCAATAACTTGTTTCGCAATCGATGTAAAATAAATATGTTTTTGAGCGTTTTAATAAAACAATGTTTGATGTTTGTTATCACAGTTAAGTGAGTACTAAATATCCAATTAAACAGTTTCAAATTTGCCAAGCAATAATCTTTTATGGCTGATATGGACATGTTAAAGGGAGGTAATTTGATGAGTGTTGATAATCAAAAGTTTCATCTACACAATCTGTGTTATGTTTTTTGTGATTTTTTTGGTAAGGAACATAAAAAGAATATTGTCTTGGACAAATTATAGTAGTTTTCGTAGATTTAATTTGTTTTTGTGGCCAAAATGCATGTTTTAAGAAAAAGGGGGCTAACTCCCTTGTGTCTGAACTTTTCAAAAACATCTTTGTTTGGACTATTGTTGGCGGTCTATCTAAATATTCTGAAAACAGTATTAATATTTTTTCTGTTTTTGCTGTCTAGACAATCAGCATCAACATCAGCGGAAGTTTCTTTTTTTGTTCAGTATATTTAATATTTAACTACGTTGCATTCTTTGCGATACATATTTAATATTTAACTGGAATTGCTATGTAATATTCTTCGGTATTTGAAACGAAGCGGCAAATACGTCCGCTAACTAGGGAGCGTAACTTTATCCCTCTGCCCTCGTCTTAGAAACAGTTATGAAACGTCACCTACTGTCACATACTTGCCAAAAAATCACAAAGGATCACCTAAGTTACTAATGTCCCGTAACTATGGCTTATATTTTTCTTTTATTTATTATTATTATGATTATTATAAAATGATATGCTCATATCTTAGCCAAAACGGTTAGTCTTGTGTATGTAATTATGCTTCTTTACAATAATAAGTGACAATGTCATAATATTTCACAGGCATGTTAGCCATAAAATGGTGCATCACTAACTCAGAAGACAGTATATTACTGTTATATTTGGCTTTATATACGTGCCCCGACAAAGTCCCCCTCCCGTATCGGTATCTCTTTTTTACCATTCAAAGTTCGGGTCTGATCATATACATGTCATTGCGTGAACATGTTTCAAATTGTGTCCGGTGCCAACATTCTCGCTCAATTGGCGTGCAGACTCCGGTGCCCTTGGCAGTTTCACAACTGACGGCTTATAGAGTCCGGTGCCCTTGCCAGTTTCACAATTGACGGCGTTTAGGAAATTCTATTTCCGTGCAAGTTTCTTACTGAACTATGGACTATTGCTATTTTTTTTTTTTTGTATTAAGATGTGTAACTTTATTGCGCCATCGTCCTTTTCACACAGTTACACTCTGTTTCTATTGTTCAGTCGTTAGTTCGTCCGGGTTCATTGTCATGATCAAATAGTGTTCGAAACTTAAGTGAATCATACCGCTTTTTTTAAAAATTATATTTTTTATCAAATATAGTTTTATGCATATTTTTAATCAATATGGTAAACAAACGGAAGTGTAGCCTTATTAGATTTATAATGTCATATGCATCCGTGCTATTATGTTTGAATGATTGTTTGTTTAACGGATCATCAGATTATACAGAGGCGCCCTAGAGGAAAGGGACGATACATATGAACCCACACCCATGCCTTAATCTTATAATTGAACACATGCCCATGGTTCTTTAACGTTTACTGAGGATAACATCTTCCTGCTTAAATACCCATTGCATGGTCGAGGAATTAAAAATCAAATGTCTTGTCCGTGAGAGCGCATAAGAAACGCAGTGGGGCCTGTGAGACTCAAACTCGTGATGCTAGGTCTAACGCTATTTACTGAGCCACGCCGGCTCCCGACACAGTTGGAATCAAAAACACAAACACGAGTAACCGTTTATGTAAGGTCTAATTTATTATCAGTCTTCACTATAGTGTGTGTGTGTGTGTGTGTGTGTGTGCGTATGAGCGAGCGCGCGTGTGTGTCTGTGTGTGCGTGTGTGTGTTCGCGTGCGTGCACAGTGGTGGTTTGGTAGAGAACATAAGTACCTGGTTTTCCAGCTAGAATTTAAACTTTTCCCATTTCCCTTCCATCTTTATTCTTTACCCACTTTCCAATTCGATATGAACCCCTAGTCTAGTTTGTTGGAGGATATGACTTGTATGTTTAATTGGGACGAGAGTAAGGTTTGGTGTACCATAGACCCATAAACACCCAGAGACCTTTGAGTTCTTTAAATGCTAAATTTCCTGCTTTGACTTTTGCATCTTCTTTTATATCTCCGCAATATTCACATCCTGAACATAGAATGATTCTATGTCAATCAAGGGTTTTATCTCCGCTATATTCACAACTTGAGCATAGAATGATTCTATGCCAATCAAGGTTTTACCTCCGCAATATTCACAACCTGAACACAGAATGATACTATGTCGACCAAAAGTTTTGTATCCGCAATATTCACAAGCTAAACATAGAATGAATCTATGCCAATCAAGAGTTTTATCTCCGCTATATTCACAAGCTAAACGTAGAATGAATCTATGTCAATCAAGAGTTTTATCTCTGCTATATTCAAAACCTGAACATAGAATGATTATATGTCAATCAAGAGTTTTATCTCCGCAATATTCACAATCTGTAGAATGATTCTATCGCAATATTCACAACCTGAACATAGAATGATTATATGTCAATCAAGGGTTTATCTCCAATACGATACAATATACAATATAATATATTTAATTCATTCAGTTCACATTTACATGAATATTATGATGTACGTATAAGAACATTTAAATCATCATCTCCACTCGTAGTAATATAGGCTGAACATAGAATGTTTCTATGCTGATCAAGGGTCATATCTCAGCAACATTCACAAGCTTCACATATAATGTTTTTATGTCAAGCAAGGGTTTACTCAGGAAAGACTAATACATTTGTTTAATGCTCAGCTTATCAAAGACAATGTTTAGAAGACAGCCACTGGTTGATACATATTTTGATGTAGGTGTTTTGATCTGAGAGTACAAGACCAGACACAGAATAGCTGAAGAACTGTGACCAGGTCTTAGCAGTTCATGCTACTATGCATACTACATGGAGAAAAAAAGACTGGATTTTTTAAAACAAAATACTTGATTCATGTATTCAACGGATAGATACTATAATACACACGCACACACACTCACACACATACACACACACACACATTAAATTAAACCATGTCATGTATAGACAAAAAAACGTTGTACAATTTTCTGATGGAAATCTCGTAAACACCAAAACACAAAACTGTTGATTGCACATAAGTGACTATCTAATATAAATCGACACATTTATATAATTTTAAACTGAATGGCCATTGCAAATTACAGTTCAGGCCTAACTCGTATAATTTAAATTGAAAGGTCATTACAGATCACAGTTCAGGCCGGTCTCTTAATGAACCACTGGCTGCGTTGTTGTATAACGGATAACACTTTTCGCCTTCCAGTTCACCCCCGGGCAAACACCTCCAGGGGTCGTTAGTATCCACCAACCACTGACTCAACGTTTTCTTCATATCAACGAGAGCGGTCTCATACTGCGGTTTATCTACAACGTTCGTCTGTTCGTACGGATCTGACGTAAGGTTAAACATTTGCCATTCATCGCGGTGGTAATATTTCTCTAATGTTGTTATCCATGGTAACGGTTGTCCGGTTTCCGTTCTGTTCAGAATATCCAAAAATGTCGGATTCAAATACAAGTCTGTTGCTAGGGGATACGGCATTCTGAAATTCAAGTTATGGATAAGTTTAAGTTCCTTCGTTCTCAAAACTCGCATTGGATAGTACATGGTCACTTCGTGGAAGTTATGACTAGAGAACACCTGATCAAACACGCCTTTCGGTTCTGGTCGAACTTGCTCCAAGGCTCCCAGTAAGGATTTGCCCGTTAGCACGGCTTGTTTGCCCATCAACTTGTAACTGGGATAGGGGATTTGAAACCAGTCCAGAACCGTGGGTACTATGTCCATTGTACTCGCCATTGCATCCGTTTTCTGAAAAGTAATGGATTCGAAGTAATAAAAAAACATTTACACATCAACGTATCTAGCAGTTTATGCTGATAATTTTTTTATAAAGAGAATTTGACCAATCACAGAATATGCTTCATTTATATGTCAATAATTTAAAATTTAATAAGTTGACACAGCGCTTAAGCGAAGATATAATAACAATTTATTATGAGCCTTGATACTGCATTGGTCATAGCTTCAACACGGGCTCAAAGCTGATTATTTAATCAGCACATTTTGGCTTCTAGTTTAACGTTATAACAGCATTTTAATGATGTATATAACTTTATAAAAGTTAAGTTGTGATTTGAAGCATTGTACACTACAGGGTTTGCAGTCAGATACCTTTCCCCATGTTTCTTTATGGTACGGTGACGAGACCAGGAATGGTTCTCCCTGTCCAGGATCATACAAGTTTGTCTTCGCCAAGGGAAACGGTATTCCATTGTCAGAAGTAAAAATAACTAAGGTGTCGTCTGCAAACCCAGCGTCTTGTAACTCCTGCATGAACAGTCCAACACCTGAAGGAGATATAAGGAGAATGTTACATCATCCAATACCCGCATGAGATATAGATGACAACGTTACAGCATGTGTTACAACTGCTTAATATCATTTTTTAACGTCTTTTTTTTAATTTTTAACATATTAAAACTCTGACGATTGAATATGCTTTTTTATTATTATTGGCACATCTATTTTTTTCCAGATGCACTTTAAAGTTAAATGCCAAAATAAGACAGTTTATATACAACTACTTATTTGTACTAATTATTAATAATGACCTTGATCAAAGCGGCTGTATGTCTTGTACATATTGGCTATATCTCTCCGTGTAGCGGGGGTATCCGGAAGAAAGTAGGGCACTTCGACGTCATCGGGGTTGTACACTATGGGTTTCCAGTCTGAGATTACCCCCGTCCCTGGGGTCATTCCGTCTCCAAAGTTTTCACAGAAATCACCCAGTTTGCCTCCATAGCCACATCGATGTATGTCATGGATGCCTATATACAACAAGAACGGCCTGGGGAAAGATACAAAGAATGGTTACACCAAGAACGGCCTGAGGGGAGATACAAAGAATGGTTACACCAAGAACGGCCTGAGGGAAGATACAAAGAATGGGAACAGCAATAACGGTCAAGGGAAGATACAAGAACAGCCTGAGGGGAGGTAAAGCGAATGGTTACAGGGCAACGGCCTGAGGGAAGATTCAGAGAATGGTTACAGCAAGAAAGGTCTGAGGGAATATACAAAACATGGTTACAGAAAGAACGGCATGAGGGAAGATATAATAACGGCCCGAGCAGAGATTCACAGAATAGTTGGAATGGGGACAGCAACGGCCTGAGGGAAGATATAAAGTATGGTTACAATACGAACGGCTTGAAGGGAGATACAAAGAACGATTACAGCGAGAATGGCCTGAGGGTAGATACAGAATGGTTACAGCAAGAACGGCCTGAGGACGGAATATACAAAGCATGGTTACAGCAAGAACGGCCTAAGGGAAGATACAAGAACGGCCTGAGGGGAGATACAAGAACGGCCGAAGGAGATATACAAAATATGGTTACAGCAATGACCTGAGAGATGATACAGAGAAAAATGTTGAATGATAATGTTGCAACGTTTACTAGTCGCCACAATCATCAATTGTCCTTTGAACAAAACAGGTTTAAAAAATAAAACCTTCTTTCTCGTACAGGAACGATATGTTGCATATAGCTTTACATTTGTTTTTCATCCCAATTAATTTGTAAACTAGTTTAACGAAAATTAACTGCACGACCGCACAAGTGAGTTGTGCACGATAACAACATGTGTCGCTCTATCGTCGATTCATAGATGGCCAACACAAATTGTAAATATATAAGGACTCCACGCGTACTTTAAACCATCCAAAAGTTTTTCATACCCCAATGAAAACCAAAAGACACTTTTTTTACATAAATATATACCTTTAAAATGGCGTTGATTTCTTCTCTATATACGCCAGATTTACTATTTATTTCGAAAAAATAGTTTATTATACAGGGATATTTATGGAGTAAAATGTAACAGCCGTTACGTAACGATCGGTAATATTTTAGACACACCCCTCATGCGCAATATTCTATTAAGTTAAGCTCCGCCCATCATCCAATGAAAACCGTTAAAGGGCATATCATGAGATATTCCGAAGGTAATGGTATTCATTGAAAAATTAAATGCAGGGGTCAAATAAGATTCATCGTAGCGAATGCAATAGCGATGTAAATATACGGAAACTAAACCTGGTGTCTTTCTTAGATGCGGTTAGAAATTCCCTGATGTAATGTTTCATGCACGTGATATTCCGGCCAACCTGCTCCAAGTTGTGATTTTCCTCCGTAATCTCGTAGTCGAACTTGTACACAGTGTCTGGTCCCACGTGCTTCTTGCCCACGATTCCTTGAACAAGAAAGGAGATGAACTTCTAAATATAGCCTGGCTTAAGCCCCGCCTTTTATTGTGTACGATTCAGTACAGAAGTGAAAGTTCACAGAGGTCAGCAGATATGACTTTGAAATATTCAATATGCATTTTCAGGAAGGATAAACTATAGGTAAAATAATCCCCAACAGCTAGGATCATTAAATTAAATAAAAAAATATTTGTTCATGTTTTTGAAAATTTAACATCCATTGAAATTCAGTGCGGATTCAATAGTGTTTGTAAACACAGACATGTGCAGAGAGCTGGAAAAGTTGTCTTTTTCACACTTTCAAAGGCTTTGTGATGGAAATATCTATGAAATAAGGTAATTTAAAGAAAATCTGGTGTATAATTCTTGAGATATTAGCTGACAGGTGCCACAGGAGGTCTATGGGAAAGTATTTAGTTTTCTGCAACCTATACAGTCAAAATGAGAGTTTTTAGACGTCATTTTACGACGTTGTACCGACGTAAAAATCCAACCTTTTATTGACGTTGGATTAACAGTCAGGATGAACGTTTTCAGACGCCATTTTTCGACCTTGTACCGACGTCAAAGCCCACCTTTGTATTGATATTTGTGATTTTCTCTCTCATTTTATGATTTAGTTATATAGTCTAAGTTGAACAGTTTTATCTACGTTTCAGTCGTCTGACAAGCTGCAGAGTGAACAAAGTAGCAACCATTTTCTACTACACAAAGACCAATGTTAATGACGGTTAACATAACATGAAAGCGATAGTTAATTTGTATATAGAGGATCTTACACGAGTACTCATTTCATTCATTATTGAATTTATTAAACGACTTGGCAAAATGATATAATGCGAGGCTCTTGTTAGATTCTATTTATCACATAACTAACACATAGCTTTTTATTGCTTATGTCTGTCCTTTTAACACACGACAACGCCTTATAACGTGGGAATGTATTGGATCATAGTCATTATCGATTTTTTGACAGCGCATATTTATACCACTAGTGGAATATCGAAAATATAGAATGCTGTTATTACACTCCCACATCGTAAGTTATGTGATAAATATATTTATTAACTTTCAAACGTTTTTTTTATTTCGTGCGTTTATATAGCTATTAGTCGAAATATGTATACATATGTGATAAAATAGTTAAAAGCACACATTAAACAATAAAAATTAAAGCCATCAACCAGGAAAATAATGTCTAAGATGTGTTTTATAAAACTGTAATTAAGTCCCTTTAATGTGTCAGTGATGGGTTGTAACCCGACGTTGCATCGACGTCATGTCAACGGTGGGATTAGGTCGTTGTACACATGTATTATGATTGCAGTACAGAATGAACTATGAAAAAATGGATACCAGTTCGTATTTTGGCGATACCTTGAATATTCTTTTTGATATTGTTGATTTAAATGAAAATTATAAGACAATACAAAGCCATATGACGCCGCCCAGCAGGCATTTGACGTCAGTACAGCGTTGGCACAACGTTATAACCTGGCATTGTAGTGGCATTGATTTCACATTCAAAATGAAAGATTATGACGTCATTTTCGACGTATATAAGGGCGTCAAAACCAAGCGTTGTATTGACGTCAAAGGTTGACGTCAAACGGACATCAACCACAACCTTTTATCTAACATAATTTGACGCCAAAACAACGTCGGTATAACATCATAAGCTTAAGTTGTAAAGAAGTTGGATTAACAGTCAAAATGAAAGTTTTTTTGACGACATTCCAACGTCAAACATACGTTTAAATCCGACGTTGTATTAACACCAAAAGTTGACGCCCAACTGACGTCAAAATCCAACGTTGCATCTGACGTCAAAATCCAACGTTATTTGACTTCAGTAAACTGTTGGTCACACTGATCAACCGGCTGCAGCGAAGTCAAATTTTGCAGAGTCAGATGGGCGCAATTGTTAGAAGTTGGATTAACAGTCAAAATGAAAGTTTTTTTGACGACATATTCCAACGTCAAACATACGTTTAAATCCGACGTTGTATTAACACCAAAAGTTGACGCCCAACTGACGTCAAAATCCAACGTTGCATCTGACGTCAAAATCCAACGTTATTTGACTTCAGTAAACTGTTGGTCACACTGATCAACCGGCTGCAGCGAAGTCAAATTTTGCAGAGTCAGATGGGCGCAATTGTTAGAAGTTAATGGTGGGGTTAGTATTTTTGCTTTTTGTTGCGTATTTTGCTAAAGTTTCTGGAAAATGATTATTAAGATTTCAAAAGGAATGAAGAGGAAGCTTTAACTTTAAAAATCTGGTAATAAAACGACGTCAGTGCCTATAGCACTCTGTATAAATGTCCGAAGATTTGTAAAAACTATGACATTTTCAAAATAAACACAAATAACGAACTGATATTCGCAATTTAATTTAATAAAGATCGTCTAACTGTACAAAATATGTCATTGAAATAATGAAATTTTTCCGAGTTACAGAATTTTAAAGTCGACAGGGTAAAAATTAGCGAACCGGAATGTCAGAGGTATGGCGGGAGGTGTACAAGCACTGGTTTCTACCCACAAAAAATCGACCGTCATAAATAACCTTGCATGTGTTGAAAATGACGTAAAACAACATACACAATACACAATTTTACAAGCGCGAACGGTGAAATCAGAGTGAACATTTCAGATGCGAACGGGAGGGTCAGAGTGTTTTAAGCAATTCTTTCGCGTTTTTGACGATTGCTAGGGTAACCACTGTACATGTTGGATTGAAACTTGAGACGAGTATTTGTAATTACCTATAGATGTTTTCAGTGCACGCATTTAGTAAACATTGTATTACCTTTTGACATATTGGACATATGTATTGTGGTAAATAGTAAAGGCAATGCAACCTCAATTGTCATGATATGAAGACTAAATTCAAATATTTATTGAACGGTTAGTGTGTGTTTTTATGCCCAGGAAGGATGGGCATATAGTAATTGCACTGTCCGTCCTTCCGTCCGTTACACATTTCGTGTCCGTCACACATTTCGTCTCCGTTCAATAACTCTGAAAAAATCAAGGTAGTACTGACGTCGGATTAACAGTCAAAAGTAAAGTTTTTTAGACGTCATATTCAGATACCAAACAGACGTCAAAGTCCGTCGTTGTATTGACGTTGGTTTTAAGTTAATGCATCCACACCAACGATTGTATTGACGATTTATGTAAGTAATATATAGGGTCTGGTCTCAGCGTGCCCATCGAGGTGTTCAAATAACCAACGAGCTGAGACAGACTCTATATTTTTTTGTAACATGGTGTACTTAGTAACACTGTGACGTCAGAGTGAAGTCTGTTGTATAGCCACGCCCTTTTAGTTACCCTAAATTAAACGATTTAATGCTTTGCATTCATCAAATGAAATGTCACCGACCATGTTACAACTGTGCATTATTTCCACGTATTTATGACCACAATCCCACGTTAGTACGACGTCGAAACTTGACTTCTGTCAGACATCGTGGTTTGGACGGCATATTGACACTGTAATAAGGTTACCGACGTCATGACCTTATATCAACATTTATCATGCAGATGTGCACTTCTCTGCCCAATAAAGGGGTGACCTATTAAATTTTGCTTTATTAGCCACTGACCAATAGAGCAAATCAATGCGGAATCCCTCCGCGTTTATTGTACGTAACGTTATCTGACGTCATGCACGTAACGTTGCCTGACGTCATGAAACAAACAAAAAACAACAACATGGCGGCGTCCTCGATAAGCGTAACATTCGGAGAAATAGGTAATAATAGTAATTCAAACAGAAAATGTGGATAATCTACATGATAAATAGAATACTATGTCAGTGCCTTTTACTATCAAGTTTATTAGGCTCGGCACGAAAACAAAGAATGGCTCGGCAGAGCCTCGGCAGAGGCTCACCATTCTTCGTTTTCTAAGCCTCGCCTAATAAACTTGATAGTAAAAGGCACTGACATAATATTCTCTATATACCCCACGTTGGTCCGACGTCCTGTGCCTGCTGGGACATATCATTATGTGACTTTACAGAACATAACTGTACAAATGTTTTATTACTTACAATCTCTGGAACACGGGTTACAACAAGAGAGAAAGGTATTCATACAAATGTTAAAACAAAACGATAATCAAAACATATATTAAATGTGAAGGGAAAGCAGTAGCAATAAAAGACGTCTAATACACGACGTTACTTGGCATTTTGTAAAGAATTCTGACGAAGACAAATATGTGGGAGGTTTTGGACTTTGATTGAATGACGGTCTAAAACTCCCTGTATTAAACGAATTCGTGTGCTGATATAGCCTTGATCTTTACCTTATAAATTGCAACCTCAAGAAACAGCCTAAATAACGAGATTACATTTAGAGAACAGAGGCAACAGATGACATATCTTGTGTTTGCCAAGAATACTGTTAAGCAGAGCCAACAAACCTGTGCGTATCTTGTGTTTGTCTAGAATCACTGGCAGGCTCATGACGCTGTCAAATGACTGAAAGTGTTGTATTGCGTGATGCAGGCCGTACATGCCATTCTGGTGCTGTGGAAGACCCGTCAACACCACGGACCTGCCAATGTGGGTAGGATAATCGGTACACAGATATATTCTTGCTTTTATAGTAGATCTAATACATTATACATATAATCAAATTAAGGTACACTGCATTTTATTAGCTCGTTTTTATATATTTCAGCGTCCACGTTCGGTTAAATTTACGTCAAAATGTTGATGTTATCTTAAGGTCTCCTGGATCTTTATATACAAACAAGAATATACTAGCTAATGAGCCATGTACTGACAATGACATTCTTAGGCGTCTTTAAAGTAATAATAAATAGAAATTTCAGAGACACACAAGATTCGAACAGGTTTGTCACACAAACAAACGAACACCGAGATACAAAATCAAAAACAACGAAACGGTAATAAAAGGCATATTCTTATATCAGGACAAACCTGTCCGAATTGTGTATTTCGACAAAATTTCGGGCAAACTTTTGACGCCATTAAACGATTTGAAATTCGGAGTGCCACTGTGAAGTCCATACATGCCATTCTGGTGTTGAGGAAGTCCGGTCAGCACTACAGACCTGCAAAACGTCGGGTTAGTTAACATTACACGCCTGCAAAATGTCAGAACAGAAACTATAATATTATAGTTGCAAATCTATTCTCGAGTTAAACTGTTAGACGCTTTAATTTGCCTAATTAGTTACACTACATTAATTAATTAAATCTATCATATTGTTTAATGATTCAAATGTGTCTACCTTGACAGCGTAACCGGTTATTGGAGACAAGACTGTTTAGGGGTTTGGGGGATTTTGAAGCCGAGCTGATCCGACTTGTTAACGTTATAACGACTACCAACTCTCTAAAGCAAATTAATGAATGATAGTAGGGCGAATAGAGAGGACATCGGTGAAGAAACCGGGGATGTAAATACCCAACACGGGGTAGAAACCGGGGTTCAATAGTTGGCATTTTAATTACTTAAAAGAAATGCGCCAGATTGTCAGAGTTAAAACAACATATATTTGCGGCACACTCCATGTGGACAATGGGTTCCAGGGGCGTAGCTAACCCAACTGTCAGCATAGGTCCGATGCTTAACATATGATGTGGGGTCCGTGGGTATGCCCCCACCTCACCACACGGATTTGTTTTATGCTAGACTGCATAAGATTTATAATCTTAGAAAGGTAAAGATACAAATGTATCTGAAAATAAACTCCCTCATCCCCCCTACACATTTTATTGCATCTTTGGACTTTTTAGTTTTTATATTTCTGAAAAATAGGCGTAGCCCGTGCCTACAGTGCCTACGCAGAGCTACGTCAATGGGTTCTGTCAACAGGCCTCGTAGTCGCACACACCGTCCCTAATCCCATATCCCCGCCTTTTTCACCCACAATTATATTTCATACCTGCTCGGAGAACAACTACTGACGGAGGTAAATCCATTCTTGAATAACAAACTCCGCCCGGCCAGTGCGTCCACATTGGGTGATTTAATCTTCGTGTTACCATAGGCACCAAACTGGAAACCCACGTCATCGCCTAGGGTAGAAAGTACAACATACAGAACACCCATGTTATCGTTCCAAAATACAGTATAGAACGTGATTTTGTGAAAGAGCAAAAGTTTGTCTCAAGGTAGAAAACGACCGTATACAAACTTTATAAAAAAAACTACACACTATTTAGTTATGTGCATCTGTATTGTAAATTAATATGATCGTTTATAAGTATTTACACAAATAAATGCGTTTAAACACCATTTTCATTCATAGTATATTATATATATGCGTAAGTCTGTACTAACATTAAACATTTAAGTGTTGGAGATGCTTACCCAGGATCACCAGAACGTTCCTTCCACTAGCCAGTCCAACCATAAAACACGCCACCAACAATCGAATAACCATGGTCGTCTGAACTGGAGCTCAATTTAAGATATTGACACTGTTGTTTATCATCTGAATAAGATATTTTGTTTTCTTTGCTCCTGTAAAAGAAGTATCCATACATTGAAACGTATTGGTTGAACAAATCGGTAACGTTCACCCAATTGATTAATCAATAAATAAAGAATACACGCTACAATCCCCCAATAATTCACCCCCACCTCCCCCACCCCCACCCTCAGTCTTGGCAAATTTTACGGTTGGAGGTCGGTAATCCTAAAAATAAAAAAATGACTTGCCTTATGTTGTTTAATTTACTCGCTATTAAAGGGACACGCTACAATCTTGATGTATTTCTAAAGCATTAATATAAGAAATCCAATATCATTTTAAATAAAAGGTAATATAGATTGTAGTTTTCAATTTTTATTCAATATTCTATCATATGTTTAGATATTTTATTTCTGCAATATAATCAAAACAGTAATATGCCAATTTTCTTTCTATTATTTAAATAGTTATTTAATGACTTACTAGTGTCTCCGTGGCCGAATGGTTAACGACGTTGCGTCGTAAACCTTCGCCTCTCACCGCTGCGGGTTCGAATCCTACTGGGAGTTCGGCTTGTAAGTGAGGAAGTGTCGATTATTACGGATGGCGGGAGGTGTACAGAACTGGTTCTATCCAGGAAAAGTGGGTGATCTGCCTCCACCAACAAAAAATCGACCGTCATATATAACCTTATATGCGTTGAAAATAACCTAAACACCAACCAACCAACCAACCAACCAACCAACCAACCAATTAATACTTATTAATAATGGTTTGCAAATATGGAAGTAATGGTAGAAAAAAGTTATAGGATGCCACGAATTTTAAGGGGACACATATTAATCTTGATTTCTTTAAAACTCGCAGTGTAGACAGACAGACAGACAGACAGACAGACGGATGGACGGACGGACGGACGGACGGTTCAGCGGGTGGTTAGGGCGGGCGGGCGGGCTGACGGACGGACGGACGGACAGAATACCTCAAATAACCATCAAAAGGAGGTGTGTGCGGGGGGTGGGGTGGGGGGGGGGGTGGAGGTCCCTACTGTTGGTTATACTCAATAAGCAAAAAGTAGTCAACAACTGCAATTTTAACTTACAAAGTACCCCATACGTGCCCGCTCGTAAACACGGACAGACAGACATCAAGACAGAGACAGACAGCTTTTATGTCAAATTTTTAACAAACAAACACCGCTTTCATATCCATAGTTTTTCACTGAGAATGCTTGTCACCTAGTTGTCTACCATATCCGCGATTTTCTGTAGTTTGCAAACATAATTGTTTATTCTAAATAGTTGAACAAGATGTAATCAACGATGTCCGCCATTTAAGTAATATGTTAAAGTGCCCACAGGTACATAATAGCAATACACATTTTAATTTAAATAGGTAAATCTAACCGTTGTTCACAATGGCAAAGGACACGATTCGTAAGTGTTAATCTCCAAACACAAAATGTTATATCAGTCGATACAGTCACTTACCTGACTCAAAAGGAAATATATTTCCCCAGCCTGGGTATTTATTTCCGCATCAATAATGTTTATGCAACATGTTGAGGAGGCATCGCATTACTTACAGAACATGTGACAATGTATCATCATTACACAGTCACACAAAGAAAATCAATTGCAATAGTAGTACACAGTCGATATACACTATGAAATTCTCTATGCAATGTCCAGCTGTCTAAATACAGTTTGTACACAAACCGTATTGTTGAGTTAACAATTTCTTTCTTTTCACAGTAATTCAAGCGTAACGGACAACCAATAACGAAGTAGCTTAAGCCTAATACTTAAAAATCATGGTTCTCTACTTTGGCAAAAGTGTGTAAAGCATTACAAATTTCAGAAAATAAAATCAACCTAATGGATTCCAATCCCTGGACCAAAACTATTTTAAGCTATTATGTTAATCAAACAAAAGTGAAATTAAATCAAAATAAAGAGGATATTAATAGTAAACTTCAAACATTTAGCCATTATCTTCCAACCAAATACCATACTATCTACAACATAAAATGGAGAAAAGAATACACACAACTATCACTAATTTTCGCTTAAGCGCCCATTCATTACATATTGAAAGGGGCAAATATACAATACCAAAAACTTTAAGAGAAAATCACTTTTGTAAATTTTACCCAGACATTAAATCTGAAGCACATTTTCTCCTCTTCTGTGATAAATACACAGATATTCGAAACAATTTGATCGCTGAATTTCAAATAGCACCTTCAGATATAGTAAAAGAATCTGAAATAATAATTTTAATTAAATTATTAAACCCACAGAATAGAGCTGAAACTAACAAATTGTATAAATATATCATACTGGCCCTATCAGCCAGGGACTGTGAAGACACTCATTAAATTGCAAGCATTAAATAAACCAGGGAGTACGTTACGTACGTACTCCCTGAATAAACTAACTAAAAATGCATGTTTTTAAAATAACAAACGTAATTATTTGTCTATGTTGTCACTACTACTACTATTATTATAATTCTCATTATTATGTTTTGCAATGTAAGATAACACTGATGTTGTATTCGGTTTCACTTTAACAGAAATGGGAAGTAACCACTGCGGGGAGTTTGATTCGGTTTATCTAATAAACTTGAATTGAATAATACGTAGTCTGGTTCGTTGTCCCATTACTAGACTGCTTCACTGCGCATGTACAGTTTCATTCATACAAGGAAAATATAGACTGCTCCACGGCGCATGCCTCGTTCACTCAAACAAGCGTCTATTTTAATGACGGCTGTGGAGCAGTCTAACGAAAATAAAGTAGGACAGGGAACCAGGCTACATAAATAAAGTCGAGTTTTCCACATATGCTACTTTCGTTTTGGTTTGTTATTTAGGGAAATTCCGTCGCGAAATATATTACCATAGAACGGGTTGAACAGAGAAACAGGTTCGTCTTCTTATAGTCTGATAAACCGTTTTATAATTAAGATGTCATTAAGCGAGCAACACAATGATTAACTAAGTATTTGTTAAGTAACAGTGGAGATTGTTTTTAACTTTGTAGGTAATGCCTGATGGGTGGGGGTAAGAATCGAAAACGAAAGTAAAACAAAACAAAACAGAAACATTTATTATCTAAGTACTTTTGCAATTTAAGGGTTAAATACATATTCCCACTTCTGTATTTTGCAACTTTAACATCATATATACCTACAAGAACAGGACTGGAACGAAATAATGGTTATTAAATATGTATGTTCAAATATATGTCAGCACATTTGAGGAAATTCCCAGCTAGATATGTCACCAATCGTCGCAGGTAGTGTTTGGTAATGTACAAGAAGTGGTATTTCCTTACTACTCTATTCTGTGTTGCCTTGACCTGTGGTCTTCTGTACATCAAGCAGTGGGAAAATATGAAAATATATGTTTACAGTTTGATCTAGTTGAAATTTGAAAAACAACAACAACAAAAACTAAAAACATATGTTTGTGCTTAAGTCATAATGTTATGCAAACAGCAATATATATATATTGGTAATTGCCAAAACGCTTACCTGTTTTTTTAGAACAAGCTGACAAGTTCATTTGTCAACTAGAACCATGTCTGGCATACACGTGTCCGATCTGCCGGACAGTGTGACGGAGAAACATCTGAAGATGTACTTCACTAACCCAAAAAATGGTGGTGGGCGTGTCAGAAAGATACATCATCCACTCCCACACAGGTCTGCAGTTGTGCTGTTTGAGGATCCAAATGGTGAGACATCTACAACTATCTGTTAAATATTTATAGTATTTGTTCGCTGATTCCTTCCTAATCGACGAAGTTGAATGGGGCATACTGGTTTCAGCTTGTACGTCCGTCCGTCTAACATGGTGTCTGTCCGGTGTCCAGTCGCCCGTCTGTAGTCAAACATTCTGTGTGATTAACTCCTGATTCATTCTTAGGTGGATTGTTTTAATATTTGGTATGCTGACTAAGTATGATGTGAAGATGTAAGCAATTTTTTTTTTACTTGATCATTTTTAGCTCTGCTGGCGCTTACGGGATGGCGAGTTGTTCGTTGTCCGTCGTCTGTTAACTTTACCTCGTAAAGATGATAGAGCTTTCATTTTTCATCCGATCTTTACCAAACTTTACCAGATTTTTAATATCAATGAAGGCTCAGACAAGTTCGAAAACCAGCCAGATCGGACCAGTAACAGCGGAGTTATGGCCGTTGATTTTTTTTAATATCTGTATTATATACAGGGGAACACTTGTGTGGCTAACTCCTCATTTGTTCTTAGGTGAATTGTTTTAATATACTTATTTGGTTTGGTGACTAAGTATGATGTGAAGATGTTAGCGATCGAAATGTTAACACCTGATTCAGTGTTTGACCTATATAACATACAGGGGGAACTCCTTGTGTGGCCTACAGCCCAATAATTTTCCTGCATATTGTTTTCATTTATTTTTGATGATTCAATACCATTGAAGTGGATTTGATCTTAAAGGACAATTATTTTGGTGCAGTAACGTGGAGGTGTCAGCGGCGCAGAGGTGTGTGTGTGTGTGTTTGGGGGATGGGGGTGCATATTTGTCAGACTTTAATGACAGTTTAGTTGTTTTAGCTATTTTACCTTTTATCAGTAATATCATTGCTTTAGAAATCACTCTGTCATAATTTCATTTCCGGATGATAACAAGGATCACATTTGACATTTATTGACTTTGCAAAATGCAAGTATAAGTAGAAAATGTTAGCACGTGCTAAATGGGCCAGAAGTAAAATGAAACCGACTCAACTCTTAGTCTACATTGTTTCACTGAACATATTTAAGAACACTTTTTGTTTTTAACATTTAATTTCAAATATCAACTGTGCATACATTTTTAGACATACAATACAGATGTGATTTTTACGACTTCATACAGGTGTTATTTTTAACAGTACCTCTCTGCTGCTCTCTATTGAGAATTTAAATCATACAGGGAATGATTATACAATATAACGAAACAGCTAATAACTGCTGAATAATCTATAGTCCTGATATGTTTCAGCATATCCTGATTTACATTTCATTCTTTTTTTTTTTTCTTTTTTTTTTTAAAATAATATTACCTTTTGTTAAGGAGTACATGTATATTGAGAACAATTCAGTATTGAACAATTCAATATTTCTAAGTCGTTTAATTAACTTGTTCTATATAAACAGAATAATTTGGAAGACATTTACATTTGCATCTGAGTGTGAACATTATATTTTTATGCCCGCGAAGTGTTTTCAAATAACTTGGCACAGTTGCTCACCACAACAAGACGACGTGTCGAGCACATAATCAAGGTCCGTGGCTCCAAGGTCAAGAGCACACTTAGAGGTCAAAGGTCAAAATAAAGTGATTTCGTGTCCAGTTAATAACTCTGACATTCATGGACAGATTTTCAAATAACTTGGCACAAGTGTTCACCACAACAAGACGACGTGTCGCGCACAAAATCCAGGTCCGTGACTCCAAGGTCAAGGTCACACTTAGAGATTAAAGGTCACTTCGGGGGCATTTGTCACTTGCAGTGACATTTCTTGTTTACATGTATAACAATCCTACTAAAATGAAAGGTCCAACGTATAAACGCAAGGAACTTGATCGAAATAGTAAGTACAAAATCTTGGCATTTGCAGTTTTTAGCGAATGGCTAAACATTTTCAATTTGATCCCTGTCCAGGCAGTTGTTTTTATCGATGTTGACACACATTGGCTATCGATGTTGATACACATCGGCTATCGATGTTGACACACAGCAGCGACACACATCGGCTATAGATGTTGACACACCGCGGCTATAGATGTTGACACACATTGGCTATTGACGTTGACTGCTATCAATGTTGACACACATCGGCTATCGATGTTGACACACAGCAGCAACACACATCGGCTATAGATGTTGACACACAGCGGCGACACACAGCGGCTATCGACAGACGTTGACACACACCGGTTGAAAGTCAAGGTCATAGTTTCTATAAATATACTCCGCCCTCTCCTCCCCTTCACCGCGCCCCAATTTATTAGTTTTGCCATGTAAAGTTTTTCTTATATTTTACTTAAATGAATGCCTTATTAGTTGTCATGTAAGACTTTACATTTCCATGTTTTGAGATGCCTTTGCATTGCGTATCATTTAGCACATGCTTGAGCCTTTCGTGGATTTCCTAATTCTGCTATGGTTGTTGCCTGTTACAGGAAGATTTGTTCAAGTTTAGACCCTCTGGTAATGCATGCTCACACTTTTGTGTTCTGTTCAATACTGTATTCTGTTCTTCAGTTGTCCAGCCAGTATTGCAGAGGAAGCATCAACTGAACAATACAGACATAACAGTCGCCCCGCTTCCCAGAAAGGTAAACACCGATCTCGCGTTCCGTTATACTTAAAGGGACAATACCGCAATCTTGAAGTTTTTACCAAGCATTAAAGTAGCTATCCGGCCAACAAAGCCACGCTTTACAACACATGTCCATCGTTTCTAAATCTACTGACGACAAGGTATGTATATAACTTACATATTTCGAGAATCCAAACTCTATATACACAGTATAAACGGCTTTAACCAGCCAGGCTAAACCCCAAAACTGGAGTGTCGAAATAAGAGTTACCAACTCATAATTCATTTGACCCATATTCAGTCACGTGTATTTTAAGAACCTTTACTTTTAATCGGCACATATACATTATTATATGACCTGAATACCTGGATAGAGTTTTGATAAACGTTTTGTTAGTGTAAATCTGGTTAGCTACTTTACAATTAGCACATAGATTTATAAGTCCAGTATCATTTGTTCTTTACACCTGCTTGCATATAATTAAACAAAAGGGAATACAATTTGGAATGATCAATTGTTCTTTGTTAGTCTACCATAACTGTATATATATTTAATATTGGTGCAATACAATCAACAATTAGAAATACATGCAACAACTGTTTGCTCTGAACAATTTAAAGTTAATTGGAAAAACGGACAGGATGCCGTGAGTTAATTTTTTTTATTGCCCTTTGTCCTTATACTATAGAGTTTGGAAACAAGCTTCCATTCTGGCCATGACTAGTAGTTTAAACATATTCGATTCCTTTTTGTTTTTACAAAGTGTGGAAATGGGTCGGGCCACAAGTTCTTACAACATTAGTTACGGCCCTTCCCAATACAATTTAAATTACAAAGAACAATTGTAATGTTATGGCTATAGTAAATATATTATTATATTGGTTGATATAAACAGGTTACACCTCTGTTCAATAAATCGACGACATTTAAAAAGAAAATGTTCAGCATCTCCTTTGTTTTGTCCACAGTCGCATGTTGGTGATAAGCGTAAATAGCGTAAGTTTCGAGTGCGAGCATGAATTACAGAAAGTGATCGTGAGCCGCATAAATAAAACGATGGGACAGTGTGACGCTTAAACATTGTAATGAGGAGACATTTAAATGCTTTTAAGGATACTAATTTACGGACATGTGTAGGTAGATTATTCCAAAGACTTAATGACGAAGGGATAAACAATTTGGAAAATAACTCGGTTCTCCTTATTGGTGTTACATAGTCATCGGAGTTCCTCAAGTTGTAATTATTAAAGGGAATGTAGCGCCACAAACAAACAAGCATTATTATTGAGAGTTCTGAAAAAAATGGAAAACGGTGAAAGAATTATCAAAATCGGATGATAAACAAAAAAGATATGACCACTTGAAGGTTGTTCTAAAACGGATATGGGGGCCGCCATTTTAGAACTATGATGTCATAGTTCCAAATTACCATATATGGAATATTGATAAATTGCATTTAAAGCAAAGAAAATCACTGCGAATGAATGCAAAATACATTACTGGTCATGTAAAGCATTATTGCTATTAAGTATACATATTTTTATACAGTTGCTGTCATTTTTCCCCCTATAAATCAGTAAATGTTCATATTTATAAATATTCCATATATGGTCATTAGAACTGTGATGTCATAGCTCTCAAAATGGCGGCTTCCATATCCGTTTCAACAGAACCTTCAAATGATCATATCTTCTTTGTTTATCATCCGATTTTGAAAATTCTTTCACCTTTATTCAATTTTTTCAGAACTTTCAATAACAAAGATGGATTGGCTGTGGCGCTACATTCCCTTTAATATCTCTAACAAACGGAGGAAACAAGTTGTTTACACTCTCGGGCAACATGTTATTTTTAGCTTTAAATACGATTAAAAAGTATAGAGAGTGGTTTTGAAATGGTATTAACTGTTTATTTCAACATCCTATGGCCTTTTTCAGCCTTTCCACTAGCCTTGTGCATCACTAACGTCTTAATTATATCTACAATTTCCTGTATTACTGTATCATTTATACTTGAATTAGTTCTGTGAAAAAACTGTGGCAATCTCGCATCTGAGTCATCAACAGTCGATATTGAAGCCAAGGAATCATTTAAGCAATCAGCTTTTTCTTTATCAGAAAATGAGTAAATCACTTCACCAGTATCTAATGTAGTAACAAGTGGTGGAATAGCTTTTTGTTTGACTTTGTAATATATTTTAAGATTTTCCTATATTTGCGTTGATCTTTGACACTTGCATCGTATATTATATCTTCCAAATTGCTAAAGAAATGTTCCTTTGCATGCTTTTTTAAATTATTTACTTTGTTTCTTAATGATTTGTAAAGTGTCCAATTCTCGAATATATTGGTAATGATAGCTTATTGTTTTTGGAGGTCGCGGAATACATAATTTAAGTAAATCTATAAACGTGTTTGTAAAACGTTTGCACGCTACATCAACAGAATCTTCGTTTAAAAAACTCCACATCATATTTAATCTAAACCAAAAACGGCTGTTTAACCACTGAAAATCCGAAATTTGTGCGAGCCTTCTGCATACGTCCGATCATTTTTGCGCGCGCCATAACGAGTTATACATTAAAGCAACAACTTGCCTACAATTTCAAAATATGTATACCATTTCTAAGCCTACTGACGACAAAGTATATATATACCTTACATATTTTGAGAATCCAGTCTATATAGACAAACTATAAACGGCTTTAACCGGCCAGGCTGAACCCCAAAACTGGAGCGTCAAATTAAGAGTTACCAACTCATAATTCATTTTTCGCATGTTCAATTCACGGGTATTTTAAGAACCCGTTATATAAATATTTACTTTTAATCGATACTACACATTACTATATGACCTGAACACCTGGATAGAGTTTTGATAAACGGTTTTGTAGTGCCATTTTACTTGGCGGGAATTAATCGAAATAGTGTTCTGATCTGAGAACATTTGATTCATCCTGTTGGTGGTGCCTTAGTGCAATGGTTAGCTTTGTCATTTAGGGATCGCCCCGGACTGAATTTAAATTATTCATAACAATACTCGAGTATTTATTAATGCTTAAAGCATAGTTTGTCCATCTTTTGCAGTTTACTTAGTGGTAAGTCACCTTAACTAATCTGACTTAGACATTAACTTAAATTTAAACGTTTTTACTTAATGAAATTGAGTTTGGTGAAACACGTTTTCCTGATTTAAGAAAAACTTAGAAGAAAAACTATTCTTTTTTAAGTAGCTCCGTATGTACTTCATTATGTTGGTAAAACTGGTGCCAGACTAGTCATTTACCTAAAACAAAGGACTCACAGCACCATAAGCCACGTTAACTCACTAGCCGATCTATATATGTCGACGGGACTAAACGTCTTAGAACCCCCTCCACATATCCACTAGCCCAGCTCACAAACACTTTGATTCATCCTTCTCTGTTGTCATTCCAGGTGTTTAGGCGTGTTATTGTTGAAGTAGAACGGAGAGTGTCTGAGTTTATAAGCATGAACCCGCACGTGGTGGAAGAACTACAGTTCATTGGGGATGTATTTGTCGAGTTCTCCTACGACAAAGAGACGTATGTCCTTGTTGGATCATGGTATCAGGTACTATTTAAGAGTTATGTCCCCTTTTGTGGAATCTCGTTGAAATTGCGGTAACAAAAGTAAAACATTAGAACTCAAATAATCCTGAATATATTTACATGTAACTTGCAGTTGATATGTTTACATTTTTATCTAGACAGTGCTTTCTTGAATAATAAATACAAACTTGATAAAAGTGTGTATTATTCCATACTCAGCTTATGTCATACGCAAGGTCATGTGTGTATCGACTAATTCACATATTTATCAAGTATGTAGTTATAATTCAAGTAGCACTGCCTAGATAAATATGTTAACATATTAAACTGGAAGTTGCAGGTAAAAACATTCAAGATTATTTCAAGATTATTTCAGTTTCTTATTTTTATCTTTTTCAAATGCAATCTCAATAGGATTACATACAAGGGGACATACTCCTTAAATTCAATTCACAGACAATATACCATTACGGTATTTTATTGAAATATGACTATGTATTCTAGGTCTGCCTAAGACAAACACATATCCCTATAGCATATATTAGTATTCCCACATAAACGAAGTTTAGGGAATTCAGTCTGCACGGGCAAACACAGCTGTACTTGTGCGACTAGGGTTTAGGGTTAGTATTATTTTATCAAATTAAAACTATAGGGAACACGTGTTATGTCTTTCTTGTGTGGCTTTTTGTTAAGTGGTTTACGTTCATGGCAGAAGTCACACACGCATATCGTTGGGAGTTTGTCCGTCCTGCCGTCTGTTGATACAACCGTGTCGTACGATAACTCTTCGACCTATATAACCACACTCATAAAACGTCTTAGGTGGACGACTGTCGTTGGTGAGAGGAGTAACTTATTGATTTGTGGTGCGTGGATGGGGATGGGGCTGTGGGTGGGTGGGGGGAGTGGGCGGGGCACTGTAGTGCAAAGATTTAGGTCACCATGACTCGATCATGTAAACATCTGCATGATAACTTTTCAATATCTGAAGCCACACTGGTGATATTGTACAGATGAACTGTTTACATCTATCGATTTTGGGGTCAAAGATTAATGTCCCGATGACCCTATCTTGAAAAAACCTTGACCGCAAAATAACTCAAATCAAAACCTTTGGTCACAGTATATAAAGTCAAGGTCATGAAAACACTTCTTCCACCATATACCAATAAAGTCAGTGGCGGTGGTTATTAGTCAGCTCTATTTACATATAGCTGTAGTGCTATTTTACATGAATTATCTGCGTATTTAACAACAAAAACAATTCCCGCTTTATTATACACCCCTTTCTTTGCAATGTGGCGGTGGAGTTCAATGGAGTTTAAAAAGTATTAGGATAGTTTAAAGTGATACATTAAATCCTGAATGACTTCTCGCTAATTTTAAAATATCCTAATGGTTGTCATACCTTGTTGAAAGATCGACATATTGCATTCAGTCCTGCTATTTATAATTATCGTTTCGTTTTAAGCATACTGTTGTGATTTCAGCTTGAGTGGGCACTACATTACCTGGACACCATGTTGGAGGTGTTCGAGTTTGACACAGTCACTGGGACAAGGAACAAGCAGGCACGAGAAGCAGGTGCTCCACATCAGGAGTGGGAACCACCCAGTCATGAAATAAAGCGTCCTAACATACAAGCGAAACCTTCGAGTATTTCCGAAACTAAGCCTCCAAACTCCATCCAGAATCAATTTGAACGTAAACAGGCTAACGTCAACACGTTCTCTGGCAAACAGATAAGCGAAGCAACACCTCTTGTTACCAAATCCAACAAAAATAAAAACAGCGATCCAGTGGTATCATCTAGTGCCAGTCGTCATGAAGGAGATTTTGCCTACGGTCAAAGAAACACTGGCGGCTATGTTGAATGGAAGGATGATGAAGTAGCTTCAGGAAGAGACCATAGAGAGAAGGGCAATAACTTAGGAGATACTGTCAGACGGAACATTGATGGTGAAAGGAAGGCAGATGAAAAGTTTGGAGAGAAACACATGCAAGGTGGACGGAAAGCTGCGAAACATGATGATAGTGACGACGAAGATGAATTATTTGATCCTACACAAGGAAAGGAGGGATTTAAGAATGTGTTCGATGCTGAAGACAAGTCCAATAGTTCTGGCAGCGAAAATGAGACGTCTGGCGCCTACATGGGTGAAGGAGCTACAGGTGGAAACAGGAGAAATATCGCGTTCGCTGGAGATACTGATTTTGAAGAAAACAAAGCAAGGTAATACCAATAAGATGCATAACACAACAACAACAACAACACAGGTCGTTTGTGTATAGCTGTACAACACAAGTATTGTACATTTAACCTCCCCCATGTTGTGTATAGATATACAATATGTTACAACATCAGAGCTTGTAGCCCCGCCCTCCTCCCCACATCAGAGCTTTAAAAGTGTTACAACATCACTGCTTAACTCCCCCACCACCCGCATACACACATACACATCAGAGCTTAAACATGCCATTGACCCCGCATCAGAACTTAAAACGCCCCCATATGATGTGTACAATACGTTACAACATGCAATACAATTTCCAAAGCGTCTGTTTAGAAACTACCTTCATCAAATCAATATTAAAATGTAAGACGCATGCATCACGAGATATCACGAGATCATTCTTGAGCTATTTTTAATTTAAAGGGGCACATCAGGCGTTTTATGGGGGTTAGGAGCAGACTTAAAAATGACAAATAATGACATTTTTTGTATTCGAATGTGTAAAAACATAATGAATGAGTCTAAAAAATGGGCTCCTTATTTACCAGAATGTACAGTAATATATGCTAGCACCAGGATGCTAGCACAGGTTACGCACCAAGATGCTAGCACAGGTTACGCACCAAGATGCTAGCACAGGTTACGCACCAGGGTTCATTGAAGCATTTAAAGCCTTATTTCATTCAAAATATATGGTGAATTCAAATTTTAGACTTGAAAAACATGGTGCTAACACTATACACGGTGCTAACACCATATTTTGTTTGGTGCTAACACCATATTTTGTTTGATGCAGCATTTTTATCATGCAATGGAACATTTTAATTTTTTTAGATTTTTCTCACTGGCACTTGAGCCGCAATGATACCACTACTATCTATATAACACGTGGTAGTGCAGCTTGTCTGACACCAAGTTGACCAACCTCGTTTCGAAGTCTATCTTTGTCAAATTACCGAATTGATTCAAATCCTTTACACCGTTTAATAGTTAGGTCTGATTCCCATTTATCACAGTATATTTACAGTCCATACAAAAAAGCTCTCTGTGGGGGAGAAATTTAAGTAACATCGCCGATTGCTATCATTACAACATTTCCTACATATGTTTACTTCCGGTTGTTGTCAAAGAAGAGATACGATTGGACGATTTTCGGTTTCTGATTAGGTATGTTTTTACCGTTAAAATATCATCCAAACGGATCACTTCTTTGAGTACAACCGGAGTAGTAGGGGTATCGTTTTTTTATTTTTTTATTTATTTTTTTCTAACATTTGCGGCTCAAGTGGCAGTGATTTTCTAGAAAAATATTGATGTACTCCCTAATTATTTCCAGTGAGCGATGATCAATAGGTTCTAAGTTGTAGGAGGAACATATATATATATAAATGTTAATCGTGCACATGCCACTTTAATGGAAATTAACATTTATTGAAACTTGTTTGCTGTACATATTGTTTTGCAATCTAAATTCAAGTATCAACACCTTCTTATTTTTGTATGTTACGAACAACTACTACTTAAGTTTTACAATCTCATGTTAATGTATAAATACCTTTATATTAGGCCAGCTAGACAGTTGCCAGAGTATACGAGCGGTATCAACGTGGCACAGACTGATTTTGGCGAAGCTCCGCTGACGTTTTCCTTTACCCTCAGCGATATGATCGACGTCCGTGTTGCGATGGATGATATCACAAAACAAACAACTGACGCGATTGTCAACCCGACTAGCCCCGATCTGGCCAATCAGTACGGAGTATCAAGGGCGATAATCAGTGCGGCCGGGTACCAGATGCAAATGGAGTGCCAGAAGCACGTGTCAAACAACGGGAACCTGAATTGGGCGGAGGTGATTCACACGTGTGCTGGAGGTGAGTTATAAACACACCGATTCATTGACATAAAAAAATTATACATGTAGAGATGATCATGTCCAATTATAATTTTTTTGAATTACAATTATTAGTACATCATGAACAGATCTAATTAACCCATACCTGCAACTGATTACGTTTTATTGAAATCAACACCAAGTAATGAGGGTGTAACCACACTTTTTCATATGCCAGTTTCGGCTTATATTTTGAGTGTATTCTGTACGCCGATATTAGCGTCTGGGAAGCTGAATGTTGGATTTGCACATCTTTTCGTACGCCGGATGTTCGGCCAAAAAGCGGTTAATTGGTATGCCAATTTCGGGTCTTATTGCGTACTCTGGATGCCATAGGGGAGTGGGGTTACGCCCTTAGTAATAGCCTACATTTTTTCAGATCAAGAAGGTTAATTGCTTAACTATTTCAGGAAAGCTTAGTCAGCGTGTCGGGTTTGTTTTGCATACTGCGGGTCCAATGTGGCGGGAAAACGAGAGCGAGGCTGTCACTCACTGTCTCGTCTGCACCTACATCAACTGTCTTCAGTACGCAGACAATAAACTCTGGCTACAGTCTATAGCCATGCCGTTAATAAGCGCCGGTAGGTAACCTTTTCGCTATTTATATGTTACTTGGTCGTCACGGGACTCTTCATTAGAGGTAAGTTGGCGCTATAAGCGAGTGGCAAGCAATCTGGTGTAGCTTCATATCTGTATAATTTTTCTTCGGATTTTGGCATTGTATCAACTGGTTTCAAATTGTATTGGATCGTTGAACTTTAAAACCAGATTACATTGAAATGCCATGCGGCTGATTTCTGGAAATGCTACTTTTGGTGGTACCGACTTTTCATGGAACATGCCTGTGTTATAAAAATCCTTAATGGGACACACGGCAATCTTGAAGATTTTATCGAGATGTAAAATTAGCACCTCAATTTATTAATAAAGTATTATTTTAACTTTAAAACCGCTTGTAATATAATTAAATAAAAGTTTGTATCTTTTTCATCTTATTCTTTTGTAGCACTATAGCGTCCCTCTCTAATAGCAAGTAATTCCACAATTTGTTAGAACTCTCTCAGTTAGCAGGGTAGTACATTATATGGTGGCTGATTTCTGCCATGTCGTCTTGTCGCCTTACAAGACGAGCGCCAAGACGACAAGACAACAGAACGACAAAAATAAAGACAAGTCGCCACACGAAAAGACGACAACGAGCCACATTTATTTGTCGTCTTGGCGCCATTCAAATGTCGTCTTGGCGGGTGAAATCTATCGTTTTGTTGTCGCAAGACGACAAAATGCTGTTGGCGACAAGACGACATGGCAGAAATCAGCCACCATAACATTAACTTACTACACACAGGTAATAACGTAGGTGTGTACTCTGTAACAACCTATTGAATGACTGTTTAAAGTCAATGAGATGCAAGCACGTGCAGGCACATTATATAATGGGATATTTTGAAGAGGGGATTAGATTTGGGTTGATTGGGGGTTGGTTGAGATTTTAGACCTGATATTCTGACTTAAGAATTTACCACTTTACGATCAATGAATTAATAAACTGTAATATGGGATAGCTTGTTATTATCAAAGTTGTTTATAATGCCGGACTTGTTATTTTATAATGCGCTAGTGACATAGTGTCACACTTCCACAGGTTTAAAGAAACTAACCCGCCAAATAATGGGAAAATTACACAACAAAAACTTTTATCAAAAACAAATATAAAAGTCGGACAGGAAATGCAGCTTTCACTGAACACAGTAAACCCCAAAACACGTAAAACGACAAACATGAATGGCAATGTTAATAAGGAATAAAGGCATATGACGTCACAAACACAAAAAGGGTTGACAATAGGGCTACCGCCTTGGAACGGTCAGTGGCAAAAACGGCCGCTGGAGGTTTAAACCAGGTTATAGGGTGCACCAAATCCTACTGTCATCCCAATAAAACGGGACATTGTAAATAAAGAAATCCCCGCCATGAACTATTCTCTAACCAACAAAGCAGCATTAATAGACAATATAGTAAAACACAAAGATGCTCGTGTATATATAAATACAAAAAACAATAGCCTAGAAAGCCACAAAGAAGGTACTCAATGACTTGGCAGAAGCCAGAGCAACAAGAGAATAAACCATTGAGGGCACGACAAGACAAGATTGCAGACAATCATCAAACGTCACCGTCCTTTCAGTTTAAACATTTATTTTACATCGATTGTAACGAAAGCTCTATGAACTTCTTTGAATCACTCTCGATGGCGTCCTGGGTAGAACCAGTACTAAGCAATGCAGATAAAGTGTCTTTCTCAGGGACACAACGCATATGGCAATGGCGGGGATCGAACCCACAACCTTTCGATCATGGGTCCAATGCTCTACCACTAGACCGCAACACTCTACGTCCTTTTGGGCTTTAGGTAGACGTCATCATAGGGTCCACAGCCTGTCCAGTCATCGCACAATTAAAGAGGAAAGCATAGTGTCGAACTGTAAATAGGTCCACCACCAAGCATGCATTGCGTTGCAAAATGATAGGGTCATGACCTCCTTGATAAACCTTTTAACAAGTTTAACAAAGATAGTATGAAAGTGATCATGACCAAGGATCTTACGAAGTTTGTAAATCATGTCACCATATAAGTCAGGTTGTGATAGACTTTGTCGCCGAAGAGTTCTTAAAATTACTTTTATATTTGGAAAGAAGATCAGGGTTAAGATAATAAAATTGTGCAAAGGTTTTACAAAGTTTATAGTAACAGTAGCCCTGATGGAGTAGCTTTTTAGTTATACACAGATGACGAAGTCTTTCGAAGTCTGGGAGGTGCACGCTCTAGATATTTTGTACGAATACTATGTCAGCTAAGTGAATACATTGTTATTGCAACATTGAACTTTGTCAAACCTCAAAGTTAGAACAATTGTTATTCGAACAAAATTTAATTTATACAGCTAACAAAACAGAACAAATTAAGTGCATAACACCTAAAATGCTTCAATCCACTTGGTCCTTATTAATATACAGGTCCATATGGGTACGTCTACCTAAATCCTCATAGGACATTATCGTTTGATCTTCGTCTTAAATCTTATATTGACGTACCCTTAACGGTTTGTTCTCTTGTTGCTTTGGCTTCAGCCAAGTCACCAAGTTACTTGCTTTGTCGCTTTCTAGGCTTTTGTTTTTATATTATATATATATATATATGCTCACTTATATTGCCTATTAATGCTGCCTGGTTTGTTAGAGAATATAACCTGGCGGGGATATCTTTACACTGTCCAATTTTATTGGGATGGGTGAGGTTTGGTTTAACCTAGAACCTGGTTTAAGGGGCTAGAGGGCATGTACGGTAGCAAGCCATTTTCACTTCCGTTCATGAACAATCAAACCGAGACTACTATATTTTTTATATTTCTCGTGTTCGACGATTTCCAGATTTCTCCTTTCATACTTTTTTGCCCCTGACCATTCCATGGCCGTAGCCCTATTGCCAGCCCTTTTATTTTCGTAATGTCACATCTTGCCTTTTATTATACCCACGTTTTTGAAAAAAACAGGGTATATTAAAATCGCCTCCGTTTGTCCGTCCGTCCGTCTGTCCGTTACCGCAACTCCTCCTAAACCATATGATGACGGCGTGCAAGAGCACTATTATTTTTGGCTCCGAGCCCAGGGGCCCTCAGGGGGGGGGGGTCAAAAAGTCAAATAAACTAAAAATTCAGGGGTGTTCAAAATGTCAAATACAATAAAAATTCAATTACACTGTCATTTTTCATATTTTTGCACATAACTTGGTATATGTAATCGTTTATAAAAGATAAACAACATATCAAACGATTTTTTTATTTCGCAAACTCGAACGTCTGCCCTGGGACCCAGGGTGGGTGGGGCGGATGGGATTTGGTTTTTTTATTTCTGTTTGTTTGTAATTATGTCTCAAATGAAACATTATGATGATGGCTCTGTACCCAGGGTCCCTCAGTAGGGTCAAAAGGTCAAATACAATAACAATTCAATTACAGGGGGCCCAGGGTTTGTGGGGTGGGGCGGGATGTTTTGTGTGTGTGTGAGGGGGATTTGGATTTGGATTTTTTTTTTATAATTTTGTCTCAAATGAAACATGATGATGGGATTACACTGTATACATTTGTTTCCTCCTATTTTATAGTTGGGACTGGAGGAAGGGGCATCAAATACACTAATAATGCAATTACAGTGTCATTTTTTCATACTTTTGCATATTAATTGGTATAATCGTCTTCTAATAAAGAGATACACAGCATTTCAAATGAGTTTATTATTTAAAACTCGGACGTCTTCCCTTGGGTTGGATGGGGTGGGTGGTGGGTGGAGGGTAACAGGGTGTCAATTTATTTAAAAAACATGTGTGTGTGGGGGGTGGGGGGGTTGAGGGTTAGGGTTGGGGGGATGGAGAAGTGACCTGTGTGAAGAAAACCTGGGTATTTTACGACGGCCGCGCCGTCGAATTCGTTCTAGTTCATCTTTGTTAAATCCACTTTTAATACACTTGTTCCTTTATACTATACAGGTCCGTACGGGTTTCCACTTGA
Organism: Cyrtodaria siliqua; assembly: GCA_037043455.1. Taxonomy (NCBI): domain Eukaryota; kingdom Metazoa; phylum Mollusca; class Bivalvia; order Adapedonta; family Hiatellidae; genus Cyrtodaria; species Cyrtodaria siliqua. The sequence goes on along the minus strand of JAWPHD010000066.1, from coordinate 478,066 downwards.
CGTATGCGTGCAGGCGTTCTTCGATGCATTACTTCTGTTTTCTACCAGCGTGTCCACGTCTACCATACATCTGAAAGACATTCACCTGATCTGTTTCGACCAGGACACGGCCATGGCGGCCATTATGATTGTCCAGTCTCTGCTGGATTGCGGAACTATCCAGTCGGTGTCGGCTGCTGTAGAAAGGTACTTTCTTATTCGTCTCATTGCATGCAATTGGCAAGCCTTTCACTTTGTATTGTCATTTCATCACTGGCTGTACAGTTGTTATTTTTTTATCAATAACTAATTAGTGTTTTATTGATAATTAGTTTTTAGCTTATGCCATGGTCTTTTTTTCCGTCGTCCATCCGTCCGTTAACTTTTCGAAGTCAACACTCTAGCACCTTCATTTTTCACCTTCACGCTCGGACGATTCCGAAGCCAGACCGGACCAGTAACACCGGAGTTATTGCCCTTGAACTAACGAAAATTGCTATATTTTGTCTTGTCAACACTCTAGCGCCTCCATTTTGCATCCTACCTTTACCAAATTTCCAGATTGTTGATATTGATGAAAGCTCGGTCAAGTTCGAAAACCAGCCAGATCGGGACCAGTAACACCGAAGTTATGGCCTTTGAATTATTGAAAAATCGTTAATACTCTAGCACCTTCATTTTTATACGTCCGTCCGTCCGTCTGTCTGTCCGTAAACAATTGCGTATTCCGGACGATATCTCCAAAACCATTAACCTACACTCATGATACGTATATTGCCTTAGGTGAGAGGAGGATCCCTATTGTTTTTGCGGTCAGTGGTTCAAAGGCCAACGTCACCGTCACCTTATATAGACAAACGCATTCCGGATGGTAACTTCGAAACCATGACACCTACACTCATGAAACTTCATATGTACATTGCCCAAGGTGAGAGGAGGATCCTGCCCAAGGTGAGAGGAGGATCCCTATTATTTTTGGGGTCAGTAGGTCAAAGGTCAAGGTCTTCGTGACCTTATAGGCAAATATGCATTCGGTACAATAATTTCAAAACCATAACACCTACAGTGATGAAACTTCCTAATTACATTGCCCTAGGTGAGAAGAGAACCCCTATTGTTTTTGGGGCCTGTAGGTCAACGGTCAAGGTCATGGTGATCTTATACGGAAATATGCATTCCGCACAGTAACTTCAAAACAATGACACCTACACTTATACATTTCAAAGGTACTTTGTCCTAGGTGTGAGGTGAACCCCTATTGTTTTTTGGGCCAGTAAGTCAAAGGTCAAGGTCACGGTGACCTTATATGGAAATAAGCATTCTTCACAGTAACTTCAAAACAATGACACCTACACTCATAAAACTTCATAGATATATTGCCCTATTTGAGAGGAGGAACCCTATTGCTTTTGGGGCCTGTAGGTCAAAGGTCAAGGTCACAGTGACCTTATATTGAAATATGCATTCCACACAATAACTTCAAAACCGTAACACCTACACTCATAAAAGTGCCGAGGTTCATTGCCCTAGTTGAGAGGAGGTACCCTATTGTTTTTGGGGCCTGTTTGTCAAAGGTTAAGGTCACAGTGACATTATATGGAAATAGACATTCCATCTGATAACTTCGAAACCATAATACCCAAACTTACAAAACTTCATAGGTACATTGCCTTTGGTGAGAGGAGGAATACTATTGATTATGGTTCAGTGGGACAAAGGTCAAGGTGGCCATGACCTTATATGGAAATAATCATTCTCGCAATAACTTCAAAACTATAACACACACACTCAAGACATTTTATAGGTATATTGACTTTGGTGAGAGGAGGAACCCTATTGATTTTGGGTCATTTGGTCAAAGGTCAAGGTCACCGTAAATTATATGGAAATATGCATTTTGTGGGATAACTTCAAAACCATAACATCTACACTCATGAAACTTCGTTGTCCTTGGTAAGAGAAAATATTGTATTTTCATTGGGGTTAGCAGGTCAATGGTCAAGGTCGCTATGACCTTATGTGGTAATATGCAATCTGCGCAATAACATCAAAACCATAACACTCTCACTCATGAAACTTCATAGATACGTTGCGTTTGGTCAGAGAAGGAACCCTGTTGCTTTTGGGGTCACTAGGTCAAAGGTCAAGGTCACCAGTACATATTCAAAGTGATAACTCAATGAGTATAATACCTACACTCATGAAACAATTGCAAATGACAGTCCCGGAAATATGATACCCGCACTTTTTAAACTTCATAGGTGCATTGGCCTTGGTCAGAGGAGGAAGCCTATTACCTTTGGGTTCAGTAGGTCATCAAGGTCAAATTGAACTGACAATATATGAATCCTAAGACATTTTCCTCACTGTAACTTGTAACTATTAGACCTACATTTTGAAACTTTACAGAAATAGTACCCATGTTAAAACAACAACCTCTATTCATTTTAAGCTTAGTAGGATGTCAAGGTCACTGTGACCTGATCATGACACATTCCTTCCCAGCTGTTATATTCACGAATATTTTATCTACAATCTTGAAACTTTATACAAATAGTGCTCTTGGTTAAACAACATTCCCTATCCGTTATTTTTTGTTAGAAGGTCAGCGGTAAGGGTTACATTGACCTGACACATAGGAAATACTTTTAACATAAAAGCTTTAGGAAACGGGCGTATAATGCCCCATTAGGCGTCGCTCTTGTTAATCTGATCTTTACCAAACTTTACCAGATTGTTATAGGCCTTCATTTTGCCATATTTCAGAAAAACTTTGCAAGGATGACCAGTAACAAGCTTAGTTGTGCATTTTGTCACCTTGTTCCGGTTGAATGATTTTTGGTGGAGTTATGGCCCTTTAAAGGTTTTACTACACACACTTTGTCCGGACTAGTTCTCCTGAGCCCCTGGCCGGATTTCAGAGAAACGTTGCAGGGATGGCCGTTTACAGATTTTAATACACAAACTTTGTCCGGACTAGTTCTGCTGAGCACCTGGCCGAATTTCAACGAAACTTGGCAAGGTTGATCAGTACTAAGCCCAGTTTTGCATGTCATCACCGTGTTCCGGTTGAATTTTGTCCGGACAAGTTCTCCTGAACCCCTGGCCGGATTTTAGAGAAACGTTGCAGGGATGATCAGTACCAAGCCTAGTTGTGCATATCATCACCGTTTTCCGGTTGAAAGATTTTTGGCAGAGTTATGGTCCTTTACAGGTTTTAATACACAAACTTTGTCCGGACTAGTGCTGCTGAACCACTGGTCGGATTTTAACGAAACTTGGCAAGGTTAATCAGTATCAAGCCTAGTTATGCATGTCATCGCTGTGTTCCGGTTGAATGATTTTACTCGGAGTTATGTCCCTTCAAAGGTTTTAATATACTAACGTTGTACAGACTAGCTCTCCTGAACCCCTGGCTGGATTTCAACGTGGCAGGAATGATCAGTACCTAGCCTAGTTGCGCAAGTCATTGCCATGTTCCGGTTGATTTTTGACAGAGTTACGGCCTCATATACACAAACTTTATCCGGACTAGTTAGCTCTACAGGCTGAAGGCCAGCAGATCTTATGGGATGCCGTCGTCCGTCCGTTAACTTGTGCCTTTCGAACACTCTAGGGCCTTCATTATTAATCGGATCTTTACGAAACTTTTCCAGTATCTTTATATCAATGAAAGCTCAGATAAATTCGAAGACCAGCCAAATCGGATTAATTTCACCGGAGTTATGACCCTTGTTTTTCTGAAAATGCCATGTTAAGCCTTGTGAACACTCTAGCACCTTCATTTACTATATGATCTTTACCAATCTTGCACAGATTGTTAATATCAGTGAAAGCCCAAACAAGTTCGAAAATCAGCCAAATCGGATTAGTAACACCGGAGTTATGGCCCTTGTTTTTTTCCCAGAAAAAAATGCTATTTTCTACCTTGTGAACACTCAAAACACCTTCATTTATTATTTGAACTTACCAAACTTGCACATATTGTTAATATCAATGAAAGCTCGAATAAGTTCGAAAACCAGCTACCGGTAAATCGGATCAGTACGACTCGGAATTAAGACCCTTGTTTTTTTCCTGAAAAATGCCATATTAAGCCTTGTGAACACTCTAGCATCTTCATTTTTTATTTGATCTTTACCGAAACTTGCACAGATTGTTAATACCAATGAAAGCTTGGACAAGTCGAAAACCAACTAAATTGGGTCAGTAACACCAGAGTTATGGCCTGAATATGCCATTTTCTGCCTTGTGAACACTCCAGCACCTTCATTTATTATTTGATCTTTATCAAACTTGCACAGATTGTGTTAATATCAATAAAAAGCCAGCCAAATGGGATTAGTAACACCGGAGTTATGGCCTTTGTTTTTCTGAAAAATGCTGTATTTTGCGCTCATTAAGACGATAGGGCTTTTAGTTTGGACATATTTTAATAAAACTTTGCAGGATTGATCAGTACCAAATCTAGTTATGTATATCGTCACCGTGTTCCAGTTGAATGCTTTTTGGGCAGAATTATGGCCCTTTAAAGGTTTTAATACAGAAACTTTGTCTTTTTTTCCTGAACCCTCTTGCCGGATTTCAGCGAAACTTTTCGGGGATGATCAGTACCAGGCATAATGTTGCATGTCATCACTATTTTCCGCTTGAATGATGTTTGGCTGAGTTATGACCCTTTAAATGTTTTACTACACACACTTTATCTGCACTATTTCTCTTGAACCCTTGGCTGGATATCAGTGAAACTTTACAGTGATTGATCAGTACCAAATCTAGGTTTGTATATCGTCACCATGTTCCAGTTGAATGATTTTTGGCAGAATTATGCCTTTTAAAGGTTTTAATACAGAAGCTTTGTCCGGACTTTTTTTCCTGAACCCCTAGCTGGATTCAGCAAAACTTTGTAGGGATGATCAGTACCAGGGCCTGATGGTGCACTGTCATCACTATTTTCCGCTCAGTTGATGTTTGGCTGAGTTATGGCCCTTTAAAATATTTACTACACACACTTTATCTGAACTATTTCTCTTGAACCCTTGACTGGATACCAGTGAAAACTTTGCAGGATGATCAGTACCAGGCCTAGTTGTGAATGTCATCGCCGTGTTCCGGTTGAATGATTTTTGCGGAGTTATAGCCCTTTAAAGGGTTTGATACACAAACTTTATCCAGACTAGTCTTTTCTGAACTCCTGGAACGAATTTTGGCAGGAATGACGAGTACCAAGCCTAGTTGCGCCTATCATCGCTGGTTGAATGAGTTATGGCCTAATATACAAAAACGTTATCCAGAAAAGATTTCCTGAACCACTGGCTGGATTTCAGTGAAATTTGGCGCTCTTGGGCCTCTTGTTTTCCCGAACCTGTGGTTGGATTTCAGTGAAACTTGGCAGGAATGATCAGTACCAAGCCTAGTTTCACATATCGTTTTTAGTTCCGGTTGAATGATAGCTGATGGAGTTGTGACTCTTTAAAACGTTTTAATACACAAACTTTGTCCGGACTAGTTCTCGACAACCACCATTCTGCTTTCAACCAAACTCGGCTGCTTATGTCATTGTCTTGTTTCGGTTGAATGATTTTTGGTGGAGTTATGGCCCTTTAAAAGTTTTAATACATAAGCTTTGTCCCGACTACTACTCCTGATCTGCTGCCTGGAGTGTTCATGTAACTGGGTAGGGATGACCATTACCAAACCTAGTTGCACGTCATCGTCGTGTTCCAGTTTAATGATTTTTGGCGTATTTTTGGCCCTTTCTCCTGGGGAGACATCTGTTTTTACTAAAAACAACCCCTAATTCTAATTGAGTATGGTTATTTAGGGACTCGAGGCACAACAATTATATAAATAGGTTTTGACCACCTGCATAACGGGGCCCCTTTGCAGGCGGTCAAAACCTATTTTATACAATTGTTGTTCCTCGAGTCCCTAAATAACCATACCAAATTAGCACAGGGCCGTTTGTTTAAATTGTTAGCATGGGTCAAGGGTTTAAGTTTCTGTTGTGGGTGTTGCTTTGTGTTTTCTTTTTTTGCAATGTTTTAAAAGAAGTACTGATGGGAATGACGACAGTCCTTGATATAAGAGCCGTTTTAGCCAGTAGAGCGTCCGCAGGCCCTCTTGGGCCTCTTGTTTATACCCCCGTTTTCATAAGTGAAATGGGGGCTATATAGGAATCACGTCCGTAACGTCTCGTCCCGTCGCGTCGTAGACACATTTTTTATTACTTGAATTTCTCAAACAGTTTTGAATGGGTTGTTCCCAAACTACATATACACATAACACTTGATGACATTGTGTCCCTCTACATCACCCATTTTTGATTGTCTAATTTATTACAGAATTATGGCCCTTTGACTTAGAATTTAAGCGGGGGTATTCATCACCTTCAGTGATAGTTCTAGTTTCATCACTGTCTGTACAGTTTTTTTTTATCAATTGCTAATTAGTATTTAATTGATGATTAGTTGTTTATTATTATCCAGTAGTCCTTTTCTCGAATTTGATATATGGATGGTAAATGCTATATTAAATACAATAATGATGAGGACTGTCAACATTGTTTTTACTTACAAACAATGTCTTACTATGTATTGATTTATCTTCGTTGTTGTCGAACAACACATTTAACTGCTTACTGACAATATAAGCGTTTTTTTAGGTATAATTCACGATTTGCCCAGTACAACTTTGCTGCAGACAACTTTCAACCATCTTTTGAACACTACACAAGGGATGAAAAGGAAAACAAAGGAGATAATAAAGCAGGGAAAAGCGATCAGATGAGAAACAAATCGGATGAAGAATGACGAAAATGATAAGTCTGACGAGGACGACAGAGATGACGATGACAAATCTGACGATGGTGAGAGAGATAAAGAAAGTGAAGAAGACCAGTCGGATAATGATAATGAGGTGTCTGACCTGACGAATAAAGACGAAGTTGTTTCAAAGAAGAAGAAAAAGAAAAAAAATGTGAACAATCAGGACACGGTAGCTGGAAAACAACAGCACGTTGATGTGGCAGATGATTTGGTAGACACTGCTGGAGGAGTCGGCAAAGAAAACGAAGAAAAAGGTGATATGGATAAATATGACAAACCTGAAGAAGAAGAAGAAGAAGAAGAAGAAGATGTGAACAATCAGGACAAGGTATCTGGAAAACAACAACACGTTGATATGGCAGATGATTTGGCAGAAACTGCTGGAGGAGTCGGCGAAGAAAACGAAGAAGAAGGTGATATGGATAAATATGACAAACCTGTTCAAGTGAATACTGATGATGAGGAATCCGGTGACAATAATGTAAACCCATCCGGCAAATCTGTTAGGTGTGTTTTCATTTTTAAAAATATGTTTACCTAATTAGCCTTTTAAGGTTTATGTCCTAGTTCAATAAAGATATTTTACTTTATTGGTTTTAAAAATTAAAAGCCTGTATACAAAGAACACACATTACAAACTGTAGTTTTGCAGAACATTCAAATATATTACGCTGTGAATTAGAATTTTCTGTTATCCAGATAGCTTTAAATTCCTGCCATAATGTCCTCTAGGGATAAGCCTTTAATAGTATGTTTTCTGACTAAATAACAAAACCCGTTCAGATGTGACATTATTAATATAATCAAGTGTTAGTATACACTGCTATAAACTGGGCAAATGTGCCGGATGTATTGTCCCGAAACTAACATTTCGAGGTTTTGTAGTCAGTAATGAAATGTTGATATATGAAATGCTCCGCAACATAATCGCATTTACCTTTTATCTTAAATTAACTGAAGCAACCTTTATAAGAATTACAAAAGAATAAAATTGGTAATACATCGGACACTATCTCAAATTTACATTTAAAACGGTTTTAATGCATACGTTAAATATAAAAGCACCATTACTGTAGTAAGAATATGAAGTAGTTATTTTATGTTTTCCTCGTTATCTTACACATGCTCACCAAATTAAATGTTAATTATTTTACAGCCCAAATGAGAAGGATGTCCAACCGGTCTCTGATGAGGATTCTAAAGATGAAACTGCAAAAACGGATTCTGCATCAAAGTTATACAAAAGCAGTGCTGGTGAATTAGGTAAGGATTGGAGCATTCTGCTTGATCGCCCATCTGGTGAAACTAACACAGCAGCCACAGACGATACCGATGGAGCTATTGATAGCAATGACCGAGATGAGCGATGGAAGCAAAACGAGCAGAAAGGTATCTCCACGAGCTGATGTTGATACTACGGTAAACAGTGTTGTAGGAAAAGACAGAATGGAGTCGGAAGGCAGTCCGAGACACACTGTGAAAGAAGCCGACGGTGCGACAAGTGCTGATTCTAACACGGACTATGTTCAGTTAGAAGATGTTATGGTTAAAGGTGGCGATGTGAAGGACACAGATATTGACAGTAGTCATGGTGATGAGCAGTGGTGAAGAATGCGAAAATTACACCGGTCCTAAATCCGTTGAGAAGTGATAGTGATGTTGAATGATTGAAATTTGGGAGTTTAAAATAAAATGTAAACTTTATGGAATTGTATTTTGACCCAAATACTAATTGGAAGAGAATAAGCAGTTTCCCCAATTTGTTTTAAAATTAAGTGCCATGCTGCATACACCAGTCTACTAGTTATTATAATTTGTTTCATTTAATACTTTCAAATGAGTGTTTTATCTCTTGAATATAAATAGGATATGCTTTATTTTGGTGTAAACATAGATTACGAAACAAATAATATCAGAAAAGGTATTTTACTTGCGTATTTGTTTCATATGAAACATGACACGCTATTAAAATAAACTATATCAAAATGAATGCTAAGGCTCGTAAAAAAAAGAAGATTATTGAACTCGCTTTATATTTGTTACAATGAAACGGAACTCCCATATAAGATCCTATTATAAAGAGCAATGTGTAATTACAAGAAATGCATTCGTAAATATATGTTGTTGTTGTTGTTATCACATTTGATACATAAACAATTGTGTTCACTTCGTGTCCAGCGTGTATTTTAAAACTACAGTGTGTAGACACCACCACCATCGTTAGACAGTTGATTATATTAGATGTACTGGTGACACATACATTTTTGTTGTATAGGTATTAGTTATTTGTTGGTTGTTCACATGTACTTGTTCTATTTGTTATTGTTCTATTTGTTATTTCCCCGTGTGGTTGCCGGGGTAGAATACAACCACTGCAAACACACCCGTCACACGCAGAGGGGTAGGACCCCCCCCCCCCCCCCCCCCCCTTCATATTCATTTTGTCATTTTTTGTTCATGCCATTAAAGGTCTTCATCATGACCCCTGCATTGTTTCAGGTGCCATCTCGCCCACATCACTAAGAGCAGTGGCAGAAAAACAATAAACGTGGCTCCAGCGTAAATGGAGTTTTTACGATAGAATTTGCAGCAACTCTGCAGTTCAGGGTGAGAAGGTTCTACGCCCATTTTCCATATTTTTATCTCGATGTACATGGAAGATGAGCCTGGCATGTTCATGCCTGTTAGGCGCCATATAACCTGTAATGTGTTGGTGCGCCTTAAAACCCCAATTCAATTCTATTTGTTATTTTATTCATTTGCATGTTTTTGTCCAGTTGAGTGTTTAGATTACTATTGCCTATTTGAAACTGAAGAATGTAAAAGAGGAGAAGTGGTAATCAAAGAATTTAGTGGAGCGCTGTGGTCTAGTGGTAGAACGTTGGACTCCGGTACGAAAAGTCGTGGGGTCGACCCTCGCCATGACCATAATTATGCGTTATGTCCCTGAGCAAGACACTTTATCTGCATTTGCTTAGTACTGGTTCTACCCAGGAAGACATCGAAAGTGATTAAAAGAAGTTCACAGAGCTTTCGTTACAATCGATGTAAAGAAATGAGTTTAAATCAAACTAAAGAATTTAAATCTTGCGTTGCTACCCAGGTTGACACTGTGAAGAGCGTGTTGTTGTTGCAATACAGTTATCCTGGACAAATGAATTATTAATTAACTTACTTTATTAGTCCACAAATAAGAATACATTGTTTAACAATCTAAATTAATGTTTTAAGTGTATTTCAATTTATTTATTTGTGCCATATTTGAAACGGTTCTAAATATTGAATCTGTTGTTGAAGAAAAAGCAGCTACAAAAAACGTGTATGCAGGAAATGACTTTTTTTTTTTTACCAGAGCATGGTTAGTTTAATATTTGAAAGGCGGTTGTGATTCTTGTATGGACATGTTTGAATTAAGGTCCGTATTTATTATTTCGATTCTAACACAACAATAACCCCATTATTTACGCTATTGTTGGGGCACTATATATTATCTCGGAGGTCAAGGTAATCAGGCTGCTATGTTTACAGGCTGTTCCATTGGGCGTCCCCGTATGCAAAGTTCTGCGTTTCAATGCACTAGTTTTCACGTGACAAACAATTAAGTCATTGCTTACGTCATATAGCTTGCGCTGTATAACGTCAAACGTTCTCACCTTGTTCAAGATGCTTATTAATGTTATATGTACATGTGCATATGATGGGTTTATTTCGGGGGTGTGCACGGTTTGGGAGAATGGCAATTTTGTTGTAATTAACATTTCATTAAAATTACTGTTCAGTTTGTCTTCGTGACGTATATTTACCAAGTGACGTCATGTAACGTGGCGCTTTCAACGGATGAAATATACGCGGGGAATTAATGTAACAGCTGTGTTTTATCGTAGAATAACATACAGCTGTCTCCCTTCTTTGTGTATATGAAAGACTGCAGAGGTCGTGTTAGAATGAGAAACAATTTGAATATGAAGAAAAGTATACATTTGTTTACCCACTAAGGTCATAATTAAAATGATGTTTGTTTGTCCGAACGCAACCGGTCCAAAAAAAACATTTTCAATACAAATATGATTATTTATTTTTTATAGGCGTATCCTGTCGGATGTGGTCCCTCATACATACGTGACCAACTGAAAAATCTAAGGTCGCGTTTGAGCAAACCAAGATATTTTTAAGTGTGGCCTACGATAATTGGTCCTCGGAGTGTGAGTTTGTATAATTGCAGATATGCGTTCTATAATTTTTATCTTTTGTTGGGCCCATCATTCCAGTTCTTTGCCTACTTTGTGGATGTGCTTGTACATATTCTATACAGTTATCTTTAAACATTTGTAGGACATTGCATTAATATCAGTTGCTTGCATATTTTGTGTATATTATATTTTCACGTATGTAAACGCTTTGCTTTGATGTGCAGGGAGCAAATGATGACAGTGATTGTTGGATCAATAATTGACATGTTGTAATAGTAACAAATATCTCCATGTCACCCGTACAGGTGTTGAGTATTTATTGTTATATTGACTTTTAGAGGAACCTTTTTCATATATTTAGTGAGTGATTAAACACAATCAGCGCGTTATGTTATCGTCAGTTATGACGCCAGATGGTAAATAACTAAGATGCGTTATGTTATCGTCAATTATGACGCCAGATGGTAAATAACTAAGATGCGTTATGTTATCGTCAATTATGATGCCAGATGGTAAATTACTAAGATGCGTTATGTTATTATGTTATCTTCAATTATGACGCCAGATGGTAAATTACTAAGATGCATTCATTCAGGTCCCTGCACATCAGTAAAGTGTCAACATGAATATTGTTGATACTAATTTAATCAGTTGAACAGTATTTGCTAAGGATGCAAAGGAGAACTTTCATAACAGCTCGATATACTGTATGCGTACACAGCTGCGTATTTGTGTACAACATACAGGCAGCTATTTTATTAGGCATTTAATGGGGAACATACTTTTTTCATTTATTTTCAGACAACATTTAGTAACTGAAATATTTTCCCACGGCAACTGGAATCTCGTGGTTAATAAACATAAATAACTTCTGAATACAGTTGACGAGAAACATTTGTTTTACGGACACAATGCTTTTTTGAAAAGGTCTTTCACATGTAAAACATTTGTCGCTGAGACAGCAGATCATTATAAGATATCTAAATTTCGACTGTTTTCAGCACACATGTTTAGATAAAAAGATCTAAAACCATTTTTGTTTTCGACAGGATATTTAGTTTACTTAAATTTTGTTTGTCCCACACATAACGTCAGTACTTCATAGTTGTAACATTGAATTTTACTTTACATACATATTCATTACACTTCGGACAGTTATAAGTAATAAATAAATACATGTAGTTTTATTGATGCTCCCTAGGAAATAGTCTCCGAGTTGTGTAACTGGTGAGATGTGTATTTGGTGAGATGTGTAGCTGGTGAGATGTTTGAATATGAACACATGTTAGGCCATATATGGCGGTCGATGTTTTGTGGTAGATGCAGACCACCTTCCGAACCTGCAATTTCCTATTTTTTTCTAAAAATAAGAAAGCCGCCTTTATAGAGATGGCTTTGAAGTAGAATACTGCGTAAGTCGGTGCTAGTGGTTGTGAGAGGTGTTGCGGCTTACATTACATCTCAATACAACCGAGTCTGCTACGTTATTATCTTGGTTGTGTTTGCTGCTTCCAAAGGATCTCTCTTATCAGTATTGAATATTATAATGGAGGGGATTTTTTTATTTACACTGTATCGTTTTATTAGAGTGAGTAAGGTTTGGTGCACCCCAGAACTTGGTTTAAACTCCAAGCGGTCTTTTTTTGCCAATGACGGTTTTAAGGGACAGCCCTATTGTCAACACTTTTATGTTTGGGATGTCATATACGTTGCCTTTTTTTTTCATTTTAAATCGTTGTTTGTTGACTGTGGTCCTTGAATGCTACATTTCCTGTTCGACTTTTATAACTACTTTTAGAAACAAACTTAGAATTTGTTGAAATTCTATTTCCGACCAAGTTAAAATCAGGGGCTTGTTGAGGTGCCTTTTCAGTTCCTTTTAACAAAAATGGAAAAAAGAGATTTATTTTAGACATGCGCGAAGTAAATACATGCATATGGAAAGAGGAAATTAAGCTGAAGACTGGAAAGTAGCTCTGAATTATTTCGAAAAGGGCAGTTTTTGTTAACAAATTGATATCAGCAGTGCATATCATCATATATTTCACAGTAACCAAACATATCTGGGACGATACTATTGTTTTTTTATTTTGCCGTTTGGCTTGAGTTACGCCCCTTACACATTACCAAATGTTTAAGTACTAGATATCGATTCGCTAAACAACTGTAATGTGTATAGACGACGAATGGGCAACGAATGGTAGATTCTGTTTTTGTAAAGAACAGTCTAGAGAAATCATGGTTTGTCAGCAATAACGACAAATCATCATGGGATTTGACATGGGTTGGTCTTTTGCTGGGAAAGCGATATTGAATTAGCATTTCTATATCGGGGAACATGGTCCAAAATTGACACTTGATTTGATATTTAATTTGCAACCCAATATCAGCACACGACAATTAGCGACATGTACATGTAATCTAATTTCAATGTTATTGGCAATATCTCGAGATTTATGACTGACAAGGTAGCCATTGAACATAGGTCGTCCTGAGACCACTTATTTAAATTAATCAACGACGACCCTTGTATTTAGACATTGTTATGTTGGCTGAAAGACGTTGACAGTTTGAATACCAGAAAACTGATTAATACAATATCATACAATACTCTTCTCAGACTCTAGCGACGGAAAATGCGGAGCTTTTGTAGTCGAATGATATAGTTCAATTTTTCACAAATCATGGTCGGAAGAAGACGCGGTAAAAAAAATAGTCTTCTTAAAGTTTTCTTCCTCGTTCTTCATTCCGGTCTTTGGAGATCGATTAGCGCGATATCTACACTCAAGTGATATGAAAACGCAACACGGGAATTTCCGCTATATATTGTATGTACAATATGCTGCTTTTAATCGAATGGTACATGGCTACGTAAGACCTTTCCTTTTGGAAAAAATACTAAAACAACAAATAATACAGCAAATAGTATTCCTTCAATGTTTCATTATTCACAGAGTACGCGATTGGCTCAATCATGTGAGCAAACTTAGGATGCAACATTTTGCAAACTATTTACGATAATACAGTACTGAACTAGCTCAAATTTTCAAAGAGCTACTTCAACATTTATGAAGTTCTTGTTACAAAGTGTAGTGTGATTAAAACGTCTACAACATCACAGTTGTGTCCTTTCTCTAGTTAACTGCAACTTTCTTTTTAAAAAACATCTTGGGATTTCTTTGGAATATTATGTGCAATTAAGTGTGCAGTATATTCAATATATAGCGGAAATTCCCGTGTTGCGTTTTCATATCACTTGAGTGTATATACATAAATCGGTGGTACATTCTCAAATACTGCTGTTTTCTTACTTTACTTTTAATACGTGGTTCCTCTACTCCAGCCTTCAAACGTTCTGAGTATTTAATCACCCTTAGGCTATGTTGTCTTCTTTATTTTTTAAATCTAGTCGTTTGACTCTTACTTGTGATGCGTAGTAGGCTTCATAACCTCTGTTCCCAACACAATTTCATTTTGTTTATTTCGTGCATTGTTTTCTCGTTTAGGTCAAAGCATTTTGTTAGAAACTGGATTGGTATGAAAATACCTCATTGAAGGTTCCATATTCTCCGTCATATGTGTACTATCAAATTGCTGACATTTTTAATATTTTGAGTGCTGCTCAAACCGAGGCTAGAGGGAGTGAATGGTAGCAAACATGCTTTACTACCGTTCATGAACAGTCTAAAAAAAACAGAGACTGCAATATATTCATATTTATCTTTTACAAATGTCTCCTACTGTCAACTCACTGAGTACTTAAAATATGGCTTTCTTTGCTTTAATTTTTTATTTTCATAAATACATGATCATCTATGTGTTTTACTTATATTGCCAATTAATGCTGCCTTGATTGTTAGAGAATATAACCTGGCGGAAATGTCTTTATTTACACGGTTCCGTTTTACTGGGATGGCGATAGGGTAGGAGTGAGATTTGGTGCACCCTAGAACCTAATAATACCAGTCGATAAGTAGAGTAGTATTATTGCTGTTATGCGGCGTCTGTTTCTGCCAACTTGTTTTTACTTTTCAGACACAATTTAAATAGTTCCTGAATATACATCAGTGAAACAAACATTTTTAGCGGTGAAAATCCGTTTTTAAAGTTGGGTGACAAATAAAACAAAATCAAATACGAACGTTGTTTTTGATAGGCCATTTTCAAGGCAAAATACTGCTTCATAAACATGTGAGGAAGCTACACTTTTGTTTTAGAAATGTGCTCCAAACAACAGCATATATGTAATTTTCTCCTCAAAACATTAGAAGACCATTTAATAGAGCATAATCATCTAGCGTACGTCATTCTCTCGATGTAGTAGTGAGACACGACATACACATTACATAGCATCAATGTTTCACTCAAAGTATAAGTAAGATACTGTAACACAGTATTACATCCAAATTACATAGCATCACTAGCTATTGCCTCCCTCAAGGTATTAGTAAGACACTGCAAATAATTACATAGCATCTCAAGCTAATGTTCCATCTAAGGGTATTAGTGAGACATTGTAATTGAGCAGTACATCATAATTACGTAGCATCTCAAACAAATGTTCCACTCAAGGTATTAGTGAGACACTGTACTAGAGCAGTACATCATATTACATAGTCTCAAGATAATGTTTCCCTCACGGTATTAGTGAGACACTATAATGGAGTTGTACATCATAATTACAGAGCATCTCAAGCTAATGTTCCCCTCAAGGTAGTAGTGAGACACTGTACTAGAGTAGTACATCATAATGACATAGAATCTCAAGCTAGTGTTCCCCATAACGTATTACTAAGACACTGTAATAGAGTAGTACATACAAATTATCTAGCATCACTAGCTAATGTCCCCCACAACGTATTAGTAAGACACTGTAATAGAGTAGTACATCCAAATTACATAGCATCACTAGCTAATGTCCCCATCAAAGTATTAGTAAGACACTGTAATAGAGTAGTACATAGGAATTACTTGGCATCTCTAGCTAGTTTTCCTTCGCTGTAATATAGTCGTACATACAAAGGACATAGCTTCACTAGCTAGTGTTCCCCTCAAGGCATTAGTAAGACACTGTAATATAATAGTACATCAGAATTACATATCATCTCAAGCTAGTGTTCCCCACAATGTTTTAGTAAGACACTGTAATAAAGCATTACATCCAAATTACATAGCTTCACTAGCTAATGTCCCCCTCAAAGTATTAGTAAGACACTGTACTAGAGTAGTACATCCAAATTACATAGCATCTCTAGCTAGTTTTCCTTCGCTGTAATAGAGTCGTACATACAAATTACATAGCATCACTAGCTAATGTCCCCATGAAGGTATTAGTAAAACACTGTAATAGAGTAGTACATACAAATTACATAGCATCACTAGCTAATGTCCCCATGAAGGTATTAGTAAAACACTGTAATAGAGTAGTACATATAAATTACATAGCCTCACTAGCTAATACCACCCTCAAAGTATTAGTAAGACACTGTAATAAAGCATTACATCCAAATTACACAGCATCACTAGCTAATGTCCCCCTCAAGGTATTAGTAAAACACTGTAATATAGTAGTACATCCGAATTACATATCTCTAGCTAGTATTCCCCTAGCTGTAATAGAGTTGCCCATCCAAAGTAAATAGTATCTCTAGGAAGTGTTCCTCTCGAGGTATTAGTAAGACACCGTAATACAGTATAAAATCCAAATTACATCTCTTGCTAGTGTTCCCTCTCTATGATAGAATCGTACATCCAAATTCCATAACTTCGTAGCTAGTATTCCCTCGAAGTATTAGTATGACATTAATAGATTAGTATATATAAATTACATTTCGATTTGTTGATACGCTAGTGGTATTCCCAGTAACTGAGCGATTCCGTACTGTCAAATTCCGTAGCACCAACCGGAAACAGTTTATACCAGGTCATGGTGTGCTGACTCAAATCAAGATTGTCCAGTTTAACAACAGCCTCGCCCAGACACAGTTTCTTATCGAATGTTTTCGGTTTTTCCCAAACATTTACCTGGAAATAAAATAAAAAAAAACGTATATTGCGCGCTGAATTGCAGAACACATAACTGCAAAACACAAGTGTAGAAGTATAAGATGTTGGTGCATCTTTAATTTTAGAATAACATTTCAGGTGGTGGTTTGGTTTTGTGCCCACATCAAACATCTTGTGGGCGCGATTTGAAAACGCATCAATAGAAAGTGTCGTAGGCCTGGTTTTGATCTTGAATATATAAAGCCGCTGAAGAAATACAAATAGCATTTATTCAAAATGATATATAGGGTCCTATAGAAACCACAGCGTCCGAACGCAATGGCATCGTAGGTCCGCACTGTACTGCAAACAAGGACTAGAAACTACAATGAAAGAGACAAAAAACAACAGAAAGGGTGGTGAAGACAGGGTTACCGACTTGGAACGGTCAGTAGGCAATAAGGCCTACTGGTTAGCTTGAATCGATTTTATATGCGCACAATCCTCGCTATTATCCTACGAGTATACAGCATGTAAAATATAACTGGCAAATTTGCAACTTGGTTAGAAGAGAATGGTCTACATATGTACTACCTTTATACAACGTCCATGTATGTTACAAGCGGAATATTTGATTGTTTTTCGGAATATGGGATCGTAGCTCATCCGGACTGTCTGTGTTTTCTTCTTCTGTACTGTTTTTGATCCCTCCACTAAATAAGTTTTCACATAAGTGTCTGAAATAATATGTATAGTCAATGAAACATGTAGCATTTCATAAGGGTTGTTGAATACGTATTATGAAACAAATCTTTTATTTAAAACAGCTCTAAATCACATAGAAAAGGTTGAACGAATTATAAAAATACCGCAACAAATAAAGGAGAAATGACCTTTTGAACACTTTGCAAAAAAGCATAAATGGAAGCGACAATTTAGATTAATGACGCCATCATGCACTTTTACCATATATAATATACTACTCAAAATTTGCTAAGGATCACTTTTATTATTCAATATAATTTTATTAGAAATTAATTCACAATAACGATATTAATTTCATTGATACTTCAACAATTCCACAATTTGAATTAAGTCATGAGATCACATGACCATACACTGACCTAAATAATTTCATGTAAAATAGAAATAATGCGATTTATTTTAGCAAGAAATCTAGACAGCAAAAAAGTGATCCTTAGCACATTTTGAATAGTATATATTGATATTAATACTCATTTATAGCAAAGACTGTAAAATCATAAAATCATCAATATATACATTTTACACTTGTATATTTCCTTCATATAACTGCTGATTTTATTACCTTATAGCGACTTTATCAATATGTTATATATGGTAAAATATTTTGATGACGTCATCATTCTTAGGTTGCCGCCTACATTTATGTATCTTTGCACATTTTCATCTCTTGGATTTTATAATATTTTGATATTGACACGTTTGCTTTTAAATAAAAACAAAGAGTACAAAAGTGGAAATTTGGAACTGTTGTTTGAGAATAGTGCAACACATTTCCTTTAAGCAAAGTCACTTGATACTGTCAAAGGCATTGCATAATTCATAATTTAATACTGAATAATAATATTCCTTGTCCTAATAACAACTTTCGAATTAGTTGCTTTATGTGATGTTGTCTCCCTAAAGGTGACATTTCAGGGAAATATATAAGGTCATCATCCGGTTAAGGACTAATTAAAACTGTTTTATATCAAAAAGTTTCAAACCTGGAGCAGCGGAAAGTCCAATCTTAAGGAGACCCTTCACAACAACAATGTCAATCTCCAGTTGCCCTTTAGATACCATAAATCCCATCTTAATATCACCAGTCACCTTCGTCTCTACAATAACATATCAGTACATACAAAAGTCGAACAGAAAATGTGGCATTCGTAGAACGCAGTCGATCAAAGGCACATATTCAAAACTAACAACAAGGAGAAAAACAAGTACACGACATCACAAACATAACAGGGTTGTCGCCTTGGAACGGTCAGTGGCAAAAACAAAAACAAAAAAACGCTAAGAGTTGACAACAGGTTCTAGGAGGCAACGGGACAGTGTAAATAAAGAAAACTCCGCCAGGCTATATCCTCTAACAAACAATGCCTCACATAAATAGACCTCATGTATATATGATTATAAAAATAGCATAGAAAGTCACAAAGCAAGTACTCAATGACTTGGCAGATCCCAAAACAATATTAGAATAAACAAGTAATGGCACGACAAGACAACGTTACCTTCCTTTTCAGGATTCAGGAGGTAGACGTCATAAAAGGGCCCATAATGTGTTCGGTCATCGCATAATCATAGAGGAAAACATAGTGGTGAACTGCCAATGGTCCAACCATTAACACGCCATGCGTTGCACGAGTATAGTGGCATACCATAACCTCTTTTGATACATTTTATAACAAATTTGACAAAGACTGTATGAAATTGTTCATGACCCAATATCGTACTAAGTTTGTAAATCACGTCGCCATAGAAGTCAGGTTGTGATAGTCCTTGTCTCAGAAGAGTTCTCCATTTTTTAAATTTGAAAATCAGGGTTACAATAATACAGCTATGCAAAGTTTTGTCAAAGTTTATGGGAACGGTATCCCTGACGGAATAGCGTTTCAGTTATACAATGGTTACACATGATCTTCAACTCCGACTACAAGCTCTAGAAATACGAACATGCGGAGAAACATATACACCATAAGACGTTTGGGGAACAATCCCGTGTAACCGGGGATAATTATCGATGTCAAACTAAAATCGTCTCTCATCTCATAGATTTGGCTTATTCTTTCTCCAGTTTGAATCGAGAGAAAAAGCGACAGTATCAGACATAAGCTTCGTAGAGTTGTAGTCCATCAGGACATATATTTTTTAACCATCTTTTGTAGCAATACAAACACATATTTGCAAAAAGAGGTGCACAGTCCGTACCAATTGGGACAACTTTAAACCCCATCTATATATCTTTAGATACTTTATTCTCTACAAAAACATAAACTCCATTTCAATATCACCAGACACGGTTGTCTTTACAGAAAAAATACAATATTCCAATAGGATGTATCGAACAAAGAAAATGTAGATCTAGCATTTACAGGTCACAATCAAAACAAAACACGCATTTAATTAAAACAACAGTAACAAGGGAAAATAGAAGCAAAGTTTGCAATACCACATATATAAAGTATACAAATAGAAAGAATCAATGTACACCGGAATGCAATGTCTTTACACGAACAAACCAGATACTGAAATGCCGAATTCATATGAAACGCTGTTAGGGACACATCCATTGCAAGAGTTAGCTTACTAAATTTAGCAAATATGGTAGTCATTTAAACACAGAAATGCTTTTGAATGGACGACAATATTTAATAACATGTTTATAATGGTTTAGAAACATTTAAATACTATATATATCTGTAACTGTGACTGCCATAAACTAGATTGTAATGATAAATACACATTCATATACTGTGTTTATGATATGGAAACTATTGTGAAATTATGACATTCGAATGTTGAATCATGTTTGATATTCACTCATATACATATTCCGCTATTAATAGTAGTTGGCTTACCAAATGAGGGTTTAGGAGCTACTTGCCCTGGACCCAGTAATGAGGTTATATCATCGCCATCTGGGGCTGGTCTGTCTGGATTTGTGCTCGTCGGTCTTGTGAATGGAATAAATACCTTTACAATCGAATATTTAAAAGTACGATGTAAAGTACAATGAATTCCAAGCACGCGATGGATTTAAAGTACATATATGTTGCAAACGTTGAATTTCAAGTACAAATATGTTACAAACGTAAATCAAACTTTTTCTCAACTGTTTAAACTTTATAATATTGAGATAATCTCAATACCTTTGTCCAAATAAATTCAAACCCAAAGGGTTTTACGTATATTTTAAAGGGTTTGAGAGTATTTCATTTGCAAACATTTAACACTCGAACTTTATTTTTATATCTACCTAATATAAACGATTACGAGTTTTGTCCGTAAGTCCGTAGACTCGTGAAACTATTCTCCTTATACATCAGTTATAATAACATCAAGAACCAGATCACCGTAAAGTTAATTTATTTTTTCCAAAATGTACGTACTCAAACGTTATAGCATATTATTATCATCATGCCACTGACGGTTAACGCGATTTTTGTTATATTTTGACCTTATGTTTTGAAGTAAGATCAGCCCATTCATAAGTATCATCATAATGACCTACCCACCTAACTCGGGGACTAGGTTCCGACTCCGCCACCTTTCAAGCCAAGCATAATATATGTAATCCATATGTTATTTTAATCACGTGATTTGATTTCCTGTTTGTTCATTGTCATGTTCACATTGTTATGAATATTACGACAATAAAACATTCTATTTTATTCTATTCTATTCTGTTGGCATAGAGAAGTATTTTATTTTAACAGTTGTGTGATAGAGAATTATTTGAATTAAGGGTCGCTGACTACTATAGCTGAGCACAATCTTTCGGTCAAGTATTTTATTTACGGATCTCTGCACACCATGACGTAGCATTTTGTCTTGGTGAAGTATCTGAGTTAGGTTCTCAGTCCATAATTGTTAAACATAATGTCAGGAAAGATGATTTATTGTGCGGTTCTTATCATTTTGTCTTTGAGAAGCATTCGAGTTCGGGTCTCTGTTCATCAAAGTTAATTAATATGCACTGAGAAGTTTTTAACTTTTTGCCTTGGCGACATTGGCGCATAAGCACTCCATTATGGATGTACATGATGCCATGGATAACTAATTTATTGACGCGTTTCCATTCATCAAAGCTTAGGATGACGTCACGGATACGTATTTTCTCTTCTTGTTTCCGTTAATCTAAGCTTATCATGTTGTCTTGAAGTTTCTATCCGTGTGGTCTCCATCCATTACAGCAAAGCACTATGCTAATGAGCACTTTGCTAATGGAGACTTATTTACTGGACTTCGTCAGAGACTATATTCTAATCTCGTTTTCTAATTTTGAAGCCAAACGTCTATGCAATTTAACATGGGAATAACAAGTTAAAAACATCCCATCCTGTATCAAATATTTCCGATATGAATCTAAAAATTAACGTCTGGACCTTAGACAATTTAGATGAAATTGAAGACAGCGTACGTCAGGGTTAGGGTGACGTGATCAAGCTTATACGTCAAGGTTAGGGTGACGTGATCAAGTTTATACGTCAGGGTTAGGGTGACGTGATCAAGTTTATACGTCAGGGTTAGGGTGACGTCACGTGATCAAGTTTATGACGTGCTGCTCATTGCATACAACTGGGTTGAAGTGATCATGTGATTATGTGAGCATGTAATCAATATCTTTTTATATTATATATTCTGTGATGACTTATAGAAATTTCCCAGTTTGAGAAAATCTATAACATATCCCTTCCTCGCTTAGTGCGCAAGATAGCACAGTAGCCAAATGTTATGAACTAAACGAAAGACGTCACGACATTACGTCACGAATTGACGTCATGATATTACTCCGCGCTGTCGCCAAAGGAGTGACAGAAGAAGGAATACTTGTGTCAAAAGACGATTGGAAAGAAATTCATCACAGAATATATATTATATAGTTTAATTAACATTTTTGTCGTGATACGGAAAATAATTCACTCGTGAGAAATATTCTTGCGATATAGAAACTCGTGCGAAAACGCACTCGTTTCTATATCGCAAGAATCTTTCTCATTCGGGAATTATTTCCCGTATCACTATACAGAGAATAATACATGGGTATTTTCATATCACACACTATATCAGGCCTGAGACGCCATATTATCAGACCGAGAGCTTTAATGGTGTGGTATGAAAACACACATGTTTTAATCTATTTATCAAAAACATGTACTACAGTTTTGTTGAAATGTTAATTTCAGCACACTTACTATGCTGTTTACAAGGGAGAACAAATAATGTTATTAATATATCTAGTCCATTCTGATGTGTTTATGTATGTCGCGTAAGTGGTACACACATTATTTTTTTTCCGAAACTTGATTGAAAATGAATGCCATTGAATTTGAAATGTTCTAATCAAGAAAATGAATGGTCATAAGTTGTTATTTCATCCACGGATAATGATTCTATAGCCAATAATCTGCCGCGTAAACAGGATAGAAGTAACGAATGAAACGCAGACAACAAACCATACGCGAGACAAATCGTATACAGCGTATAACTAATAGGTAATTTCCGTATCACTTCGGTAAAAAGATCGTCATTCGGTTATTTCCGTGATATGACAATTTTTACCCTTTATTTCACCCGTGTGATAAAGCTTTATTGCCGGGCAATGAAATCCTGACTGATATGACTAGCTAGGTCAATGTCGTATCGTATATTCAAAAACAACATATAGACAAGTATATGATAAAATGGAGATATATGCCACTGAGGGTCATTTTCATCCATAGCAAAATACATTATTAAGGTGTAATGTTTCACGGAATATCAGTACATATTATGACTTTTACGTCCGTCCAAAAATACTAGCCTAATACCCAGGAGAGGTATTTGACTGTCGCCTTTACCCTCCATAAAAGCAGAGATCTAAGTCGAGATTGGACACTTACTCAAATCTGCCATAATCTCGTATGACACAAGGTAAAACCGCAAAATCTCGTTCTGCATTTTCCCGTCTTATATTTAAGTCAGAAAGAATATAATGATATCTATACACAGAGGATATAATTCTCTTTAAGTCGAGACCAGTTGTAGACTCCTGCTGGGAACAATTACGAAGATCTGTACAGTTACAATGCAAGAGCATGCGTGAAATTTGTTACGTCTCCGATAAAAACAAGTATATAATGTCATGAGGAGTATCCAACATAAAGGCCGTTTCCGTCTATTATAACCCAGCATAATGCCAATTGGATATACTTGACTTAAATGATTGGATATCTGTCATGGCGTAGTTAACTGTTTTATAATAGATATATTAGATAACTTACGGGTCGCCTTCTTCGTCAAAATCGCCAAAAAACTCTGATGAAGTGTTAGACCTGCTCAATGGATGTGGTGGAGCAAGTAAATCGTATCTCTCTGCAATGATCAACAACAATATTATCAATTGTGTTTGCCATTGACCGTTCCGAGGCGGCATCCCTATGATCAACCCTTTTGTTCGTGGTGGCACATACTTTAGTTCCAAATTATTGTTTATACTTGTAATTATTGTTCGTTTAAAATGCGTGTTTTTGATTAACTGCGTTTTGTGAATGATATATTTCATGTTCGACTATTTTTTATACTTTGATCAACTAAAGGCATTTATTTTGCCAATGTGTAAGTATGTCGTTTTACTTTAATGTTCTGAATATGTTTTACTATTCCTTTTGACAAATTGGAACATAAGCGAGGGATGATCCAGAAAACTGGTGAATAGTCTGTAAGAAGCTCGGTTTTCAGATATAATTGCTTCACTTTCAGAATAATTACGACTAATCTTGAAAATGCAAATGAACATGAATATGTTGTTCTCCGAATACATGTTAAACATTTACATGTACCTCGATGCATTTCGAATGATCTGCGGGGTATATTTTGTGGCGGGACTTCCAGTGCTTTAGTTCTAATGATGTCATTGTAACTCTGACTTCTGGTAACAGTTGTATCTAATAAATGACCTGAAAAGAGAAACATAATCTGATATCGAAATGTACATTACATTTCCCCCAAAGAACTTAACATATGACTAATTAACAGCAGTGTATGCCCATTAACTATCTTACAAATGTATATTGGTAGAAAACAGTCTTTCGAAACTGTTTAGTTTTTAATAAAAAAAATGCTTTTGAAACAAATGCATGATTTTTCTCGACATAGGACCATTAGTATGGCCTTTATAATCTTTATAAAAACATGCTAAACAGGACTCATTGCTTTGTCTTCTTATCCCATTGAGACATATTTTGCAAATGTTGTAGTCTTTAAACTATTGCCTACTTTCGGGTTTCTCGCCGTGATGTCCCATAATTAAGGATGAAGACAGTCGAGCCACGGCTCCAATCTTTTTCTTTAACAAACTTGCGAAACTTCTCTTGTGGACTGAAAAAGGATGGAATGATATACAATTATACATACTGTAGTTTCAAATAACACAGTTCAACTACAACCAGACTCTTGGTTTATGCTTTTAATGAAGAAGTCCTTTTTTTTTTAAAATTGTGGAAACATGTATTAAATGTTCCTCACTATTATCGCCCAAAGAATCAGTAATGCGAGTCATACTGATTGTATTGTTTTGGTAAAATGATTCCTTACATTTTAGAGCAGCAAAATTATGGTTATCATATTGCCAGTATTCAAATTATGATATGTGATTCGAATGAGATTAAACGCTAAACTATCGTAACTTTATACAAATTAAAAAATAAAATACGTTAGTTTCGAGTTAAGCCATACGAGTTGACCAAGGCAACAGTTATTAATCGCATGTTTATAATAGACAATAGGGTTAGAGTGAGGTCTGGTGACCGTAGAAACTGGTATAAATCCCAGCGGCCTTTTTTGCCACTGACCGTTCCAAGTCGGTAGACCTATTGTCAACCCTTTTGGGTTTGTAATGTCACATATCTTGCCTGTTATTGATCCTTGTAATTGTTGGTTGATTCATGCATATTTTATGTTGACTGTTATCCTTGAATGCTACATTTCCTGTTCGAGATTTATACCTACTCTATAATAAAACATATACAGAAAAACGTCCGGAGCGACAATTGCCAACAATATGCCTGTTGTTGCTATCATGGATATCGAAACCGAAGTCATGCGAAATTTGAGGTTAATAGAGACACACGATAAGATTGAAAATGACACGAGACATAAGTACACATGTGCGTTAACCGTTTAAAAATGCATTTAACCGTTTTTGACTGATGGCCAATTTGAATGTGTTCCAAAGTCTTATTCAATGACGGTCTTGAGTCTTTAAAGAAGAATGCAAATCATTTCAAATTGATGATTAAAATAGTGTGAGGACATGGTACTGGAAAGTTGGAAAAAAGAACAGTATTTTGCACCGTATGTCCCCTGAGACCATCTTGGATTTTGAAGAGTGGAGATCGAACTCAATTAAGGAAAGTGTAAGAATGGTGCTCTAAAAAGTGTGATCACAAATGTTTGAAAACTTCACAATGGTATTTTCCAACATATTCCCACTTGCAGACATCTTTAATGTTTTGCGGATTAAACGTATTAATTAAACACAGTTTTACTTTTTTTGTTCATGATCGACCGCTCACTGTTTTGAATGTCTAACACGAACCTAAAACCTTTAAGACACTAAATTAAAAGCTAAACTGTTTTTGTAACCGGTCATTTAATAATGTATACTTACAATCATGTCCTGGACTCATTGGCGAATGCAGTGGGGACGACTGTGATGAGCATATCATATCTGATCTGTCATGACCTACAACAGTTAACATTATTTAAAAAAAGAGTATGATAATGGACCTTTGGAAACGGCCGAGCACGACACATACGAAATATTGCAGTCTCGGTTTGATTGAGACTGTTCATGAGTGGTAGTGAAATATGCTAGCTACCGCTCACGCCCTCTAGCCCCGGGTTGAGCAGAACTCAATATTCATAAAATCAACAGCACAAAATTTTAACCATCCCGAAGATGGCATGCATATGGCGGTGGACATGGAGTTATCCTTCTTTAACGTATTCCCCATGTCGTACGGCGTATGGTCCCAGTATCTAATAAAATGAAATGCCCCGAAGAGCGAAATAAACATAACCCTTCACACCAATAAGCAAGGCAAAAAATATATAAAGGAATTTTTAATTATCTGCTGAGTCAGTAATTGGTGAAACAGTGATTACCTCATGGCGCCGCCTTAAGTAGTCAGAAACATTTGAAATGTTCCGATATATACTGTGATATAGTCTCGATCATTCAGACCTCTCGCGAGACTTCTCTCAAAGAAGTCCAAACGATGGTCTGGAGTAAAGCTTCTTTAAAAATTTTGACATCAAAACGAGGTGTGGACAAAAAAAAATCACCGGCCTCTGATTGGTCAACTTCAGTTTGTTATTGAAATCCTTGGGAATCACCCCTTACGTCACGACGGCGTCAAACAATACGTGACGTTACGCGCAATGTTGTGCAATAAAATTACTCCAAACATAGTCAGCGGATCACGATTAATCCTAAAAATTAAATTTTAAACATCATTCTGTAAGATTATATTATGTTTTAGAGAAACTACAATAAACGAAGTTTATTGTATATTTAATAAGGACGTACACACATCCCATTGGAACTAATGTTGCGCGTAATTCAACGTGCACTTTGATGTTGCAATCAAAATGACGTCACGTCGCAGTCAGTTTTGACGGTAGGCGCCGTCTATCGGTCAATGTTTTTTAAAGAACAGTGAGTCCAGACGCTCGCTAGCGCTCGCAGTCAGCTTGAGTGAGTCTGGATGATAGAGACTAACTGTGATACAGATGTATTAATCTTTGAAATGAATTAAACAGGTCTATGAATTTCGAATGCAGCAGGACACATTCTGCCATTTTTTGTGGTAGGGCAAAACCTTTTATTCCTTAGATAAGCCTAGTCAGTATAATATTATAAGTAAATCTCTACTTTCTTTACTTGGTTAGGGTTAATATCATGTTAATATCATCGTTTTTGTCATTAAGTTCAAATTGTGCGAATCTTTCGATAATGTAAACCAAGTTAAGCTAATCCCTTAAGCTGAGGTAAACTTACCTCATTAAAACCGAATCTGCAGCTATTCTCTCTTTGTTGTTTCCAAGCAATCCTCTTTTCAGTATGTATTTTCTACAGAGTTAATATTGTACAACCATGTTTTGTTTTAACAAGAAGAACCATTCCAGATACAGCGACATGCTGGGACACGAAACGATAACACCTTCTTTTTACTTACGTTTATGATATGTTATACTATAAAAAAAGTTCCTATTCTTTGTTAAACTTTGTGAAACGAGTTCAGACATTTTGACTCAAAATAAGGGTTATGAGATCCTCAATTTTTACATAAAATGTATTGTTAAATGAGCAATTGAGAGCAAAGTCATACCAGGACTGCGTCCACAGATCAGTTCCTTTATCTTGTCATGCGCAGGTGTGACAGTCTGCTGTGTGGGGTCGACTTTTGTTGATACCGACGATCTTGGGGATGGGTTTCGGCTACTTGGGTAGATGCTAGACGCATCTAGAGAATTCACAGGACTGATAGCAGACGTGTCGGACAAAGTAAACGACTTTTTCCTACAAAAATTGTAATTTACTTTGACATAGAAGTTCAGCTCACAAAAGCCATATTCATACTCACTCATTAGAAAACTGCTGAGTCTATAGGAAATGAATATATAGGTAAGTGGTATGCGCTATGTTTTGTTCTCAATGACACAACGTTGTTACTACAGAGAAGCACTGTGTCTCAAGTAATATTAGATGTTTTAACCGACACCATTTTTGTATTGACCTCGCCACTATATTAAAGGACCATAATAGGCTGTTAAAATGCTCATGATTTTCAAATTTCTTAAATATTATAGCTTGCCAATTGTCTATATATATATGATTCCTGACAGTATATACGCAATTTTATAGGTTCGTAGGGTTTTAATCTTTTTATAATAACTGTTGTGTAATTAATTCATTGTATAATGAACAACTGGACTATACGTTTTTAAAATACTTTATATTACATTTTGTCAGAATTTGGTAAACGAATTTATACAGCCATTTATTGCTTGTAATTTTTAAGTATGCATTCGATTTCCAAACAGACTCAACGTTAAACAACATCATATCTGATACCTATCAGGTAGAGGTGAACTATTGTCGTCATGATCTTCCAGGTGATAACACATTGGTGTATTGTCTGTCTTCGCCTCAGTCAAATCCAGTAACACCTCTCCAAGAAACTCGTCCTCATTCTCCTTGAAATTCCAAATAGTGACCTCTAGCGACAAATGTTTGACCTAAAACAATGTAAAAAGGTAGTCCAATAGGATGTATCACGTCTCGTTTTGCACGCAGTTTTGGTTTTATTGTTTGGGGCGCTTGTTTCAGCCAAAGGTTTTTCTGCAGTAACTCGAGCAATTTAAATAATACGTAATCAGTCATATATCACTAGAACTGGCATTTTTAGTGGTAAATAAAACTACTTTACTTTTGAAAATCAGTTGAGAAATAAATATTTTACAGCCAAAATGATTTTTGATGGGGCTTTTCCTATGAAAATTCCTTGTTGGTGGGACAGCAGAAAATTACAAAATGTCAAATAACTTCAGTAAAACTTGATATTTTGTTATAAAACGTTCAGGGTGTCTTAATGTAGTAATATCCAACAATTTAAAAATATTTTTGAATAAAAAATCTAAAAATATATATTTTTCGAATTTTTCATGCAGCAGAATTTTGCATTGAAAATGACCCATCAAAATCAACTTTCGCACATGAAATTTTTATTTCTCAACCGATTTTGAAAAGTAAGGTATTTTTATTTACCACTAAAAATGTCTGTTCCACTGATATATAACTTATATAGGTAGTAGATTAATTTTATCTTAAAAGTCCAAAAAACCTTTGGCTGAAACAAGCGCCCCAAACAATAGTAACTTGATGAGGTCTATTCCATGGAATCATCATCAGTACTATGTTGAATGCATATTTTATAGTATATCTGGTTTAATATGTGTTTAATTGTTTAATAATTATAATTGAATGACTAAAGCATACTAATGCTTTATCAATAAAAATATATATTTAGATCTTCGCGGTTAAACATTTTTGATATTTCCTCCATATTAAACATTACCGTTAATCAAAATCGGTCGAATATATTAATATCTGACCTCGTCCGCTGATATATCGGGGAATACAAATGTTTCGTTCCAGTCGGGATCCGATGTGTTGAATTTGATTGCGCTTTCCTTCGAATCGTACAGCCTACAAGTACAATATATGACATAATTATGATTCATAGAAAACATTTAACAGGAAAAACAATTTCTCCTTTCCTACTTTTTAGTTATACAAAGGTTACGAATATTAATGTCCTCAAATCGAAAAACGAACAAGTTGAGAAACATTTACCCCGTAAGATGTTGCTCTGGGAACATCCCCATCGAAATAGGGATAACTAACGATATCAAATTTAAAATCATTTCTCTTATCTTAAAATTTGCTTATCATTTCTCCATTTTCAGTTGAAAGATTCGAGAAAAGAAGCCTCATTATGAGAAATATTGGCGCTGTGAAGTTTTTTTTAGAGTGTATATTATTTACCATAGTAGAAAAGAAAGGGTTGTCAATATGTAATATATCATCAAAATATCGAGAGGTGTCATTAAAAACTTCGGTCGCATCTGCCTGAGTATCTGATGAAAGACTCAAAAATGTTATGTCTTTCATAGCAATGCAAAAACAAGTTTGCGACAAAAAGTGCACAGTTAACTATACCTGACGAACTATCTAAACGGATTATGAGTGCTTCACAAAGTTCTTGGCAAGTGAACATAGTGTAATTGTCTAAACTGCCGTTAGTAACAAACACTTTAGTTCTTTCTCTAGAAAATTCTTTTGAATAAGAGCATTAACCTTGTCGTTAATAAGGTTTAGCGGTAAAGTTGTATATACTGCTTAGTCATAATTGCTTACAGTTGAGAATTACCGTTTATTGCAATTTTATCAAGAACATCTCCTGAATTTTTTATAGACCAAAACGAATTAATTCCCAGGTTTTCATACGCTTTAGCACAATAACGTTTGACGTGATCTTTAACGGACAAAAAGTTAAAAGTGTAACGCGTACCGAGCGGTCTTCTATGATTGAGCCGCAAAATGCAATGCGATTGTTCCCATTATGTACAGATTAGCTACTTGCTCGAATAAAATGATTATTAACAAACAACGAATGAACCAATATAATTAACAGAATGAGCAACTATGATCACAAAATGTTTGTGTTAAATTGCTGTGTGGCAAATAATCTCACTAGTCTTCACTGCTGACAATATGGGGCTCGCTCTATTCGGGCTACCTCACAAGGCCGTCCACAGTTACAACTAGAAGGTTCTTACCAATTGCTCTTTCTACTGCAATCAGAATCACTTCCAAATTCGTCCGGCTTATTCAGCTTCAGAGCAACAACGAAAAAAAATCGTGATTGGTCTATGCATTTGATTGGTTCGATTTCAATCCGTTTTGTGAAACAAGAAATCAACCGAAAATTATAACATACGCAAGTGGACCGTTTTGCACGAACAGTGATAATTAAAGACGAATACAAAATCGTCACAAAAATGTGGACATATTTGTAGTGGTGCTGTATGTAGTTCCCTTTTCGGGTCAGTAATCATTCTCTCTGATAAATAGTTCTAACTATTGACTTCTAAGGAATTAAATAGTTGTATACTGTTTTTTATAGCTCTCTTTTGTTAACGTATTTCAGCTCTTTTTTGTTAACGTATGTCAGCAAAGTGCTGTGCTTTAAGTGCAAGTCAAAATTATTAATATGACCTCCAACATATGTTTTAAGTGAATATATGTGACATTACTGAGGCTCATGTATATGATGAGTTTGCGTCCAATCTACCCAAAGGTTCTAGTGACAAATTGTCTTTTGAAGGTCTAGATATCCAAGTTGTCACTACCAATTTGACCGCAGAGAAATGGTTTCTCCAGGTTCAGGCAACTTGAAGCAGACCGTTACTTCTAATGACGAAAACCTTGGTAAAACCAAATTGGTCAAACACAAAAGCGTATAGAAAGATTGTAGATCGCTTTAAAATATTTCTCTCAGAGCATACCTCCTAGCAATGGGTCCGTCAATATGTTAAGGAAATGTTGTCGACCGGTGTGATTAAAGAATCCGACACCCTCTTATTTTCCAATGATAAAAAAAACTAGTATAGTTTGTATACTTGGCGATAATAGAAGGCGAGAACCCAAAAATGTGCGTTTATGCTTCCATGTTTTTGAGTCGAAAGTCGATTCTAAGTATTGGAGTAAGTTAGATCTCCACATAGTTTACTCTCAAGTTGGATGCGGAAGAGGACACTGCTAAATTTGGGATTATGGCTTCTACAAAATGGAACAAATGGGGTTTGGCTTAACCAATGCCCCAGTCACTATTTAATGACCTTATGGAGAAGTTTAGTTTATGCGCGATATGCACTTACGAGGCACTTAATAGAATGCCTCGTCTTTTAAGACGACCTTCTCATATGTTTTAATGCGTTTGCATAACATAAGGAGGAGCGTACTGAATCTGTATTTCAACATCTCGCCCATAATACATATCCAAATATAAATTAATGCAGTCGCTTGTGACGTACCTTTGCAATGTCCTTACCAGGACATTAACCGACAAACTCATATCTGAAATCAATATGCTTGTGTGTGTGCGTGCGTGCTTGCGCGCGTGCGTGTTTGTGTGTATATATAATGCATATTAAAACGATACCTTTTACAAAACCAATAACCAATAACCAATACAAACCAATAACAACTTACGTTCTGTGCGGTAGTAGGTGTAGCATGGCCAGTGGGTTAGGACCCCTTGTGTTCTCTCCTCCCTGGCTATCTCCACCCTGAGACAAGATATCTTCACCTCTGGTTAGGACCACCAGTAGGCACTGACATTTCATGTCGTAATCCAGCTGTATCCAGATCACACCGCTTATATTCTTTACCTCGCGTTTAATTTCAAGCTAGTTGAAATAGACAGGATAACATGATATTCCCGGGCATCATACACGCTTGGTTTGGTTTTATAGATTCAAAGCATCGCCAATATTAAAAAATACCTATTTTAAAACTCACACACATATATGTATATATATATATATATATAGGGAGAACAATTTGTGAACTACCAAGGACAGACAACCTTCGGACGAACTACGGCAGGGCGCCTAGCTATGACGAGAGATACACAGAAATCAAGCGTATGCATTCACTTCCTAAAGAGGATAGCTGCAACACACGCTAATAAACTGTATCTCTACATCATAACCCATTCGTCTGGAGGCACAGTTAACATATAGACGCATACATACATACAATTATAGCTCATATGAGTGGGCCACATTTAAGCATTCATCCACACACAGCTATATTGAAACAGTGACAATGAAAGGTGCCGGATTTTGGGGATACTGTGAATTCAGTAAATATATTCAGTAAATATATTAATGGGAGATAATTTTAACTCACTACGGCAACTTTCGACACTTGGGATCTCGTAAGAGATTCACGTTCACAAAACAAAATTATATATAGGAAGAAGTATTTGTGAACTACCAAGGACAAATATATATATACTGAAAGGAAAAAAGAAACGCATAATCAAAAAATTGCCTATACTACACTATTATATACACCCAATTCCGCGTAATATTCCAGATATATTTCAACGTGTTTTGTACAAAAAGGGGCTACAACTAATTACAGAAAGGACAACTCTGTCATGTAGTAGACATTTTAATCAAAGTATACTTTTTTACACGAAATTCATAAACGTTGAAGTTTCGCTTGAAAAAGTCAAGCCATTTCAGTATTATGTTTAATGTTAAGAGATTGCTAAGTTTAAAGCCGACGTTTGCTCACCTGCTTGAGCCAAATGCGCATTCTGTCGATAATGAAACTTTAAAGGGATAACCTTTGGTGTGTTCGGTGCTTTTTAAACCCTCTTTCCGAAAGGATAGGCCTAATGTCGCACTGTACCATTCGATTAGCACGTACACTGTATAGCGAAAATAGCCATTATGCCTTTCTTTTTCCTTTCAGTATATATATATACACTAGTTAATTATAACGAAAATAAACTTTAAATGATTGAATACACTAGTTATAGGTTGTGACACTGACATATCTATTTCATATAACATTTCATTTCTCTTACACAATAACACACTACTCATGCAAGATTTGAGTGCATGAAGCGTGTGTGAGATTTACCGGAGTTTTAGGCAGCATCCGTCGTTTTGGTTTGTTTAAGAATAGAATGTCGGGAGTGACCAGCTCCATGTCCATCTCGTTGCCTGTCAGCGTATCTGTATGGTATAATATAGCAAATATGTAGCCTAACCCGTAACCCGCTAAATATATATAATGAACCGTTCTTTCTTTGAATTAAGACCATTCCATTTATGTGACAAAGGGGTGCTTTGAGGGAAAATAACTGATCAGAAACCTGATTGCGAGTTACAATGGACGCAAAGGCTATAACAGTCGTGCTTAGCGGGTTAATGTTTAATATTTCAAGACAATGTGTTCAGAATAGTACATCAAACACAGTATGTAAAGAAAACGGAAATATATATAAAAAACAAAGAAAAGAAAAAGGACTCCAACGGTAGTTAATTACAAAGAAGCATGAATGAAGCAAACTCGAATGAGTTATATTGCGAAAGGCTGGTAATTAAAACAAGATGTTTTCTTTGAAATAAACTACGAAAGAGAAGAAATTTACTATTTCTTAGATTACATTAATTATATTTCTCCCTAATGTAAAGTGGATAGGAGGAGGTGGATATTAGTGCTAGAAATAACTTTGTTAATTATGGTTTAATCCTAAATTACATTTTTAATTCGCAGGTAAAACGAATACTTCTCAGTTATTCGCATGCTCAGTGCGCTTATTGCCCAAGATTAATCCGATTGTCAAAACCTGTAGTAATGCATTATGGGATTGCTTAAAGGAAGTATAAGGGAAGTAGCTTAGCTAGACATTATTTAGATTGAATGTTTTTCTAGCAATATGGTTTTATATAATAAAGTAACATGACAGATAGACTGGATATTTAATTAAAATAGATACGTTTATCTGATTAAGAAATGAAACATGTATCTCGATCGTTTACCTTTAATAAATGACCTTATTCCGTACAGAAGAATACCATATAGCTGCATGTAGAAATGATCTTAACCATTGCCGGATCAAAACAGATACAACGATAATTTATTATTGCAATATAAACTACCGAATTCACCAAATATTGTTTTACATTAGTCTATATTTTAATATTAAACATTTAGCGTTGATACTTAGTATCATGACACGTTTCTAGCAGTCAGTAACAAACAGACAAAATGAATAGAAACTAAGATATCTGAAGTGCTGTGTTTTTCATTGAAGTCAAATTGAAATGCATTGTATATGATACCCTTACCTGCACGAATTATGATAGGATGTTTGCGTCTTAGGCTTGGATTTGTACTTCGACTGAAAATATATAAAATGATAGGTTAAGGATAACCTAACGAATGAAATTGATTTGATATATAATTCCACTCACATTTTGTAACTAAAATGCTCTAAGGGCTGGGTGTAAAAGTGGCATTTAATGAATTGATGGAACATGAGCTAAGGGATGCGACAACATCAACACATATTGCTGCTGAGCCAGATATATTTGCATTTCACTAGAACACGCGATGATATATAATTATATAGTCAGACGAGAGTAAAGCTTTGTGTGTACATTTCGTGGCGGAGGCACGTAAAGGGCAATAACTCTGTAATGAATACTTCGATTTTGAATACACCGATTTTGCTATGTGTCTTGACTGTCCTCCTTGAATTCTACTTTACCTGTCCGATATTTTTATATTTCTTAGTCGTGGAAAACTTTACGTTAACACAGTATGTATAAAAGTCTAAAAGGAATCAAACTAGGCAACATGTAATGGTAATCTAAGTATAATCCAAACCCTATAACACAAAGATGATCATGTGTATAGGAATATAAAACAGCATAGAAAATCACAACGAAATTACCCAATGACTTGGCAGAAGCCAGAACAACAAGAGCACGGCAAGACAAGAGTTGAGACACGTATTAAACGCATATAACCCTTTCAGGATTAAGGTAGACGTCATCATAGTGTTAATGCTCAGGAAGCAGTGTCAGTTTATTTTAAGTGTTTTACTTCTAAAACAGGCTTTCTGAAGCTCGATTCGACATAAGTTTCACTGACGAAATTATGTACTGTCACTCATTGCGAAATTATCAATACTTTTGTGTCTCAAGAAAGGTCTATTTTAGAACCGGTTTCAGTCCCAAATTGATTCTACATAGAGATTTCACTGTGGCCAATTTCCGTATATTCTGAAACTGGTGAATGCTAATATTCATTACAAAGGACGATAAAACCGTTAGACATGTTAAGAGCTCATGCGTTTACGTAATGTCCAGAGACATAATTATAGCCTGGCATTATAGTTTCCATTTGGAGTAATTGAGTTTGCTTATAATGAATATGAAACGTAAAATTTGTAATTGAAAACCTCATTAGACCGGTGCGTTAACTAACCGTTAACTACATTTTTATAAGGTCTAGGCTCGATTTGGTCAATGGAAATGATATAATAAAAGCAATATATTGATTAACTCGCGTAATGAACTATAATAAAACGGCCATCAATTTGCATATAGAACCTTTCCCAAGAAAAAATGCTTCGGTACTCAGAACATTAAAGGGACAATCTCAATAGTAAACACAGTCAACGTTACATTAGTTTCTTATTCCAAATTTGAATAATTGCAAATTGTACTGAATACATTTAGAGACAGTTCAAATAAATTCTAGTTGTCACATTTTAAATTGTTAAGAACTATGCATTATAAACTGAGTAAAACCTACGGTTATATCAAAGCAACATCTTATTTCGATTTTTCCTAAGACTACACAGTTAGACGGAAGATTCAATTACTTAACGAATATCTCCAGGAATTCCATATTGATTAATGTCCACCTGACAACATATAAACAGTGTTGTCTGTCACAATGATAAATAATCCGCTTGTCACCAAAATGATTATATCTTGTGGTTTTCAGAATGACATGTACAGAATGACAATACAAGGAAGAGTAACATTAGTTGTGGATTCAATTTGAAGGCAATCACAGAAACAGATAAGGCCAGATAGTCATCATTTTCCGTCACCAAAAGGTTCCATTTTCGTGATTTCCAGAATGATCTATACGGAATGCATTCTGTTGTCAAATATTTTAGGGTGCTGGTAAAATTGTGTATGTCATATTGGTTGTATTTTTCTTAGAGGTAATGCTATCAAAATGAGGAAACAAATAATCCTACAGAAACTACTGTACTTAAACGCCGTAGGTCCGCAATGTACCACCAACTCGGAGCAAATTAAATATTCAATCAAAATGACAATACACAACACGAAGGGTATGTAGACAGGGTTACCGACTTAGAAAGGTCAGTAGGCAATACAGCTTGCTAGTTTGTTTAAATCGATATCTGTACACACAACCTCGCTATTATCATGTCTTCAACGCTCAAGCTGAAAAGACGTGTAAATAAAAGTACATCCCGTCAAAAGGAAATCTCTAACAATAAAGTCCACATCCAGAGGAATTAGCAAACAATATACTTAAATGTTGTTGTAAAGATATATAAACTACATAATTAAAAACACCTCATGGGGTATCCAAAAGTGACATGAACATCCAAAGCAGGTGCAGCCAAAAAGAAAACCAATCTAGGGTACGACCAACAACGCTGAGGGACAAATGTTCATTTACCTACCTAAAAAGCCATTGGAAAAACGAACTTAAACTTACTCTGTTATACTATGAATGACGGATATTTGAACTAAATTTCCTGATTGGTTTATTATTTCCTGGGCTTCTTCAAAGGTAACATCAACCATAGATCTTCCATTCCACTCAATGACCTGATCTCCTGTAGAACAAGAGAAAGAATAGCAAAATGAAAAGTAAAATAACTGGAGTTTAACTGAGTTCTTGCTTAAGTCGTATCTGAAACAATAAATAAATAAATAAATAAATAAATGAATAAATAAAAAAATAATATATTATTACATTATTACACCGATATTTTTATTTTCTCTGCCGTTCTTTTATTTTTTAATGTCAAAACAACGTGTTTTAGAGAATAACTATTAAACTATATCAAGAGCTTGGAAATAGTCTCAGAAAATGAGTAATAGTTTTGGAAAAAAAAGTATTTTCAAAAACATATTTATTTCAGAAAATGAATAAAAAAGTTGTATCATTGGAATAGAAATCACTTAACTCTCGAAGTATGAATGGAAATCACTTAACTCGAGGTGAGAAAACTCAAATAGTTATACTCTTGCTAAAGCAGTGGTGAAAATACAAGTATAAGGTTTCTCAGTTCTCGATGGAAATAAATCCTATATTCACTCCAAACCAACACATATTCTCTATTTATTTGTATTTACCAACCTTCTGATATATTCTGAGAATCTGCTGGTCCATCTTTGGTAATCAACGTAACATAAGCCCCAAGGGTGCCGCCTGGGCCAGATCTTCCTCCGACTACACGCATACCTAGGCCGTTTGCTGTCATGATTTTGAAAAAAAATCTGAATGAATTGCACGAATGTACTGTAATAGTCACAATAAATAAATAAAAATGAATTTTCTATATGCATGATATAAGTATTTGGACTGTTACGGATGGCGGGAGGTATACAGTACTGGTTCTAACCAAGAAAAACTGGGGTGGTCTGCCTCTACCACAAAAAAAAACGACCGTCATTATGGACTAACATCTGCTAAAAAGGTCGTAAAACACCATTTGAAACCCAGCGTATTAATCGAAAACGGCACATAACCTTCTATTGCACTTTAAAATCTAATTATATATTATATCGCAACAAAGGTGTAACACTCATTAGCACAGATATCGTCCTTCTCAGGAACACATGATTATCAATGTGTCTCGTTTTATTATCAAGTTACGGTTATTTGTAGATTTATTTTCTTAATGGCATCACCTTATACAATTAGTTATGACGGATTCATCTTATAAACATAGCTGACTTACTTCTCACTGAGGTGTCAAACTTGTCTCTGTGCAATATGATCTCATGCGGACGTGACGAAATCAGGCTCTCTGCAACGTAATAAAAGTAAATATAACGGGCGAAACAGAAAATGTAGCAGATATAACGGTCGAACAGGAAATGTAGCAGATATAACGGTCGAACAGGAAATGTAGCGGTCAAGGACCAGGACCACTATCAACCAACAACACGCACAGCAAACAATAATTACACAGATGAATAAAAGGCAAGATATGACATCACAAACATAAAAGGGGTGACAATAGGGCTGTCGCTTTGGAACGGTCAGTGGCAAAAAAAGCCATTGGGGTTTCAGGTTCTAGGGTGAACCAAACACTCTTACCAGATTGTCATCCCAATAAAACGAGAAATATAAATAAAGATATCCCCACCCTGTTATAAGTTAAGTGGCCAAACTATCTTTAACGGAGAGAATAAAATGTTAGACATGTTATACAAACGATCCTCTGGGAACTGATAGATGATTTGCATCCTTTCCAGATATAAAAGACCAAAAGAGTGATCTTCGAGACTATTTACAAAGTTTTATAAGTTTAGCCTCAGTGTACAACACATGCTTGATGTTATTATTTCTGTATGTAACATTCTTCTACAGCAAAGGTTACTGAACTTCGTCTACGGAGCATTTACAGAAGTTAAAACGAAGTAAATGTAATGTGAAAGATAGAATAGCACGGCTTCAATATGTGTTTAATATACTTAACGAAATACTATAATTCACAATTCTAAAGGGCAAGTTCTGTTAACTTTATGCAGTTGTTAATAAAATCAGTCAATATAATACGTAAAGAGCAAGGAAACTTTAGAAGCAACGAATACAAACAAGATAGAACAGTCGCAGAATCGTTTTTTATGGAGTCTGTTTATAAGAGGAAATGTAAGACGCAACATTGCTCACGCCTCCTAACACCAGTTTAACCGGTATTGCATTTTAAACACAATATATACCGAGCAAAAAATAAAAAAAACACTTTCTTTCCCTAATTTTCTGGGATTTGCTTTAGTAATATGTATATGATATAATTAGATAGACTGCCATCAATAGTCCAAACAAAAAATGTATTAAATAGTTTATTAAACAAAGAAGTTCTCTTCCTCCCTCCCCCCCCCCCACCCCCCCCCCCCCCCCCCGCCCCCAACACCACCACCACCACCTTAAAATGCATTTAAGGCCTCAACAAAAACTCTATGAAAAATACATTAATTTGACTATGCTCCCCACCCCCCACCCCCCACCCCACCCCCCCACTTAAAATGCATTTTAGGCCTCAACAAAAACTCTATGAAAAATACATTAATTTGACAATGCTCTCGGTAGGTTCCTTACCCAAAACATCACAACAATACATAACACAGCTTTTATAGATTTGATTTCCCATTATTATCAAATACCGCCCTTTGAAGGTTTGATATCATCCATAATAGATTATTACTTGGAAATGTCGAAACTGTTTAATGGAATATGTTGTTCTCAATTAGGTATTCTAACAAACATTAAGCATTGTTTTAATAAACATTCACTCAAGCGAAAACAATGGCAGACTCGGTTTTATCGAGTCTGTTCATGGGAGGTAATATAATTTGCAACACCTCTCACGTCTCCTAGCACCAGCTTAAGTGCTCTTCTGCTTTAAAACCTAAAAGAGTGGGTTTGATGATGCGAAAAGACCAGTAAGTAATAACACTACTGACCTGTAGTCTGGCCGACTTTCATGAACAGACTCAATAAAACCGAGTCTGCTACTTTTCTCTCTTGTTTGTGTTTGCTGCTTCCAAGGGATCACCTTTTCAGTTTTTTTTACAGACGCCATACAGTACTAATCAAACGCTAGTGTGAATGTAAATATATTGAAAAGGGGAAACCTTTGAATCTATTCATGAGAGGGGATATAATTTGCAACATCTCTCACGCCCACTAGCACCGGCTTAAGCGGTATGCTATGTTAAATCAATAACGAGTGGGTTTGATGATCCCAAAGGACCAGTAAGTAATATCAAAGATTTTTAAGCTTTTATACTCACTAAAACCTAGCCTATGGAAATACCAGCATTAACAGCGGTAACATTTAATTTTTGCTCGGTATATATAGACAGTTTTCAAAAAAACAAAAAAAAAACAACACACACAACAACCTTAATGCAAATCTTTAACGAATTCATATGATTGTACTTACTTCTATGCTCTTTATCGGGTATGAATATATTATCACAGTGTGATAACGTCATACGCCGTCCGTGGTTGTTTTTAGGGCCGTCACTGAGACCTGTTGTAGATGGCTCATTGTCCGAAAACGTCTTTGGTGAAACTGATCCCGATCGGCCAGGCAAAATGGGGTCGTCGGTTCGATGTTTTCTATCAATATTGAATACTGACGTTTGAAAAAATGAGATGCATTTAATGGGGGCAAGTGATTTCAAGTCAGAGTCTCTACCCATTCAGCCACGGACGCCCCTAAATTATAGATCAAAGTAAATGTACATGTACACAAATAAAAAAATCCAGATCTGACTTCCTTGAACATGCGCATGCGAGAGGTTATTGAAATATGACAAGACGATCAAAAGTAGATGTTGCATCAATATAATTATATCTAGTATTTAGTATTACACATATTAAAGTCGATCCATTAGAAGCAACAAACACAAAGTAGGAGAACAGCAGCAGACTTGGGTTTACTGAATCTGCCCCTATCACTGGCTTAAGTGGTAATCTATCTTTTAAAGGTAGGTATAAAAGTCGAACAGAAAATGAAGCATTAACAGAACAGTTACAACCAAAGTCGGTATAAAAGTCCAACAGATAATGAAGCATTAACAGAACAGTGTCAACCAAAGTAGGTATAAAAGTCGAACAGATAATGAAGCATTAACAGAACAGTGTCAACGAAAGTAGGTATAAAAGTCGAACAGAAAACAAAGAAATAACAGAACAGTGTCAACCAAAGTAGATATAAAAGTTGAACAGATAATGAGGCATTAACAGAACAGTGTCAACCAAAGTAGGTATAAAAGTCGAACAGAAAACAAGGCATTAACAGAACAGTGTCAGCCAAAGTAGGTATAAAAGTCGGACAGAAAACGAGGCATTAACAGAACAATGTCAGCCAAAGTAGGTATAAAAGTCGAACAGATAATGAAGCATTAACAGAACAGTGTCAACCAAAGTAGGTATAAAAGTCGAACAGAAAATGAAGCATTAACAGAACAGTGTCAACCAAAGTAGGTATAAAAGTCGAACAGAAAATGAGGCATTAACAGAACAGTGTCAACCAAAGCAGGTATAAAAGTCGAACTCAAAACGAGGCATTAACAGAACAGTGTCAACCAAATTACGTATAAAAGTCGAACAGGTAATGAAGCATTAACAGAACAATGTAAACCAAAGTAGGTATAAAAGTCGAACAGAAAATGAGGCATTAACAGAACAGTGACAACCAAAGTAGGTATAAAAGTAACAGAAAATGAAGCATTAACAGAGCAGTGTCAACCAAAGTAGGTATAAAAGTCGAACAGAAAACGAGGCATTAACAGAACAGTGTCAACCAAAGTAGGTATAAAAGTCGAACAGAAAACGAGGCATTAAC
Organism: Cyrtodaria siliqua; assembly: GCA_037043455.1. NCBI lineage: Eukaryota > Metazoa > Mollusca > Bivalvia > Adapedonta > Hiatellidae > Cyrtodaria > Cyrtodaria siliqua. The sequence continues at coordinate 435,553 of JAWPHD010000066.1, read as the reverse complement.
AGAACAGTGTCAACCAAAGTAGGTATAAAAGTCGAACAGAGAACGAGGCATTAACAGAACAGTGTCAACCAAAGTAGCTATAACAGTCGAACAGGTAATGAAGCATTAACAGAACAGTGTCAACCAAAGTAGGTATAAAAGTCGAATATATAATGAAGCATTAACAGAACAGTGTCAGCTAAGGTAGGTATAAAAGTCGAACAGGTAATGAAGCATTAACAGAACAGTGTCAGCCAAAGTAGGTATAACAGTAGAACAGAAAATGAAGCATTAACAGAACAGTGTCAACCAAAGTAGCTATAAAAGTCGAACAGGTAATGAAGCATAAACGAAACTGTGTCAACCAAAGTAGGTAAAAAAGTCGAAAAGATAATGAAGCATTAACAGAACAGTGTCAACCAAAGTAAGTATAAAAGTCGAACAGATATTGAAGCATTAACAGAACAGTGTCAACCAAAGTAGGTATAAAAGTCGAACAGATAATGAAGCATTAACAGAACAGTGTCAACCAAAGTAGATATAAAAGTCGAACAGATAATGAAGCATTAACAGAACAGTGTCAACCAAATTAGGTATAAAAGTCGAAGAGATAATGAAGCATTAACAGAACAGTGTCAACCAAAGTAAGTATAAAAGTCGAACAGAAAATGAAGCATTAACAGAACAGTGTCAACCAAAGTAGGTATAAAAGTCGAACAGATAATGAAGCATTAACAGAACAGTGTCAACGAAAGTAGGTATAAAAGTCGAACAGATAACGAAGCATTAACAGAACAGTGTCAACCAAAGAAGGTATAAAAGTCGAACAGATAACGAAGCATTAACAGAACAGTGTCAACAAAAGTAGGTTTTAAAGTCGAACAGAAAACGAGGCATTAACAGAACAGTGTTAACCAAAGTAGGTATAAACGTCGAACAGAAAACGAGGCATTAACAGAACAGTGTCAACCAAAGTAGGTATTAAAGTTGAACAGATAATGAAGCATTAACAGAACAGTGTCAACCAAAGTAGGTATAAAAGTCGAACAGATAATGAAGCATTAACAGAACAGTGTCAACCAAAATAGGTATTAAAGTCGAACAGATAATGAAGCATTAACAGAACAGTGTCAACCAAAGTAGTTATAAAAGTCGAACAGATAATGAAGCATTAACAGAACAGTGTCAACCAAAGTAGGTATAAAAGTCGAACAGATAATGAAGCATTAACAGAACAGTGTCAACCAAAGTAGGTATACAAGTCGAACAGATAATGAAGCATTAACATAACAGTGTCAACCAAAGTAGGTATAAAAGTCGAACAGAAAATGAGGCATTCACAGAACTGTGTCAACCAAAGTAGGTATAAAAGTCGAATAGATAATGAAGCATTAACAGAACAGTGTCAACCAAAATAGGTATAAAAGTCGAACAGGTAATGAAGCATTAAAAGAACAGTGTCAGCCAAAGTAGGTATAAAAGTCAAACAGATAATGAAGCATTAACAGAACAGTGTCAACCAAAGTAGTTATAAAAGTCGAACAGGTAATGAAGCATTAACAGAACAGTGTCAACCAAAGTAGGTATAAAAGTCGAATAAATAATGAAGCATTAACAGAACAGTGTCAGCCAAAGTAGCTATAAAAGTCGAACAGGTAATGAAGCATTTACAGAACAGTGTCAGCCAAAGTAGGTAAAAAAGTCGAATAGATAATGAAGCATTAACAGAACAGTGTCAGCCAAAGTAGGTATAAAAGTCGAACAGATAATGAAGCATTAACAGAACAGTGTCAATCAAAGTAGGTATAAATGTCGAACAGAAAATGAAGCATTAACAGAACAGTTTCAACCACAGTAAGTATAAAAGTCGAACAGATATTGAAGCATTAACAGAACAGTGTCAACCAAAGTAGGTATAAAAATCGAACAGATAATGAAGCATTAACAGAACAGTGTCAACCAAAGTAGATATAAAAGTCGAACAGATAATGAAGCATTAACAGAACAGTATCAACCAAAGTAGGTATAAAAGTCGAAGAGATATTGAAGCATTAACAGAACAGTGTCAACCAAAGTAGGTATAAAGGTCGAACAGAAAATGAAGCATTAACAGAACAGTGTCAACCAAAGTAGGTATAAAAGTCGAACAGATAATGAAGCATTAACAGAACAGTGTCAACGAAAGTAGGTATAAAAGTCGAACAGATAACGAAGCATTAACAGAACAGTGTCAACCAAAGAAGGTATAAAAGTCGAACATATAACGAAGCATTAACAGAACAGTGTCAACAAAAGTAGGTTTTAAAGTCGAACAGAAAACGAGGCATTAACAGAACAGTGTCAACCAAAGTAGGTATAAACGTCGAACAGAAAACGAGGCATTAACAGAACAGTGTCAACAAAAGTAGGTTTTAAAGTCGAACAGAAAACGAGGCATTAACAGAACAGTGTCAACCAAAGTAGGTGTAAAAGTCGAACAGATAATGAAGCATTAACAGAACAGTGTCAACCAAAGTAGGTATAAAAGTCGAACAGATAATGAAGCATTAACAGAACAGTATCAACCAAAGTAGGTATAAAAGTCGAACAGATAATGAAGCATTAACAGAACATTGTCAACCAAAGTAGGTATAAAAGTCGAACAGATAATGAAGCATTAACATAACAGTGTCAACCAAAGTAGGTATAAAAGTCGAACAGATAATGAGGCATTAACAGAACTATGTCAACCAAAGTAGGTATAAAAGTCGAACAGATAATGAAGCATTAACAGAACAGTGTCAACCAAAGTAGGTATAAAAGTCGAACAGATAATGAAGCATTAACAGAACAGTGTCAACCAAAGTAGGTATAAAAGTAACAGAAAATGAAGCATTAACAGAACAATAGGTTTTCAAGTCAAACAGAAAACGAAGCATTAACAGAACAGTGTCAACCAAAGTAGGTATAAAAGTCGAACAGATAATGAAGCATTAACAGAACAGTGTCAACCAAAGTAGGTATAAAAGTAACAGAAAATGAAGCATTAACAGAACAGTATCAACCAAAGTAGGTATAAATGTAACAGATAATGAAGCATTAACAGAACAGTATCAACCAAAGTAGGTATTAAATTCGAACAGATAAAGTAAAATACACAGAACACAGTTAACCAAAAACTGGCATTACAACACAAATCAATTACAATGTTAATAAGAAACAATGCTAATTACATAAATCACAAACACAAACGGTTGACAATAGAGCTACTGCTGTGGAACGGTCAGTGGCAAACATGTAGATGAGAGTTTAAACCAGATTCTACGGTGCACCAAACCCCCCTCTTACGTTATTGGCATCCAAATAAAACGGGACAGACCCACTAAAAATATCACCGCCAGGTTATATTCTCTAACAAACAAGGCAGTTCTAAAAGGTCAATAGAATTATAACACATAGATGATCATGTAAATATCGATATAAAACACAAAAGCCTAGAAAGCCACAAAGCAAGTACTCAATGAATGGCAGATGCCAGAGCAACAAGAGAAAAAACCATCAGGGGTAGACAATCTATTAGATAAACATCAAACGCTACAACGTCTTTTAAGGATTTAAGCAGACGTCATTATAGGATCCAGAAACTGTTTGGTCATCGCACAATGAAAGAGCAAGGCATAGTGACGTGACGAACAGTAAATGAGTCAATATTAAAACGGGTTGAAACGTCAGTGAATACAAAACCTTCAACATGGTACAAGACGCACATGTCTTTAAGGCACGCATTCAACACAAATAACAATTGCAAGGAAAATAGAAGTAAAGTATGCAATACCACAAACATAAAAGGGTTGACAATAGGGGCAGCGCATTTGAACGGTCGGTTGCAAAAAGTCGTCCTACTCTATTGTCATCCAAATAAAACGGGAGTGCAAATAAAAAAATCAACACCAGGTTAGATCCCCTAACAAACAAGGAAAAATGAAATGTTGAGCCAAACAGATTGAGCTCGAGGACACCAACAGACCAGTAAGTAATAACACTACTGAATCGTAGTCGAGTATTCGTAGTAATTTTACGGCCACCACACAGCACTAAGCGAACGCGTTTAACTGAATTGAATTGAATCGGACTTTTAAGGTGTACCAACACATGAAAGGTTAAATGGCGCCTAACAGGAATCAACATGCCAGGCTCATCCTCCATGTACATCGAGATCAAATATGGAGAACGGGCCTAGAACCTTCTCACCCTGAACTGCAGAGTTGCTGAAAATTATATTGTAGACACTCCATTTACGCTGGAGCCACGTTATAGTTTTTCTGCCACTGCTCTAGTGGTATGAGCGAGATGGCACCTGTCAACGCAAGTTTAAATGTCAATACATACTTAAAAGCGAATCCATAGGAAACAACGAACATATAGAGAAAAATAGCAGACATGGTTTTAGTGAATCTGTTCATGAGATAATAAAAGTTGCAACACGTGCCATGTCCCACAGAACCGACTTAAACGATATTTTCTTTTAAGTCACACAACATTTTATGCTGAAATTATTACATTTCATTTTCAAAAACGAGAACAAAATATGTTCTTATATTGTCATCGATGATCAACATTATCTGTAATCAATTCAAAAATTAATTACACGGACGGAATACGTCACAACACACATACTTGTTATGTTCATGTCAATAATACTACGCTATAACAATGTGTTACCTGTTTCTATTTCTATTGTGTCTATCTAAGGCCATATTTGGAGAAAGACTGTTAGATGATAAGTCAGAGAGACGTGACTCTCTTCTTCGAGAAACCGGATTTTTTTGAGCAACACTTCGATCCTCGATATCGGTTTGGTGGCTTGATTGTTTGGACGGAGGTGCATCGGCTTTATCAAACTCTGATGATTCTAAAGATACAGTCGGTGCTTCGTTGACACGATTGTCTGAAAATACACTGGGTGAACTGCTATAAGTCGCGCTTTGTTTCTTTAACACACGAACGTTTTTAAAGGAATGTTCACTAGACCTGGTGGGTGAAAGTTCTAGAGAACCTTGAGATGTATACGACTCTTGTGAACAACGAGACTCTCTGGACGTACACGAATCTCGTGACGTACGAATACTATTCAAATAGCTAGATGCTCCCTCTTTCTGTGATATGTTGGTATCTTTGGTACGTTTTTGAGCACCATCTTTTATTGACGGTTTTTTGACGTTTGATTGATTTGCTTGTTTTAAAGGCACATTTCCATTTTGATTAAATTCTCTGTCAATACCTTGACAATAATTGATCATTGCAAGTGATTGTCGCTCTTTTGTTTTCCTGCTCTCTTTGCTATTACTTCTATAAACACGCATACTGCTTTCCATTTCAACATCCCGTTCTTTACTTCGTTCTTTAGTATCTTTTTTTCTCGTGTGGTATCTATCACGTTTGTGGTCCCTATAACTTACACTGTCTCTATCGCTTTCCTTATCAGTACCATTGTTATCATCAGAGGTTTTAGGTAGCTTCATCGTCCTATGACGTTGCACTGCGTTAGCATTAATGCTGGATTCACGTTTACTTAAATTCCTATTTTCTGTTGACGAGTGTCTATGTATTCGTCTGCCATCATCATCCGTAGTGGTAGAGTATTCATGACACTTGTCTGAATCGGCAGACACTTCATAATATTTGTCCGAATCCGCTGATACATTATATATTCTGTCTGATTCCGTACCGCCTTGTTTGTTTTGCTCCGGTTTACTAATACTGTCGCTCCCAGTACTTCTTAACCTGTAATGTACGATATAATCAATGATAAAAATTACAATATTTCTGCTCAACTCGGGGCTAGAGGGTTTGAACAGTAGCATGCACTTTTTATTACCGTTCATGAACAGTTTCAATCAAATCGAATGTATTTATCGTGTTCGGTGATTTCCAAATTTCTCCTTTCATTTTATTTTTTTTGAAAAAATACCATTTGAATTTAAAAGAAATTAATATTAAGTTTATAAGAATGTTTCATGGATATCCAATGCAGATAGACACATTTGACTCGAGGCATTCATCAGAGAGGAAGGTCAAAATGACATGTAACTGTTAACATTTTCCCCTTAACATTTCCCCCAATATTTGTGAAGAGATTTTTCAGCTTATTTGTGAAAACACCATATCCTCATCTGGCAGGCAAGAAACCGTTTTCCTATTCATTTCCATTTAAACTTATAGGTGGTGTTTGGTTGTTTTCTAATTTGTTAGAAATTAGCCGTTACGCCGCTGGCCATGGAATTGTGTGAAATACCTCATAAAAGGTTCCATAATCACCGTCAGATGCATACAAACTTCAGGATGGCTACAATTTCTGTACTATTGACATTTTATATATTGAGTTTTGCTCAACCCGGGGCTAGAGTACGTGAACGGTAGTAAGCTCTTTTGACTAACATTCATGAATATATTTTTTTTTGTATTTCTCGTGTTCGTCGATTTCCAATTTTCTCCTTTCATACCTTTTTTAGATGATGGACCACATCATTCCAAAATGAGGTATAATCTTTAATTAAGAATTATCGGCTTGAAATACAATTTTATTGAACAAATTCGGAAAATAATGAATACGATTACTACTACTAGTGTACAAGTGATTATAAAGCTTGCCAACTGTAATTATTTTCGTGACCAGGCATAACTGTATTTCACCAAACAATACTTATAGCCTGGGCATATAATGTTCGGAATGGAAAAGTGGACTTTATTAGGTTACCCTCATGTATAGCTGTCAAGTTGTTTCTATTAATTGCACATATAAAAATAGTTGGGTTGTGTACTATTGTGTACAATTTTAGGCCAGACGGTTTAGATTGACAACCAGTGTTTACATACTATTCTAGTAATTTCTAAATTATTGTTTACATCATATAATACATCATATGACTCATTCTAGGTCATTGGAATATTCTAAAGCTTCTATGACCTTCTATGAGGCATCATATGACTGCTAAGGTCTTTTAAAAATAGCTTGTTTATCTTACTGGAATATTCTAAATGTTCTTTGACATTCTATGATTTAGGTAGACGTCTATGTTGTTGTGGGATTTCAGTATTCAGTATTTGAATTGAGTATAAATCCAGTATAAAGTGAAATTAGTGGATGCCGTAAACGATAAATACTGTTCCAAACAAATACGACACAATGCTCTAAGGGTTTGATAACATACACAGCTAAAATGTTTATTCGATATTTTTAATAACTTTCTGAACGAAAATGTTCTTAATAACGTGATAATGATGACAATAATGTGTATTTCAGAGAAATTATGATCAAGTTATATACTTTATATTTCTCATACGTACACATCACTGTTCTTATTTTATTTTATGTTTATTATACTACCATAAGTACTAAAGGGGAATCCCTTTTAAGAAACAAAAGAAACAATTGAGAAAAGTAGCACTCGGTTGATCCCTTGGGTACAAAACGCACAAACAAGAAAGAAAAGTAGAGACGATTTTTTTTGAGTCTGTTCATTTGGATACGGGGCATTTGATAACCCGCCTATCTCCATTTCAGACATCATTTCCATCAAAAACCTCATATGCGAACGAGGTCTTATATGGGTTTTATGGGGTAGATGCGGTGTATCTTTAAAATAAACGTTTTAACACAATTTAAAACAAAACAAAACTCAAGCTTGCTTATATCGTTACAAATACATCATTCGTCAATCTACCTGCATACCTGAAATGTCCGCAATGACTACCTCGATATTTATGTTAGTAAAGTTAATGCAACGGATATATGTAATTTTTACTATATAGATTACCATTTAAAGTAATTTTACTAATACTAACATACACCGAGTTCAGTTAAACATAAACAACTTACTGAATAGTCAATTTTATTGATCCGTTATTGCTCTCTTCAAAAACGTTAATTTTTCCACATTTCTCACTCCTGGTAAACATTCGCTCCACAACCAAAAGGAGAACGGGGGTAGAGCGAACGTCAAAGGGCGCAGAGTGGACGCCTGTTTAATTCCACAAACGACATACTTTGACGACTTTGTCGATGTCGACTTTGACGATCACGATGTCGATTCTGACGCAGTTGCGTCCTGAAAAGTTATTTGTTGTAGATTTTATTACGGTTTCTTCAACCAAAACGAATGAATTCAACAGTGGATAAGGTGTCATTGCATACGTGTATGCGGCACATAGTGTAACTTTTAAAGATCTAAAGGAGCTCATTTCCGAAGAAAGTACACATAATCTACTGCTGAATTCATGCATTTTGGGTGAAGAAACCGTAATAAAATCTACAAAAAGTAACTTTTCATGACGCAACTGCTCTCTCAGGATATAGTATATTAACTTACTACACACAGGAAAAACGATGTATGGATATTGGATAACTGTTTAAAAGTCAATGAGAAGCTTGCACGTGCTTGCAGATAATATAATGGGATGTTTGGAAGCAGGAGTACGGACTTGTTATTTTATAATGCCCTGGTGACGTAGTGTCACACAAATCAGTGAATCCTGTCTAGATGCGATCTAACAATCAGAATACCATATGATGACGTCTACCTAAATCCTCAAAGGACGGTAGCGTTTGATGTATTTATCTATTCATTTATGTGTTATACTTACATTGCCTATTAAGTAATAGATAGATTCTGGTCTCAGCGAGTTGGCTTATTTAAACATCGAGATGGGCGTAGCCCATCGATGTGTTTAAATAACCAACGAGCTGAGACAGACTCTATCTTTTTTGTAGCATGGTGTACTTAGTTACACTGTAACGTCATAGTGACCGTACTCTAAATGCCAATATCCGGTAGTTGTAGTACGGTATAGTCACGCCTCTTTAGTTACCCTAAATTAAACGATTTAATAATCTGCATACATCAAAGGAAATATCACCGAAAGTCCAGACTCTATTGTGCCCATCGCGTCAGGTATACCCTGACGTGTTCGTTGGCGGACGGACTATAAACCTTAGAATTACACACACACACCCGGAAATATCACCGACCATGCTACAATGCTGCCTTGTTTGTTAGAGAATATAACCTGGTGGTGATATCTTTATTTACACTGTCCCGTTTTATTGGGATGGCACTGGGGTAAGGATGAGGTTTGGAGCACCCTATAACCTGGTTTAAACCACAGGAACTGGTCACTTTTAATTTTTGCCTTCTATTATTATAATTGTCTATAAAGGACTTTAATGGGAAATTTTGGAAAATGCTGGTGTTCTTTTTCAGAGGTCAGGCAGACGTTCGAAACAATCTCAGTTACATGCACACTATATACTAACATGTGCAGAAATAAATTTCCTATCCAACAATACCTTTCTTCCTACGATCCCTTGTAAATTCGCCGAGATATCCGAGTTCAAAGTCACCAAAGTGCAATTTCAAGCTGCACGTCGTTTGTCTATGTCCCCTATGTAAACAAATGAAATTTACCGAAAATCAGGTGTCCGTTAATTCCGTTAATTTCGGCGCAGTATTCCAGCTTCAAATCACAACCAATTCACTAAAGTAAAGCATCGATACGTAAATAAATCCATATTTTATCAGTTTGCATAGTCCGTATCACGAGAAAGTCACACAACAACGAGTATTTCGCCACTTGTTATCGGCACTAGCAGACTTTACAAATGAAACCGCCATTTTCAAATGAATTACGGGGCCGAATGACGTCATAATGCGAATCTAACAGCTATGGTAAGTATTTTTACTTTTTAATATTATTCTTGAATATATTAGAAAATACGTTTGTGCTTATCCATAACACTATTATAATCAATAATAGTGTTATGGATAAGCACAAGCGTATTTAATAATATATTCAAGAATAATTTTAAAAAGTATTTTATTTTACCATAGCTGTTAGGTTCGCATTATGACGTCATTCGGCCCCGTAATTCAATTGAAAATGGCGGTTTCATTTGTAAAGTCTGCTAGTGCCGATAACAAGTGGCGAAATACTCGTTGTTGTGTGACTTTCTCGTGATACGGACTATGCAAACTGATAAAATATGGATTTATTTACGTATCGATGCTTTACTTTAGTGAATTGGTTGTGATTTGAAGCTGGAATACTGCGCCGAAATTAACGGAATTAACGGACACCTGATTTTCGGTAAATTTCATTTGTTTACATAGGGGACATAGACAAACGACGTGCAGCTTGAAATTGCACTTTGGTGACTTTGAACTCGGATATCTCAGCGAATTTACAAGGGATCGTAGGAAGAAAGGTATTGTTGGATAGGAAATTTATTTCTGCACATGTTAGTATATAGTGTGCATGTAACTGAGATTGTTTCGAACGTCTGCCTGACCTCTGAAAAAGAACACCAGCATTTTCCAAAATTTCCCATTAAAGTCCTTTATAGACAATTATAATAATAGAAGGCAAAAATTAAAAGTGACCAGTTCCTTTGGTTTAAACCCCCAATGGCATGTTTTGCTACTGACCGTTCCAAGGCGGTTTCTCTATTGTCAATCCTTTTAGGTTTGTAATGTCATATCCTGCCTTTTATTATATCTGTAATTATTGTTTGTTTCTCTGCGTGACTTTTACATCTACATTTTTGTGTTCTGATAGTTGATAAAGGAAGTAAATGAATGGTATTCTGATCAACGTGATATTAATATACTTGGATTTGACGAAAGTGCATTCCAATAAATGAACTGCTTGAGACTGAATGAGTAGACATGGTCGACATTATATGACGAAGACAAAATGGCAGCTCTTGAGACAATGGTAGTCGAAACAATATTTGCACTGAATTTATTTTAAAAACGAAGTAGGGCAAGATTTGTGGAACTGAGGTACTTCTATGCCATTCCTCGAGATAATCGAGTCATGGATTATGGATTATATTCACCAATATTTCAGAATTCTTGAAGTTCTGAGATATGTTTAAAATGTTTTTCTTTAGATAATATTAGGACCTCACAATAGAGTATAACACTCCAAAGGACAGGGGCTGAACAGATTCAACATTTTGCTATTTCCGACTGTTAATTTCATAACTGATAACTTTAAAGAGACGAAATTTTGAAATCGTTTATCAAGCATTGAAATCAGTGTTTATTTAGTCAGTATCATTTTATTTAAGTTTTGCATATAATTAAATAAAAAAAATGAGTTTTTATTTGTTCGCCTTATTCTACAATAAGTTTAAATATATTACATATAAGCTAATTTGAAACAATGGTACCAATAAACCAATCTCTACCCAGAGGTGTCGTTCCTTGCATATACGTAACACCTCTATCAACGTCTCATGAAATACCAAGAATCTTGGCAAAGGATGAAAAACGATGGAAATGCACAATTTCTTGATTGCACTAATATTTTTCTGAATAACTTATTATTATTTGATATGAAATGCTTAAATTACAAAAGAAAACAATTTTTCGGCCTGAATGTTTTAAATATACAGTAAATTATGCTCATAATTATATTGCGGTAGAATACAGATTTGTACATTGGCATATCACTCCGTAGAAGTAGAAATGTAGAAAATAAATCGTGTTTCTTTCGACTGTTTACGTGTCAATCAGTAGCCGATAGTTGGTGGTATGACGGTGTTGAAGTTTTGTGTTGAAGTTTTGTTAGCCATTTTGATATTAGCTATGGTCATGTGACAAATTATCATGTGATCGCAGGCAACTTTCTTAGACGTTGACAGAGGTCAATGTAATGGTCTCTGGGAGAGACTGCCAATAAACAGCACCGGTTGCAGAGAACGCGCTGGGCGGTTAAAGCATACGCACGTGCTCGTTGATTTAATCCCGACCAGAACACATCATAGTAAAACAAGATGAAGCGTAGTTTTCACCAATAAAAATAGATATAAAAATCAAAATCGAACAGGTAATATAGCATTCAAGGACGACAGTCAACAACAAAATCACACAGAAACAAAGAACCACTTTATAGATGAATAAAAAAAAAGATGAGACATCACAAACACAAAAGGTTTCAATTTACACATGGATTATCTTTGATGTCATTCTGTAAATCCTCATTGCTGCGTACTGATACAGTTAACCGATTCTGGTGCTATTTGAGAAAATAATACACTATTCCAAGAGGAACTAAACGTTTCAAGTGAGAAAGTGTCGATTCTTACGGAACGAATGAATTAATGGTGTTTTACGGCACGTCGACACATAAATAGGTCATATTGTGCGCAAAAACCGACGAAAGATGAAGAAATTAAGTAGTATATAAACAAGTAAATATATCTAAGAACACATTATAATGATTTATATAGTCTGATTTCTTTTAGGAAATCTAAAATCAGACTAAAAGCTATAGTATCAAATAACTCTTTCATAGTAATAACATTGTAGTACCTTTGACGTATAGGATCAAAGTCTACACATTCCAACAAGATGTGTTTGACGACCGTTAACGGTGCAAAGCAGGGTATACATTCTGGTAATACTCAGCTTGTAATAAATATGAATGAGTATAACGTGTATGCCCTATCCTGCATCGGGCTAGGACAACTTCTTTACGAATGGGTCTACTAGAAGAACGCCATTTTCTCCAAGTAACGGTTTAATTGAATGGAGTTTATTGTAATTGACAACTCCCAAGCGGCTTGCCAAGAGCCACGAATAAATGTGTTAATACAACTTTTAAAATCAGTATAAGGTAATGTAGCATTAGATATATGTAAACCTAATGCTGCTTTAGCAGCACTATCAGCTCTATCAGTACCACGTATTCCTACATGGCTTGGAAGCCAGCAGAAAATAATAACATTATCAACTATAAGAGAATTGTACTTTTCTAAAAGCTGAAGCACAACTGGGTTATCATGTTTCATATTACCCAGTGCTTGAAGAGATAAAAGGGAATCAGAAAATATTACAAAATGGTCATCGCCAGATTCCTGAATATAATTTAAATTGCCTTAAGTTCAGCTGAAAAGATAGAGGCCTTGTCAGGCAGGCGGCTCTTTACGCTGTGTTTGTGAACAACAGCTTCTGCAGCTATCTTATCTCCATCTTTAGAACCATCTGTGTATATATTTTGAAAGTTACTGTATTTCGATTTAATTTCATTAGATTTGCTTTGAAAGACAGTAGGGTCTGTAGTGGATTTATTACTATTACAAAGATCAAAAGTAATTGTTGGTGCTTCCAAAGTCCACGGTGGAATTTGTGGTAAGTTGTACTTGGCAATCAAATTTAGGTCGATTTCAGCGTCTCTTAATTTTTGTTTAATACGAAGACCAAATGGTCGAATGACCTTCGGTTTTTGATCAAAAAGAGGGTCATAACCAGGATTAAAAACATTATCGAAAGTTGGGTTTGAAGGGTTAGATTTTAATTTAATGGCTGATTGTTTGTCCCGTCTATGAGACAGTGATGGTTCATTAGCTTCAGCATATAGACTTTCGGCTGGTGATATACGAAAGGCACCTAAGGCGAGTCGTAATCCTTGATTATGTATAGGATCGAGCATCTGCAAGTAAGACTTGCGTGTCGATCCATATACTATTGACCGTAGTCCAGTTACGGATGGCGGGAGGTATACAGTACTAGTACTACCCAGGAAAAATGAGAAGGACTGTCTCTACCACAGACTAATCGACTGTCAAATATAACTTAACATGTGTTAAAGATGACACCATTCAAACAAGCTGTTTTAGGAAACAAATTGTTCAGATTAGATGGCAGAACATTTATAATATCCATGATTTCTAAGTCTGTATTATATGAAATAAGAAATGAGCTTTGACTTACCTTCTTCTAGAGCGTCTCGTATGACGTTGCATCCTATCCATCTGCCTCTCCCTCTGAAATTGTTCACCGTCTATCTCCTCCTCGACATCGTCAGGCTCTACTTCGGACACGGACGTGCTACGACGTGCGAAACTGAAAACAAGTAGGAATACTTTATTATACACTTCTCTTTCGGATATAGTCCTTGGGCCAGCATGATGTCCGGTACCATTTTAGTGGCCAAATTCTTACTAAGATATTGTCAATTTGAGGGCAATTTTGTCGAGTTAAGGAAAATGCATTATAACAATTTCAAAGTTACAGCTTTACATGATTTTTAATCACAGAGTGTCATAAAATATCACTCAAAAAGTTATATTTAATAATTTATGTATTTACACTATTAATAATTATGTAAAACCGTTAACAGCACCAATGTTTGCGTGTTTGTTTCTGTGTTTTGTCGTTGACTGTCCTCCTTGAATGCTACTTTCCCTGTCCGATCTTTTTATATTTCTTTATACTTAACTTACAGATTTTCTGTTTGTTACATAAGCAATACACGTATGTGTTATTTTGAGACAATAATATATAAACTAAAAGAAAACAACACGAATTCAAGTGTTTGTAATACATTTTTTAAGTAAACGATGGATAAAAGAACAAATTGAATTCTGAACTGAGTGCAATAGTAATTGATATTTTGACTTTATAAGCACATTACTTTGACATATATCATACGTGAAGTATTTTTTCGTACCTCAGTCATGAAATGTTCTAACAGCAGACAAATGTATGTTCAGTTTATTAAATATTGTTCTGTTTTAGGGTCAATTAATGACTTTTCTTTGCTAAATTTCCATATTGCCCCCACCCACTTAGGATTAAGTTCAAAAACTATTCATATGTAAAAAGGTGAAAATTGGTATCAGTTTTAGTGTCAAATTGAACCTATTCACATGTTCTGAGTAAATGTTCAGGTAAATGGAAATGATAAATGCATGACAATAAATTCTAAATTTCATTACTTTGAGGTATTACAGCTTTACTTGAATTTACAGTGTACATGTATAGGGGTAAAATACCAATTTTTCTCAAAAATCATATCTTCATTTATAAGCAACGGTGGATAGAAGAAGAACTTTTATTAGCCTCGTCATAGGTCTATTTGGGTCGAGGCCATCCCAAATAAACCTTACAAAGTATATACATATTATGCAATAAGTCATATATGACTCTTGAGCAAAATTTTAAACAATTTTATAACAAACATTTCTAATATATCAACGGCGTTATGACAGTGTTAATATAAATATTACTTAGAATCATGTTTATCAAATACAATGTTATATTAATCTAACAATGTCACACATGCAATGCGCTATTCTTTAGTAACAAGTGTTTTTAAGATATAAATTTTTTAAGTATTACAATACTGTTGTTTAACACTTCGCTCTGAATTTTGACATACATGATATATTATAACTCTAAGTTGCACGGAGCGTGTTAAATAGAAACAAAAACAATATATATGACTAGAGTTTAAGTTTTGTAAAATGTCAGATTTCTTACAATTTATTTATAAATAGTATTGTGGAAATTAAGAACTTTTAAAATTAAAAGGAATATATTAATAAGTATTTGAAAAGTGACTTCTCTTGTTTATAAATTCACCATTTATAATACAGAGAGTAAAACTGTAAACAACTGCAGAAAATAACTTGAAATAAAAAAATACAGGAAGCAAATAAGGTAAAGATGTTTCTTACTAAATTTCATAACTTTATCTTTTGTTTTTAACCCAAATTGACCCCATAGTGACCCCATAGTGAGTGTATACTTGTTGTAAATGTAAGTAAAAGCAGACCAACCTAATGTCAATCAATGAATGAATGAATGTTGCTTTAAGGCACGTCGACACATACATAGGTCACATTGTGCGCAAAAACTGATGAAAGATGAAGTAATGAAGTAGTAATTAAAAAATTATGTTAATATATAAAGATTAAACTATTTACAAATAAGGGATAAATGACCTTGCAATGTTAGTATTTTAGTGTGGCCGAAAACGAAATCTAAAATAGTAGCTGTACTATATTAACACAATTTAATCTCAGTCTAAAATAAAATGTGGTGTACTGGTATAGATCTGGCAAAGCAAAATTAATCAGTGGAATAACATAGGGTAAGTCCTGCTCGAGTGTTTCATTCAAGGGAGACAACCACCTGAGGAAATTGTGAAAATGGTTATCTCTTGCGATTTCCTTTAAATGATTTTTTAACATATTATGCTTATGAAATATGATTACCTTCAACTATTGATTTTAATGCCTGTCGTGCCCAGATCGCCCACTCCATTGAAGATTTTAGTATAAAATGGTGTCGTAGAGAACATGCGGACCCAAACTCGCTTTCTATTTGGAAAAAGTCAATTCTTAAAATTATAGATACACGTATTAACTTTTTTAATGCTAACCCCTCTATACTTCCTCCGAGACCTAGGTTTTCCTTTCGTAATTTAAAATCCTGAATTCAGGAATTTCATAATAAATTTGTTTTAGTTCCTGCAGATAAAGCAGCTAATAATGTAATTATTGTTTGACGCCTACATTACGTCAATGTTTTATCTCTGGAACTCGGCAGCACCAATTCGTATACTCCAGTTAATTCTACTGAGGATGATGCTGTTTCCGCACATATCACTGGTGCACTACTTTCAAGGCTGGTGTAAATGATAAGCAAAATAAACTGCCTATTATGTACTGGATTCCTAAATTACATAAAAATCCGTATGAGGCTCGCTTTATTTCCAATTCTAGTGCTTGCACCACAACAAACATCTCCAAACTTTTAACTTCTTGTCTTACTGCCGTAAAAGATCAAGTTAAACTATATTGTGATAAAACTTATGAAAACTCTGGGATTAATTTATTTTGGTCTATAAAAAAAATTCAGGAGACGTTCTTGATAAAATTTTCAATAAAGGTCAAGTTTCATCAATAAGCACTTATGAATTCTCTACACTATATACAACCTTACCACACATCACCTTATTAAAGACAAGCTAATTTCTCTTATTAAAAAACATTCGCTAGAGAAAATACTACATTTTTGGCATGTAATAATATTAAATCGTTTTTTACTAACGGCAGTTTAGACAGTTATACTATGTGGACTTGCTATGAAGTTTGTGAAGCACTCATCTTCCTATTAGATACTATTTTCGTATCCCTATGGGTACGAACTGTGCACCACTTGTCGCAGATTTGTTTTTATTTTGCTATGAAAGAGATTTCATGTTGAGTCTTTCACCAGATACTCAGGCAGATGTTATTGAAGCCTTTAATGACACCTCTCGGTATCTGGATTACATATTGAACATTGAACACCCTTTCTTTCCAACTATGGTTAATAATATGTATCCTAAAGAACTTCAGCTTAATAAAAAAGCTAATATATTTGATAATAACGCTTCTTTTCTTGATTTAGATCTCTCGATTGAAAATGGTGAAATAATTAGCAAAATCTATGCCAAGGGAGATGATTTTAATTTTGACATTGTTAATTATCCCCAAATGGATGGGGATGTTCCCGAGCAACTTCTTACGGGGTGTATGTGTCTCAACTTATTCGTTTTTCAAGAGCTTGTACTCGAGTTGAGGACTTTAATATTCGTAATCTTTGTATAACAAAAAGCTACTCAATCAGGGTTACCGTTACCATAAACTTCGTAAAACCTTTGCAAAATGTTATTATCGTAACCCTGATCTTCTTTCCAAATATAAAAGTAATTTAAGGACTCTTCTGCGACAAGGACTATCACAACCTGACTTCTATGGTGATGTGATTTATGAACTTCGTAAGATTCTTGGTCATGATCACTTTCATACTATCTTTGTTAAACTTGTTAAAAAGTGTATCAAAAGTGGTTATGACCCTATCATTTTGAAACGTACTGCATGCTTTGTGATGGACCCTTTTACAGTTCGCCACTATGCTTTCCTCTTTAATTGTACGATGACCGGACAGGCTGTGGACCCTATGATGAAGCCTACCTAAAGCCCATTAGGACGGTGGCGTTTGATGTTTGTCTATGATCTTTCTTATCGTGCCCTTAAAGGTTTATTCTCTTGTTGCTCTGGCTTCTGCCAAGTCAATGAGTACCTACATTGTGGCTTTCTAGGCTATTGTTTTTGTATTATATTTACACGAGCATATTTGCGTTTTACTTATATTGCCTATTGATGCTGCCTTGTTGGTTAGAGATTAGATCATGGCGGAGATTTCTTTATTTACACTGTCCTGTTTTAATGGGATGACAATAGGGTAATTGTGAGGTTTGGTGCACCCTAGAACCGGTTTAAACCCCCAGTGGCGTATTCTGCCACTGACCGTTCCAAGGCGTAGCCCTATTGTCAACCATTTTGTGTTTGTGATGTCGTTTGCATTTATTTTTACTTTTGCCTTCTTGTTTGTCTGTTTGCGTGTTTGTTTCTGTGTTTTGTGGTTGACTGTCCTCCTTGAATGCTACTTTCCCTGTCCGATCTTTTTATATTTCTTCATTCATTGTGTTTCTTTTAAAATAAAGGGTTCTTTATGATTTGATTTTATTAATATTAGATTTTACAATAAAATGTACATACTAGTAACATGTACTTCTCTGTGCAGACTAAGCAAATGTTCCAACCAAGGAAAAGATGATATGAACTTTGATCATGAGATAGATTTTGATGACGAAGAAATTGAAGAGGAAGACGAAATATTTGAGTAAATGTGTTGGATAAAGTTTATTTGAAGGATGTTGATGTGTCAATTTGAGCATTACATGACGATATTAAATGAAAAGTCAATTGTGTATACAAACGTTTATTTATACAGTTATACGCAACATATATTGATTTGTTAATGGGTATACGTACATGCAAGTATGCTCTTATAAATTATTTCACCCACCTGGGTGGGGTTGGGGGCAGCAACGGGAGTATCCAGGGAAATAGAAAAAATGTTTTAATTTCTACCCTAGGAGCTTCATTTTCCAGGGTAGTCCTCAATGTTGGTACTATACCGGGTTCTGTCTTAAGAGAGTACCCCGGTGTTAACATTGTTTGTCTAATTGGGTTCTTCGCGCAATATCCGTTCCCACCCGTTACGGGTAAAAAGTAACAAGAAAGGAGGTGCAAAACAAGCAACAACAATTTTTAAATTATAATCAACAAATTTATTTAAATTGTACAATGAACAATATTCAATTGCGGAATATACATACATTATAAAAAAGTATTTCTTGTCCAAAAATATTGGCAAATGTCCCTTTAATCTAATGGAATGGAATGAATGGTGTTTTACGGCACGATGAATCATGAATGAATGAAGTAGTAATTAAAAATAATGTAAACGTATAAAGATAAAACTATCTACAAATAAGGGATGATATGGTAGCAATATATGTAAATCAACAAATGCCCCCACCCCAACGGGCTTGTAAACAAGTTAATATATATAGGAAAATATTATATTCATTTATAAAGTCTGATTTCTTTAAGGAAATCTAAAACAAGACTAAAATCTATAGTATCAAATAACTCTTCAAAGTATTAACTGTGTAGTATCTTTGTCGCATAGGATCAAAGTCTACACATTCCAACAAGAGATGTTTGACCGTTAACGGTGAAAAACAGGATATACATTCTGGCAACTGCTCACCTTGCAATACATATGTATGAGTACAGCGTGTATGCCCTATCCTGACCCTGGCTAGGTCAACTTCCTCTCGACGAATGGGTCTACTAGAAGGACGCGATTCTCCAAGTAACAGTTTAATGGAATGGAGTTTATTATGCAACGACAAGTCCCAAGCGGCTAGCCAATAGTTACGAATATATGTGTTGATACAACTTTTAAAATCAGTATAAGGCAATTTGGTATTAGATATATGTAAACGCAGCACTATCAGCTCTATCATTACCAAGTATTCCTACATGGCTCGGAAGCCAGCAGAAAATAATAACATTATCAACTATAAGAGAATTGTACAACTGGATTATCATGTTTCATATTACCCAGTGCTTGAAGAGATGAAAGGGTATCAGAAAAGATTACGAAATGGTCATCATCAGATTCCTGAATATAATTTAAGGCAAGTTCAATTGCCTTCAGTTCAGCTGAAAAGATAGGCAGGCGGCTCTTTATGCTATGTCTGTGAACAACAACTGCTGCAGCTACCTTGTCTCCATCTTTAGAAAGTTACTGTATTTCGATTTAATTTCATTAAATTTGCTTTGAAAGATAGTAGGATCTGTAATGAATTTGTTATTATTACAAAGATCAAATATAATTGCTGTTGTCCACGGTGGAATTTGTGGTACTTTGTACTTGGCAATCAAATTTAGGTCGATTTCAGTGACTCTTAATTTTGGTTTAATACAAAGACCTAATGGCCGAATGGCCTTCAGTTTTCGATCAAAAAGAGGTTCATAAATAGGATTAAAAACAGTATCGAAGGGTTAGATTGTAATTTAAAGGTATACTGAAGGGCTAATTTGTCCCGTCTATGAGACAGTGATGGTTCATTCGCTTCAACATATACACTTTCGGCTGGTGATGTACGAAAGACTCCTAAGGCGAGTCGTAATCCTTGATTATGTATAGGATCGAGAATCTGCAAGTATGACTTGTGAGTCGATCCATATACTATTGAGCCGTAGTCCAGTTTGGATCTGATAAGAGATCTGTAAAGTCGCAAGAGGACTTTTCGATCTGCTCCCCAATTAGTGTTTGCAACAACTTTAAGTAAGTTAAGAGCTTTAAGGCATGGTATAAACGTGTAATTTACTCTCAAAAATAATACCTAGGAATTTTGTCTCATCCACTACTGGTCTGAACCGCCCAGTGTTAGAAGAGGGTCTTCGTGATGTTTGCGTAGTTGACAAAAGTGCATACATTTGGTTTTAGATTTAGAAAATTTAAAACCATTTTCATCAGACCAGGTCTGAAGTTTTTGAGACATTGTTGTAATTGTCTCTCAATAGTATTCATGTTTTTTGCACGATGACATATAACAAAGTCGTCAACATATAGAGAACAATCCATACCTGGATTGACGCATTTTACTATACTGTTATTCTTTATATTAAAAAGCCTAACAGAGAGTATGCTTCTCTGTGGAACACTCACTCCTGTTCATGAATATCAGAGAGGGTTGAACCCATTCGGACACGAAACTGCCTATCATCTAAGAAATTCTCTATAAAAATGGGTAATCGGCCTCTAAGACAAAGGTCATGAAGATCATTCATATTACCGTACTTCCATGCAGTATCATAAGCTTTCTCCAAGTCAAAAAATAGAGCGACTAGATGTTCTTTTTTTTATGAAAGCTTCCCTATTAAACGATTCAAATCGAATGAGATTGTCTGTTGTGCCTCGTTGGCGCCGGAATCCACTTTGATACTTTGTTATGAGTTTGTTGGACTCCAGGTACCAAACGAGTCTCTCATTAATAATTCGTTCCATGGTTTTACATATACAACTCGTTAAAGCGATTGGGCGATAATTTAATGGGTCCGTATGATCTTTCCAGGTTTGGGGACTGGAATAACGATTGCTTCCCGCCAAGTATCGGGGAAGTTTCCCGTCACCCAAACCTTATTAAATATATCAAGAAGGGTAGAGGAAATGATTTAATAATTGATAATGGATATCATCAGGACCAGCTGATGTATCATGAGCCTTTTTAAGGGATTCCCGAAGTTCTTTGAGAGTGAATAATTTATTGTATTTCTCCAAGTGTTTCGACTTGAAGTTTAGCTTCTTCTGTTCCTTTAGTTTCTTATTTTTCAGAATATTTGGTTGACAATTTTCAGAAGAAGAATTTTTTGAAAAAGTTTCTGCCAAAGTGTTTGTAATATCTTTGACAGATGTAATATCTCCATTATCTGTTTTAAGATGATTTACAGAACTAGAATTACCTTTACCACTTTTTTCCGGACCATGTCCCATGTGTTCTTAAGAGATGAGCGAGAATTCAGCATAGAGACGTAAGATCTCCATGATTTCCTCTTGCTATCCATAATAATATGACGGGCTTTCGCACGAAAAACTCTAAAGTTATCTAAATTTGTTTGAGTTGGCCGCAAGTTAAAATTATTTAATGCAGCTTTACGATCGCTGACTGCCTTTTTGCAGTCATCGTCGTATCATGGTTTATGTGGGCATTTTGGATTTGCCGAGGTTTTTGGAATATTTTGATCAGCTATATCATGAAGTGTTTGGTAAAAGAGTAGTTGCGACTTCGACATCCTCGAAAACGGAAGGCTTTAATTGTTCCTCGCAAAGAGATTGACACGTTGTCCAATCAGCTTTGCGAAGTTTCCATCGTTGTGTTTTTTCGAGAAGTGGAGGGCCGATATTTTCAAAAATTATGGGGAAGTGGTCACTTCCACAGAGGTCGTCTCCAACACTCCACGAAAAAACCATCAAAAGCGTTGAATCGCATTTTGTTAAATCAATGGAAGAATGAGAGCCTGTAGCAGGATGTAAATAAGTGTGTGACTTAAATAAGTTCTGCTCAACACAGGGCTAGAGGGCGTGAGCGGTAGCTAGCATATTTCACTGCCGCTCATGAACAGTCTCAATCAAACCGAGACTGCAATATTTCGTATGTGCCGTTTTCGGCCGTTTCCAAAGGTCCATTATCATACTCTTTTATTATCATTAAAAAGACGCAAATTGTTTTTGGCTTAGAAATCCCCAATTTTCTTGCCTTTATCGTTTATATCTTTACAACCCCAGATGTAGTTGTGTGCATTAAAATCACCAAAGAGTATAAAAGATGGCAATTGTGCAACTAGGTGATTTAGATCTTTAGGGTCTAGTGAAGAACTAGGTGGTAAATATAAGGAACATATTGTTATAACTCTGTGCATCGTAACGCCGACCGCAATAGCTTGCAAATTTGTTTTCAACGCAACAGGTCTGTGAGGTCTGTTTCGATTAACGATTATCGAAACTCCACCAGTCGCCTTGTCATCGGTATCACAAATATGATTGTATAGTGACTATTGTTTAAAAGATACCTTATCAATTGACAATGTGTTCATTTAAAATTAAGCAGATTTGCTTTCAAACCTCGACAATTCCATTGAATGATCTTATTAGTTGTACCCATTATTTAGCGCTAAGGCGATTTTTAATTTTTTGGCCGTATATTTAGGAGAGGTCTTAGGAGACTCAAGCAGTGACATCTCCACTGATGAATCCTCCTCCCTGGAAGAAGTCAGCTGAAGTGGCACCTCGACTAACTTTTTATGAGAGGATGGAAGTGGCAGTGCAGCTGCTGTCTCTGAAATGTCCATGAGCTGTTCGAATTTGTTATGCAGCTCAATAGGGCCGTTAGACAACTTTGGCTGCTCCTTGTGCTCCCTAGTTGGAGAAGCACTAGGCTTTCCAACTTCCTTAGTTGCAGCAGGACTAGGCCTTTCAACCGAGGCTTCACGACTGGGGAACTACTAGACTTCACAGTCTTAGAAGAACTCGCTCTCCAATTCTGAGAAATTGACGTGCTCTTGACATTGCCAGAGCTTGCCGATTTTGTGTTTGATTTAAACGAAAAAGTTTGATTAGGTGAAATGTATTGGTTTGTTAAGTTGTATTTGTTGACTTTTGTTTGAATTTGATACTGAGGAAGTATTCTTGGTATTTTGCATGTTTGACTATGGTTCGTATTGCGTACTTGCATCCCTTCATTCTATGTGTGTTGCTGTTGGTTTGAGAATAGACGTGTAAGAGGTCGGACTTGAAATTTTATATTTTTCTTCAATCAATTTTCGTGCTTCTGGAAAGGGAATGTTTTGTGTGTATTTAACTGTTATGATTTCTTCTTCTTTTTTGAATTTTTCACATAATTTTGAATTTGCGTGATGTCCTAGACCGCAGTTGGTACATTTGAAAGTGGTAGGACAATCTTGTTCGTTATGCTTGAATGCAGACTCGCCACATTTACCACAAAGTTCTTCTTTAGTACACCTGGACTTGTCGTGCCCAAAGGCTTGGCAACTGTAGCAACGTAACGGGTTTGGAATGTAGGCGTCAACATGTAATTGCAGATATGCCACCTTTATTGTTCTTGGTAAGACGGTGTTGCAAATGTGAGGACGATAGTATTTGTACTAATAATTTTATCATTCCTCTTTATGGTTATTCGGCGAGCCGCAGTTACTAACTGTGGCGCAAACTCTTTGATAATTTCTTCTTCAGGAGAGATTCGGAGAGATTCGGGCACCTGATGACGCCTTTGGAGATGTTCATAGAGGTGTGAGGGTAGTATTTGACATTGGTGTTTAAAATTTGTGTAATTGTTAGTAAAGTATCAGAGTGAATATTTTTTCTGTTTCAATTAGGAGAGTTTTTTTTAATTTTTTTTTATTTGTTTTACATGTCCAGCAATGGAATGGACAGTTTTCTGGATCGCAAAAGGTGAGCTATCTGTGACGGTTTTTCCCCCGTTTTCCGATTCGACAATGAGAAAACGAGGAAAGGATTGGTTGATCATTGGTTCCTCAGTATCAGATTCATGTTCTGTTTTCTACGTTTGTGAGTAGTTTGTGCGTTTTGTGATGCCATGATGGGCGTTAAGAATTCATCTTCCACGCTTCTCACCCACCTCGATGTTCAACAAGGGGACATTTGCTGTGGATATCCAACAGTCAAAATGCCAAGAATACGTAGCAGGTATACTCATATAAAGCTAACGCATCAGACCCCACATACCACCCAGCGGACATAACCCCTTAACTAAAAAGTCAAAGAGCCGTACTTATGTTCCGCCTAAAAAGTGGCATGAGTATAGCCATATAGCGTTTAGAAATACAGTATTAGCCCGTGCGCCACCGCCATAAAAGACCCTATCTATATAATGTTTAAAGTAGAATATAAAAGTTAAGTAAGATACAGTCTACTGGTACTGTCTGAATAATAAGCTCGAATCTATTATAGCTGGCGTGACAAACCGATTGATCAGATCGGGCCAAATCTGACCGCCCGTCTAGTTGAAGTCCGGACCAAAGTGGTGTGTTGCAACGTGGAGATAACTACCAGATCTCCACGCCACTGAACCACCAGGATTCCCTTCTCCAACGACACGGGTCGCCACCTACGGTCAACAGGTGGATCACTTTTCGAGGGGTTGGGGTGGGGGGGGGGTTGGTCCTACCCCTCTGCTAAGTAACGAGAGTCGGTTGATTCTTATCGCCCCACCCCCGACTGGGGTCCCTTTAATCTAAGTTGAACTTTGTCACTTTAATCCAATTTTATGTTAAATTATATCAACATCAGCATTATAAACACTCATTCATAGGAAACACCACCCACTAAGGGAGAGGGGGGTTGAGGTGATGTGCCCCGATTTCGAGTTTATTTTGTGAGTGGGTATTTTCGAAATTGTCCAGGGGACTGGGGTGATGTCAAAACATATGTGCTATAGGAGGTGATTTTTAGGTAAGCGAATGAGGTAACGAGGTCGGCTGGAAGGGATTTTTGAGGCAAGCTGGGTGGCGGTGAAGGAAAAATATCCAGCGAGATATTTCCGATATTCTTTTTTTATATAAAAATATCTATGGGTATTGTTTGTAGATTTTTTAGGGGTTCGGGGTTTGAATAAACGCTCTTTTCTGGATAGGTTTGTTTGTTTCTGTGAGGATATTTTTGAAGTAAAAAATGTAAGGGGTATTTTGTGCGGGGTCTAAATCCAAAGGGGTGGGGTGATGCGGATATTTTGGCTAGAACAGCTCATTCCTTTCAAAGGAGTTAATTTCTGTCAAATCCTCGGTGTGTTAGTCCCGCCGCCGCCGGCCCATCCCCACCTCGCAATCTCACATTTTAAAATTAAAAATTCGAATAGGGTAATACAGTTACATTCTATTTTCTTTTAATAATCAATTAACAATAAATCAAACTTAGTATTTGCTATGTCAGTTGCAAAATCATAGCTTCAATCTCAAATAAATACGCATACACAATCCCCATACACATTCTACTAATACATGTAATAGACGCAAATAAATTGTATGACGTGTCTCACCCGATAAATGTTTGACCAATGAATGCCTTCTAGTTTGATCACGTTTTGTGAGTACTTAAATTGACGACTGTGTAGCAGTCTAAATTCTAACATCTTAGAAAACGATAGTTAGATAGATTTATTTCGGCAAAAATACAGATGTACATGCATGGTTAAACAAGAAATCCGCGTATTCACATGTCTCGCCTAACGGGGTGTAAACATTTTAATAACTAAAAACAATGGAGTTTACAGTTTGCTGAGATGACATTTAAGTGCATTACTTTAAAAACAAAATGCCATTCTATTAAAACAAAAAAATCAATAAAAAAATCAATAAAAAATCATTAGCTCCAAAATGTAGGTCAAGGTCATAAATGAAATGCATGCGTCCAAAAAGATGCACTACCCAAGACACAACTATGTCAAAATAGAATCTTTTGTCTTCCAAAGATTAAGCTATAAACTAGGTTTAAAGCATATATCTAGTGCATAATTATAGTTCATGAGAAGATGATGTAAATGTAACAATTGAAGTTATCTGCCCTTTGATTGGATGGTGAAGGTCACATTCACATTTGCTTTTTGACAGGTTGTGATGTACTACCCAAGAAACAACTATAAGCGAAGTTTAAAAGGTCTTAGTGCATACAGTTTATGAAAAAGTGACCTAAGCGCAAAGGTTGAAGGTAAAGTTTATAATGTTATCTGACCTTTGCTTGGAGGGTCATGGTCACATCCACATGTGCTTTGTCAAGTTGCGATGTACCACCAAAGATACAACTATAAACAAAGTTTGAAAGGTGTAGTGCATACAATTTGCGAGAAAGTGACCTTAACACAAAATAAATGTTGAAGGTAAACATTATAAGGTTATCTGCCCCTTGATTGGAGGGTTAAGGTCACATCCACATTTGCTTTGTCACATTGCAATGTATCACTCAAGATACAACTATAAGCAAAGTTTGAAAGGTTTATTGCATACAGTTTGGGAAAAAGTGAACTCAACGCACAAGATGAAGGTAAACATTATTAAGTCATCTGCCCTTTGCTTGGCGGGTCAAGGTCACTTCCACATTTGCTTTGTCACGTTGCGATGTACCACCAAAGAGACAACTATAAGCAAAGTTTGAAAGGTCTAGTGCATACAGTTTGAGAAAATGACCTAAACGCAAATCTTGAACGTTGACGCCTTCGCCGCCGCCGGAAAAGCAAAACCTAGGTCTATTTTTTCTTCGGAAAGGCGAGACAAAAACAACACAATGCATAAAATAAAGATAAAATTAATGCATGAGATATAAACCATGCTTTTCACATCAAAGCCAAGGATAACACAACAAAGGGGAAGCGATTTTCCCTTATTTCCATTGTGGTCCTTATGGTCCGAGTGTTCTGATTGATCTCATCATCATCATAATAAAAACACAGCATATATTAGAAAAAACACTGCATATCATTAGAAATGCACCAAGTATAAAGCCGTTTGTACCAAATATAATGCAACTGAAACCATCGAATATAAAGATGTATCAACAGAAGCACTTCATATAAATTCAAACCTACTTCATATAAAGTTCAAAGGACCTCATATATTAGATAAACTACTGCATATAGTAATAACTGGACTGCATATAATTGTTTATCTACTACATACAATGACTTATCTATCGCATATATTGATTAATCTACTGCATATAAATATTTTTCTACCACATATAACTATTTATTTACCACATATAATTAAAAATGCACTGCATATCATGAAAGATCTATAAACGGAAATACACTGCTGCATATATTAATCGGCAACATCATAAGAAAAGCATGGCGTTCCATAGAATTGCCTTAAAGGAGATTTTATATACATACTGAAATTTAAAACATTAACTGTAAATTCATTATGAATTTGTTGACCATTATAACTATACCTGTATGTATTTTATGTAAGAATGATAGCGATTAGTTGGAGTATGTTTTGTGACAAAGAAACGTGAATGTGTGTACAATACGTATAATGTTATGAATTATACCAGCATTAATTAAAGGTTATTATAACTTTACAGAGAATATTTTGGCATTTTTGTACTTCTTATTGACTCCCTTTTATAGCGTTATTTCATCAGAAATATTGTTTGAGCAAAAACATACAAAACATGTTTATTCATTTTATATTTCACAGAAAAAGTATTTTCTGTTAACAGCTGTAAAGATTATTAAATGGCAAAACAGGTTTTCAAAATGTACGGTCTAAGTTAAAGAAGTACAACATATCCAATTCTCTTGTAGGAGTTGCATAAAAGAAATGTCGTTCAAATAGTAATAACTGACAAGGTATTCAGTATGAAGTTAATGATTAAAATAATGAAATTGGTAATATTTTATAATGTATAGAAACATCTGTCATTTACATAAAAATGAAAGTTTTTGTGAAGAAAAAAACTCTTCAATTTACGCTATAAATTTACCCCACCCACTTACTATTGTACTTCTAGTATAATTTTATGTTTAATTGTGCTTAAAGAAGTAAAAAAATAAAAATAAGAATCAATTGCATCTTTAATCTAATTTGTTTAACAGAAGTGTTTAACAGAAGAATATAAATGAAATGAATCAGTGATACACATTTACACTTACTTGAGCTTCTCCATATAAACTGGGTGGGTGGGGTAATTCCACAGCTAGGTAAAATTACTTTTTTGAATACATACATATTATATTTTTAATCATGTTCTTCCTAGAATAACTATATAAATCAAATAAACCATTTATATACATGTATACACTGGAATGATCATATGTAAATAGTATTGTGTAAATATGGAAATTGGTAGTGTCATGCCATCATCAGTATATCCATGGTTACCAAAAGCAAATATCCCAAAATGGTTTTATTTGAGAAGGCAAACATTGTCATTTATTTTGATATGCATTATGTCTAGTTATTGTATATGGTTAATATAAAAAATAAAAACAATATCAGCAGAAACTGCCATTTTCTGACTTTTTAGGCCTTTTGACATTGAAATGATCTTGACCTTGACCTCAGACGACCTTAGATGACCTTGTATGTGGTGACTTTTTAATGTCATATGTCATAACAATAATATCCATGCAAGTATACAGGATTTTCATTATTTTATTCATGAATCACTTGAAAAAAACAGTTGTTGATTTAATTTTCAGATGTTTTCGTAACTGTTATTACCCCCCTTTATAAAATAGAGCAAAACTAGGTCAAAGCTGGAAGTTTGGAATTGTTATAAAACCTTACAATGAAGTAGAGATATGGAGCTTTTATAAAAGCAACATGAGAATTTGCCAACCAAAATGGTACCGGATTGTCATTTTTGGGGTTCTGGCCCAAGGATTAATATAGACGTAAACCCGTGTATTCGAATCTATCTTCCGAGCAGGATAAAGAAATATTGGAATCCTTTTGTGTATCTAGGGCGATTCTAAATAACCGAAGACAATGTATCGATAAGCCGTGGAACATGGTCGACATTTCTGACGAAGACAAAATGGTATCTCTTGAGAGAATGTAAAGCAACAATTTGCACTGAATTTATTTTAAATCTTTAATTGTCACAATAATACAAGAACATGGTTTTATCTGTATTTGAATTCTGACAAAGGTAATTGTTGGCTATGATGACGTCTACCGAAATCCTCAAAGGACGGCAGCGTTTGATGTTTGTCTTAAATCTTGTCTTGTTGTACCCTTAACGAGTTATACTGCCTTGTTTGTTAGAGGATATAACCTGGTGGTGATATCTTTATTTACACTGTCCCGCTTTATTGGGATGGCATTAGGGTAAGAATGAGGTTTGGTGCACCCTAGCATCTTGTTGCTCAACCTTGTTGTTTCCAGGCTTTTGCTATTTATATTCATATATACATGGTCATTTACGTGGTATACTAATATTGCTTATTAATTCTGCCTTGCTTGATAGCGATTATAGTCTAGCGGGGATATCTTTATTTACACTGTTCTATTTTATCGGGGTGACAATAGAGTAAGAGTGAGGTTTGGTGCATCATAGAACCTAGTTTCTCCTTTCATACTATTTTCAAACCCCGTCATTGAATGCTACATTTCCTGTTCGACTTTTATATCTACTTGCTTTTGGTATTGTCTGCCCGCTGTCATCTTTCTCTCGAATTACATATTTTTGCATACGCATTTACAAGCTATGTTTACTTTCAATGTAACAGGAAACGTCAATATTCGTTCATATTGAAGTGTGGTAAAGTCATATTGGGTGAGTAATGTATACTCCTTCGTGACTGGTGCAATGTTTTGTTCATGTCAAAGAAAGTATGTTTTCATGTCAAAGAAAGTATGTCATGTGATGTAAACAATGTGATTTAGTTGTGAAATTCTCGCGATGTAACGATACTATGTTTGTTTCAAATAAATGTGTTTGTGTTACAAACAATTTTATTGTTCAAATTTATAAATGAGTATGCAATAAAAGGGCTATTAGATTTAGATTTGGGATATATGCACCTGTTCTTTCGCGCATAAATATTGCGCCCCTAAAGTCGCGCAATATTAACACGTGAAAGAACTCGTGCATATATCCCAATACAAATCGTCTAATATATAATTATCTGGGCCCCCGGTTGATTAAAACATGTAACCCGTCAATATTTATATACAGAATTATTGGCAATGAAATATATTAAAAAAAAACGCCTGAGAAAATCACACAACATATCAAATTTACAGCGAGACTGGTAAGAATAAAATGCATCCTTTGATGACAACAGCGTGTTCCGTTAACAACCAGTTATGCCGTGTGTCTGTGTGTTATATTATATGGCCACTTTTATAACATTGGCATGAGCAATATGATTTAGTTTTGTATTTCCCCTGTTAGAG
This sequence comes from Cyrtodaria siliqua, assembly GCA_037043455.1. Taxonomy (NCBI): domain Eukaryota; kingdom Metazoa; phylum Mollusca; class Bivalvia; order Adapedonta; family Hiatellidae; genus Cyrtodaria; species Cyrtodaria siliqua. The sequence goes on along the minus strand of JAWPHD010000066.1, from coordinate 404,901 downwards.
AAAGTAAATCAACGTATTTTTGCCATTTAATACTGCAACACGAGTAGTGGTAATAACATCGATCGGGTTTGCCGAAGTGATGTTTCATTTTGTTTGATGTCTTAAAAGTCGATCCCTACTGTTTACAGACATAAAAGCAGATACAGAACAAACGAAAGCACACACAGAACAAACAATAATTACAAAAATGAATAAAAGGCCAGATATGACACCACAAACATAAACAGATTGACAATAGGGCTACCGCCTTGGAACGGTCAGTGGCAAAACAGGCCGCTGTGGGTTTAGACCAGGTGCACCAAACTTTACTCTTTTACTATTGTCATCCCAATAAATCGGGGGAGTGTAAATAAAGATATCCCCGCCAGGTTATATTGTCAAACAAAAAAAGGCATCATTAATAAGCAATACCATCGTCGGATACCCCCGTGTGATTTGTTCCGTTACTCTCCACCATCACCACCACCATGATGAATGGAGTATAACGTAATCAATCAAACGTGGGTTTCGACGATGAAGCAATACCAATTTTCTTTCACGTGTAATTTTTCAATGGAAAACGTGCAACACTCAGTACGACCTTGTTTACTCCAATACTTACAATCAAAGGAATTATAAAGCTATATTGTGTAGTTTACTTCTGACAACCAAGTCAAAGGGTTTCATAAAATCAACAAAAGTTACGATATTCCCAGATGTAGCTTAGACATTCGCTTGGTGTTGTTTATAATTGAATTGTGGGTTCATTTTAGTCAATCCAATGAAAGCGAATGTTTGTTGTGCCACTTTAAAGTAAATGACACATTCGAACATGCAACTACAACATGCGAAGCGTTTTCGCTGTCAAGATATTTTTGACGATTTATATTTGATCTTAGATATTGTACAATTTAACCTGTTCATTACGCTTCCTGGCAAAGAGATGTATAATGTCATGCTTGGATCTAGTTTACCCCTTTTTGACACATTGCCTTCAACTAAATATTATGCTTTTCTAATTCAGTCATATCACTTTATAAAAAATGTAACTCAATATGTGTTTGTAAGATGCAAAGCATTAACATACTATCAGACAAACGAGCAAAAGTGGCAATTATTAGAGTTAGACTGTAGGAAACTTTCATGGGTATCCGTTGAAGATAGGGAATTCCAACCCGAGGTGTAAGTGTTTTTATCGGAACCGAGGCTCTGCCGAGGTTCCGATTAAGACACTTATACCGAGTGTTGGAATTCCCTATCTGAGCCGAATACCAATGTTAGACTATTTTTCTTTCATATCAGAGACATGTTGTGCGCTGACGCCGCCAGCTACTAAATGTTTTCCTGCATACCGGATGTTGGTGCGCGCGTGAATTTTATCTTTACCCATAAGACTTTCCATCCCCCGTGTAAAACGTGAATAGCCTTATCCGGTATGCAGGAACATTGCGTATTCCATTAGTCCACTCATGGACCAGGATACTGTAGTCAAACATATTTGATTACATTCCCCTCCAGAACCTTTGTCTATTTTCGTTTCGTTCTGTATTTCGTTTCGTGAATACAGTTTCTAACAAGAGAGGAATGTTTATTAAACAGTTTTGGATATCTTTTATATATGTATGTACATATGTTCATGTTCTATTTTTTTCGCTTTTCCAAATATTTCATATATCACCTTCTTTGTTATGCCTTGTTTGCACCGTCATAATATTATATTATGTAATCTCTGTAATGGAGGAAATAAAATGAATAAATAAATAAATAAATAAATGAATAAGCACAACCCAGAGAATGACGGAGCAGTCTCGTTTTTATTGAGTCTGTTCATGAGAGGTAATGCTAGAAGCAACATCTCTCACGCCGTGGGTTTAAAGGGATATATGACAATCTTGATTTGTTTAAAACTCTGGCGTCCCATTAGTTATTTCTACATAACTTGCATTTTTGTAATCACCGATATTAATTATTAGAAAAGTTCAGAGCAAATTGTGATGACTAATTGATGATAATATAACACCAATTATATGTTTAAACATTGTAGAATAATGAAGAAAATGGAAAAATGAATATTTTTTAGTGATATGCAAGCGGTTTTAAAGTCAAAATGATACTGGATTAAGAAATCGAGTTACTTATTTTAAAGTTTAATAAAAATTTCAAGATGGTCGTGCATCCCTCTAATGTATCTTATTTACATGATCTTTGGATACATATTAGGAATGTGAAACACACAATGATCTTATAAATCCGAATTTACAAAAATACACACATACCTGGATCTAGAGGACTGACTGACACGGTTAAACTTTGGCGAGGACATCGGACCGGACGAGAAGATATCTGTTGAATGTATATCCAGACTGTCGGTCCCCGAATAATGGTACGTCACCTTGATTGTTTGAGAAGGTAACACAGGCATGAGTAATAGAGTCGATTATCTAATTAAAATTATAGAGTCGGTTTGAGAGTATGTTCATGCCAGCTAATAAGTCATGCAATTCACGCCTCAAGCACTGGTGTAAGCAGTAGTCAGTATTATAATGTGCTTCAGTTTCTAATAAAATGTACAAATGCACTAAAATAAACCTCTTATATCTGGTTTAAGAAATAATTTGTCTGGAAACTCATCGATTCGGTCAGAATTTGTTGTTAAATCATAATAATTCAGTTGGGGTTCATATCACTATAAGTTGTACGTTTGGATATATTTATCAAGCTATACGAAAGTAGGCTGTATACGAAGCAAAATCAGTCGTCATGCCAAATGACAAATAGTATTCCACATTATGTACGGGATAACTTGCCAACATTAGTTGGAAGTTTTAACTTGTTTTAGCAACGACGGTCATCATATAAGGCTTTATTTTCTGACTGAAGCATTTGAGTAATAAAGACTGATCCTTTGGAAGCTATAAATACAAATAAGAGAATAAAGCAGCAGACTGTTTTATTGAGTCTGTTCATGGGAGGTAATGTGGGAAGCAACACCGCTCACGCCCACTAGCACCGGCTTCAGATAGCAGAGGTATTCTACTTAAAAGAAGACAAATATATTGGGCTTGTTGATCCCAAAGTCCTGGTGAAAATAACACTACTGACTAAGCGGTTTCAGAGAAAGTACTACTAACAGACGTAGATTCACACAATAATATCGACGCCGGCAGACAACATTCTTTCGCATTATCTCTTTTGGCATGTGGGTATTAGAGAAAAATGTACATTTCAGCATATGAATTTATCTTAGATATATGCAACAAAAAACTAGTCAACTAGCTCAAATACGAGGTTTTAATTGGACTGAATAGGATGTCCAAGTATGTGCATCTTACAATTTAATATGAAACTGAAACATACTATGATGGCTCTCATTTGTATTTGGCTTGTTTTACTTGTGCATTGATTGACATCCATTTTTCCCCAGATATAATCCAGTCCATTTAAGAACCATTTACAATTGTCTTCTAAGAAACCGCAATGTATGTACGATAAACATGACATAGTATAATAATATACAAACACATATGCATGCCTATTAACAAACGAATAGAAAGACATCCGTTTATATGTTTATACATCTAACACATAGATCGCAATTAACAATTCCATTTCCTATCACAGTCGAAGCAGAAGATGTACACACTTCACACATATAAATCCTAGCTTAATGACTTGTCTGTAGCACTCCCAAAGGCAAAATGTCAACATAAGTCTTTTGTTCGGGAATTAATACGAATACGAATGCAGACGTCAATAAACATTTTACCTTATATATACTAATAACGAACTAGCTGTCGGGTTCAACTAACCCAATGAAAATACGACATTGATTCATATCGGATGTGTATTAAAAACAGGTGCAAAGAGATGACAGTGTTGATTAACAACTTGCATATACAAGTAAAGCTGCTGACAATCCCTACTATTTACAGACAAAGAGAAGATATAAAATTCGAACAGAAAAGCAGCATTCAAAGACCACAGTCAACCAAAAGCAGGCATAAAAACAAACAATCTTAAAGATGACTAAAAGGCAAGACACGACAACACAAACATAAAAGGGTTGACAATAGGGCTACCGCTTGGAACGGTCAATGGCGAAAAGGGGCCGCTGGGCTGAAAATAAAATACTAGTCCTTTTCCGATTTCAAGATTTAGAAGTTTGCTTCACATTTTTGGAAACATTATTGTATAAGGAATCCGAAAACAAACCAATGTTCCATTTTACCAATTAGCAGGCATCGCATTCATCTTGACATTTTAAAATGGTCGGATTTCAACCTGTACTTTCCGGTAACATAATTTATTTTAATAAAATTTGTCCGAATTGGGACTCTTCGCCAAATGTACGAACAGGCAGGACAATGAACTTTATCTTGGTTTGAGACAAACCGTCTATAAAATTGTTATTCCTTTTATTCCAGCGGTTTAGATCTATATACGTTATATGGAAGGGACTTCAACATTGCATGATCATGCCACCTGATATTACACAAAGAGTAAGATAAGCGATACAATGTCCATTGATGATGCATACACATATAACGTTTCATCCCATTATCTGAAGCGGTTTAAGAGTAAATGTTTGGGCACAAAAATTGTAAACGTATCCAGTCACCATGAACAATGCGCTTCATATTTGTTGCCCTTAGCCTCGTCCGTCGGATGGGGACGTAAACCGGGCGGTCCCGTGTATCAGTCTATCCTCCGAGCACGTTAAAGAACCATAGGAATCTATTCGATAATAAGAGTAGGGCAGGTTCCCGGATTCCTATGTATCCTTCCCCTCTCTCTGGGGCGGCTCTAAATAACCTATACTGTGTTGATGAGCCGTTAAACAACATTTAGTTCAATCAAATTTGTTGGGCGACAAACAACCTAGTTTTAGTCTAGTTTCCCAAGCAGTATAGTATTGATGGGTTCAAGAACTATTTTTCGGAGTTAGGTAATACTTTCAATGTAAAATGATGATACAGAAGAATTCTGTAATAATCATAAGTTTAAAAATTTAAACTGTAGCTTTGAAGAACTAGACAAACGCATAACTCAAGACATGTATAGACTTATTGATTGAATCTTTATTTTCATCCTAATTGGAGAGTATTCAGACAATACAATAATACAAACAATATGAATATTTTATTATACGATGAAACGGTTACTTAATTACTAGTACTATATGAATTAAGTATGACTTAAACAACATATATATACTGATAAAAATAAGTTTAGCAAGTAAATTGCATGGCAACTTCATTTGCGCATATAATAGGCTATTCGTGGCAGAGGTCATTAACAATATACTTAACATAATTAGTAGATATATGCAGGGCATTGTGTTTGAAACGATATCTGCGAAAAACATAACAAAATGTTTTAATCTACACTAGCGTTTGTTTAGTGCTGTTTGGCGGCCGTAAAAAATCGCCCGCCTACAAATCAGTAGTGTAATTACTGGTCCTTTGGGATGATCAAGCGCACTCTTTGTTGCTTAAAGTAGGATATCGCTTAAAGATGAACATTGTCTTAATCAACAAATCCGCTGTTGATATGTTTTTAATTATAAAATGTCATTATAAATACGATGTTTACTATGTTATTGATGTATGCTTAGTGAAAATATGTTTTTAAACATAAAAATCGAAAAGGCGAACAGGCATTGCTAAAAAATCGAAAAAAATCAAAGGGGGGAAACTCTTCCTCGTATAACCGGAAGTGACGTCATTGGGAACAAAAAAACAACACATTAGTACATAGGGAAAGCACGCAAAAACAGTATAGCGTGTATGAAAATGTCGGAATTGTATCGAAATTCTGACAGTAAGTCACCGGCAACACCGCATATCTTGGTACATATACACTACTCAACTTTTATAATCGGTAACCTATTTTTTTTGTTGAAAATAACACAAATACTAAAAGCTGGAAATCACCGAAACACATACCAATATTTTATTAAGTTTATTAACAATGTAATCTGAAATCATATTTTTCCAGATTACATTGTTGATAAACTTAATAAAATTATATTGGTTTGTGTTTCGGTGATTTTCAGTTTATAGTATTCGTGTTATTTTCCAAAAAACTGGGCGACCGATTATAAAAGTTGAGTAGTGTACACTAAGCGCGAAATGCAGCATATTCCGAATGCATGGACATGGTATAATACTTGTACATTAATACGAGGTCAGATAATAAGGACTTTACTTTTGCCGAAAAGTAGACATTGAAAAAATATATTTAGTACATGTTTATTTTTCACATAATTGATGAAAAAAACAACAAAAAAACAAACAACATAATAAATGACACAGCATCTAATTTCTATAGTACCAGGGAGTATATATATGCCATAAGTCCCCGCCACATGGTGACCAAAACACTCGAGGAGTGGCACGTATTAGATTTGGATTTGCAGTATGACACGCTCTCCACGTGCCCCCAACTAACAATATACCACACACCGACTAATCAACTACTAGTAGTATAGATACTGGGGGTACCAGGCCAGTTTCCCCTCGCGGGGAACGAGAATAACTAGTGAAATATGCCAGGGGGGACTCAGGCGTAACTCTGATTTATATCACCAAGATCTAAATGTAAGTTACGCCTAAATCAACACCAACATATTTCAACAGTTTTCTCAAGCACCCCGCTCAGGAAAACTCGCCTGATACCCCCAGTATCTATACTACTAATCAATCCAGTTTGTTATTTTAGGAGAGCGCAATTATATATTTTATCTACTTTCGGTGAATCTACTTCCAACGAAGTTTTTCAATAACATTTGCAACTCGTTAAGCAAAGTCAGACGGAACCGGGCAGTAGTCTTCATCATCGCTATGCATATCATTTTTTACCATGGAGTATTTTATTTTTCCTACACTTTGCTATTTTGTATTTCAGTTCAAGAAGCTCTTCTCTGTTTCTATCAAGCTCACGTTCATAATTATCCATTTCAACCAGCAGTCGTCTTTTATTGGTGTCCATACAATCATCACGAACTACTTCATATTCTACTTGGAGTTGCTTACCTCTCATCAATTCTCTTCTATATTTATCTTTCAAATGGTTAAGGTTTCTGCAAGCCTTTTCTAATCTTTCTTGTTCCATTATATAATAGTATATATAATTATTTTTAAACCCTTGAATGCTAATCAACTATTACAATTAACTGTATGCTAACGTATCTTGTCCGTTATCTAGTATGTACCGTTTATCATCATAAGCTGATAAACTTTTTTTATTTATTGCATAGCTGCTTATGTTATGCTTTTGTGATTTAATAACTTTCATCTCATGGTGAGCTTCTGTTGCCGTAAATATTTTTTTTTGTAATCGGCATGTGCTATCTGTTTTTTAACAACACACTTTTTAACACCCTTACATTTCTTTGCGCTAACCTCATTATCTAGCACATACGAATATAGTTTACTTCGCAACCCAACAAATTCAACAATGGGTATTCCGCAAGTTTCATCTTTCATCTTACCAATAACTTTTTTATTATCATTAAAATGAAACTGACTTTTTGGATCATAATCACAATTATCAAAAAGTTCCTTATCCTTGTAAAAGTCTGCATACACATCTTTTGTTTTTATTTCATAACACAAGGAATCGGTATCAGTAAATAATAACTTAGCTTTTCTATCATATTTGTTTTTGATATAGTTGTAATGGAAATCATACATCAAATATTTTGACAAGTCTAAAATACACATGCCAACATAAATAGGACGATTTAAAACTAATCGTTCTTTTATTCTGTTTACAGCAAATAAATTTTCATTAAACATTTTACAAGAAATAAATGAAGGTCTTGCCGCATATTTTAAAAGAACCTCCTCGTCGTGAGTCAATTTAACATTAATTCTTTTTCTCAAGTTTTTCATAGTTTTACCAAAAACTGAATTGTTCATCAGTTTGAAGAAATCCTTTTCAAAAGCATTTTTACCAGCTGTCCTCTTGGCAGTATTAAAATCTATGTATGTCTTTAACCACTCTGATTCGTCAAACTGTAGTATTCGATGTATTTTTGTTACCTTTAATCCAAGCGTTTTGTAAAATTCTAAGTTTCTAAAATGCACGACATACTTTTCTTTATTTTTCAACGTTGTAACAAGTTTATTAACACTACAATTTCCTAGATTAAACTTTTGATTTAAATTTTTACAATAGTCTGACAACCACTCATCTTTTATATTTAAACTTTCTGGGGCGAGAGGATAATCATTATGCGAGTCATGTAGTTTTTCAGGATACTCGATATCGCACTCAACAATGTAATTTGATTTTCCTTTTTCAAACTTATCAGCCCACTTGAAGTTGCCAGTAGGTAACGGCTGACACATGGCCCACCCGTACAAGTTATTAGCATCGAGATATATTATGTACTTGCTTTTTTTTTTCTTGTCATAGTTTTTCTTATATTTATTGTTAGCTTGTGAATATCTGTTTGCAATATAACTCGTACCGCCTCTTAATCCTTTTTCCACAAACAAATATTGATCAATATCAGTTATTAAATCAAGTTGGATACCAGTCATCTTGAGGCATGTATCCCAGGCTAAACCAGGACTACTGAAGTAATGACAAGGATCTAATTTGTAATACTCAATGCACATTTTTCTAAAGTTTTCATAAACATCTGTCAGTAACAGCACATCAGTTTTAAGATACAGATCATGATATTCTCCCATATTTTTAATCTTAAATGTTTTCCATATGTTTTTAGCATGATTATAATCTGCATCTGAAATGTGTTCATCATTTAATTGGGAATAAAAGCTATCTTTGCTAGGTAACTTGATATCCTTGAAGCGTTCAAAACTGTTCATATAATCATAAGGATAAACGCCTTTTCTTTTTAGCAAGTCTAACTTTTTACCGCTGTATTCTTGAGATATGTATTGAAACGATGGAACGTTTTTTTACTAGATTATCTAATGATTGGGACATAAACTGAAAACTATCAATAAACATTAAACTTTTTCCTAACATGAAAGCCATATACTTTTCCATGTTATTCGGTATAACATTTATGTTTTGTTTAAACTTTCCGATGTGCTGCATTATAAAGTGAGAATCATATCCTCTCAAGTTATGAAACACAACAGGTATTTTTCTAGTCAACCTGAAATTAATATTACATATGTCATGAGCGCTTCCCCTATACTTCCCAGTTATGTGGCAATGGTCCCTGACTTTTCTGATGGAGTTTTTGTATGCCACTGTATAACCCGCATCGCCTTTTTTGAGAGTTGTTGCAAAACCATTACCACAAATATGACATGATTTAGATTTTTTGAGTCTAGCTTCTTCTTCCTGTGACATTACTAGATCTTTTTTAAAGTTTGCATTCATAGTTTTCTTGCACCACTTTTCTTCTTCTATCATTTTTTCTAAAAACTTGTAAACAGCATCAGGTCCTCTATATGTCACAACTGGTTTTGAATATTGATCATCATAACAACAAACAACCTTATACCCATAACTGCAATCAGTATGCTTTTGATATGCTTCCGTATGTGATTTTTTAGGATTGTTTGATGCTGAAGAAATACTTTCGGTTACTGCTTCAAAATCAGCATATATAACAAACGGAACCATTAGCTGTCTGTCGTAGTTTTTAAACTTAACTTTTTCCTCTTTCTCAGGCATTTTTATAGCTTGTTTTCCATTAAGTGAGAGACAAACAGGTTTATGTTTTCCAGAACTCTTTCTAATGTAAAGCATTGTAGGCATGTTTTACAAAACCATTTTTTTTCATTGTGCGCTGTTTGATTATACATCAAACTGTTAAGTTTTTTATCTATACGTAATGATTTTTTCTTCTTCGGTGATCAAAAGCATGTCACAGACGCTCCTTGGAGCGTCTCTAGACGGCTGGCTAGCCCGCCGGTCACATGTTTTTTCTGCTTTATTTTTTGATATGTACAAAGGGTATACTTGATTATCTTCATATCCAAATATGTTAAAACAAATGTTGTTTTGTTTTTCTATTTTTGGGATTTGTTTGATAGTAACAGGAAATGTTATTTCCTTGTAATCAAGATCAGCAATATGCTTTTTGTACTTTGTTATTCTTTGTGGTTTATTATTGACAGGGAATTTATAAGCCAAATGACACCATCTAAAGCATTCGTTATCTTTTTCATTTTTTATATTTATTAATCCTTTTTTAGCATTAGTAAGTTCTTTTGGTAAATCCAAATAAGAGCTACCTCGCAAAGGCTTATACTTTATTCGATTTATATAGTGTGCGTCTAGTGTCTCAATTACCCAACCGCTTCCTTCAGAAAGCCAATTGCCAATTCTATTTATAATTTCTTCCTGTGCTTTGTCTAATGCTTCTGATATTTGATTTTTAGCTCTACTGGCCGAAGGCCAGCAGAGCTTATGGGATGGCGAGTTGTCTGTCGTCCGTCCGTCGTCCGTCGTCCGTAGTCCGTCGTCCGTCGTTAACTTTTGTCTTGTTACCACAATAGGGCCTTCATTTTTTATCTGATCTTTACCAAACTTTAACAGGTTGTTAATATCAATGAAAGCTCGGACAAGTTCGAAAACCAGCCAGATCGGAATAATTTCACCGGAGTTATGGCCCTTGTTTTGCTGAAAAATGCCGTATTAAGCCTTGTGAACACTCTAGCACCTTCATTTATTATTTGATCTTTACCAAACTTGCACAGATTGTTAATATCAATAAAAGCTCGGACAAGTTTGAAAACCAGCCAAATCTGATTAGTAACACCTGAGTTATGGCCCTTGTTTTTTCTGAAACTTGCTATTTTCTGCCTTATGAATGCTCTAGCACCTTCATTTATTATTTGATCTTTACTAAACTTGCACAGATTGTTAATATCAATGAAAGCTCGGACAAGTTCGAAAACCAGCCAAATCAGATCAGTAACACCGGAGTTATGGCCCTTGTTTTTTCTGAAAATTGCTATTTTCTGCCTTGTGAACGCTCTAGCACCTTCATTTATTATTTGATCGTTACCAACCTTGTACAGATTGTTAATACAGATTATAGCTTGAACAAGTTCAAAAATCAGCAGAATTGGGTCAGTAACACCTGAGTTTATATGGCCTTTGTTTTTTCTGGAAAATGGCATTTTCTGCCTTTTGAACACTCTAGCACCTTCATTTATTATTTGATCTTTACCAAACTTGCACAGATTGTTAATATCAATGAAAGCTCGGACAAGTTCGAAAACCAGCCAGATCGGAATAATTTCACCGGAGTTATGGCCCTTGTTTTTTCTGAAAATTTCTATTTTCTGCCTTATGAACGCTCTAGCACCTTCATTTATTATTTGATCGTTACCAAACTTGCACAGATTGGTAATACCAATTATAGCTTGAACAAGTTCGAAAATCGGCTGAATTGGGTCAGTAACACCAGAGTTATGGCCCTTGTTTTTTTTCTGAAAAATGGCATTTTCTGCCTTGTGAACACTCTAGCACCTTCATTTATTATTTGATCTTTACCAAACTTGCACAGATTGTTAATTTCAATGAAAGCTCGAACAAGTTTGAAACCAGCTAAATCGGATTATTAACACAGGAGTTATGGCCCTTGTTTTTTCTGAAAAATGCTATTTTCTGCCTTGTGAACACTCTAGGGCCTTCAATATTAATCGAATCAGTACTTAACTTTGCCAGTGTCTTTATATCAATGAAAGCTCGAACAAGTTCAAAAACCGGCAAGATCGAAATAATTTCAACGGAGTTATGGCCCTTGTTTTGCTGAAAAATGCCATATTAAGCCTTGTGAATACTCTAGGACCTTCATTTATTATTTGATCTTTACCAAACTTGCACAGATTGTTAATAACAATGAAAGCTCGGACAAGTTCGAAAACCAGTCACAGAGGAGTTATGGCTCTTGATTTAGTTAAAAATGCTATATTTTGCCTCGTTAATTCATGCCTCATTTTTCATCTGATCGTTACCAAACTTTACCAGATTCTTTAGTTATGGCCCTTGATTTAGTTAAAAAGCTGTTTTTTGCTCGAAACTTTTAAGAAAACATAAATAGCAGTCACTCGCTTCATTGATATTATAAGAGCCATGTTAGCCAGTAGAGCGTCCACAGGCCCTCTTGGGCCTCTTGTTGTTTAATATTATAACAGCCTTTGAGGCAAAGTAAGCTGTCTTGTATATAATATGAAAACCTCCTTTATGTTCTTTATCCATTGGTACTTTTTTTTTAAAAGTAAGTTTTACATCAATGCTTAATTTAAATCCGCCTGTTCTTTTTAGTTCTGCTTTGAGAAACTTTACAGCAGGATAGTGTACTTTTTGTAGTTGAACAATCGGATCATTACTACTATAAATATCTACTTTAAAAACCTTGCTATACTGTTTTGGTGATGTTTCAATTTCTCGGATACTCATTATATAATATTACATGAGATTATTTTTTAAAGTCTATATTAAAGGGGTTGATGCACTATTTTCAAACACAGTTTATTTTAAAGGGCTCTGAAAAACTTGGAAAAAGCTGAAAGAATTATCAAAATGCCATGAACAATAAAGGAGATATGACCTATTGAAAATTTGCAAAGAACATAAATGGGGGCGGCCATCTTTGAACGATGACGTCATCGCGCCGTTTTATCATATATGGCATATTCATAAAATGTCTTTTAAAGCAAAGAAAACCACTGCAATTGCAAATTAATATTAAAATGTATATATTTTACATCTGTATATTTATTTTTAATCAATTTGCAGTGGTTTTCTTTGCTTTAAAATACATTTTGTCAATATTCCATATATGGTAAAATGGCGCGATGACGTCATCGTTCAAAGATGGCCGCCTCCATTTATGTTCTTTGCAAATTTTCAATAGGTCATATCTCCTTTATTTTTCATGGCATTTTGATAATTCTTTCAGCTTTTTTCAAGTTTTTCAAAGCCCTTTAAAATAAACTGTGTTTGAAAATAGTGCATCAACCCCTTTAATTAATTAATTAATCAAATAACATTATTTTCACCCTCACCAGCGCCCTCATCGATAACCTCATAAACATGTTCATTGATGTCCTCGTTAGTAACCTCATCCAAGAGAGCATCTATTTCATTATCCAGGAGAATGTCTAAGTATTTCCGAAAGCATTTTTCCTCAAGAACTCTATTATCTATCATCTGACTTATGTTTACATGCTATTTGCAGTATCTATCGAAATCAACAGTTTCAAGATCACCTCCAGCTGCCAGTGATTTTATTTTTATCCTGTATTTGCAATAGTTTATAAACTCGTCTTTATCAAAAACTTCTGCATCAATCATTTCTTTTAAACTTTTGACAAACGTTTCAAAGTCCTCATAACATCCGATGTCAGTATTAATCACATGAGGTTTTTCTAAATTGCTGATTAGATTATTTCTGAACAACTCAACATTTTCAGACATTACTGTTAATTGTGTTTCATTGAAAATCTTAATTTCTTTTTCTGCTAGATCTGTGAGAAGCTTTACAGCATCAATGCACTCAATCTCAGTTTTAATTGCCCAATCTTTTTTAAAAACTGCAATATCAGCTGACAATCGTTGCATGTGAACTGTCTCAAACTCTTTGATAAGTTCATTTGTCTTGGTTAAAAGAGCCTGCTCGTAAGCAGCTACTTTCTCATAAACCTTCTGTTCCTCCTCAAAATGTTTTCTTTCTTCTTCTGCATGACTGTAAATACTCATATACTATAGATTACATTATTTTTATTTATCCGTACCTCACCGGCTAGCCGGCGAGCTAGGATGCTTTGCCGACCAGCCGGCAAATCATCCGTACATAATAATTTTTATTCCTTTGTCTAACAAAAAAATGTAGTAAGCAATAAAAGAATCTTTGTATACTTTTGGCTGGTAACTGGTTGCCTCTGAAATTTGTTTTTTGCACAAAGAACGTAGTTTGTTTATATCTCCTTTTTTTATTTTCCATGACAGTTTTAGTTGTTTTGCCATTGTTATGATTCTTTCTGTCAAATCTTGAAAGTTTGAAAAAATTAAAAGCTCAGCATCTAATTTACTCGCATCTTCAAAATCAACCGTTTGGGCATGTGCTATTTGATCTTTTTTAAAGTTGTTGATTTCAATTTCTACTTGTTCCATTATAATATTACATAAGATAATATTTGTTAAGCTTATATTTAAATATATAATTCTATAGTATAATATAATAAATTGTAAATATTGTAAAAGAGTTTTAGATATTATTGATCCTCCTGGGGTGTGCACAGATTGCACGAGAACCAAGCTGTGTTACAAGTGTACATACGCACGCGTGAATTGCAACGATACTTGTGAAGTTTTCGATAACGAGCGTGTTTGCCTTAATTGTGGCACTCACAATGGTTATAATCTTATCACAGGTTACAACTACAACCGAACGAAATCTATTTACCACAGAAAGTATCATTTAGATAAATACTTGGTAGAATATGATTTGTCTTCTAAAAATAGACTAAGATTTGAAGATTTGTTTTGCGAAATTGTAAAGATTTTGGACAAGCTAGAATGTCGAAAAAGATCAATCAAATTTGAATACATTTTTCAGAAAATATTTAAAATATTAAAAATAGAAAAAGAAACAAAACCGATTAAAACAATATCAACCAGAGAAAAGTACGATAGGATATGGAAACAAGTCAAAAAAGAATTACAACTGAATGCCATGACCGTTTAACTTGAACAGATGCTCCTACGGAGCATCTCTACTAGCTTAATGTCCATTAAGCTTGAACCTTTTCATATACATTTCCAGAGGTTCTGTAAAGTTGTCATTCTTTTGAATTTCTAATATTTTATTGAAGGTAATCCTAATTACCTCTTCATCATTTTCTAGTCCTGTTGTTGTTTGGACATATGATAGGAGTTGTTTAAAACTCTTGTGATGTGTTTTTAACAAAGTCTTTTTTTCTGCTACTCTTATTTTACTCACTAAAACAGCAACTATTGGAGGAACTGCGCCAACTACAGCTATGAAAACAGGAATTGCTGGAACTAATGCTAGGACAGCACCACAACCTATTATTCCACTGGTAATCTGTAATGTTGTGTTTATAATACCGCACAATTTATAACTGCGTCTGTATGCAGCTACAAGTCGCGTCAAGTGATCAATTAATTCTTCTTTGGTTTTCATGTATAATTACAGTTAGATAATAATTTAATTGAGATATTTAGAAAATAGCTGTTCGTGTTCTTTGGGTGATATTTTACCTATTTTTAATAATTCATCGATTATGCTAATACCTTTATTTATCAGCTGTGGACTATTATTCCCTGATTCGATACTTCCACATACCAACTCTAGATCATCCATCAAATCATTAGGATTATTGTAATATTCAACACAACCTCCTAAAATCTTTTTGAACTTTGAAGAACCTTTGTGAATTGGTAAATCAGATAATTCTGTTAATTTCTTAAAAGCATTCTGAGACAGCTTTGAATAAGTTTTTCCATTGTTGTAACGCTTTGTTATCAAGTCTATAAAATCATCATCTACTTTTAGATCTAGCACAACTGCTTCTCCTTGTTTGGCTATAAGTTTGTGATGACCAACAAGATTAGGTAAATCAATTTGTAACATTCCATAGTGACCATCTTTATCAACTTTGTAGGAATTTTTATTTTGTTGCATCCCTTTGCCAGTCTTTTGTGCAGTTTCGCTAGCTGCTCGAATTCGCTCAGGCAACCTCCCTATGTAAAAACCCAGAGCATTTGCCTCATTTGTTTTTTATTATGTTCTTCTGCAAGTAAATCTCTTTTTTTTTGACGCTATCGGGGTCCTTGAGTAATTTTGAATATTTAGATTTAGTCACACTGGTTGTTGCATTATCATACTTCTCCTTGAGTTTTTCTTCGCTGAGGTTGTCTATTTTTGTCCTTAGACCTCTTATCTTGGGAATCATTTCCTTATGTATCTCATCAGCCCTTTTAATATATTCATCATAATTAGCACTCCCATCAGTAATACCCGGTATTGTAGTTGGGAGCGGCAAGCCATACTTATCAAGTACGTCTTTATTCATACCAGCATCCAAGTCAATATCATACACCGGTTTGGGTTCCTTAGGCCTCGCAGCAGGTTCTTCCCATTCTTTTTCTATTTCTTCATCCCCGGGATCAATTGATGTACGTTTTTGTTTGATTTCTGCAAATAGGTCTGTCCCAGGTTCGGCAGCTTTTGGTCTTAAGCACTTCTTAATTTTGGCCCCTTTATTGCCTGCTCTAGTTCCTCTAGGTGACTAGCCGACGTTGGTTTAGTAGGATCTGCGGTTTTCTTGGCAGCTGTTTTTTTAAAAGCGTGTGGCGTTGGTGGCGGTGGCGGTGGCGGCGGCGGTGGTGGCGGTGGTGGTGCTATGGCTCCACGATCAGGCGGGGCAAGTAATTGCGGACGTATTGCATCAGGAAGAAGAGCCAACTGTTGACGTATTTCCGGAAGGGTAATCAAATGTTCAGCCAACCGTCTTGTTTGCTCTGTTATTTCGCTAGTTACAGGTTTAAATACTTCTGCGTACAAATCACGACTAGCTCCTTTTTCTAGTCTTTTTTGGATAACTTTATGTTCATAGTCTTTAACAAGCTCACTCGCTTTTCGCTTTTTATCTGCTAATTCTTTCCATTTTAACAAAGACATGTATAATATTAGATTAGATTAAAATAAGATAAGTTAAGATAAGTTAAGATAAGTTAAGATAAGTATTATCTAAGTATTATTATAATGGAAATTCCAAACTATGATATGAAAACAGAAAACGGTAATTTTAAACAAATATGGAACTTTATGCCAGACTGTTGCTTTAGAATGTTAATTTGCGGTAATTCAGGTTCTGGCAAAACAAACACATTAGTTCACATGTTGCTGAAACCTTTGGTTTACTACGACAATATTTACTTGTTTGCTAAAAACTTGGAGCAGTCCAAGTATCAGGTCTTGTGTCAAAAACTTGAAAAGATAGCAAAAATAAATAAAATCCCAGTTGAAGACATATTAGAATGTTCAAATGATGAAGTTATCCCTGTGGATACCTTAGATTCAGATAATCAGAAGATAGCTATTTTTGATGATTATGTTTGCGAGCGCAATCAAAATGATATTATTAACTATTTCATCCAGGGGAGACACAAAAATTGTTGTGTAATTTACTTGTCACAATCTTATTACAAAACCCCTAAAGACATTCGGCTAAATTGCTCTCATTACATCTTCTTTGCAACTCCAGTTAATCGTGAGCTTGGTATGCTTTCCAATGAACAAGATATCAGCAAAGATCAGTATAAAAAAGCAACTGACAAGCAGTACGACTTTCTGTATCTGGACAAGCCTAGGAAGTTAGTAAAAAGAAACTTTAATGGTGAAATTTAATATAATCTATATTATAATGGGACTTTTTAATGATCTTGGCGAGGAAGCTACTACTGGCAGCGTCAATATTACAAATTTTGGTATTGTGCTGTCTGAGTATGTAAAACAAAAAACATTTGGTTAATTATCTTAACAAAGGCAGAAACCAGGAAAATGTTTTGAGAAGTGAGCTTAATATGGATAATAATAAAATTACCAATGTTGGCAATCCAACAAAAGCAGATGATGCAGCAACAAAGCAATTTACTGTAAGAAGAGTAACAAAAATCATACGTGATTATAATATTGATAAAATTCCAGACATGATAAAAAATTTGACAACAGGTGTTGATGATAAACTTAGCCAAATACAAACAAAGTTACAAGCAAACCGCGAGAAAATGATTGAAATTCAAAATGGATTGAAAGATGAAATAAAACTTTTGAGTGATGCTTTGAAAGAGTTAGAAAAGAAAGAAGATGTATTGGAAGAGAGTGAAAACTACAAGAAATTAAGCGAACAAATAAGAGCTGGTGTTCAAAATATTAATACACGGATTGGAGAATCAACAAACTAATGGTTGATAACAATGAACTGGAAACTGCTATTGCTGATGCTTCAAAACAAATGAGAACTGCTTTTACTACCGAAATAACTCAAATTAAAATATTAAATGAGCAGATAAACACCAACGTTGCTGATATCAGCAAAGAGTTTGAAGACATCAAAAAGAAAATGGTTGACGGCAAGTCGCTGGAGACTGCTCTGAGCAAACTGGTTGACACTGATAAACTTAACACTGCTATTGATGATGCTTCAAAGCAATTGAAAGCTTCCCAGGAAAAAAGAAACACAGCTTTTGATGGCGAAATAGCTTCATTAAAACAGTTTAATCAAAAGTCTGGTAGCCGACACATAGCAATTCTTGGTATAATTGATGAGCTAAAAGTAAAAGTAGACTATTTAAGTCGGATTCTAATTCTTGAAGCTACAATAGATGATGGAATGAGCATCATGTATGATGCCCGTGATTATGTATCGTACCCGACACGAAAACCACTTGAAAGAACCAAACGTAAACCCGGGCGCTATATCGTCGAAGCAGACCTTACATATACAGTTACAAATACAGGCATTGGTATAGAACGGTTAAGTTTGTTTAATAAAAGTGCTGATGATCCAAAACCTCAACCAGAAATAGAAAATGGCAAACGATTACTAAAAGGAACATTTGAATTATATCTTTCAAAATCTCATTATTGGGTCATCTCTCCAAGAACAAAACAGAGCACGCAAGTTTTCAATTTTGAAAAATCTAGTTTTAAAATGTATTACAAAGGTGATTAATTTTATCCATTCTATATTATATGGAACAAAAAATTGTATTATCATCAGAAAAAGCGTCAATAATTAATAGCTCAAATACACCGAGTAATTTTACAACTGTATTTGACAGACCATTAATATTAGGTAGGAACAAACAGTATGGTATTGGACTCGATAAGATTAATTCCATGACTTACTCGTGGTATAATATTAGTGAGGATTTTAATAACAAAGTGATAAGGTACCACAATGGAACACATTGGAAAAGTATTATTTTTACAAATGGAAATTACAGTTATGCTGATATCGATAATTACATAAAAGAAACATTGACTGTAAACAATGATTTAACCGATGACTCGCCTGTCCCGATAAGAATTGAGTTTGATTTATCAAGTTTCAAATGTTTGGTTACCATTCATAATAAATTTGTACTTGATTTGAGAGAATCAAACTTTCACACCTTGATCGGGTTTGACAAAGATGCAGTTATCAAAGAAACTAAATTTGGAACTGTGACACCAAACATAACAAATTCTATCGATACATTGTATATCCACTGTGATTTGATAAGTAATTCTATTGTTGATGGATCATACGGGGATGTTATTTATGAAATAAGTACAGCTGATCTCTCGAGATCATATCCTTTCAAAGATGAACCGATAAGAGTCGGGTTCTGTGAAGTAAACAAAAGAATCATTAACAGTATTAATATTTACATAACCGATTTCTCTGGTAAAATTATTAATCTTAATGGTGTCCATACATCATTTCGTTTTGTTTTGAAGGAATTAATGTAACATAAGTTATATGGCATGTTTAAAAAAAGTTTATGACACTAGTACGGGAACATATACTCAAGTTGATCGATTAACTGGAGCTGGTATATTTGACATTCTTTCAAAAGTCGGATCAAAGATATTCAGCGAGTCTGTGAAAACAGCAGGCAAGAAAGCATTAGAAACTGCTGGCAAGCAAATCATAGAAAGCGGCTCTAAAAAACTTGGAGATGAAGTAGGAAAAATGGCTGCTGATAAATTAGTTTCAGTTATTAAACCTAAACCAAAAGGCGAGATAATTTTAAAAGAACTTACAAAGGCTGCCGCAAAAGATGTAGCTAAAGTTGCGGCTGATGATATAATTGAAGAAGATATAAATGCAAAAATTAACAGATTACTATCCGGAAGGGGAATTCATGTGAGAATTAATCGATTAATTAATAAAAAATATTCTAATTACTAGTATACATAGATGTTTCGAAGTAATCAATATAATACTAGATATGAACATGTACCTATTCAGTTAGATACCCCCGTGACACAACCAGGAAATGCTACCAGGCAAATGAAAAGTGGTTATCAGTTTACAATAAATGATAGAAGTTCTTACTTTGATTGGTATAACGCATATTTTGAAATCAATTTTCAAGTAAACAAAGTTGCTGATGGAGCCGCTTTTGCAGACGCTGACAGAATTGCTTTAATTAACGACGCAGCTTCATTGATTGATCAAATGCAAGTAAAGCAAAATGGAAAAATAGTTTATGATGGAAATAATCTTCACAGATTTGTTAATATCAAAAGCTTGCTTGAAATTTCTGACGATTATGCAAGGACAACCGGAACAAACGAATACTTTTCTTTAGATAATACAACTGCTGCAGAATCTCGAGATGATCAAGCTGGCTATAACCCGGGATTTACTGCTCGTCATACTTTAATCATAACTAATCAAAAAGTTGACTCTATAATCCCATTAAATAAATATTCCTTCTTTGGAGGTTTGGAAACAAACATGCTTCCTCCTGGCCAAATTCAAATTAGCTTGCAACTGACAAATGATAATGTGTTAATTTTCAAATCAAGTGGTGATGATGGTCGAGTAGTTATTAATACATTAGTTTTGTGGGTACCCAGAATGATATTTAACTCAGATGGTTTAAGTTATGTAATGACAAATCATATGACATCATCACGATGGACATTTCTTCGTGAAATGATACAAGAAAGCGGAAGTTCTCAACTAACTGAATCCGTATTTAGAATAACGGCTGGTGTTAAAAATCCCAAACATGTGTTTGTGTATTTGCAAAGGTCAGACAAGAGTTCACACCAAGAGCGAAATCCTCACCTTTTGGATACTTTTCATCTAAATGCTGGTGATGCTGCTTCTTATTTACAAACAGCCAGATTGGAAGTTGGAAATGGAGTTTATTATCCAGAAACTGAATACAGTTATGATAATATTATAAGAATATTCAGAGATGTTATTAATTATTCTTACAAACAAAATGATAAAAACACTGGAACTTTACTCAATACGAGTAATTTTAAAAATCTCTTCGGAATGATATATTTCGATTTAAGTTACAAGGGAAATGAGGTCAGTGTTGATCCAAAACAACTGAATTTGAGATATAAATTAAATATAGCTCCAGGAGCTCCTTATAAAGCTTATACTCTGGTTCTATATGAGGAAGATGTTGTTATTGATACTGTTGGAAATGAATTGGTAATAGTTTAATCTAACTTATAATATATATGACTTACGTAAATTATTCAGTAAATTTAACAGATGGACAAAAACAAATGTTTAGCAAAGGCTTATGAAAACAAAAGTGAATTAACACTCAGGTTAAAAAATAACCAACTAACTGGAAATTTTCCTTTACAGCTACTCAAATTAACAATAGTAACAAAGCTAAATCTGATGGACGGGGATTAGATATAAGTATATCAAAATCACAAATGAGGTCTCAGTCCAAGAATGGAGGCTTTTTAGGTGCATTAGCTGGTTTGCTAACTAAAACAATTTTACCAACAGTTGCTAGATTTGCTCCAAAGATATTAGGGCCTTTAGCAACAGGGGCACTTAGTGGTCTGGCAAGTACTGGAATTGGTAAAATATTTGGAAATGGAATGGTAACTGTTCCTGCTGATAAAAAACAAAACACTTCTAAAATCAAATAAATTAACAGCTGCGTAAAAAAATAAAATAGCAAAGTCAAAAGGTTCCTGCACGATTAAACTAACACAAAAACAACTGCAAGACGTACTGGCATGTGCTTCTAGTAACAAAACGGTAACTGTACCCAGTGGTAAAAAACAGCAAGACGTAACGGCAACTGTTCCTAGTGATAAAAAACCAAAACTTCTAAAATCAAATAAATTAACACTTGCACAAAGAAAGAAGATAGCAAAGTCAAAAGGTCACTGCCCTGTTAAACTAACTAAAAAACAACAGCAGGATGGAGGATTTCTTGGAATGCTTGCATCATTAGGAATTCCATTGATTGGATCTCTTATTAGTGGTTTAACTGGAAAAGGTTTGCAAGTAGGTAGAAAAGGAAAAGGACTAAGAGTTGATCGTGGAAAAGGTTTACAAGTAGATTCACAAATTAGACCATACAGAAGTATCCCATTTATAAAAAACAATTAAATTTTAAAAATGAACCTATCTCTAACTTAGACATAATAAAGTAGGTTAAGCAGTTAGGCATACAAATATTTAGTGGGGTGTACAGCAAAAACAAATTGCCGACAAAACTAAATAAACAAGAATGCGGTATTATTAATCTTGATGATCATATTGGACCTGGCACACACTGGACTTGTTACTATGATAATTATTACTTCGATCCGTTTGGTTTGAGCCCACCAAAAGAAGTTTAAGCGTACGTACCTGATATAAAATACAACACCATCCAAAATCAAGATAAAACAAGTGTCCTTTGCGGATATTTCTGTTTGTACTTTATCAAAAAGTTGCAAGAAGAAAATAGTGTGTACGATATTCTTTACAAATTATTAAAACCATACAAACCAGTAAAAAATGAAAACATCATAACATCATATTTTGTAAACGAAGTTTAATCTAATCATATTATATATGAGTTATTGCATAAAAGAAAAAAAGGTTACTGAAAATATTAATCCTAAGTATGTTTTAGCAAAAAATGGTAGAAAAATGTTAAGGGCAACATGTGCATCTTGTGGTATTACTAAAACAAAGTTTGTTAAAAACACAGAAGGTGGAAATATTGATATTCATAAAGCTATGCTTCCTCTGTTACCTAAAAAGGGATTAACGCTTCCTGGTTATAAATATTGCGGTCCTGGTAATCCACTTGATAGTGGAGAGCCGGTAAATGAATTAGATGCTGTTTGTAAAAATCATGATTATTGTTATGATGAAAATCCTAGTAATAAATCAATGTGTGATAAAAGCATGTTGGCCGGTTTAAAATCTAGCAAGTCTAAAACTATTGGAGAAAAGATTGCTAAAAAAATAGTAAAACCAGTTATTAGTGCAAAATATAAACTTGGTCTTGGAAACCCAAAAAACGAGAAAAGGCGTTGAAATGGACTGACAAGTTAGCAGATGAACTTCATAAGCCTATACGAAGAAAGTTCACTCAACGCCGTGTGATTGTTAATGAAATTGATAAAATATGGTCTGCTGACTTGGTTGACATGCAATCGTTTTCAAAGTATAATAAAGGTACTAAATATTTGCTTACTGTTATTGATTTATTTAGTAAATTTGCTTGGGTTATTCCAGTTTCAAATAAAACTGGTTTAGAAATTACCAAAGCATTCCGACAGATAATCAGTACAAAAAGACAATGTAAATTGCTGTGGGTTGACCAGGGTGTGGAGTTTTATAACAAGACGTTTAAGCAATTCCTTAGTGACAATAATATCAAAATGATCACACTTTTAATTTTGGGAAAGCTGTAGTAATTGAACGATTTAACAGGACATTAAAAGAAAAGATGAGGAAATATTTTACAGCTAACAATACAAACACATATTTAGACGTGTTACAAGAAATGGTTGACAAGTATAATAATACAAAACATCGGAGTATTAAAATGACACCGATTGAGGCTAGTGATGAAAAAAATAAAGGAACGGTATATTTCAACTTGTATGGAAAGATGAAAAGTACTCAGATTAAGCTAAAGTTTAAAATAGGGGATAATGTTAGAATTAGTAAATATAAAAGAACGTTTGAGAAAGGTTATACCCCAAATTGGACTGAAGAAATATTTGTTGTTGATGACATTCAAAACACAAATCCTGTAACATACAAAATAAAAGATTTAAACAACGAAAACATTGATGGCAGCTTTTATGAATTAGAGATGATAAAAGCAAAACAAGAAATATTCAGGATTGAAAAAGTAATACGACGTGATTATAAAAAGAAATTAGCATTAGTAAAATGGGTCGGTTATGATAATAGCTTTAACAGTTGGGTATCATTTAAAGACATTCAAAACATTAAGCAATAACAAGCGTGTGTTCGAAGCAGGTAGTGGGTTCCAAAATGCGGACGCCAAATCCCCACCGAATCGGTTTCGTTTCGGTTTCGGTTTCGTTTCGGTTTCGGTTTCGGTTTCGTTTCGGGGTCAAAGGTCATCGGAACATCTCCATCCGTTTTGTGACAAATATTTATTTTAATTAATATTTAAAAGTACTTTTACAAATATTAAAGCAAATGCCAGCGCTATTATTACCAACACAACTAATTGATCAGATTGTGCTGCTGCACAATGCTAATTAAAATTACTAACTATGATAATTTAAATTTATGCAAATTTGAAAACCCTATTTAAAGTCAAGCGGTCAGTGGTATAGTATATATAGGAGATTGAGGTATAGTATTTCCTACCTTACCAGTCCTTCGGATGAGACTTAAAACCTAGGTCTGCTCGCTAAAATGCTTAGTGCAATACAGCGAGGATAAATAAACGCTTATACACACAGGTATAGTATGGTGAAAATACTAAGTGTTGGGTTGGCAGCATGGTCTATAAATAGACGTTTATATTATAAACGGTCATGTGACATTGTAAGGCAACCTTCGGTTGTGTGATATGGTCTATAAATAGACGTTTATATTATAAACGGTCATGTGATATGGTAAGGCTATCTCGGAGCGAAATGAATTGTAAACGGTTGTGTGATATGATCTATAAATAGACGTTTATATTATAAACGGTCATGTGACATTGTAACCTAAAGGGGAAATGAAATGCTAAGGCAACCTCGGAGCGAAATCGGTCATGTGACATTGTAAGCGACTTCCCTTGAAAAAAAAGAAGAGTTATTTCCCTTGAAAAAAAAGAGTTATTTCCCTTGAAAAAAAAGAGTTATTTCCCTTGAAAAAAAGAGTTATTTCCCTTGAAAAAAGAGTTATTTCCCTTGAAAAACAGAGTTATTTCCCTTGAAAAAAAAGAAGAGTTATTTCCCTTGAAAAAAAAGAAGAGTTATTTCCCTTAAAAAAAAAAGAAGAGTTATTTCCCTTGAAAAAAAAAAAGAAGAGTTATTTCCCTTGAAAAAAAAAGAGTTATTTCCCTTGAAAAAGAGAGTTATTCCCTTGAAAAAGAGTTATTTCCCTTGAAAAAAAGAGAGTTATTTCCCTTGAAAAAAAGAGTTATTTCCCTTGAAAAAAAGAGTTATTTCCCTTGAAAAAAATTAAGAGTTATTTCCCTTGAAAAAAAAGAAGAGTTATTTCCCTTGAAAAAAAAGAGAGTTATTTCCCTTGAAAAAAATAGTTATTTCCCTTGAAAAAAATAGTTATTTCCCTTGAAAATTAGAATAACCTCCCCTGAAAGATCCCGGATTGATTAGTAGTATAGATACTGCGGGTATCAGGCGAGTTTTCCCGAGCGGGGTGCTTGAGAAAACTGTTGAAATATGTTGGTGTTGATTTAGGCGTGACTTACATTTAGATCTTGGTGATATAAATGAGAGTTACGCCTGAGTCCCCCCTGGCATATTTCACTAGTTATTCTCGTTCCCCGCGAGGGGAAACTGGCCTGGTACCCCCAGTATCTATACTACTACTACTGTGGTGCCCTATTGAAGTATAGCCTAATTTGGGTACATACGTCGGTATATGACAAAAGCACGCACCATTTAGGGAAACATACTTTTATGACACAGTTCTTGTTTATTGCAATTCCGTGAGCGGTGCAATACCGCCGCGGCGAGCCGCGTACTGCACAAGACGGATATATGATGCGTGGGAAACTAGTTTATCGCGCACAAAGAGATAAACATACTATGATCTAAATAATATAGTCAAATGTATTATGAGCACGATATTATGTATTATGCACATGTAGAGATTGAAACAACAGACTAAACAGATCAAATTTACCATAATATAAAAAGTACATATTGTAAGACAATTATTTCACTTATCGCATGAGCTGAGAGCCGTTATTGTTTTGCCATAAAACATTACTGAACTAATATTATAGTTATTAACATAACAATTTTCTGCCTTGTATTTTGTCATTTTTTTAAATCCAGAGACCGATATATGTAGACGGACGGCGATATATAAATAGATATAGATCTATAACACTATTGTCAGAAGAGGGTATATAGTTAAAAAATAAATAAACCTACAAAATATATATTGAAACAAAGACACATGTAGTGTTTCCTTCACCGGATTTATTTAAATTTATATGCTGAACCTTTTTAAGCAATCTTTTGAAAAAAGCGGCTACATTATATTAGCTCTTGACTGATTCACGTAAGGAAGCATGCTTCTAATTCAACAGCTAAACAATCACGGTGTATATAAACTATATAGACTATATACCTTTCTACAATTTAGCATACGTATACCTGATAAAGTGCTAAGAAAATAGAACAAAAACTTTTATGTTTACCTCATTTATTAATTTACTCCTCAACGCCGGTTGAGTCGGCGAATAAAACTTGCTCGGAGACGGCGGGGTTAGGCACTTCTCATTTTTTGTAATATTGTTGATACTGCTGTTTTTTTAATCGGCATGGCCGTTTGTTCTCCAAATTCAACGAAAAAGAAACCAAAGGATGGACTTCC
This sequence comes from Cyrtodaria siliqua, assembly GCA_037043455.1. Taxonomy (NCBI): domain Eukaryota; kingdom Metazoa; phylum Mollusca; class Bivalvia; order Adapedonta; family Hiatellidae; genus Cyrtodaria; species Cyrtodaria siliqua. The sequence goes on along the minus strand of JAWPHD010000066.1, from coordinate 378,364 downwards.
CACGAATCCAACTCAAAATGTTACTACAAACTCGCGCGTCTTTCGAAGGTTCCCACTTTTTTGAGGAGACGGGCGATTTTCGTCGATGTCGATGTCCACCCACACTTCAAATCTTAATCATTAACCTGATTTAGAACACGAAATAAACTGATATTATTATACTGTCCTTTTGTATGTACACGTTTGCACCCAGCAACAGTACACGGCATTTTAACACGTAACACGTACCATAAAACGTAATCCTACATAGGCAATGCAGACTTAATGCGGAGCCGCTAATCGCTTTGTACCAATGACGTCACAGGTCTCGTGATACTTACCTGTCTTCAAAAAGGGCGAAACTTGGAGCGTGTGCGCTATGATGTATAATTGGTTACTGTGACAAAACGGGACAACCAATAAGTGTAATATTTGAACAGATTGTATATTATATACATATATTTCAGAATGTATGCTTAAAAGACACGCTATATTTCACCTTTAAGCCGGTGCTAGGAGGCGTGAGAGGTGTTGCACTTTACATTACCCCTCATAAACAGACTCAATAAAACCGAGTCTGCTACTTTTATTTCTTGTTTGTGTTTGTTGCTCCAAGGGATCCAATTTTCAGTATTTATTTACATATAATTTCGTTCTTATTTTTAATGTAAAGGGACGTAATTTCAATTTAGTTCTTTATTGTATTATAATGATAAGGTTAGTATCCTTTGATTTTGCGGTTTGTATAATTTGAAATCCAGAACTGTTATTTAGTGACGTTTAACCATGTTCATTATCTTACTGGTATTTTTAAATATGAAATACGTTGTTTTAACTAAATGGGAGATAACTCTGATACTTACATTGGATTAGTGAAAAAAATATCACCCTATGTCATGCAAATACTACTTCACATTATAAAATAGCATTCAATTTCTTTAAGCTAAATGTACATAAGGACTTGCTAAACTTATTATTTTTTATATTTATAAGATAAAATAAACTAGGAATTGAATCCACACCCAGCCTTTACGAAACAAAAGTAAAGATAAGTACAGAATCACAACGTATACTGCCTTTAAAGGGGCAACATTAGGTAGGTAGGGAGAGATTGGAGGTGTGTCTTATCAATTACACCAGCTATACAGGCCTGTCAGTTACAGTGAATGACTAAAAATAGCACATGTAAACAACTCTCACTGGACGCAGAGTTTGCAGACGACAGGAAAATGTACTTACACATCAGCTAGGAGTAACGTTTTTCAAACTACTGGTATATAATTTCTGTTTATTTTATTGGAACTGTGACAGTTTTTTTTAGTTTTATTCATGTTTTACCCCATAGTTACTTTTTCTTGTACTCGTTTGTTTTCATCTAATAACCACTGCACTGTGTATAATATAAAAAATAATTGCTCTGAACTTTGCGCCATTTCATGACATAAGTTACTAGTGTTAAATGAAAATGAATTGCCAATTATAATTGGTCTGGAGAAACAGCCTATATATACTGCAGTACACGAGATATGCGTATAATTTGGACATGTTAGGATGACCTTGCGTTGGGAATAAACATTAAAAAATAAAGCATAACTGTACAAATTATTGTTAGGAATGGCTGGACATGATTGAGATAATAAGATAAGGAATTGCGTCGTATATAGTTATTACTAAGGAACATAACATACATCACTGAGCCTGAGGAATTGAATTGAATGTTGTTTAACGGCTCCTCAACACAGTATAGGTTATTTAGAGCCGCCCCAGAGAGAGGGGAAGGATACATAGGAATCCTACTCTTATTATCGAATAGATTCCTATGGTTCTTTAACGTGCTCGGAGGATAGACCGATATACGGGACCGCCCGGTTTACGTCCCCATCCGATGGACGTGGCTAAGGTAAAGTGTCTTGCCCAAGAACACACTGACGGAACTCAGTGGCACCACGGAGGATTGAACCCGGGGCCTCCGGTTACAAATCCGCCGCGCTACCGACTGCGCCACGCCAGCCCCCACTGAGCCTGAGGAGAGAGTATTCAATTGTCATGGGTGGGATATAGAAGTGCATGGTGATGTTTCTGATTCTGATGTGAAAATGGTAGGGATGATTTGTTATCTGGAACACATGAATAGTCACAGATACAAACATCCCACCTCAGAGTACTGAAGTTTACACACATTTATCTCTAAGCCATAACGCTGAGTGTCGTCTGCTGTAAACACTATCACGTGTATTTGTGTACACTTCTCAGTTCATAACCCCACAGACTCAACCCCCATATTTTCAAATTTCTGTCACGGATGGGTTAAAAAAAACTATGAATAAGAAATACTTTTTCAAAAATATGTTTTTTTACCAATACCCTTATTTAATATTAGTTTACTTCTGTGCCAAATATAGAATTTTTTTTATGAGGTGGAATGTTCAATATTTTGAAAAAGGTCTCCCTGATTTAACCATGTATTAATTTAAATGAAAAATCTGCCCCAGCTCCATCTAGTGGCTTTTATACGGCAGTTGGGCCTTTAACACTATATACGGCAGTTGGGCCTTTAACACTAAATTGTCAACACCAGACAATGTTCTTTCAAATCTTGATTTAACATCATAACAATACTCAACCTTATCGAACAATACATATTGATTTTTTACCTTCTCATTTGTGTGACATCTTAAGTATGATACTTAATTCTGCGTATTTTCAGGATTTTTAAAATTAACTGAATTTATTTCTGAATTTAGAACTGATATTATGAGAACCCTGGTATTTTTCAGAAAAGTGGACCGAAGGTATACTTATTCCATTACAGAAAAAAGGGGATTTTCCAGGCAGTGTTAACATTACACAAAAGTCCGAGTGCCGCACCGCTTACTTTCTTCTCTCTGAACACAAATGGCTTTAAACGGTGCATTAACAATCGTCACCCACAGTTTTGATCATACAGTAGATTTGTTTTCTCTTTGGCACCAACCGCTGTGGTCGTTTAGTACAAGTCAGGGGCGTAGCTGACCTGAAATACATATATAGGCCCGACAAACTAGGGGGGTCCGGTTTTTTAAACTTAGCTATGTGATGGTGCGTTCTGGCATATATCTGACAGAACACTTAGTGTGGTATTTGAAGATTTTTTTTTTTTTGACAAATGTGAAAATTAACATTTGACAAAGTTGAATTACCTACACCTGTAAAGAAACAAATGTTGACCCTTAAACCCCACCCCCTCCGGCTTTAGGTTTTATTGCATTTTTGGGCTTTTTTTTCTTCAAATTGATGTATAGGCCCGGGCCTATATGGCCTAATAGTAGCTACGCCGATGCAAGTCTGAATACATGCTGAGGTGTTTCTAGTTACTCTTTGAATTTTCAAACCAATTCGAGAGGAGACAAAAAATATTTGATATATTAAATTATCTATTGTATAAAATTTCACAATGGAATTGAATCACTTCTGGGAATACAACTTGTCTACCGTTTTACATTTGCTTTATAACTTACGTCATTTTCAGACGATGATACTTCTGAGATGCTCAGCTTCTTCTGGATGTTTGATGTTGGTTCCATCTGCTCGTCGTCGTTACCATGGTACCAGACACCCGTCATGGCGGCCATGTCTCGCTTCATTTGGCACATAGAGCATCGCCACTTTCCTTTAACACTCTGTTATGAAAACCACATTATGCATATAAGCGTAAGTTGTAAACCTTATAAACCTAGGATCAAGACGTGCCCCCGATGATGAGAAAATGACGGGAGGGAGGAGGGACAATTTTGCCCCATTGACTGTATATAAATAATCTCTTAAATCATGGATTGAAATGCATATTTTAGCAATATGTTTTGCAATAGGAAAGAACAATTGCTCTTCTATGTTTTTCCTTTCGTTATTCTATATGGTCGTGGACAACACAACCCAGTCAAAACAAACGTACAAACCTGGTTATATTTCATCATTAGGCTGGCTATTCATTTGTTTAACTCACCTTATTTTTCTTAGCGTTCCACTTTGGTTTGGAGAAAGACCCGCACCTGTTACAGACGCGTTTGTGACAGTCATAGCAAGCTTTTCCGATACCATCAGCGAACTTTGTTCTGTAACACAGTCGACACAGACGCAGGTCCACTTGCTTGAGCTTACTCTTCTGGCTAGCCGACCTCTTTACTTCTTCTTCAAACGTCTGTAGGGTATCACGGAGTTTTCTGAAACAAATGCCAAGTGCAAATGTATGGCGGCATTGTATATATACTGAAAGGAAAAAGAAACGCACCACGGGAATTTCTGCTATATATTGTATGTACAATATGCTGATGTTAATCGAATGGTACATGGCTACGTAAGATCTTTCCTTTCAGAAAAAAGACTAAATCAACACGTAACACAGCAAATAGTATTCCTGCAAAGTCTCATTATTTGACAGAGTACGCGTTTGGCGCAAACTTAGGATGCGGATGCAAACTTTTGCAAACTCTTTACGTTAAATTCAGTACTGAACTGGCTCAATTTCAAAGAGGAACTTCAACATTTATGAATTTCTTGTTACAACGTGTACTGTGATTAAAACGTCTACAACAGCACAGTTGTGTCCTTTCTCTAACTAACTGCAACATTTTTTTTACAAAACATCTTGTCATTTCCTTGGAATATATATGGAATTAAGTGTGCAGTACATACAATATATAGCGGAAATTCCCGTGGTGCGTTTCTTTTCCCTTTCAGTATACATGCATGCACGTGTAAACAAACAATTTCTCTAGTCATTTGGCATAACGGAAAGATGCAGTTCAACACCCTTTGAACCTAACCAAGAACACATATTGTATAACAAAATGTCACGAACAAACAAATTAAAAAGGTTCCATCTTATCCGGTGAATTTGTATCCTTATATATCATTCAGTATATATGTGATATGGTAACATACATACGGACGATTCTGTAAGTTTACATACTGAGGACTGTAGCATACTTACTGAAACGGGGATCCATTGGAAGCAGGAAACACAAACAAGAGAGACAAGTAGCAGACTCAGTAATATCGAGTCAATTGGTCGATTTGTTATTAAGTCCATGCAGTTACTAGTATGGCATGCATTTATGTCAGTTTACATGCTGCGGACTATAACATAAGTCGATTTGTTTCAGGAGTTGTGTCCACGTATCCCTACTTAGATGGGAATATTCCCAGAGCAATATATTTTGGGGGTATATGTTTTTCAAGTTTTTCTAGAGCTTGTAGTATTGTTGAGGACGTTAACATTCGTAAAAAGTACATACAAAATTCGCACAGGAAATGTAGCATTCAAGGAGCAAAGTCAACCAAAAACACTCATCGAAAAATAATATATCTGTAAAATGGATTCGATACTTAAAGCATTTAATGTTAAACTAATCTCTAAATAAAAAAAATGAAATGGAGTGATATCATATGGACGGTTCATTTACCTTACTTTTGTTATTAATACTAAGTGTTGATTTTGCTCATTTTGTTTTTTTATTTTCGTATACTAGTCATGTTGTGATACGCAGGCTTCATAACCGCTGTTCCCAACTAAATTCCATTATGTTTATTTTGCTCTTCGGGGCATTTAATTTTATTAGATACTGGGACCATACGCCTTACGACATGTGGAAGTAGTGCACTCCATGTCCACCGTCATATGCATGCCATCTTCTGGATGGTTAAAATTGTGTACTATTGATTTTATGAATATTGAGTTCTGCTCAACCCGGGGCTAGAGGGCGTGAGCGGTAGCTAGCATAATTTCACTACCGCTCATGAACAGTCTCAATCAAACCGAGACTGCAATATTTCGTATGTGTCGTGCTCGGCCGTTTCCAACAAAGGTCCATTATCATACTCTTTTTCATATGTGAATTGAACTTATACAAGCACTAGACATTGTTTCTAGATATGTAGACAGTATCTTCAGTGTATTCTATTATTGTAAAAATAGTTGAAGGTCTCACTACACACTTAGCTCCCTTGCATGTGACTGTAGGGTGATTCTTACACCATAAAAAGTAGGGGTGTGTTCTTCGGTTTGAGATATTTTAATAATTGCCCATGGATATTCTCTTTTCTTGTTGCAGGTGAGAAAACAATAGTGTGAGATTGGATGAACAGCGATAAGACGACACTGACAGCAAAATGTGACACCTTTGTGGATGCTCAAAATGCGTATGAATTTAGGTGCAAACTGTTTAGTGAAAGCCGAAAAGAGTACCTTGACTGCCACCACTCACATTAAAAAACCCAAAGTGGGCTATGTACCAGATTTTGTGGATTTTTATGAGCAGCAGTAACTGTATTTTCCCAAAAAAATACTTTTAGACTGTAAATGCTTGATTCAGAATGGAAAATTGGACTTTACTGCCAATGGCCAACACAGTGAAATCGAAGTGTGTTGTGAGACCTTGAAGAAACAACCAGCCAGACGCTTTCAGTACAGCTTTCATTGACACAGATCAATATTTCTGAGTTTGATATTTTCAACTGTGTGAAAAATTTGAATTGAACATTTTATGATGAATTGCAATGAACTTCAGTTGGATTTGGCCATAAATTAGTGATTTTGCACATGAAAATGGACCATACTTTGATCAACATGAATTATTTTGTGTATGCTGTTTGTAGTGAACTCCCAAATCACTTCCGTAATGTCGATATGGATTCCAGGCGATGAAACATCCTGATGAAACGCAATATAAATGTTTTCAGTGCATATTTCAGTGCATACACATGTACATGCAGTATCAACTATTCCGCGAAAGATGGATATTCGACTGTATTTGCCAAAAAAGTTTGTGCTTGCGAGTTGAGTTGATAAATTGTTTCTGGAAGTTTAGTTCTCGTCTCGGTTGGGTTCAAATGGATACAATGTACCGACACTATGCCAGGGACATGTTCACGGAAAGCAGCTTCATATGACATCTAACAGGTATGTGTTTGTATAGCAAATTATTTATTTCAGCTATTGACAATATTAGAAACATACCCCACCCACTTATGCAGTGCAACACATTTCAAAACCGCTGTTCGGTGTGTCTTATTTGTCGAGAATGTTCATCAAATATGTTTATTTACTTAGTCGCTCTTCCTTGTTTGCTTTGAAGTTGTGTGACAACATTTTTCGAACCGCTGTGTCTTTTGGGAAGATTTGTCGTTTGCAGTTGCACATTTGTCGAGATACGAAATTGTTTCATGCTTGGTGTTAGCTGAATGAGGCGTTTCAGCTTTTAGCGTATTCATCTCATTTCTTGTATTCCATTTGTACGCAGGCAGTTTGTTCTCTCGAGATATTTTTTCATGCGCATTTCATACAAATTTCGCGTCATGTCAAATAAAAAAACATCCAATATCTTGTGTGTCTGTTTATATATTGTTTGTCTGTTTATATATATAGGGAAAACAATTCCAGACAAAACTTTAATGTACTGTTACATTCTTCATCGTCTCTTTTTACGTAAATTAAAAAATGGCGTTAAAAGTGTTTTCGGTTCTGAATTCTGATTATAAATGTTATTTTGCACTAAGAAATAAAACTGTGCTAATATATGTTTAAATAAAAAAAAATGCACGCGAATTACATCTTTGAAATTCATGTGAATTTCGCGTCATAATAAAACATTAAATTCTGGTTCTATCATTATTCACGGTAAAGATTGCCTGTGTCTCCTAGATATTTTTATTCGCAGATCTGTACTGAATTTATTTTTGGCATGTTACGTGTTGTGCTGCATTACGTATAGTATTATGCTGCTATCTTGTTCGCTCTGATCCGAATGGTCTGCATTCAATTTCACTGCTTTGAGTAGGCGTACAGTGTCGTCTGGAGAAACACTGCAGTCGGTCGCAAGCAGTTGATCACTGATTTTCATTTGGAAAATGTTTTGTGACTGACTGACTGTAATTTGAGATGAATTCAACAACTATGTATAAAGTGCATGCAATGCGGTTCAATGCGATTAATTAACAGTTTCGATATAACATGGAATTGACAGACATTTTATGAATACCGATTGTTATAATTTCATAGATTTTTAAGCTAAGCGCTGTTCATGTACATTTGGTAGCGTTATCTGTATTGTGATAATTTCTTTAAAACGAATCTGCATGCCGGTGGTTTTCGGTTGCTTTTCTGCTTTTCGCAAGTTGTGGTGTCATTTAGTGTTTCCTAGTTAACTCCTCGCTGGTTTTATGTATTTATTCCCCGTTTAAATCACTGTTGGGTATATTTTCTGATTTTTTCCCTACATTTTGTTTTGTACAACAGCTAAGTTTTCAAGTAGTAATATTTAGCGACATTATTATCAATATTATAATCATGTGCTAAGTAAAGGCCATTTTATCTTTTTATACAGGAAGCTGGTAGCTAACCACTACTTCTGTTTCAGAAAGCATCATTTAATAATAAAAAAATAAATAAAAAAAAAATCATATTATGGGCATAGGTGAACAATTAATAAATTAGGAACCACTGCCTGAAAGACAAACATCACACTTTTTTTTTAGATTATATACATATCCAACACAAATCCTACAGAATTTAAGAACACAATCTCTTAGAATACAAAAGTTACTGAATATTTTCTACTCTTGATACAGATTAAAATTCCTGATTTTTTCGCTCCATGAATATGGCACGAAGCAAACTGATGCATGTTGCATTTTGAGCCGTAAACTCATGTAATCTATGACAAAAGTATCTATAATTTATTTTTTTTGTTAGATATTCATCTATAGTTGTTGCGGTTATGATTTTGAAGACATGCACACACATGAGCCCCCCATGAAGGTCTCATTACACACCTAGCTCCCTTGCATGTGACTGTAGGCTCCCTTGCATGTGACTGTAGGATGATTCTTACACCATAAAAAGTAGGGTGTGTTCTTCGGTTTGAGATATTTTAATAATTGCCCATGGATATTTTTTTTCTTGTTGCAGGTGAGAAAACAATAATGTGCGATTGGATGAACAGCGATTAGACGACACTGACAGCAAATTGTGACACATTTGTGGGTGTGTGCACGTGCTTTTTGTCCGCACGGCGCTTTTTGTCCGCGGCGCTTTTTGTCCGCACAAAATTTGAAAAAGTGACGCTTTTTGTCCGCGCGGCGCTTTTCGTCCGCAGAAAAAAATGAAAAAATTATGCCTTTTGTCCGCATGGAGCTTTTTGTCCGCACAAAATTTGAAAAAGTGACGCTTTTTGTCCGCGCGGCGCTTTTTGTCCGCACAAAATTTGAAAAAGTGACGCTTTTTGTCCGCGCGGCGCTTTTTGTCTGCAGAAAAAAATGAAAAAATGATGCCTTTTGTCCGCATGGCGCTTTTTGTCCGCACAAAATTTGAAAAAGTGACGCTTTTTGTCCGCGCGGCGCTTTTTGTCCCAGAAAAAAATGAAAAAAAATGATGCCTTTTGTCCGCATGGAGCTTTTTGTCCGTACAACATTTGAAAAAGTGACGCTTTTTGTCCGCGCGGCGCTTTTTGTCCGCAGAAAAAATGAAAACATGATGCCTTTTGTCCGCATGGCGCTTTTTGTCCGCACAAAATCTGAAAAAGTGACGCCTTTTGTCCGCACGGCGCTTTTTGTCCGCAGAAAAAATGAAAAAAATGACGCCTTTTGTCCGCATGGCGCTTTTTGTCCGCTAAAATCTGAAAAAAGTGACGCATTGTGTCCGCGCGGCGCTTTTTGTTTACATAAATTCAGAAAAATTGATGCCCCCAATGTGAATTTGACCTTTTACTTTTAAATGTGAGCTTGACCTTAGAGCCACGGACCAGGATTTTGTCACGTTTTTTCAGAGTTATTCACAGGACACGATTGTGCTGACGTACGGACTGACATACTATATGCCTCTCTTAAAACTACGCTTTTTGTTCGCCGAAAATCTTAAGATGAGGTAAAATTGTGTACGTTCTTTTAACTTTTTCAGTAATGTTCTATATTATTATATGGCAGAGATAAAATATTGTTAATCATCATATGAAATCGCTTCTTTGACACGTTCGAGAATCTCACCTTCTGTACTGAATCGGCAGTAATAAGAGTTAAGGCGGAGGATTTCCAGTTATGCGGTAAGAATATGTCCAAATTGATGTAGTTGAGCTAAACAAAAAATTTACCAACACTTATACGCTGAGAGCTTATACTTGGTAGACCCTCCCTCCCCCGGGGAAATTGTGTAGGCTCTACTTTTCTGGAAGTCCATTACGTATGTAGTATTGTTCAACTTGTCTGCCATTGTATCGTGTACATGGCGTAGAATAAGTTACCTACAAAATTATAATTATATTTACTGAAGACTAAAATATATGGAAGTAAAAGTTTGTATTTTAATTTTTCTTCATTAGTCATGCCTATTATAATACAAACTTTCGTTTCACTTACTTTTTATACCTTGGATATCTGCGTTTCTATGCCTACGTTACCTTAATTTTCGTTACATTGTTTTATTAAGAACATTAATGATGTTACATACGAAAATTATTCCAAACCGTACATGTATCACAGACAATCACATATGTCCTCATGATGTTAATAATGTTTTGTTCTTGTAATGTCCGTAACATAGCGTGTTTTTAAATTATTTTCTTTTTTCCGAATGTTAAAAGAAAGTAGTACGCATCCAATTATTACCTTGACATCCCCTTTTTTAATTAACATGAAATACGACTGCATTACTGAAAGCCGGATCAATATTTTGTACCCATCAAATATGAATATCCGTCATTTTGGACGTACAAGAGTTTTCTATATGTTGGCCCTTGGAAAAAGATTATAAGAATCTTTCATGGGTATCCGGTAGCCGAGTTTCCGATTAAAACACTTATACCGAAGGTTGGAATTCCCTATCTATACCAAATACCCATGATAGAATCTTTATCTTGCAAATTAGAAACATGTTGTGCATTGACGCCGCCAGCTACTAACGTTCTACGTGTTCCTGCATACCGGATGTTGGCGCGCGTGAATGTTATCTCGACCCTAGGGTGAGATGGAAATATCTAGCCCCGGTAAAATGACAGATATCCTTGTCCGGTATGCAAGAATATAAGAATCTTTCATGGGTGTCCGGTGAAGATAGGGAATTCCAACCCGAGGTATACGTGTTTTTATCGGAACCGAGACTCTGCACAGCATGTCTCTGATATGCAAGATATAGAATCTAACATAAGTATTCGGTTCAGATAGGGAATTCCAACTCTCGGTATGATTGTTTTAATCGGAACCTCGGCCGAGCCTCCGTTCCGATAAACACTTATACCTCGGGTTGGATTTCCCTGTCTTCACCGGATACCCATGAACGATTCTTATCATGTTCAATCTGATGTATACTTATTCCTATGATGAAAACAGAACTTCGTGATCATCAGCAATGACAAATATTTCATCTAGAATGGTAAGCTGGTGTTTTCTCACAGACAAAGTAGAGGTTGGATGTTTCGTGCATGTCTGTCTGGTGTCCAGTAGAGCATTTTGCTTTTGTCAATTCTATCTGAATTGCCATCAGTTGTTGCAAGATATCGAGCCTAGAGGATATGGTAACTTCAACTTAAGATATGTCTTATACCTGACGAATAAGGGAACCAAACCAAATATAGTGTGTTACAGATCTGGTCAGCGTGTTGTGTTAATTAACAAGTCATTGGGAATTATGTCATGGTGTTATCAGCATGATACTGAAATAAATCATAAGCAACACATCTCTATGCTGGAATACGAGACGATCGTAGGTATAGATCATTATAAATGACATCAAATCGGAATGGGGTTTGTGAATCCAATGATAGATTCCGTGGTTCTTCTTAAGTCATTTGAAATGTTTTTTGTTCGGGATTGATGCAGTTTTGTGCACGAAGAAATTAGTTCAGATGCCATATTTATCTGGAGATTGGCCTTTTGCTTTAAATTGAGTGTAATGCACCAGTGGTATTACTGGTATGTTGCATACTTTCTACTGTGATTGATAGTTGATGAATAGTTATGGGACTTGTGGAAGAGCGACACTAAATCTTGTTCTGGAGAAATTTATTTATTTGACAAGGTGACAGGTTGTTTCGAGACACGGGGTGTCATTAAATATACTGGAAAGTGTCTGGTGTAGTTGTAAAGCTTCTCCAAGAACATTGGACATTAAGTTGAATATGTATATACATGTCAAGTTCATTCTCCTTTGTGTCTGTTTTTGATAAAACTGAGTATTATTAGTATAGTGTTTAAATACTAGTATATATTAAGGCAAGACTAACTTACATTCGATGGTGACTGTAGCAACCCTAAATGTAACAAAGCGCCAAAGGTAACAACAACGAAATTACGAACGCCATTTGTAACAAAATGTCGGCAAATGTAACAATTTTCCGCTAAATGTTATAAAATCAGTTTTCGCTAAAAGTTACAAATATGTGCCATATGTAACACAAGTTTAGGTTCCGCTAAAAGTTACAACCACTTTCGCTAAATGTTAACTAATTAAATATCACCTGGTATGTTCTTCTTTGTATGTCGTTCAAGAAAACTCGAATCATTTTTAACATAACCATCAAAGTTTCGGGAATACACAATAAAAACAAACTATTTTATAAAAAAAATCTTGTCATTGAGTGAACCATTGTCCTTCTGAAAGGCTGCACAGCCTTTCTGTGCTTTCAGTGCTTTGATTGATTTTGCGTAGTCTGAAAGGTTCCTTACCAAGAAAACATAGAACCAAGATTGATTGAACGTAATATCTGTTCTGTTTGGCGATTTTGTAGAGACAAAGACGTTTACAGGCCAAGTAAATATTATTATATCTCACTGTTAACACTCCATTATATTAAATTCCCAATACCCCAAAGTGAAGCTATACCAGATGGCTCCTTGTTTTGACGTCAGAGTAAGACATTTTGAAATGGCACCCCTCCATGTGGTCGGTATAATAAAATAAATATCGATTGATTGATATTGATTGATTGATTGATTGATTGATTGATTGATGATTGATTGATTGATTGATTGATTGATTGATTGATTGATTGATTGATTGATTGATTGATTGATTGAAAAAAAACGATGTAAATATCGCCAGTCCATGCCTTCAAACAATCAAAAATGAAACATACGTTACTGACGCCTGTCGAGTTTTTCTGTTTTCATCGTGTATTAGTCGTATTTCATGTTCAATATGGACGCAAATGTTTGCTATGTTGGTATTCTCGCTATAGAAAGTGTTAAATAAATACTTTAGTGTTTATATCCTGCTGGTCTAAGTTGTCAGATACTTGATTTGAAAAGTGACGCCAAATGTCTGTGAAACATACGTTACGCTACTTCGGTGGATACTGAACATACTAGTCGTCTTAATCAACAACAATGGGGGCATTTAAATGCTACACAGATATGCTTTTTTATAAAATGAACATGGTTAAAACATTTATACGTATCCCGTTTTGCATGATCCATGGATCTAGATGAAAAAAATGGGGGGTCACTTTTTAACACGAAACATACGTTACCAAACTTTGAGTGCAAATATGATATACAAGGCATATAAATGTTTGTAATATGCATATTAAAATAGCAAAAGTGACCCATGCTACCCCATATAAAATGTAATTTTATTTTGAAGTGTAGTAACATACGTCACCAAATAGTAACGTATGTTTCTTTTAAGTTCATTCGTCATTCATGAATCTGAAACACGTATTCAATTTATAAAATATATAAATTTCAATATGTATATGTTTATAATTTTATTTTGAGACATTTTATTTAATAGATAAAGAAGCTTATATATGAAATAAAATGTAAACTTATCAAGCTTCATTCGATACATGCTCAAATTACTGTGTTAAGCTCAAAATGTCACATTGCGGCGTAATAATTCTGAATACCTTGCTATGTTTAACATCGAATGCAATATTTTTATATGGATTACTTGTTAGTCAACAACAATGAGTAGAAAATGGTAAAATATGTAGTAAGTTGAATTTTAAAACATCAAAATATTATACGCCAACATCTGATGTCGAAGTACTTGCATTTGGTAAGTTTCGACAAATCGCTAATGAAAGCATTTAAAGTTTTCAACCCGTGTCTGTTCTACATAAAGTAGGGGAAAATATACAATTTGTAGTTCTGTGCCATGCCCGTCTGTATTATCACAAATCAAGGAAGTACTGCTCAGACTTCGAAACAAGTGAATTGCAACATACTGATGAGCCAATATTAGTGGGGTTATGGCTCGATCCCGCATGCGGATAACTCCACTTAGTTGTCGAAATGGCGGTCTCGTGTACATGTATATTTGTGCGTTGGTCTGTCCGTCCGGTCCTTTGTCCGTCTGTCCCTCGTTCATCAGAATTTCGTGTCCGGTCCATAAATTTGACAACTATGGGGATTTTAAATCTAGAGCTATCACGAAACCTGATCAATACCCCCAAAACACCGCTTTGACAGTAACCCAAATATACCAATACAATGTGTTTAAGTTCAAGGGCCATAACTCTGAAACGGGTGGACCGAGGTGAATGAAAATTGTGTCAGGCACATGTACACTTCATGGTGATCATGTTTGCCTAGTTACATTGTAATCACTGGAACACTGTGGGAGTAGTTTGCGACACAATGGTTGCATGTACCTATATATGACAGTAAATCAAAATGTCTATACTCAAGTGTCCATAATACTGCAAGACGTGGACCGAGGCGAACGAAAATTGTGTTACGCACATCTACACTTCGAGGTAATCATGACTGCCAAGTTTCATTGCAATCCCTCGAAATCCGAAGAAAGAGTTCGCGCCATAAATTTGTATATATCCCTATTTGAGATCTAAGTTAAAAGGCCCATAAATCTGCAAGACCTGGACCGAGGTGAAGGAAACTTGTATAACGCACAAGAACACTTCATGATGATCATGGTTGCCAACTTTCATTCGAATCCCTCCAAAACTGTGGAGGTTTAGTACTTCGCGCCACAAGGTCGTTAACACCCCTAAATAACAGTAAATCAAAATATCTAAGTTCAAGGGCCCGTAACTGCGTAAGGCCTGAACTAAGGCAAACAAAAATTATGTATTTTGCAATCCCTCCAAAACTGCGGATGTAGTTTGTACCAGAAGGCTGTATGTACCCCTATATGACAGTAAATGGAAATATCCATGTTCAAGGGTCCATAACTGAAAGGCCTAGACCATGGCGAATGAAAATTTCATTGGAATCCCTTTAAAACTGTGGAAGTAGTTCGTGCCACAACGTACTACAGTAGACCATCCACTTGGCGCGATTGACGCGCGTGTATGCTGCGTGACGTTAAACTTGAGCGTTGGGCGTGAATGTGCTGACGCGAGGTAGCATTCTCTTAGTCAACGCTGCTCTATATGATGTGATGTACGGACGCGTTTTTCTACATATTCGCCATTCTCATTTGCTGCTGAAGTTGAGCGTGAACTGAGGCATGAGCGTGAAAATCGGAACCCAATCGATTTTCGCGTCACGCTTCACGTCGGCGTTTCACGTCACGTGAAAGTGGATGGGGTCCTACGATGTTTATCGATTTTTACGAATGGGTATTTTTTAATTTGGTTTAGTTAATTTAGTTCTTCTATGAATGAGGTTTCATAACTAGAGTGTTCACAAGGCTTAATTTGTTTCAGCGGCCATAAATCAGGTTAAATTATTCCGATCTCGCTGCTTATCGAACTCGTCCCAGCTTTCATATAGACACTGGGAGAGTTTCGTTTAGATCCGTTTAATGTTAAAGGCCCTAGAGTGTTCACAAGGTGGAAAATTGCTTTTTTCAGAAAAACAAAGGCCTAAACTCCGGTATTACTGACCCGATTTGGCTGGTTTTCGAACTTGTCCGAACTTTTATTAAAATGAACAATCTGTGCATGTTTAGTAAAGATCAAATAATAAATAAAGGTGCTAGAGTGTTCACAAGGCTAAATATGGCATTTTTCAGAAAAACAAGGGCCATAACTCCGGTGAAATTATTCCGTTCTCGCTGGTTTTCAAACTTGTGCAAGCTTTCAATGATATAAAAACACTGGCAAAGTTTCGTTAAGATCCGTTTAATATTGAACCCTAGAGTGTTCACAAGGCAGAAAATAGCATTTTTCAGAAAAACAAGGGCCATAACTCCGGTTTTCAAACTTGTCCCAGCTTTCATTAATATTAATAATCAATACAAGTTTGGTAAAGATCAAATAATAAATGAAGGTGCTAGAGTGTTCACAAGGCTTAATATGGCATTTTTCAACAAAACAAGGGCCATAACTCCGGTGAAATTATTCCGATCAGACTGGATTTCGAACTTGTCGGAGATTTCATTGATATAAAGACTCTGGCAAAGTTTTGTTAGATCCGATTAATAATGAAGCCCCTAGAGTGTTCATATGGTAAAAGTTAATGGACAGACAGACAGGCGGACGACGGACAACAAGCTCTGTCGTTTGGCCAGTAAAGCTAAAAACTTATATGAACACTGTATATTGCTCGCATTTAAGATAATAGGCCCAATAGGGTCTGTGGACGCTCTACTGGCTAAAGATAAAGTTTATGTATAAGGGGCCATAACTCTTTCAAATATCATTCAACTGAAGCATGGTGATGATATACGCAACTAGGTTTGGTACTGATCATCCCTGACAAGCGGTCTCTAAAGAGCCCATACTCATCAAAAATCTGTAAACTGGAACACGACGATGATATGATGATCAACCCTGTACAGTTTCGTTGAAAAATAGCATTTTATCTAAATCAAGGGCATGACTCTGCTGTTATGGTTCTATTCCTATCTGGCTGTTTTTTAAAACATGTCCAAGCATTTATTAATCTTTAGCAATGTGAAAAAGATTGGTAAAGATCAGATAAAAAAATAAGTCCCTACCGTTTTAACGAGGCAAAATGTAGTATTTTTAACGAAATAAAGGGTCATAACTCCCCTAGTACTAGTCCGAACTCGCTGGTTTCGAAGCTGTTCAAGCTTTTATTGACATGAACAATCTGGAAGAGTTTGGTAAAGATCGGATGAAACATAAAGTCCCTATTCATAATTTTGATAATGCATCATCAAAATAAACTGACCAATCAGTGACCAGGAAACCTGAGAGTTCTAACTTCTGGTAGGTGATAAACTCGGTCTTTATCCTTGCTGTTCAACCAAGTTTACAGTTAAAATTAAGGTATTTACAGTGTGACTATTTTAAAACCCTGCATATTTAATGCATGTTTATGTAAATTGATTCAATATATTTACCACTCAAAATGGAATCTTGAAAATTATTATATTTTTTACTCGATCAATGATTTTTATTTTACTACAGAATTTAAGGATAAAAACCGAGTAATACAAATGTTATCACCTAATGAAAATAAAGTAAAATCTCAACATTTTGGCAATGAAAAAATATGAATTGTCTAAAAGAGGCAACATAGAGCATTTTAACTAATTCAAGGGCCATGACCAGTTACTGTTCCGATCTGACTGCTTTTTTAGCTTCTCTGAGCATTTATTGCTAATAACAATCTTTTCAAGTTTGGTAAAAATCAGATGAAAAAGAAAAGAAAGCCCTAATATTTAAACAAGGTAAACTATAACATGTTTAACTTATTCAATGGTCATACCCTTGCTGTTACTGGTCCGATCATACTGGTTTTCGAACTTGTTCGAGCTTGCATTGATATTAACACTCTGGTAAAGTTTGGTAAAGATTAAATGAAAAACGAAGGCCTATTGTCTTAACAAGACAAATGTTATCGAAACATGTAATTTTAAATCGAAAATGAATATAATTTGAAAAGATTATAAAATAATATTATCCCAAAATTTACAAAGTCAAACATGACCATTCCTTTGCAAAATTACCTTATTTCCATGCATTGTCACGTATTGGGGCTATACCTGTAGTAAGAGATTACTTTGCTCTAAATAAGTTATGTTTCTAGTGACCGACATCAACTATTAAAATTAAAATAAATAATAAAATTTAACTAAAACGTCGGAAGTTGTTATTCATGTGTCCGGAATGTGTAGTTATTTGTTGGTTCAAGCGACACATTTATGCCTTTTTTTTTAAATTTATATTGCAAACAACTAAATGTGCAATTGCATATATAACATGTGCACCATCGCTCTAATGATTTTGAATGGCTATGGTACAAAACATGTATAGATTTTTTTTCTCTCTTGTGCAATTAATACTACACTCTTGGGCAAGAAGCAGTATCAATCGCATATACTCGAAATGTTATTACCAGTCACTCGATGTTCACGTCAATGCCGAATATTCGCAATGATCTATGTTGCCGAATATTCGCAATGATCTATGTTCAATGTTCATAAAAATCATTCATACTTATGCGAAAACGAAAACAAATATAACATTCAATTTAAATTTAGAACATGAGCCCTGTTTATTTTTTATTTAACAGTAGATAACCTCACACAAATGTGAGGTAATATTTAAACCAATTTGGCCGATGCACGAAATCAAAAAAATAAGTTCTCATTTCAAAAACATAATTTTTCCGCCCATGAAGTGAAGTCAAATAGACGTCGTATCACAACAAGTATTTGATTGAGTAATTTTTTTTAAGTTCTAGAGTTAGAATGTTACGAAAGGGGTAAGATTGTATTTGCTCAAATTTTACATGAGTAAAGTAATTGAATAATTCTGTAAATGTATGTAGCAAATAAAATTTTATTCTAGTGGAAACGAAACGCATAGAAAATTTATGTCACGTCAAAGCGTAAGATGATAACAAATGTAGGCCACATTGAGTAAAGAAATGTAATTGAATTGAATTGGGGTTTTAAGGAGCACCAACACATGAAAAGTTTATATGGCGCCTAAAAGGCATGAACATGCCAGGCTCATCTTCCATGTACATCGAGATAAAATATGGAAAATGGGCCTAGAACCTTCTCACCCTGAACTGCAGAGTTGCTGCAAATTCTATCGTAGAAACTCCATTTATGCTGGAGCCACGTTATATGTTTTTCTGCCACTGCTCTTTTGATGCGAGCGAGATAGCACCTGAAACAATGCAGGGATCATGATGAAGACTTTTAATGAACATGAACAAAAAATGATAAAATGAGCATGAATTTGGGGGGGATTCTACCCCTCTGCCTACCCCTCCAAAGGGATCTGCAGTGGCCCTATTCTTTGCCCCGTGACCAAACGGGGGCACCCGGGAACCACACGGGGCAAAGAAATGTAAACATTCCTGACACTAATACAACAACGATATGTAACAGGTATCATGAAGTAGTTCAATTGAATTGAATGTTGTTTAACGGCTCATCAACACAGTATAGGTTATTTAGAGCCGCCCCAGAGAGAGTGGAAGGATACATAGGAATCCAGGAACCTGCCCTACTCTTATTATCGAATAGATTCCTATGTTTCTTTTACATGCTCGGAGGATAGACCGATACACGGGACCGCCCGGTTTACGACCCCATCCGACGGACGAAGCTAAGGGAAAGCGTCTTGCCCAAGAACACACCGACGGAACTCAGTGGCACCACGGAGGATTGAACCCGGGGCCTCGGGTTACAAATCCGCCTCGCTACCGAGTAGTTCAATGTCAGCGTGTTTTTTATAGTAAATTTGCTTAATTATGGTAACACTATACGTATATGAAATACATATACATGTGTAAAACCTGTCTGGTTTTGATATGCATAAAACAATCAAGTGTATAAAACACAATCACAAAATAATGGCCCAGTTTTTTAAAAGTATTAAATGTTGTACTTCCGAAGCTAAGAAAACGTTTCCTTCGTGTGGAATGTTAACATTTAATTACAATTATTTTTCAAGATGGTTTCATTAAGAAACAATAAAATACTAGTTTAACTTACATTGACCATGGAATACTGTTTAAATATCTTGAAAAACACACTTAACCAAATACAATTTCAAAATCGTTTTTGATTTTTGTTTTTATCAACGATGTCGACATTTACTGAGAGAACGAGGTAAGGAGGTTTTCACACAGTAAGTCAAGTAACTTGAATATAATGGTCCTTTTGGATGAGTTATATAAAGATGGTACAGAAAATTACAAATATTTAAACAAAATGTGTTAAAAAATAGAACAATGCATACTTTGTAAACTAACATAATTACAATAAAAGTCTGTTACATCATTGTAATTCCATTTTCATGGTAACTTTGTTAAAAACGATTTAAACAACTTGGCCATTCTGATTCCTATTAAAATATATGATATCTATTTAAACAAAGAATTAAAATAAGAAAAAAAGTGAAATTAATGATACAATATTATGAGAGACATAACACAGTATGTTGTACTAACATAACAAAAAGAAGGAGTAATGACCCTAAATCTCTCTAAATAACCGTCTTACTTTTGTCCGTAAGTTCAGAAGGCGATTTGAAAGCGTTTTTTTTAATACAACTTTATTTTAAACTGGTGCCCCTGCGGAAAATTCAAATGTTCAATTCATCAAACACGAAACAAATTTGGTAAAGTACATAAGCTTATAATACAAGCTAAGTAGTATAACTCTGACTGCCGTACCTTCAGACGTTATTATTTAAGAATTAATGATTATACACAATTCTATATAAAACTTCACCGTCTGGTGAGGCGCGTAAGTGTCACCATTTGAACGAAATAAGTAAGGGATCAAAAAAGTAAGGGATCAAAAGCTTAAAGGGGTTGGTGCACTATTCTGGAACTAGATTCTTTGAACAGGGCTTTAAAACCCGTAGCAAAAGCTGAAAGAATTACAAAATATCTTAATAAAAATAGGAGCTATGACCTTTTGAAAAAGTGTAAAAAAAAACTAAGGATGACATGAATTATGACATCATCACGCCTTTTTCCATATATGAAAAATATAAAATATAAAATAAACTGTGTTTAAAGAAAATAGAAGAATTAAATAATATCTATAAAGCAAAATATGAATACCGTATATGCTCTTTACAGTGATATTGTTGGTTTTAAATGATATTTATCAATTCAAATGCAATGAATGGTAAAAAGGTGCAATGACGTCATCAATCCGAGATGGCAGCCTCCATTTGAGAATTTTTGAAATGTTTTAAAATATCATATCTCCTGTATTTATAATGATATTTTGATAATTATTTCAACCTTTTCCATGGTTTTTAAAGTACGTTTAAATTAATCTAGTTCCAGAATAGTGCTACAACCCCGTAAAACACGCGACCCTGGTTTAAGGCTAAATTTGAACGCATGATCATCTTCTAAACAAACTTGATAGCATACTATAAACTAATGCTAAATGCATAAGAACGAGCCTCTAGCTTTTGTACTTTTAGAGAAGAAGAGGTTTCAATTTTCTGCTTTTATAAGTATATATATAAAATATGCAAACTCCTATTATATAAAGTTTAAACTCATTGTACACTTGGTACTTCATTTGATCAGCTTGACAGTCTACATGATGTAATCAATAATAAACATTTGAACTATGTTTAGTGATTCTTGAGAAGGTTTCTACCTTGGTCATCTTAAATACTGCGATCATCTTATTCTAATAATTTTGAAAAGGCTATTGACCTGAGGATATTCCATGTGAAATTTGGTCCAAACTGACAAAGCGGTTTCGGAGGATAAGTCGATAAAGAGTGATCTCTATACATACTAAATCATCCTGTTTAAGTAACAATCGAAACAATCCGTGGGAAACAGACGGATTCGTTGGAAATGCATCAATTTGGGATGGACATACAGACGATCGAACGGACAGACACACCAAACGAATATTCTCTCCTTAACTTTACATATATATAGATGTACGTCATACAAATAAACCAAGAAATAAGTAGCGTTACTCTATAAGATTGTAATAAAAAAATCAACGAACGTTTGCAATACTGAACTTGCAAAAACAAGCTATTATTCAAAATTCTGTTTACTTAGAAATATGTATAAATTTTAATAAACTTAATTGTTCATGATTAAGTGTCACAAACACATTTGTCTCCAACTATGCTATTTCGAGCGATTTCGTTCGACTCTAGGTTTTACATTAACACAATAACTTGCCACGTATAAAACAGACTAATATACATGTACATTTTAAGAAGTAAGCGGTTCAGATGTTTGTCTGTAACACAACAAATAGTGGGACTTTCATGAACTACAATTTAATTGTGTGTTGCATCGCCTTGCCAAATCAACTAACCTCTCATGTAAAAGTTTTAACATTAACATGAATTAAAGTAGGTGTAATGCGTGACAAGACTGAGAAGTCGGCAAATTTATTAACATAAACATTATAACAAGAGCCCCAAGAGGGCCTGTGGTTGCTCTACTTGCTTAAATGGCTCTTATATCAAGGGTTGTCATCACAAACAACTATTATTAACAATATGGTAAAGATCGAATGAAAAATGAAGGCCCCGTCGTCTTAACAAGGCAAACTATAGCATTTTGAACTAAATCAAGGGCCATTTCTTTATTGTCGAATATCACACTTTGCTCATGAGCATGCATGGCTAACTGTGATTTACAGTTACCTATACAAAATGTCCCCCCTCCCACCCCCTCCCCAACCCCTCCCCACCCCCACCCCTCCCCCTCCCCACACCCCTCCCCACCCCCCCACACCTCCTCCAAATACAATAGGCTCGAAATATGTATTATGGACATTGGCAGGTCAAGTTTTGACAAGAAGTTTTATCAAGTACTACAAGCGTCTCACGGACAAAAAGCGTTACTTTTTCTGAATTTATGTGGACAAAAAGCGCCGCGCGGACAAAAAGCGTCACTTTTTCAAATTTTGTGCGAACAAATAGCGCCATGCGGACAAAAAGCATCATTTTTTCATTTTTTTCTGCGGACAAAAAGCGCCGCGCGGACAAAAAGCGTCACTTTTTCAAATTTTGTGCGGACAAAAAGCGCCGCGCGGACAAAAAGCGTCACTTTTTCAAATTTTGTGCGGACAAAAAGCGCCATGCGGACAAAAGGCATCATCTTTTCATTTTTTTCTGCGGACAAAAAGCGCCACGCGGACAAAAAGCGTCACTTTTTCAAATTTTGTGCGGACAAAAAGCGCCGCGGACAAAAAGCGCCGTGCGGACAAAAAGCACTGTCACATGGGTGCTCAAAATGCGTATGAATTTAGGTGCAAACTGTTTAGTGAAAGCCGAAAAGAGTACATTGACTGCCACCACTCACATTAAAAAAACAACAAAGTGGGCTATGTACCAGATTTTGTGGATTTTTATGAGCAGCAGTAACTGTATTTTTCCAAAAAAATACTTTTAGACTAAATGCTTGATTCAGAATGAAAAATTGGACTTTACTGCCTATGGCCAACAC
Organism: Cyrtodaria siliqua; assembly: GCA_037043455.1. Lineage (NCBI taxonomy): Eukaryota > Metazoa > Mollusca > Bivalvia > Adapedonta > Hiatellidae > Cyrtodaria > Cyrtodaria siliqua. The sequence continues at coordinate 355,072 of JAWPHD010000066.1, read as the reverse complement.
AGTAAAATCAAAGTGTGTTTTGAGAATGAAAGGTGAATACATGCATCTATATAAGTATACATTCTATGTACGTAGACATGCAGTCGTAGACATATATTCGATATGCCATGGCACTTTTTGAGGTAAAATGACACAATGATGATGATTCTCAAACCAAATTGCGAAAATTATGTTCAGTTAAATTTAAAGGAAAACGTACGCTCTGTCATTGCTCAATTTACAGCAGACACATTGCCAATATGAATTGAATCAGGCCGATGCCACATATTCTCAAAACAGGATAGACTATGTCAACAATGTCATACTCAGTTTGTAGAAATCGAAAATCACTTTGTATTACATTGCGAGATTGATCTATCTTTTTCATTGTGCCATGTTCACTGTTGATATCACTATTCAATTATGCATTTGATATGCCTATAGTAACTAATAAGCATTAATAGGCTGGGTATTCATTTGTTTACTTGCTTACTTAGTTGCTGATATTCTTCTGAATTGGCCCCGTGTGGTTCCGGGGGCCCCGCCTGGTTACGGGGCAAAGAATAGGGCCAATGCAGATCCCGTTGGAGGGGAAGGCAGAGGGGTAGAATCCCCACAAATTCATGTTCATTTTACCATTTTTGTTCATGCTCATTAAAGGTCTTCATCATGACCCCTGCATTGTTTCAGGTGCCATCTCGCTCATATCACTAGAGCAGTGGCAGAAAAACTATAACGTGGCTCCAGCGTGAATGGAGTGTCTACGATAGAAATTGCATCAACTCTGCAGTTCAGGGTGAGACGGTTCTAGGCCCGTTTTCCATAGTTTATCTCTATGTACGTGGAGGATGAACCTGGCATGTTCATTCCTGTTAGGCGCCATATAACCATTCATGTGTTGATGTGCCTTAAAACCCAGTTCAATTCAATTCAAATTCAGTTCTTCTGAATTGTTTTGGATACGTGATAATTTGTAACAATGTATTTTGTCACTTAAAATAAAAAAAAAGCGTAAATAATTATTCCTAAAACGAGTAATAGGCCATAAGAGAAAATGTAACTAGACTTCCCAAATGCGGTTTAATTTTTCTTTCAAAATTGAGTAACTGAGACACTCTTGATTACTTTTACTTCAATCTCAGAACAGCTAAATGCCTAGCTAACACAAATGTTCAGAGAATGTCACCAGAGAATGTCAATAATTGAAAGAGAAGACATTTAGGTCATTATCGGAACCTCCTCATAATCTAGAGAAAATAATGACATATCAACCCAGACAGCTGTTAACTTACCATCCTACAGAAATTCTCCCAAAATACACATCATATAGTCAGCATTATTTGTATTTTACGATACTTGCTAAAAGGAATTTTGCTATTACTGGTACATTAACTAGGATATATATTAATACCATAATCTCATGGACAGAAATAGGTATTGCTTTATGAAATATAATCTCTGTCTTTATGACAAGCAGATGTATCTGTAATACAGACTAATGACGACTGGTTCTAATATCTGGCTGAAACATACAACGCGAGTATATGCTATGACATTTCTGTGGCATCAGTGTTTCAAAGGAGATCAAATTCCAATGAAAGACAAAATATGAAGATTACCTTACAATACAATCTCGTATAATAAATAGGACGAAGGAGGCAATAACTTGCTAAAACAAAGGATAGTTTAACACTTAACAAACAAAAGGGCGAAGGAATCAAGGGTAAGGCCCCCAGCGGTCTTTTGTCATTGCCCTTTCCACTATTTTAAGGAAGATAAAAAAGATCGGACAGGGAAAGCAGCATTCAAGGACGACAATCAACCACAAAACACAAAAACAAACACGCAAACAGACAAACGAGAAGGCAAAAGTAATAAAAAAAGCAAACGACATCACAAACACAAAATGGTTGACAATAGGGCTACCGCCTTGGAACGGTCAGTGGCAACAAAGGCCACTGGAGGTTTAAACCGGTTCTAGGGTGCACCAAACCTCACACCCTACTGTCATCCCATTAAAACAGGACAGTGTAAATAAAGAAATCCCCCCCATGATCTAATCTCTGACCAACAAGGCAGCCTCAATAGGCAATATAAGTAAAACACATATATGCTCGTGTAAATATAATACAAAAAAACAATAGCCTAGAAAGCCACAATGAAGGTACTCAATGACTTGGCAGAAGCCAGAGCAACAATAGAATAAACCATTAAGGGCACGACAAGAAAGAAACCTTATCGCATATCGTGTCGCATACTTTGCTTCTATGTTAAAAGTATGATTGTGATTTGTTTTGTATGAGTGGTTTGTTTTGTATGAGTGGTTTGTATGAGTGGTTTGTTTTGTATGAGTGGTTTGTTTTGTATGAGTGTTTTTGTTGACTGTGACCGTGAATGCTACATTTCCTAGTCGTCTTTTATACCTATTTTGAGGTAAAATCGTTGATAGTTAAACGTTTGAATTGACAAAAAGGTGAATGAAGCAAGGGTTAGATAATTAGTAGATAGCTAAACCTTCGAGCTTACTGAAGTAAAAAAGAAGCAGTGGATGCATTAACTTGATTTTTTTAAAGTGATCGGGCGTTTGAAAAATAATGAGTAGTTTATCTTTTGTGTTTTGTCAAATTATAACGTCAGCTATACCACTTACAATGCATCTAGCAGTAACTAGAAATATAAAAGACAATTAAACAGAAACGCAACACACATATAAACTCTTTGAAACATTTTAGATATTCAAGGCTTTCCCTTTTTATACTCTGTTTTAGTATTTTAAACAAATGAACAGGCAGAACACAGTGACCTGGTTTTGACCTTGTTTTCAAATCAGGTCACCTGTTGTTATAGCTTTCATATGAATTTTGCATTGATTGAGTTTAAATAATCTTTAATAACACAAACATAAGAAATCTACCTTTAATGACATACTTTACAGGTCATTGACACAATTTTAAAAAGTTGGCCGGTACATTGAATTATGTCGTTTTGGGAACATTCAAAGCTTTTAACTGATCTTTAATGACCTTCACATAGCCCTGTCAGAGTGATATGAACGTCTGGTAACATTTGAGACCGATTTTTTTATCTTCAAATATCAACCATAGGTCAACGTGACTTTTGTTAACATACCTTTTAACCTTATAAAAAAGTGCATCGCCTAGCGGGGCATTATACGTTTTTGCTAAGCTTTTTGTATGAAAAGATATTCCTCGGAATCAGATCAATATGACCTTGATCTTTGACATACTGTAAAAACTGAAAAGGCATGCTGTTTAAACAATAGCAAATGCGTATGTAAAATATTGGGTACTTTAACTCAATACGATTCTTTCTCTCACCAAGGGCAGTGCAGGTAGTGCGGGTTTTATGGTTTCGAAGTTATTCTGTGACCTGTGTATTTACGTATAAGTTCATGGTAACCCGGGCCTTTGTCCTACGGACTCCAAATACAATATAATTCCTTGACTTACCACGGGCAATTTACCTTTGAAGTTTCATGAGTGCTGGTATGATGGTTTTGAAGTTATGAGGCTGAATGCGTTTTTCTAAAAAAGGTCATGGCAACAGTGACCTTTGACCTACTGAACCTCTTGAAAAGGGAAATTCATCTGTGAAATTGCATGAGTGTGCGCTTTGAAGTAGTCGCGCAAAATGCGTACGGACGTCCATCCCTCTGGACGGAAGGACAACCCCATACCATAGTATGTAAACTGCTCTTGTCACTGAATTAAGTCGTTTTTATTGATTTTATTTTTTATGACGATTCTTAAGATAAGACTTTGATTTGTTTCGTTTTGATGACATTGACATACATAAACATGCCATTGTTAGCTTGTTCTCACATGATATATACACAGACCTCTCTTTGATATACAACCCATCCATGTGGCTTATTCTCACAAGACATTTGCACAGACCACCCTTTGATATACAACCCAGGTGGCTTATTATCACATGACATTTGTACTGATCTCTCTTTGATATTTATTTATTTATTTTATTTTATTAAAGTGACAAATGAAATCGTTACAAAATATTACATATACAAAACAATACAGCATAATATATGCAATATTAAGTCAACAAATGAATACCTAGCCTAATGAAGTTTATTATATACAAGCCCAGGTAAGTCGTACAATTTAAATAAATAGTTTTAAGTCGTATACCTACACAACCCATTTGGTGTGATAAGGTTATCGACTCGACCTAGTAATATGGTCAAGGACATATATTCTTTTAAACAATTTTATACATCTTGAAATTGTCATCACAGGTCCTCAACAATGACATAGGAGTTTTGGTATCCTTGAAATTATTGCGATTTTAAGATCAAAATAATGTACAAATACCCAATATTTTAGGTAAAACGATCAGTTATGCAAAGGGTCGCTAAACAAACGCGAATATTCTGCGCAGTCTCTGTAGTGGAATAAAAACAGACAAATAAATACGAAATCAAAATGACAGAAACAACACTTTTTATCATAATTATTATGTACAATAAGTTGCTTTTAATCCAAAAGTAATTCATAACATTGAGGTTAATGTATACACAATACAGATTTAGTAGATTGATCCAAGCAATTGGTGGTAATAAACCTCAAAACTTCTCAATATGTGCACACAGAAACCTTTTAATACTTACACTTAGTGTATATAACTTAAGATTTTGAATAAATGTATACTCACTCTCTTCTTTCAATCTCTTCCAATTCAAATTCCTCTTGTCTTTTGAGCACATCTCGTAGAACAGCTATTTCCTCTGGGTTAAAACCGGTAAGGTCCGGAGACGGTGGTTTCAGAGGTATAGACTTCCGGCGACAACACGGAGACCGTTGCTGTTCTTTCTCTTTCTTGCTTCCTTGTTTATTTCCAGAGCCAGTTCGAAAAACCTGCAGGTCACATTTTCGTATGAGTGCACGTGATATATATTTAGTTTAATTTGGCATAAAATATACAACCTATGCAAGGAATCAAAATATTTGAAAACGTGACAACAATGGCTATTTAGGTCCGTAGGTACGTGACATCTCTGATATATAAGTTTTGTTTGTTTGTATGGTGTTTTTACGTCATTTTCAACACATGTAAGGTTATATATGACAGTCGATTTTTTTATGGTGGAGGCAAACCACCCACTTTTCCTGGGTAGAACCAGTACTGTACACATCCCGCCATCCGTAAGAATCGACACTTCCTCACTTACAAGTCGAGCTCCCAATGGGATTCGAACCAGCAGCGGTGAGAGGCGAAGATTTACAACGCAACGTCGTTAACCATAGTTAAGATTAAAAATTGCATGAATGTGTATGATTGTTATTGGTGAAATGATTCGATTTATATGTTAGTCACTTTTCTAAATCTGTCTCGAGTGCAATAGTCTCAACAAACTATATAAGTTCTCAAATATTGTCAAGTTCTCAAAAAAAACTCTCAAATAATTCTCAAATAATTCAATCTTACTATACAGTATGATACTCTCATGGTCATATATGCCATATTATCAATTATTTGAATACATGTTCTCACATTTCTAACCTCAAGTTCAATAGTCTCACCAAACTATTACAGAGTCTCAACAAACTATTACAGTTCTCCAATATAGTTCTCCAATAGTTCTCAAATTTAAGATTCTCATAAAACATGCTACACACTATTACAGTTCTCAAATAAAGTTCTCAAATAATTCTCAAATGAAGCTTCTCACAAAACATGTCCTCAAATACACTCGATTCTGTCATGCGTAAATTCTTTTGTCTAAATTGGACAATCGGCATCAATGGTAGACATATGAAAATTACAGTTATACGTGCAAAATAATTATTTTACAGGGATGAAGCTTAACATTTTTGGACTAGGAGCCAAATTTTGCTGGCAAACGTTGGGGGCCCACCTTCAGAATCATTAGCCCAGATTGCCTCATGTCACTCTATTCGGGGAGTAAGTATACTTATGTATACGTATACTTACTCCCTGCTTTATTTTAACAATTTCCGGAAGGAAACGTTGTAAAAACTTTAGAACTGATAAAGATCTTTTTAATCAATAGCATTATATATTTAATAAGACAAATAAATATATATATATTTCATTCAGTCAAACTCAGTATTCAATGTTGTGAATTGAGCAAAATTAAATTCCATGATCCTTCTTTCCTTAAGAAAAACACGAAGAGCCAGACAGAAAAATAAGGATAGTCCAAGTTATCTATTAAATTATAAATTATATTTTTAATGAGTTTTGTTATAAATAAACAGAGAAAATGTAAATTATTGTAATAAAGATTTAAAAAAAATTAAAGAAGACATTATTAAATTAATGTTTTATTTTCTTATAAATAAATTATATTAACATATAGTTTTAAAATTCATATATGATACTGTTCTATGCCATATTACTGACGATTTATAAAAGCGCCGTAGTATAAAATATCCAAAATCCGGAAGTGCAACCTAATGATTAACGATTAAATTATAACACGAATAATGATATGAAGTGTAAAATAAACAAAGTCTTGATATCCGGTAGGTATAAACGGCGAAAATCAATGTTTAAGCAAAACGAAGCAAAAATGAATTCCCGCGAGCGAAAAGGAATGTGGTTAGTATATTTTTGTCTTAAGTTATTTAATGACATAATTAACATAAACTAAGCTAAAACCTTAAAGCGAACTCAGCCATTTACTTATAACCATTGTTTAAAGTAATCTATAGCAACAAAAAACAAGAACATATGTATTAAATGGGAGAGTCTAAATATAAATGACCAATGTAACACAACTGAAATCATCTTTAAGGTTTATTTTAAATAAATTGATCGTGTGATGTTCTTGATGTTCTTATTAATTTTCAGGTAAATACTCCAGGGGCAGTGCCATACATGTTTTTGTATTTATCTATAACACCTATTTATAAATATATATAAATATACATGTATATATATTTAAAGCATACATAATTGATTCAGAGAGAGAGAGAGAGAGAGAGAGAGAGAGATGCAATATCAACATTTATTTGCATTTTTTGTAATGTATAATTATATAACTACTGCAATGCTTGTTAAAAGTTTTACTTTTACACAGTAAACGATTATCATATCACTCACCATAGGCCTACATGCAAAGGTCGTCGCGTCTTAATACCAATATAATTGATTTATTTGTTTTTGAAAATCACTCAGTAATGAAGGAAGCGATTAATTTCATGGCAGTATGCATTTCACTTTTTAGGGAAGATATATATGTCTTTGTTATTCAATTTCGATACAAAAATATGGGAACAAAATGAACTCTTACTTAAAATCCAATACCAGTCTCTAAGTCAACACAATAATGACATTTCAATCATCAATTTTAACATATTGTGGTAATTGATGAGTTTGATGCAAAAATGGTATTAATTTTAAAAATGAATGCGTCCTATTTGCCATATGACTTGTAACCATCATGCATACCGTAGAACCAACTGGTACCCTGTTGGATACCGTAGATTAATCAGGGAACCAGCTTACTAGCAATTGGGCGGATAAATCTATTATTAGCAAGAGGGGTATATGTAGTTTCGAATCCAGTGTATTGATGTCCATGCACCCACCAGAAAATTAAATGTACGGTGATTAGTATTGTCTAAAAGAACACACTGGCACTGGAATGAGACAGACACACGAACGTATGTAAAGCAATTTCATATTGAAGTTTATTTCATAATTTATATAGAATCACTATTGACTATGAACATATTTGCTTTCGGGAGATTTGTGGCATGAAAGTGGTACAGACCTATCTGGTTCTACTCAGATACAAACTAGTAACATGCCGTCACTCAAGATCAGATTACTCGACATGTTCTACTCAAGTTGTATGGCTTATTCAATTAAAACGTAATGTAACTGCTATTTTATTGTCGCTTTTACAGGGGGTTGCTTTATTGTCGGGGGAATACCCAGCCCCATCAAAAAAGACAGATTTATGAAACAGTCAATTATTGTTTTAATTTTATGTTTTACATTTGTGAACGGCATCATATATCAACAAATATTTGTTTACGAAGATGGACTTTAAAGCTATTGTGACATGTTTCACAGGGGACATATTATTGGGGGAGACACCACCACCCGCTCCCCCTACAAGGGAATTCATAAACATTGTTTTATAATTATTATTTTTTTAATTTGGTTTTTGTTTACTCGTGCGAATGACATAATGCTTGAAAACTATTTGCTTTTGCAGAGCTTTGGGTTAAAGCTATTGTGAAATGAAATTCCAAGTGTTTGAATTTGTAATTTAATTCAGGTACCTTTAGGCAATGAACATTTTATTAAGACAAAGGAGTCGGTGAGGACTGAAGTCAAAAAAATAGTAAAGAACCTGCCTCATAAGGAAGTTGAAAGGCAATTTAATAACATAACAAAAAGTGACCTTCCAGTACTAAGACATATTCTTTTTTTATGCATCACATCGCGGATCAGCTTACTTGCTGTTGAAAGATTCACAGTAAACCAATACAATGACAGAGATGATGCTGAGACATTCACAGTAAACCGATACAATGGCAGAGATGATGCTGAAACATTCACAGTAAATCGATACAATGGCAGAGATATTGCTAAAACATTCACAGTAAAATGATACAGTGACAGAGGTGGTGCTGAAACATTCACAGTAAACCGATACAATGGCAGAGATATTGCTGAAACATTCACAGTAAACCGATACAATGACAGAGATGTTGCTGAAAGATTCACAGTAAACCGATACAATGACAGAGATGATGCTGAAACATTCATTTCACAGTAAACCGATACAATGGCAGAGATATTGCTGAACATTCACAGTAAACCGATACAATGACAGAGATGATGCTGGAACATTCACAGTAAACTGATACAATGACAGAGATGCTGCTGAAACATTCACAGTAAACTAATATAATGACAGAGATGCTGCTCAAACATTCACAGTAAACTGATACAATGACAGAGATGCTGCTGAAACATTCACAGTAAACTAATATAATGACAGAGATGCTGCTCAAACATTCACAGTAAACTGATACAATGACAGAGGTGGTGCTGTAACATTCACAAGATAATTGATACATTGACAGAGGTGATGCTGAAACATTCACAATAAACCGATACAATGACAGAGATGCTGCTGAAACATTCACAGTAAACTGATACAATGACAGAGACGATGCTGAAACATTCACAGTAAACCTATACAATGCCAGAGATGCTGCTGAAACATTCACAGTAAACCGATACAATGACAGAGATGCTGCTGAAACATTCACAGTAAACTGATACAATGGCAGAGGTGATGCTGAAACATTCACAGTAAACCGATACAATAACAGAGATGCTGCTGAACATTTACAGTAAACTGATACAATGGCAGAGATGCTGCTGAAACATTCGCAGTAAACTGATACAATGATAGAGTTGGTGCTAAAACATTCACAGTAAACTGATACAACAACAGAGATGCTGCTGAAACATTCACAGTAAACTGATACAATGACAGAGGAGATGCTGAATCATTCACAGTGAACTGATACAATTACAGAGATGATAGTGAAACATACACAGTAAACTGATACAATAACAGAGACGATAGTGAAACATTCACAGTAAACTGATACAATAACAGAGATGATAGTGAACCATTCACAGTAAACTGATACAATAACAGAGATGATAGTGAAACATTCACAGTAAACTGATACAATAACAGAGACGATAATAAAACATTCACAGTGAACTGATACAATAACAGAGACGATAGTGAAACATTCACAGTAAACTGATACAATAACAGAGACGATAGTGAAACATTCACAGTAATGTGCTACAATAACAGAGATGATAGTGAAACATTCACATTAAACTGATACAATAACAGAGACAGTGAAACATTCACATTAAACTGATACAATAACAGAGAGGATAGTGAAACATTCACAGTGAACTGATACAATAACAGGGACGATAGTAAAACATTCACATTAAACTGATACAATAACAGAGATGATAGTGAAACATTCACAGTAAACTAATACAATAACAGAGACGATAGTGAAACATTCACAGTGAACTGATACAGTAACAGAGATGCTGCTGAAACATTCACAGTAAACAGATAGAATAACAGAGATGATGCTGAAACATTCACAGTAATCCGATACAATAACAGAGATGACAGTGAAACATTCACAGTAAAGTGATACAATAACAGATTAGGCTGAAACATTCACAGTAAACTGATACAATAACATATAATTTATGGTCACTTAACATTTACAGTAAACACAGAAACAGATTATCTGTAACCAGTAAACGTATATAATAACAGTGAAGATTACGCAACATTCACAGTAAAATGTAATCCCGTCACGTGACGTAGAGTTATCGTTCGTGCTGTCACATCGTTCAAATGCTGAACTAAGTAAAATGATACAATACTAGAGTTGATGAGGAAACATTTGCAGTTAAAGGATACAATAATAGAGACTATCACGAAACAATAAATATCTTAACGGGAACACCAACGTTTTATTTTCGCTTCCCGTAGATGCATTGAGTATCGCAACATCTGTGTCAAAATCAATTTCTCTGATGTAAGAGAACAACTGCTGAAGAAAACAAAACTACAGTTTATATCTGATAGTACTTATTTAGACATTGAACTTATATATAGAGTTCTCTCACATATAGCCTGGCGGGGATTTCTTTATTTACAATGTCCCGTTTTATTGGGATGACAATAGGGTAAGAGTCAGGTTGGTTTGAAGGTCTCACTAACCAGTTATTTCCCTTGCCAGCCACGGTAGGCAGTCACGGTAGGAACTTTCTGACGCTTAAAAAAAAATCTATGTTATTCGGTTCTTGTTTATTTCTTAAAATGTGCAAATAGTTTCTCTTTTTTTGTTGCAGGTGACAAGAATTATGCTGAAACATACACAGTAAACAGATACAACAACAGAGATGATAGTAAAAAGCCATTGAAAGCGAGTCTCTACAGATAAATACATTTAAATCTGCGAAAATTAAGGATCGACGAGTTGCTCGTAGTCTGAGTTAATCAATTATAGCCGATTGACAGTGAACTAGTTAACTATTTGTTACCGTTGCACCATGCCACTATAGTTAATCTAATATCTCTAACTGTTATTTAGAATATATTTCGCAGTGAAAATCGAAAAAAAATGCATATTCAATTTTCTTCTATGAAAACGAAATTGTAATTGGCTTCTTCCCTCAAGTTCCATTCGTCGTGTCACTTTAGACAGTAAATACCAACATGAACCTCTTTTGTGTTCTACAGTATATAATACACTACAAAGTCAAACACGATTTTCGTATAACTTTATAACTTCACCTTATAACTTTAATGTATGAAATATTCAAATATTTTATTAAGTCAAAATCTATAAGGTATTTTCAGTTCACATGCTTGTGTATTTTCTAGTTCACAAATGAGAAAAAAACAACAACAAAAAAACAACAACAACAAACAAACGTGTTTTAACATTACGGAAACGTACACACTTATGTTATTAATTTGATAATATATTCTGGACAAAAGTATTGAATTTCATGAAAGTAATCATTTGGAAAAATGGGAACCAGTTTAAATGCATTTTCAATATTAGTTTTTGTCATTAAACAATGATTTTATTGTAAAAATTCCCACGATGTAACGACACACAATGTTTGTTTCAAATATTTTTTTTGTGAAAATTAAATGTTACAACCTACTGTATCGTTGCGTTTGCAATAAAAAGGTTATTATATTCATATTGGGATATATGCACTCGTTCTATTGCGCTCCTAAAGTCGAGCAATATTAATAGACGAAAGAACTCGTGCATATATCCCAATACAAATATAATCAACTATAAGTATTTAGCACTACAGATTCAAATGACGATCGAATTTAGTGAAACACTTAGTCCTAATTATTATCATGGTAAATCATACGATACGTCCAGACACCTTAAATATTTATCATTATTTGATATTTTACTTCATAAAATGCATGTTAGTATCGTAAAATTTGGGTAAAGGTGTCGCATTATTTGTAATGCGAACGCTGACGTCACAAGAAAACGACGTCACGATTTCTCTTACAAATTGTCGCGGTATACAAGGTAAATGTACAGCATCAAAGTCAAACTATATCATGTCGTAGGTGTGTAATGTGATAAATAGAATCTCACATTCGTGACTGTGTGTTTTTTACCTTAACAAACTCGTAGGATAAAAAGATAGGACACTCTGAAGAGCCTCGTGTCCTATCATTTTAACCAACTCGTTTATTAATATTAATAATACACAGGCACTCATGTAAGCTTATTTATCACATAACGTGCGGTGTGGGAGTGTAATAACACCATTCCATATTTTTGATATTCCACTAGTGATTTAACATAACGTAAATGACGTCATGGACGTCACGTTAATGTACGTTTTCTGACGTAATGTGACGTTATAAGTTATGCGATAAATAGAATCTAACATTCGTTCTCATTCATTGTTGAATTTGTTACACTCGTTAGCAAAAAATCATTTTGCCTCTATCATTTTGCCAACTCGTTTAATAAATTCAATAACGAATGGGTACTCATGTAAGATCCTCTATAGATCTATATAATATTCTGGACTCTGAACAAAACCGCCTTCTGTACACGTTTTATTTAAAAGGTACCTTTTTAACAAGTGACGTCATACTATAGTTTCTGGACTGGTGCACTGTTCCCGCCCTCTCACTGTCATCATATTCACTGCCGGCTTCGTGTAACAGTCACGGGAATTCCAGACTGAAAGACATTTCATGTAAGTATTACCTTTGATCATATTGGACAATAAACATAATAGTATAAGGTGTGTATATCACAATGCTCGTGAAAACCTTTAATTCGAATTGGAAATCCGTGACATTTTATCAAATGGCGTCGTTTGTTGTATGTTTGTATCACACATGTGTTGATATTCACACTAGCGTTTATTTAGTGCTGTGTGGCGGCTGTAAAATGTCACCCCGACTACAAATTAGTAGTGTTATTACTTACTGATCTTTTGAGATCATAGAGAGAGAGAGAGAGAGAGAGAGAGAGAATTAAATCTTAATATTAGAATCTGATTTTAATGAAACCGTGTGTAGTAACTCCTTATTTTGTGTAGTAACTCCTTATTGTGTGTAGTAATTCCTTATTGTGTGTAGCAACTCATTTTTGTGTGTAGCAACTCCTTATTGTGTGTAGTTACTCTTTATTGTGTGTAGTTACTCTTTATTGTGTGTAGCAACTCCTTATTGTGTGTAGCAACTCCTTATTGTGTGTAGTAACTCTTTATTGTGTGTAGCAACTCCTTATTGTGTGTAGCAACTCATTATTGTGTGTAGTAACTCTTTATTGTGTGTAGTAACTCCCTCCTTATTGTGTGTAGTAACTCCTTATTTTAGTGAAGATGCCATGTGATACCAATAATGTAACATTCATGTTTGTTTCATCAGCGAATGTGAAACTCGTTAATATACTCGTTAATGTTCGGAAAACAATTAAACAAGAAAAGATGATGTTGTACTAGAGGATATATACGTTAATTTACGTAATCAAGTATATATACGTTAATTTATGAAATCAAGGCAATAACGAAAATAACGACAACATGAGAAGTATACGTCGAATTTACTCAGTGTCAAATCATTTAAACCCTTATTGAGGCGAACATTGAAAACTTTAAACACTAGCAGTTATTAAAGCTATTGTGTGAACAAACTAAAACTCACATTACACCCGATTTAAACAAAACGAGAGGGAATACAAGTATACATAGCGTTTTGGTAGTCCGTACATACATTATAGGTAATAAATTAAGTAATAGATAGAGTATGGTTTCACTGAGTTGGTTCATTTAAACATCGAGATGGGCGTAGCCCATCGAGGTGTTTAGATTAACCAACGCGATAAAACCATACTCTATTTGTTTTGTAGCATGTCCATTTCAGCTCTTTTTCAGTTATTCTAACTGTTATTCTCACTGTTATTCTCACAGTTATTCTGACAGGTCTTATTTTCAATTAAACGATTTACACGTGTACTGTGTCTAAACAAAGAGAATTGTCTGTGACCATGCTACAAGTCGCATTGTAGCATGGTCACAGACAATTCTCTTTGTTCAGACACAGGTGTAAATCGTTTAATTGAAAATAAGACCTGTCAGAATAACTGTGAGAATAACAGTGAATAACTGAAATAGAGCTGAAATGGACATGCTACAAAACAAAAAGAGTATGGTTTCATCTCGTTGGTTAATTTAAACACCTCGATGGGCTACGCCTCGATGGGCACATGGTCAAACTTCATCAACCATATCTTCATGGGTTTTTGAGAGTACTTAGCGGAAAGCTGGTGTTCAATCATTTCTTCACCCCTCGGACCATGAGAGGGTAAAACGCGGGTATACGCATTGCGCGCCTTTGAATTTGTCTAGTTTGAACATATTTTGACATAATCATATGCTTTTGGTCAAACCTTGAAAACTTCAACAATGACATTCGATTACTGAAAAGGTAAAACACTGAACAATAATTGTTTAACACTACTATTTTCGAATCGGTAGAAAGGCACATTCTTGATCCCAAAATGCAAACGATTAATTTTTAAAGCATAACACGTTGAACACCGCAAAATTATATCTGCAAACTTATATAACTGAGTAAGGCCAATCCTTGAACACTACTACATCATGTTACAGTGAAGTGCCATATCTCGAGCACTACTACATTTTGTTGTTAGGAAAGTCCAATCCTTGAAAATTATTTCATTTTGTTACAATGAAATGCCAAATCTCGAAAACTACTACATTTATTTGTTATGAAAGTTAAATCTTGAACACTAAAACAGTTTATTATTATAAAAGTCCAAACCTGAACATTTCTTCATTTTATTACAACGAAAGGCCAAATCTCGAACACTGCTACATTTTTTTTTATTATGAAAGTCCAATCCTTGAACACTAAAACAGTTTATTATTATGAAAGTCCAAGCCTGAACATTTCTTCATTCTGTTACAACGAAATGCCAAATCTCGAACACTACTACATTATGTTACAACGAAATGTCTGTTATTATGAAAGTCCAACCCTTGAACATTACTACAATGTGTTACAATGAAATGCTAAATCTTGAACACCACTACATTCTATTATTATGAAAATACAAACCTTGAGCACTACTACATTATATTGTTATATAAATCCAAACCTTGAACATTACTACATTCTATTGTTATATAAATCCAAACCTTGAACATTACTACATTCTATTGTTATATAAATTCAAACCTTGAACACTACGACATTCTATTGTTATAAATCCAAACCTTGAACACTACTACATTATATTGTTATATAAATCCAAACCTTGAACATTACTACATTCTATTGTTATATAAATCCAAACCTTGAACATTACTACATTCTATTGTTATATAAATTCAAACCTTGAACACTACGACATTCTATTGTTATAAATCCAAACCTTGAACACTACGAAATTCTATTGTTATATAAATCCAAACCTTGAACACTACTACATCCTATTGTTATATAAATCCAAACCTTGAACACTAATACATTCTATTGTTATATAAATCCAAACCTTGAAGACTAATACATTCTATTGTTATATAAATCCAAACCTTTAACACTATTACATTCTGTTGTTATATAAATCCGAACCTTGAACACTACTACATTCTATTAGAACACTACTACATTATATTGTTATATAAATCCAAACCTTGAACACTACTACATTTTATTTTTATGAAAGTTCAAACCTTGAACACTATTATATTTTATTATTATGAAAATACAAA
Source organism: Cyrtodaria siliqua (assembly GCA_037043455.1). Taxonomy (NCBI): domain Eukaryota; kingdom Metazoa; phylum Mollusca; class Bivalvia; order Adapedonta; family Hiatellidae; genus Cyrtodaria; species Cyrtodaria siliqua. Next base: position 339,208 of record JAWPHD010000066.1, on the reverse strand, counting down.
CTTGAACACTACTACATTCTATTGTTATAAAAATCCAAACCTTGAACACTACTACGTTCTATTCTTATATAAATCCAAACCTTGAACACTACTTCATTCTATTATTATGGAAATACAAACCTTGAATACTACATTCTATTATTATGGAAATCCGAACCTCAAGCACTACTACATTCTATGAATATGAAATACCAAATTTAAACCTACTGAGAATGAATTTGAACCCTACCATATTCTATACAAACTAGAACTATCACTGAAGGTAATGAATTTAAAATTCCAAGTCAAACAAAGGGTCATAATTCTGTAATAAATTAGGCAATCAACAATGGGTGATGTACAGGGACATGATGCACAGTTGTTATGTGTATACAGTTTGGGAACAAACCATTCAAAACTGTTTGAGGACTGCAAGTAATAACAAGAGAAAAGCCTGTCGACATTAAAGCCGGGTTTTCATAATTTGAAAAATGTGACATTTGAACAATGTATGAAAGATGTTCACAACATATTTTAGTTTCTTTTCAATATACAGTATTTGTGATAAAACTTGTTTCAAGTTACTGACAAACTGGAAGACATTCTAAGTAAAGAAATATTACTAATTACGAAAATATTCAAGGGGATAATTCTGAAAATACTCTGAAACCTCTATTTTTAGTAGCAGTGACCCACCCAATGACCGCAACCCTAACCTTCCTTTTCATATAAGTTACCTATCGAAAAGTTTCAGGCCAATATTTCATTCCTACCTGAATTTATTGAGAGGAAAACATTTATCTATTTTTAGTAACAGTGACATTGACCTTGAACGTGTTACCCAGTGACCAAATGCAATCCCAAGCTTGCTTTTTATATAAGCTACCTATCTAGAAAATTAATGCCAATATCTCATTCAAAAACTGAAATTATTGAACGGAAATCGTTTTCCTATTTTTAGTAACAGTGACCTTGACCTTGATTCCAGTGATCCCAAATACATCCACAAGCTTCCTCTTCATATAAGCTACCTATCCAGAACGTTTCATACCAATATCTCATTCCTAACTAAAGTTATTGAGCGGGAACCAAACCTAGAACTATCACTCAAGGTAATGAATACCCCCATTTAAATTGTAAGTGAAATAAAGGTCCATAATTCTGTAATAAATTAGGCAAATAACAATGGGTGATGTAGAGGGACATAAGTACGGTGTCCGGTTGGGGCCAGATACAATGTCGCAGTGTCGTGGGCGACAATGCGACGCTCGACAACGCGACATCGCGACATAATGATACGACAATGCGACATTGCGATACGACAACGCGACATTACGACGCATTATAAGCAAAATGTCGTGCGTCGCCGGCGACGGAGCGACATTATAAGAAAATGTAGTTCCGGCAACGCGACATCGCGACATTATAAGCAAAATGTCGTGCGTCGCCGGCAACATCGCGACATTATAACAAAATGTCGCGCGTCGCGATGTCGTGCGTCGTTGGCGACAATGGCGTGCGTGACGGACGACATTATAAGCAAAATGTCGCGCGTCGCGATGTCGTGCGTCGTTGGCGACAATGTCGTTGGCGACAATGTCGTTGGCGACATTACGACAATTGAAAGAATGTCGCATTGTCGTGGGCGACATTACGACAATACGACATAATGATACGACAATGTGGCATTGCGATAAGACAACGCGACATTGCGATACGACATCGCGACATTGCGATACGACATCACGACATAATTGTCGCGATGTCGTATCGCAATGTCGTGATGTTGTATCGCGATGTCGCGTTGTCGGGCGTCGCATTGTCGCGCACGACAACGCGACATTACGACGTATTATAAGCAAAATGTCGTGCGTCGTCGGCGACGGAGCGACATTATAAGAAAAAGTAGTTCCGGCAACGCGACATCGCGACATTATAAGCAAAATGTCGTGCGTCGCCGGCGACATCGCGACATTATAACAAAATGTCGTGAGTCGCGATGTCGTGCGTCGTTGGCGACAATGTCGTGCATGACGGGCGACATTATAGGCAAAATGTCGTGCGTCGCGATGTTGTGCGTCGTTGGCGACAATGTCGTTGGCGACATTACGACAATTGAAAGAATGTCGCATTGTCGTGGGCGACATTACGACAATACGACACAATGTCGCGTTGTCGTGCGCGACAATGCGACACCCGACAATACGACATCGCGATACGACATTACGACATTGCGTTACGACATTGCGACATAATTGTCGCGATGTCGTATCGCAATGTCGCGATGTCGTATCGCATTGTCGAGTTGTCGTATCGCAATGTCGCACTGTCGTATCGCGATGTCGCGATGTCGCGTCCACGACAATGCGACATTGTATCTGGCCCCAACCGGACACCGTACATAAGGTCATCAGTGGTTATGTTTATATGCAATTTGGGAACAACCCATTCAAAAGTGTAGGAATTTTTCAAGTAATGAACATGTGTCACGCGACGGGACACGACTGGACAAAAATGTGTTACGTGACGGGACGCGACGCGGACAACGTGATTCCTATATAGGCCCCACAACACTTTGTGAAAGCGATGGTATAAAACGCCGATCCTTTAACACTACTACAAGTTACTACTACAAATGCCAAACCTGCAACACTAATACACTATACACTAACGGTGCCACTGGAGTGCGTGGTCCAGTGGTAGGGCGCCGAACTCCAGATCGAGAGGTCGTGGGTTCGATCCTCGCCGCGGCCACGTTATTTATCCTGGAGCAAGATAATTAATCCACATTGCTGGTTCTACCCAGGAAGCCATCGAGAGTGATTAATCTAAGTTGCAATAAATTATTTCGCAATCGATGTAAAATAAATATGTTTAAACTAACCGCTTACACAACTCTAAACGTAAATAATGCTTATTTAAGGCAAATGTTTAATGTTTTATTTTTAATTTATCCCTATTTCCAACATTACAATTCATGAATGTTATCACACGCTTCATACAATAAAGCATCGTTTACAGTAGATTTTAGAAAATATAATACTACAAGCAAATGTGACATGAAATTCACTCGTCTAGAAAAGCTGAGATTCAGTTTTAAAAAATTTAATGAGGCATAATTATCCTCATATAGCCTGTCTAAAGCCTGCTATAGCAGCCATACGATTGATAACAGTATATGCCACTTGTCATTAGCTAGCAAACGAAAAACGCGAAGACGCTGTCAAAATATACTGATAATGTCATAATTTATATTGTTTTAGAAGCTATAATTTACAGTAATTTAAAATAGATTAATCATTAAACGAATACTACCAGTTTACCGCACAAACCCAGCGAAAGTGTAATATTGAATTAGTATACTATAAATGTACCACCAAAACAAAATATTTTTGGTAAACTAAAACCAAAAGTAAACAGAAGTGAACGCGAAATACCGTAAAACTGGGCTATATTAAACATAACAACGATTATAATAAATACAACTTTAAGATTAGGGGTTACAGAGTTCATTATATGCACGATGTAACAACGCTAAAGGTAACAATTCCGCTAAAGGTAACAACCGCCACTAAAGGTAACATTCAACGCTAAAGGTCACAACCTCCGCTAAAGGTAACACTCACCTCTTCCGATAAAGGTAACGATCTCCGCTAAAGGTAACACTCACCTCTTCCGCTAAAGGTAACAATCTCCGCTAAAGGTAACGATCTCCGCTAAAGGTAACACTCACCTCTTCCGCTAAAGGTAACGATCTCCGCTAAAGGTAACGATCTCCGCTAAAGGTAACACTCACCTCTTCCGCTTAAGGTAACAACTACTTTCAACAACTTTCAACTTTCAATGAAAATTGAGTAAATGGCTTCGTTTTAGTTACTGTGGCACCTGTGGCGTAAGCGCTGCTACCTTTAGTGGTAGAGGTAATTGTTACCTTTAGCGGAGATCGTTACCTTTAGCGTTGAAATTGTTACCTTTAGCGGAATTGTTACCTTTAGCATTGTTGCACACACTCGTAATAGCAAGTTCGTATAGTGCTTCGGTATCCCTCGTTTTTCTGGAGAAATGATCACGACAGTTATTCTCTCTGTACCACTACTAAATCATTGCCCTATTGTCAACCAGACTGTTATCTAATCTGAAACATTGTCTCCCGTCGTCACACACAAACTCTCACGAGAAGACAGAGTGTGATTTATAGCTTGAATCTCAAAGGGTTCTATTGTCTTGGAATTCTAAACTAAAACGTGAAATCCCCAGTGAACACTCCTTTGTTGAATGTTGTGTTACGGAAAGCTGTATGAAAGTATTCTCCAAGAAATTTTTAAAATCAATTTTTAACAAACAAAAGCAGATGTAAAATTCGTGCAGAAAGAGTAGGTTTCATAGAAAGTGTTGAAATTAAAACAACAATTACATAAAATTAAATGTTCAGAAGGGAATTGAGAAATGACAAACATAAAGACTATCAATATGTGTATCGCATTGGAACTGTCGGTGGTAAAAGGGTCCTATAGAGGTTAAATTCAGGTTTTAGGGGGCACCAAACATTAGCCTATTATCAACCCAATAAAATGGGAATTTAATATATTTTAATATAAACAGAAACGAGTTAGTTATTTTTCTTTCAATTTAAGACAATCATGAAGCGTTCACTTGTCTGCACTCACAAGGGCTACAATATTGGATTATCATTTTCCCTATGCCTTTTATCTTAAATATATCATTTGAAGCTTTACACGCTATGGTATAAACTCAGAAACATGAATGAGTCGTGGATGAAGTGCTTTCAGTTCGTCTCTAATTAAAAAAGCGAAATGAACCAGTTCCCAAAATACACGAAGCAAAAAAATGAATAATAGCGATGGTATGATTCTCGCTCTCTAACAAACTCTAAGCTTTAAATGATTCGTGACAAGATTAGAGGTCAAACTACTAAACACCAAATAATTATGTTCACTGTGCCAACTGAAAACTCATCTATTCTCCGACTTAATGGAAAACAGCTTGATTATGTGCGAGGAATTAGTAAAGCAAGCTTATTAAATAACTGTGTTTTTTTTGTGTGTGTTTTTTATCAGTCGCAATTAAACGAAAAAAACACTGAACAACATTTCTTACCACTAATTGTACACGCGAGTATTGGGTGAAGCACTAATAAGTGGACATCAAATGAACACGTGTATAAAGTTAGTGCTTTATTGAAATGTATTCAACATGTAAGTAATAAAATGTTGATAAGGAAAATATATATTTTTTATAATGTTTTAACACTCTGTTGGAGTTTGATATTTTTGCCGAACTAAACTACTTCACCCGTGACTCAATTATATTCATGAGTTAATGTGTAAGAACTGAAACTACTTCACCCGTGACTCAGCTGACGTGGCGCAGTTGGTAGCGCGGCGGATTGTAACCGGACGCCCCGGGTTCAATCCTCCGTGGTGCCACTGATGTGTTTCGTCGGTGTGTTTTTGGGCAAGACACTTTTCCTTAGCCTCGTCCGTCGGATGGGGATCCCGTGTATCGGTCTCCGAGCACGTTAAAGAACCATAGGAATCTATTCGATAATAAGAGTTCCCGGATTCCTATGTATCCTTCCCCTCTCTCTGGGGCGGCTCTAAATAACGTGTGCATACGTTTGATGAGCCGTTAAACAACATTCAATTAGTACCAGTTAACGTGTTTTACCTATTTGATAATGAACGCCATGTGTAGCAGGATACCCGTTGGTTGTACTGATTCCATTAAGAATGAACAAAAGTTTGTTTGTTTGGAGTTTAATGTCATTTTCAGCACATTCGAGGCTATGTTTGGCGGTCGATTTTTTTGTGGTGGAGGCAGATCACCCACTTATTCCTGTACCTCCCGCCATCTGTAAGAATCGACTCTATCTCACTTACAAGCTGTAAGTACATCCCTGTAGAATTCGAACGGTGACAGGCGATAAAGTTTAAAACGCAACGTTAACCCCTCCACCACAGTTAACTATAAACATGTACACATGTATGTAACAAAATTTTACCACGTAGAGTGTTCCTTGATCCGAAAATGACCTCCATATCCATTTATACTGGAACACATATGAATTCCAACATGAGGAATTTTCGGATGAATTATTGTTTTTAAGATGGAAGTAGGTACACAAGTCGAACAGGAAATAAACACAGGTGCTCGGGGAACCGCATTGGAACGATCAGTGACAAAAAGGCCGCTTTGTCTTAGACATATTGCGATTGCCACATCTAAGATCCGAAATTGGATGCAACAATACTAAAACATTCGCATGCAGTAAATGATTTCACTAAATCTTGAAATAATTTAATAAATATTCTTTCTTTATTAAATGTAATGATTTGCATGGAGTATGCATACGACGATCGATATTTTCAAGGCGGAGGCAGACCACAGACTTTTTCCTGGGTAGAACCAGTACTGTATACATACTGCCATCCGTCAGAATCGGCACTTTCTCACTGACAATAAAAGCTCTCAGTGGGATTCGAACAGGCAACGGTGTGAGAGGAGAATTTTGAGGCCTGGAATCGAACCCACAACCTTCTTCTGAATCAGAGGCGAGCACCATATGCACGTGCGCGAGCACCATATGCACGTGCGCGAGCACCATCTGCACGTGGCTGTCGAGTTCATGGAGCGTATCAAAAACATGCATCGAACAAATTTGTTAGTTGTTATCACAAATGATTTATATGGAGGATATTACATGAGTACTCATTCATTATTAAATTTATTAAACGAGTTGGCAAACAAAATGATATAATGCGAGGCTCTTGCCGAGTATTATATCATTCTTGCTAACGAGTTAAATAAATTCAATAATGAATGAGAACGAATGTTATATTCTATTTATCACATAACTCACATATCGACTTTTATTGTATTTTGCCTATTGCTTTAACACGCGAAATCGACATAAACCGTGGGAATTAGATCATAGTCATTATCGATTTTTTTTGACAGCGCATACTAGGCTTATTTGCATACTTATATAACTAGTGCTATATCGAAAATATAGAACGGTGTTATTCCACTCCCACACCGTAAGTCATGTGATAAATGTTATTATTCTGGCTTCCGTCTACAAAAGTAGGTATTCAAGTCGAACAGGAAATGTAGCATTCACAGAGCAGTTACGCATTTAAAACAACAATTACAAGGAAAAATAGAAGAAAAGTATGCGACAACAAAAAAGCATAAAAGTGTTGACAATAGGAACGGTCTTGGAACGGTCAACCGATACCAAGTTGTTTTTATTAAAAACTTACATTAACAATACAGAGCAATTTCGGATGTAATTTAAATCTAATATCCATGTGTTAACTTTACACGTATTGAATGTTTTCGTCTCCTAAACTTATTTAGTTAATTACACTACTTAAGATAATGTTCATTTAAAAAAAAACTACATACCGGTAGAAAATTCTCCGTTTCAGAAACAGAATATTGGCTGATAAACATCATACCGTTTTTCTTATAATCCGTATCACATACAAGTAAACTTAATGACACTAAATAACCTTAAATCTCCTCGTGATATTTCGCGTTGTGCTGACTATTTTCTTACCATGACAAACAGAAATTAACGCGTATGCCTCGATCATTTTTACTGTAAAATCCTTAACATACAAAACTGAGTTATCGGTAGAATTTATGTGGTGGCTGCGTTTCCGTTGTAATCAAAACCGGTTGGCGTCTCCCAGGACAGTAGGGTTCAAATCACTCGCTGTTGTTTAAGCCCCTCCTGTCAATAATGCCCCGACGAAGCTCCAGCTGTCAATTATGCCCCTAAATGGCGGTTCACAACAAAAGGGACGCAACACATATATACTGCGATTTTATTGTGAAAACGCTATTTATAACAGATTAAGGGGAGGAAGTTTGCATTGTAATCGTTAATTTAAGCACACATCGATATTGAAAAAAACACATGCTATTGTGTTAGAGTTATCAAATAGATTAGATGTATATGTTTCTTATATTTTGCCACTATCTACACGCAATTTCATTTAGTATGTGCAGTTCTGTTTACGAATACCCGATTACCACGTGTATAGATCTCCATACACACGGACCTATGACTTTACACACCTCCTTCGGAGGATGGCATACTTTCATAGTAGGCTTATCTTACCCGAGGAAATCGAACCTGTGACGTCTGGGACGAGAGGCGAGTATGATCAAGTATGCTAACCACTCATTTACCACAACAATATGATTGGAAGAAATTGTTATTTTCAATACACAGGTTGAAGGAAATAAACATAAAAAAGAAAACAAAAAAAAGAAAAACAAATCAGAAAAAAACTTCTTTCTTTTTTGTTATTTTATATTTTTGTATAGACATGTATAGAAACATCAAAACATAACCATAGTGTTCTCTTACATGGGGTAGGATTGCTTTTGACTATGTCTCTTACACGGCGTCGAATTGTTTTTGACTATGGTCTCTTACATGGGGTAGGATTGTTTCTGGTGTACAGTTTTTCATTTATTTGATATGCTCTGATGTTGTGCTCTGCTGTTATATACATGTCTACTGCGGTCTCTTACATGGGGTAGGAATTGTGGGTAGGATTAATTTTTGTGTACAGTTTTGCAATTATTTGATATGTTTTGATATTTGTATACAAGTCTAGACAAAATCAAACAATCAGATTTTTTGATTTTTTTAAGATCTTTTTTTTTTTTTTTTTTTTTTTAGATCCAAACGCGTTCCTTCAACCTTTGTTTCAATACCGTTCTTCTAGTTACAATTGATTGCAAATCGGGTCCTGGTATGGTCTGGGATGTCGTGTTCTAAGGTGGATATAATATATCGGCATAGAATGTCTTCGATTCCTAGCACACATTCTCTAATTCACAAAAAGCGGAGTATACATCTGTCATGATGCTATGCATAACTTTCACGCAATAACTTTCACGCACTGTGCCGTAACCAGACATAATCTTACACCGAGGTAAAGAAATATATTGGGTGAGAAGTGGTTCGTGGGTCGGGGAGGGCAAGGGCGGATCCGGCGGGTATGGGTGCACCAGGCTAAAATCTGAAAAATAATAAGTATATGTATATAGTAAGCTTTTGTTGGTTGGGGTGTACATGTGGTAGTGGGATGGGTCTAGGGGTGGGTCCAGTGCGGGCACCGGGAGCACCCCCACCTAAAATCTGAAACGTATGTATTTTGATTGTTCTTTGGTTGTTAGTTAGGCAGAGGTTGGGGGCATGGGCGGATCCAGTGTGCTTAAATCCATAAAATAAAGTCTTCTTACTTTAGAAAAAATCTGGGGAGCATGCACCCTCCTCAGGGGCGGATAAAGGATTTGACATTGGGGGTGGGGCGCAAATTAAAAAAACAAGTAATAACCAAAACACACACACACACGCACGCACATACGCACGCACTCACTCACTCACGCACGCGTTGTTTCCAGTTATGGGGTTGATGCGCAACTTTAAAAAACACTATTTACAGCCAACCGACAACCACTGCCCCTTCCCCCCAAAAAACACAAACAACACTCAACAACAACAAAAAGCACAAAACACAAAACAACAACTGTTTTTGTCACATAATGCGTACAAGTCAACATTGCTTATTGAGTTTTGACGCATTATATGAATAATCACATTCGGTTTCTGTTTAAAAAATAATTAGGAAATAGTAACGGCTAAGGAAGTAAACAGTAGGCGAATGTGAGAATACATACAGGGGAGAAGCCATATAAATCAAATATATTAAGCCATTCTGTTATATTTCGTTAAATGATAGCAAGTGATACTGTCTAGGTGATATGAGAGATATCCTGATAAGAGAAATACGATGTCTCTGTCATCTGTTAACTTTAATTTTGTTCCCCGTGAGGTTGCGGGGTAGAATACAACCACTGCAATCTCACAAAGACACCGTCACATACAGAGGGGTCGGAATCACACATTCTTAATTTCATATTCATTTTGTCATTTTTTATCATGCCTATTCAAGGTCTTTATCATGAGACCGCGTATGCAAACGTGGAAACGTGGCTCCATCGTAAATGGAGTGTCTATTATAGAATTTGCAGCAGTTCTGCAGTTTTGCAGGTAAGAAGGTTCTAGGCCCAATCTTCATATTTTATCTTGATATAAATGGAGGATGAGCAGCCTGGCACGTTCGTTCCTGTTAGGCGCCATATAACCTTTCATGTGTTGTTGCGCCTTAAAACACAAATCAATTCAATTAACTTTTTTTAAACAGTAGTCGAATGTGAGTACGCATACAGGAGAGAAGCCATATCAGATACATACAGTAAGATATTAGGCGATGTGAGAGATATTTCTATTGTCCTTTAATTTTCCGAATAGGCCTAGTTAAGATTTTAGAAAAGTAGAAGTTACTAGTGCCTAATTAACTGCTATACCAGCCGCAGTTACGCATTAATCGTGGATATGAATGTGTATGCTCTTTTTTTAATTCATATTTCCTAAGCAGTTACTACTTCCTAATTAGAAGTAGATGTTACTAGTGCCTAGGAATTAACTGAAATGTTAGCCGATACATATGAGTGTACAGGAGTAATACCATATTATATCATTTAACGAAATAAAAACTTAATATATATGACTTATTTGGATTGTATCCTGCATGAATACACACATTCGCCTACTGTTTAAATTAATTACACTTAAAGGGTGTTAGAGACATCTCTCACATCGCCTAGACATTACCACTTACTATTTTTAAAAAACAAAACTGTCCTTTAGCTTAATTATCACCTCTTCCATCTATAATGTACCAGTCGGTTTATTTGCAAGAACACGATTTATTAATGCATGTGAATTGATGAATACTATTGGTATATTATGTGTTACCTTATCAAATCTTGTACACATGCATAGAGAATCTGCATATAATATAAGAACAATGTTCGTGTAGGATGTGTGTTGTGGGTGTTGCGGGGAGGAACATACTCTACCCACCCATTTCAGATTAGGGGAGAGGTGCTGTCCCCGCTGTTTCTAATTATAGATACTGCTCACGATCTAGTCTAATTATCATGGCAGCGTCGTTTCCGAGGAAAGCTCCACGGGCCTTTTGCCTCATTAACACAGAAATTCAAAGAGATATGCCATGATCATATATATGGTATGGCTCTTCCTACATGGAACTGGTCTACGTCTTAACATTTCCTTCGAAGGATGGCATAAGATTCAAAGTATCTCGCCCGAATAATGAAAGGTCATTTGCCCAAAATCCTCACTTGAAAAAAAACCATTGCTTGCAAATGCCAGAGTAAGCGAAATGACAAGTGTCCGTACACACTGGTGAGAAACCGTTTCAGGTACCATATCAGAGTTTATGAATATATGGTCCCTTTCGCGTATCAATAAATTCACCTAAGCAGTTTATTATGTCCCTCAGGACTGTACTGACGCTAGCTGTGTTGATATTTTCCTTGATAACAGTACTGAACCCAGAGAAGCTGGCAGGTGATATTTTCACAGAGATTAGTATTGACTGTATACGTTTATTGTTTCGCTGAGGACAGTACTGACACACGATTTAAAACAACCTTAATGCATTAAAGCAGACCATTTTTAAAAATACAAACGTCCTTTAGTTTAAATACCACCCATTTGTTCTGTCATTATAAAGTACCAGTAGCTTTATATGCAAGAAAATGATGTCTTGATTAATACTTTTGGTATATTCTAGCAGCGAGAATCGTAGCTCTTACGGTGCGTACCTACAACATAGTTACTGTGATGCCCTTTTAGAATAAGTAGGTATCAGGGTCGACCTTATCAAGACAGGTTCATGAAGAGAACAAGGAATGCATGCATAAACAGCCTTCATACAGCAATAGATTAAACGTTAACAACCAAGCGTGCATGCATAAAACTCACCAAAGAGAAGAATACCTCATCGATCTAGACATTTTCGTACGACTAGTTCATGTTTTTCATGTCAATATCTCTGAAATGTTTACATTTCGACATATCTCGCGCTGACACGTATTCTGTGTTTTGAAACTTAAACCCGAACACAGCTAACACAAATCGACAACGTTAACAGGCAAACGTCAGATATGTGAGTAGGTTGTGTTTCTAAATACGGAACAAGACGAGGTGCGGGGAATATACTCTGTCCATCCGTCTCAGGTTATGGGGAGAGATGCTAGCCCACTGTTCTTTTTTTAAACTACACACATTCATTTCTGATTATCATGACAGCCTCGTTTCCGAGGAAGGCTTTGCTGGCATGTTGTCACTGATTAACACAGAATTTCATCAAAATATGTAAGGAGCATAATTATATAGGGTGTGGCCCTTCCTGTACATGGGCCTGGTCAACGGCTTAACATCCCCTTCGAAGGATGGCAGTTTCACAGTACATGTACCTTGCCCGAATAATGAACGGTCATTCATCAAAAGCACTCATTGGGGAAAAAACATTGCTTGCAAACAGGTAGGGTAAACGAAAAGACAAGTATGCATACACACTGGTGAGAAACCGTTTAAGGATATGAATATATTGTCCCTTTTGTGTTTCAAGGAAGTGACCTAAGGAATTTATTGTGTCCTTCAAGACTTTACTGATGCTAATTCTTGAAATTGTCCTTGAGAACAGTACAAAAGCGATGGAAGCTAGTAGGTGCTATTTTCATAGAGTTTAGTAGTACTGACTGTATTCGTTTTAGGACTGGACTAATGCTATCCGGCGATATTGCCCCTGGGGACAGTACTAACGCTAGCTGTTGGTATTGCCTCTGAGGACAGTATCAACGCTAGCTGTTGACATTGCACCCTGAGGACAGGACTAACGCTACCTGTTGATAGTGACTTCTGGACGGTACTAACTCTAGCTGTTGATATTATCCCTATAATACGCTGGCTGTTGATATTGTTCATGTGGATGTTAAAGACAATAGCTGTTGATAGTGTCCATATAGACAGAACAAAAGCTTGCTGTTGATACCTGTGCATGTTACAGACTAGCTGTTGATATTGTAGTTCTACAGCTAGCTCTTGATAACGCCCACGAGGACATTACTAACGATAACTGTTGATATTACACTTAGGACAGTACTAACGCTGACTGTTGATATTGCCACTGAGGACAATACGAACGCAGGCAGTTGATATTGCCATTGATGACAGTACTAACGCTTGCTGCTGATATTGCCCCTGAGGACGGTACTTACGGTAGAAGTTGATATTGCCCCTGTAAAGCATTACTAACGCTATATGTTGATATTGGCCCCGAAGACATTATTAACGCTACCTGTTGATATTTCCTTTAAGGCTGTAATAAAAGTGGCTATTGATATTGCCAATGAGGACAGTGTTAAAGATAACTGTTGATATTCTCCATGAGGACAAAACTAACGCTAGCTGTTGATATTGCCCCTGGGGACAGTACTAATGCTAGCTGTGGATATAGCCCATTATGACACTACTAACCCTACCTGTTGATATTGCTCATGAGCACATTACTAACTCTGGCTATTGATTTTGACACTGAGGACAATACTTACGCTGGCTGTTGATATTGCCCATTAGGACAGTACTAACACTGGCTGTTGATGTTGCCCCTTTGGACAGTACTCACACTGGATATTGATGTTGCCCTTTAGGACAGTACTAACGCTGGCTGTTGATATTTCCCCTAAGAACAGTACTAACGCTGGCTGTTTATACTTCCCCTGAGGATATTAATAACGCTGGCTGTTAATAGTGTCCATGAGGACAGTACTAACTCTGGCTGTTGATATTGTCAATGAGGCAAATACTAACGATATATATTGAGATTGCCCCTGAAGGCAGTACTAACGCTAGATGTCGATATTCCACTTAGGACAGTAATAACGCTCTCTGTATTGATATTGTCCCTGGGGCCAGTATTAACGCTGGCTGTTGATATTGCCTATGACGGCAGTACTAACGCTGGCTGTTGATATTGCCTCGGAGGACAGTACTACCACTAGCTGTTGATATTGTATTTGAGGACAGTACTAATATTACCCGTTGATGTTGCCTCTGAGGACAGTACTAACGCTGGCTGTTCATAGTATCTCTATAGTGGTTAAAACAAAGGCTGATGATAGTGCACATGTGGATGTTAAAGACACTAGCTGTTTGTTTCCATATGGACAGTACATATGCTAGTTGTTGATACCTGTGCATGTTACTGACTAGCTGTTGATATTGCACCTGAGGATTGTTCGAACGCTAGCGTTTGATAGTGCTCCTGCGGACATTATTAACGCTAGCTGTTGATAATGCACCTTAGGACAGTACTAACGCTAGCTGTTGATATTGTCACTGACGACCGTACTTACGTTAATTGTTGGTATTGCACTTCTGGACATTACTAACGCTGGCTGTTGATATTGCCACTGAGCATCATACTAACGCAGGCTGTTGATAATGCACATTAGGACAGTACTAACACTAGCTGTTGATATTGCCACTGAGGACAGTACTTACGTTAGTTGTTTGTATTGTACTTCAGGACAGTACTAACGTTTGCTGTTGATATTGCCACTGACGACCATACTAACGCAGGCTGTTGATATTGAGGACAGTACTAATTGTGTTGATATGACCCCTGAGGATAGTACTAACACCAGCTGCTGATATTGCCCTTTAAGATAGTACTAACCCTAGCTGTTGATATTACCCCTGAGGACAGTACTAAACCTAGCTATTGATATGGCCCCTGAGGACAGTACTAATACCAGTTGTTGATATTGACCCTTAGGACAGTACTATCACTAACTGCTGATATTGCCCCTAAGGACAGTACTAAAACTAGCTGCTGATATGGCCCCAGAGCACAGTACTAACGCCAGCTGTTGATATTGACCCTTAGGAAGTACTATCGCTAGCTGCTGATATTGCCTCTAAGGACGGTACTAAACCTAGCTGTTGATATGGCCCCTGAGGACAGTACTAACGCCAGCTGTTGATATTGCCCCTTAATATGGTACTAACGCTAGATTTTGATATTGCCCCTAAGGACAGTACTAACGCCAGCTGTTGATATTGCCCCTTAGGATAGTCCTAAACCTAGCCGCTGATATTGCCTCTTAGAACAGTAATAACGCTAACTGTTGATATGGCCCCAGAGGATAGTACTAATTCTAGGTGTTGATATTGCCCCTTAGGATATTATTAAGCTGTTAATATTCGCCCTGAGGAGAGTACTAAACATAGCTATTGATATTGTCCCTAAGAACAGTAATAACCCTAGCTGTTGATATGGCCCCTGAGGACTTTACTATCGATAGCTGCTGATATTGCCCCTAGGGACAGTACTAAAGCTAACTGTTGATATGGCCCCAGAGGACAGTACTAACGTCAGCTGTTGATATTGTCCCTTAAGATAGAACTTACCCTAGCTTTTGATATTGCCCCTGAGGACAGTAATAAACCTAGCTGTTGATATAGCCCCTGAGGACAGTACTAACACCAGCTGTTGATATTGGCCCTAAGGACAGTACTATCGCTAGCTGTTGATACTGCCGCTAGGGACGGTACTAAAACTAGATGTTGATATGGCCCCAGAGGACAGTACTAACGCCAGCTGATATTGCCCTGTAGGATAGTATTAAAAGTAAATATAACCTTAGCTGTTGATAATGCCCTTTAGAACAAAATTAACGCTAGATGTTGATATGGCCCTTAGAACAGTAATAACGGTAGCTGTTGATATGGCCTTTGAGGACAGTACTAATTCTAGCTGTTTATATTGCCCCTTAGGAGATTACTCAGCTGTTGATATTGCCCCTGAGGACCGTAATAACGCCAGCTGTTGATATTGCACCTTAAGATAGTACGCTAGCTGTTGATATTGACCCTAAGAACAGTACTAACGCCAGATGTTGATATTTCCCCTTAGGATAGTCCTAAACCTAGCCGTTGATATTGCCCCTTAGAACAATAATAACGCTAGCGGTTGATATGGCCCCTGAGGATAGTACTAATTCTAGGTAATGATATTGTCCCTTAGGACATTATTAAGCTGTTGAGATTGCCCCTGAAGAGAGTACTAAACGTAGCTGTTGATATTGCCCCTAAGGACAGTAATAACGCCAGCTGTTAACATGGCCCCTGAGGACAGTAATAAACCTAGCTGTTGATATAGACCGAGGACAGTACTATCGCTAGCTGTTGATACAGTCCCTAGGGACGGTACTAAATCTAGCTGTTGATATAGCCCCAGAGGACAGTAATAAACCTAGCTGTTGATATAGCCCCTGAGCTACTAACGCCAGGTGTTGCTATTGGCCCTTAGGACAGTGCTATCACTAGCTGTTGATACTGCCCCTAGGCACGGTACTAGAACTAGCTGTTGATATGGCCCCAGAGGACAGTACTAAACCTAGCTGTTTATATGGCCTCTGAGTACAGTACTAACGCCAACTGCTGATATTGCCCCTAAGGACAGTGCTAACGCCAGCTGTTGATATTGACCAATAGGACAGTACTATCGCTAGCTGATGATACTGCCCCTTAGGAGAGTACTAAATCTAGCAGTTGATATGGCCACAGAGGACAGTACTAAGGCTAGCTGTTGATATTGCCCCTTAGGATAGTACTATCGCTAGACTTAGATAATATCCCTATGGATGTTTAAACGCTGGCTGTTGATATTCCCATGAGGTCAGTTCTTCCGATAGCTGTTGATATTGCCCATGAGGACAGTACTATTGCTAGCTGATGATATTGGCCCTGAGGACACTACTTACGCCAGCTGTTGATATTGTCTATGAGGACAGTACTAACGACAGCTGTTGATATTGGCCCCGAGGACACTACTTACGCCAGCTGATTATATTGCCCCTAAGGACAGTACTAACGTTGGCTGTTGATATGGCCCCTGAGGACAGTGTTATCGCTGGCTGTTGATAGGGCCCCCTGAGGACAGTATTATCGCTAGCTGTTGATATTGGCCCTTAGGGCAGTACTAAAACTAGCAGTTGATATGGCTCCAGAGGACAGTGCTAACGCCAGCTGTTGATATTGCCCCTTAGGATAGTACTATCGCTAGATGTTGATAATATCCCTATGGATGATTAAAAGCTGGCTGTTGATATTTTCCCTGAGGTCAGTTCTTACGCCAGCTGTTGATATTGCCCCTGAGGACAGTTCTAACCCAAGCTGTTGATATGGCCCCTGATAGACATAGATATTTTGCAGTTATCTAGATAAAACGTTAAAATATCTAGA
Organism: Cyrtodaria siliqua; assembly: GCA_037043455.1. Classification (NCBI taxonomy): domain Eukaryota; kingdom Metazoa; phylum Mollusca; class Bivalvia; order Adapedonta; family Hiatellidae; genus Cyrtodaria; species Cyrtodaria siliqua. The sequence goes on along the minus strand of JAWPHD010000066.1, from coordinate 322,002 downwards.
TAGTTAGGTAGCTACCTAGTGACAAAAATAGAATACCACCATTCTGGTGATACTTAAATAACTCGTGTATTTATAAAGTACAAATACAAATTATTCACTTGTGTACGTAATATGGTCGGTGAGTACATGCATTGACCTGGACCACATGTGTCCCTAATATGATTTTTCCAACGAATTATACACGTGTCCTTAATTCGACTGAATTACATTATGCGGTCCGAGTATTAACTTTCATACCCATCTAACCCCGTCTCCAAGAAGCGAAAGCGGGGTTGGTTGGGGTATGAAATAAAACCTTAATTTTGGCTTTAAAAAGGTGATTATTGTAAAATTAAAACATTTAATAGGTAATTGTAAACAGGTTATCGCGTTATTTTAGTAAAACATGTTTTTAAACGTGTTTTATTGCCAAAAATATCCGTTATAAAATCCGGCTAATATAAGCTTTCCCATCGCTTAATGGTATTAAGGCGGGACCACGTAATGAGTGGCACGTGTGCGTAATTCTGTCTGGCTCAAATACGGTTCCACATACCACTTTGTATTGCACTGATCATAAGAGGTATATTACCTTTGATTTTCAATATATGTTTGCATATACCAATATCATTAAATGAACTAGTTTTCACTATCGGTTAAGAATGTCTTCAAGTGTGTACAAGATTTCCTTATTTTGATATCATTGGTATGTCTGATGCTTGGTGGTATTATATATGTCCTATTACAGTTATATGTTGCCTTTCACTTATAGAGATATAATTAATTAATTGTCAATTAGAAGCCATATCTCATTACTTTCCCGATTACAGAAAAAGTAGTCTCTGGTTCAAGAATCAATAACATTGTGATTAAACATGATTGTTGCGTTTAATTATTTGTTTAGTTTTATTTATCTTCATGTATGTATATATGAAAGTATGTATGTGTGAAAGTATGTATGTGTGTGTGTATGTGTGTATGTGTGTGTGTGTGTGTGCGTGCGTGCGTGCGTGCGTTCGTCGTGCGTGCGTGCGTAAGTGCGTGCGTAAGTGCGTTCGTGCGTGCTTCTATGTCTCAGCGTAATTACGGGTCTGACGCAATGCTATTTATTTGATCTTTGGAGATTGGAGCCCGATATTTATATTTAGATTTCGGTGGTACATTTTCAATTGCTTTTATTTTCTACACTTAATTTTCGATTCGGTGGTTCCACTACTCCGGCCGATAAAAGGCTATGGGTATTGTTTAACCACTCATAGGATATGTTGTCTGCTTTTTAATTGAGTCTTTCGGCTGTTACTTTTGATACGCAGGTTTCATAACCGCTGGAGCAACTAAATTCCATTTTGTTTATTTTGCTCTTCGGGGCATACACTTTTGTTAGTTACTGGGACGGTTAAACGTATATACTATTGTTTTATGAATACTGAGTTCTGCTATACCCGACACTTGGGTGAGTGAGCGGTAGCTAGCATATTTCACTACTTCATGAACAGTCAAATGCATATGTATCGTGTTCTGTCGTTTCCAAAGGTCTACTCTCATACTCTTTTAAGTTACATAACGCGGCAGTCGCATACATGCGTCGACCATGACATTGCATTGTGTGATGGTATTATCACATAATGCGTACACGTCACATATTGCGTATTGAATTTGACGCATTATATGAATAATCATATTCACCGTCGTTTCCAAGGAAAGCTCTACGTGTATTTTGCGTCACTGATTAATACATAATTTCATCAAGATCTATAATGAGCAAATGGGACTGTTCAACGGCTTAAAATCTCCATCGAAGGAGGGCGCACGTGTCACAGAACCTTGCCCTAATAATTAACGGTCAATTAAAGCTCTCATTTAGAAAAAAACATAAAGGTAGGGTAAACGAAAAGACGACTATGCATACACATACACACTGGTGAGAAACCGTTTAATATTAAATATCACAAGTTATGAATATATTGTCCCTTTCGCGTATCAAGGAAGTGACCTAATCAATTTAATTAACCGTTCAGGAGTTTACTGACGTTAGCTGTTGATATTGTCTTTAAGTATAGTACTGAAACAATGGAAGCTAGTAGGTGATATTTTCGCAGAGTTTAGTATTAACCGTATCCGGTTTTTTTTTCACTGAGGACAGTATTGACACATGATTTAAAAGAAAACAATTATTATATTAAAGCAGATCATTAAAAACAAACTGTCGCTTATTTGCCCTACTTTCTTCTGGCTTTATAAACTACCAGCAGGTTTATGTTTGTACAAGCATTTTATTTCTTACTTAAATATTGTGACTTGCGGAATACTCTTGTTATATTCTTAGTGATATTATCCAAGAATGTTCACATGTACAGGTGATCAACACATAAAGTAAGCAAACTAATCGGGAAGGGCGGGTGGATGGGGTGCGGTGAGGTGGGGTGGGGGGAGGGGGGGGGGGGGTTGGGGCGGGAAATACACTGCCTATCACTCTCGGATTTCATGTGCTGCATACACACTGGTGAGAAACCGTTTAAGATTAAATATCGCAGGTTATGAATATATCGTCACTTTCGCGTATCAAGGAAGTGACCGAAGTAATCTAGTTTGTCATTAAGAACTTTACTGACGCTATCTGTTATTGTCCTAGAGCACAGTACTGAAGCGATGGAAGCTAGCAGGTGATATTATTGCAGAGTTCAGTGCTGATTGTATCCTTTTTTTGCCCTGAGGACAGTATTGTCACATGATTTAAAACAATATAATTATTATATTAAAGCTGATCATTATTATATTAAAGCTAATCATATAAAATAGCCTATTGCTTAATAGCATACCTTTCTTCTGGCTGTATAAGTTACCAGTAGGTTTTTATGCAAGCATTTGATCTCTTAAGTAAAGTGTGACTTGGTGAACATTATTGTTATATTCTTAGTTCTTATTATTGTTAACCCTTTTGTGTTAGTGAATTTGTTTGCATTTATTATTTCTTTTGCCTTCTTGTTTGTCTGTTTGCGTGTTTTGGGGTTTACTTTGTTCTGTGAAAGCTGCAATTCCTATTCGATTTCTATACCTATTTCTATTATTTCAAGCATGTTCACGTGTATAGGTGATTCACACATAAAGTAAGCAAAATATCCGGGTGTGTTGTGGTAGGGTGGGGGAATATACTCTGCCCACTATTCTCAGATTAGGGAATAGAGGCAGCATACTCGTACACACTGGTGAGAAACCGTTTAAGATTAAATATCACAGGTTTTGAATATATCACTTTCGCTCATCAAGGAAGTGACCAAAGCCGATAATTTTGCCCTCAGGACTATACCGACACTAGCTGTTCACATTGCCCCTGAGGACAGTACTAACGGTAACTGGCTGTAGATATTGCACCTGAGGAAAGTAGTAAGATTATCTGTTGATATTGCCCCTGAGGACAGTATAAACAACATATGTCAATAAGGTCCTTAGTGAGGTCCTTAGTGACAAAACAAACATTGTCTGTCAATTAAGTCCCAAGCAACAATTCCGGCGCCATCTGTCAATAAGGTCCATATACACAATACTGACGTCATCTGTTAATAAGATCCCTTTCAACAATACTGACGCCGTCTGTATATTAGGTCCCTATAGACAATATGAACGCCATCTGTCAATAAGGTCTCTATGGACAATACCCACACCATCTGTCACTAAGGTACCTGTACTCAATACACACTTCATTTATCAACAAGGTCCCTATGGACAATCATGACGCCATCTACCAATACGGTCCGTTTCAACAATACTTACACCATGTGTCAATAAGGTCCATAAAGACAACACAGACTACGTCCATTCAGATCATATTGACGCCGTCTGTCAATAAAGTCCCTATTGACAAAAAATACACCATCTGTCAATAAGGTCCATTAAGACAATACTGACTCTATCAGCCAATAAGGTCCCAATCAACAATACTGACACCATCTCTCAATAAGGTCTCTATAGACAATAATGACACAATCTTTCAATAAGGTCCCAAGATAAAAAAACTGATGCCACATGTCACTATTGTCCCTATTTGCTATACATCTGTCAATAAGGTCCCTATGCACAATACAGACTCGACCCATAAAGACCACACTAACTCCATGTATCAATAACGTCGTTATTGACCAAACAAGCACACTGTCTTAATAAGTTTCTGATAGGAAATACTGAGGCTATCTGTCAATAAGGTCCCAATCAACAATGATGGCAAAATCTGTGAATAAGGTTCATATATACAATACTGACGGGATCTATCAACAATATTGACGCCATCTGCCGATAAGATACCCTATCAACAGTAATGACGCCACCTGTAAATATGGTCCGTATAGACCATACTGACGACATCTGGCGATAATGTCACTATTGAAAATACTGAAACAATCTGTCAAAAAGGTCCCTATAGACACTGTGTACGTAATCTGTCAATACGGTCCTTATAGTCAATATAGGCACAATGCATCAATTGGGACCCTATATACAATATGAACTCCATCTGTCAATAAGGTTTCTTTGGACAATACCAACATCATCTGTCACTAAGGTACCTGTATCCAATACAAACTTCATTTGTCAACAATGTACCTGAGTACAATAATGACGCCATCTATCAATAGGATCCCTTTCAACAATATTTACGCCATGCGTCAATATGCTCTCTATAGACAACACATACTATGTCTGTCAATAACGGACCATACTGACGCCATCTGTCAATTTGTCAATAAGGTCCATGTTGACAATACTTACGCCATCTATCAATAAGGTTCCTATAGACAGTGCATACGGCATCTGTCAATAAGGTCCTTACAGACAATACAGTCGGCATCTGTCATTAGGTCCCTATAAACAGTACAGACGGCATCTGTCAATAATGCACCTTTAGACAATACTGACGCATTCTGTCAATAAGGTCCCTATAGACACTACTTACGCCATCTATCAATAAGGTTCCTACAGATTGTACATACGGCATCTGTCAATAAGGTCCTTACAGACAATACAGTCGGCATCTGTCATTAGGTCCCTATAAACAATACAGACGCCATCTGTCAATAATGCACCTATAGACTATACTGACGCATTCTAATAAGGTCCCTATAGACAATACTTACGCCATCTGTCAATAAGGTCCCTATAGACAATACAGACGGCATCTGTCAATAAGGTCACTATACATAATACAGACGGCATCTGTCAATAAGGTCCCTATAGACAATACTTACGCCATCTGTCAATAAGGTTCCTATAGACAATACAGACGGCATCTGTCATTAAGGTCCCTATACATAATACAGACGGCATCTGTCAATAAGGTCCCTATAGACAATACAGACGGCATCTGTCAATAAAGTCCCTATACATAATACAGACGACTTTTGTCAATAAGGTACCTATAGACAATACAGTCGGCATCTGTCAATTAGGTCCCTATTCATAATACAGACGCCATCTGTCAATAAGGTCCCTATAGACAGTACAGACGGCATCTGTCAATATGGTCCCTATAAACGGTACATACGGCATCTGTCATTAATGCCCCTATCGAAAATACAGACGCCATCTGTCACTAATGCCCCTACAGACAATACATACGGCATCTGTCAATAAGGTCCCTATAGACAATACAGACGGCATCTGAGAAAGGTCCCTACAGACAATACAGACGGCATGTGCCGATAAGGTCCCTATACACAATACAGACGGCATCTGTCAATGAGGTCATTATAAACAGTACAGACGGCACTTGTCAATATTACCCCTATAGAAAATACTGACGCCATCTGCCAATAAGGTCGCAATATACAATACAGACGGCATCTGTCAATAAGGTCTCTATAGACAATACTTACGCCATCTGTCAATAAGGTTCCTATAGACAATACAGACGGCATCTGTCAATAAGGTCCCTATACATAATACAGACGGCATCTGTCAATAAGGTCCCTATAGACAATACAGACGGTATCTGTCAATAAAGTCCCTATACATAATACAGACGACTTTTGTCAATAAGGTCCCTATAGACAGTACAGACGGCATCTGTCAATTAGGTCCCTATAGACAATACAGGCGGCATCTGTCAATAAGGTCCCTATACATAATACAGACGCCATCTGTCATTAAGGTCCCTATAGACAGTACAGACGGCATCTGTCAATAAGGTCCCTATAAACGGTACATACGGCATCTGTCATTAATGCCCCTATCGAAAATACAGACGCCATCTGTCACTAATGCCCCTACAGACAATACAGACGGCATCTGTCAATAAGGTCCCTATAGACAATACAGACGGCATCTGACAATAAGGTCCCTACAGACAATACAGACGGCATGTGCCAATAAGGTCCCTATACACAATACAGACGGCATCTGTCAATGAGGTCATTATAAACAGTACAGACGGCACTTGTCAATATTACCCCTATAGACAATACTGACGCCATCTGCCAATAAGGTCGCAATATACAATACAGACGGCATCTGTCAATAAGGTCTCTATAGACAATACTTACGCCATCTGTCAATAAGGTCCCTATAGACAATACAGACGGCATCTGTCAATAAGGTCCCTATACATAATACAGACGGCATCTGTCAATAAGGTCCCTATAGACAATACAGACGGTATCTGTCAATAAAGTCCCTATACATAATACAGACGACTTTTGTCAATAAGGTCCCTATAGACAGTACAGACGGCATCTGTCAATTAGGTCCCTATAGACAATACAGGCGGCATCTGTCAATAAGGTCCCTATACATAATACAGACGCCATCTGTCAATAAGGTCCCTATAGACAGTACAGACGGCATCTGTCAATAAGGTCCCTATAAACGGTACATACGGCATCTGTCATTAATGCCCCTATCGAAAATACAGACGCCATCTGTCACTAATGCCTCTACAGACAATACAGACGGCATCTGTCAATAAGGTCCCTATAGACAATACAGACGGCATCTGACAATAAGGTCCCTACAGACAATACAGACGGCATGTGCCAATAAGGTCCCTATAGACAATACAGACGGCATCTGTCAATGAGGTCATTATAAACAGTACAGACGGCACTTGTCAATATTACCCCTATAGACAATACTGACGCCATCTGCCAATAAGGTCGCAATATACAATACAGGCGGCATCTGTCAATTAGGTCCCTATTCATAATACAGACGCCATCTGTCAATAAGGTCCCTATAGACAGTACAGACGGCATCTGTCAATATGGTCCCTATAAACGGTACATACGGCATCTGTCATTAATGCCCCTATCGAAAATACAGACGCCATCTGTCACTAATGCCCCTACAGACAATACATACGGCATCTGTCAATAAGGTCCCTATAGACAATACAGACGGCATCTGACAGTAAGGTCCCTACAGACAATACAGACGGCATGTGCCAATAAGGTCCCTATACACAATACAGACGGCATCTGTCAATGAGGTCATTATAAACAGTACAGACGGCACTTGTCAATATTACCCCTATAGAAAATACTGACGCCATCTGCCAATAAGGTCGCAATATACAATACAGACGGCATCTGTCAATAAGGTCTCTATAGACAATACTTACGGCATCTGTCAATAAGGTCCCTATAAACGGTACATACGGCATCTGTCATTAATGCCCCTATCGAAAATACAGACGCCATCTGTCACTAATGCCCCTACAGACAATACATACGGCATCTGTCAATAAGGTCCCTATAGACAATACAGACGGCATCTGACAGTAAGGTCCCTACAGACAATACAGACGACATGTGCCAATAAGGTCCCTATACACAATACAGACGGCATCTGTCAATGAGGTCATTATAAACAGTACAGACGGCACTTGTCAATATTACCCCTATAGAAAATACTGACGCCATCTGCCAATAAGGTCGCAATATACAATACAGACGGCATCTGTCAATAAGGTCTCTATAGACAATACTTACGCCATCTGTCAATAAGGTCCCTATAGACAATACAGACGGCATCTGTCAATAAGGTCCCTATACATAATACAGACAGCATCTGTCAATAAGGTCCCTATAGACAATACAGACGGTATCTGTCAATAAAGTCCCTATACATAATACAGACGACTTTTGTCAATAAGGTCCCTATAGACAGTACAGACGGCATCTGTCAATTAGGTCCCTATAGACAATACAGGCGGCATCTGTCAATAAGGTCCCTATACATAATACAGACGCCATCTGTCATTAAGGTCCCTATAGACAGTACAGACGGCATCTGTCAATAAGGTCCCTATAAACGGTACATACGGCATCTGTCATTAATGCCCCTATCGAAAATACAGACGCCATCTGTCACTAATGCCTCTACAGACAATAAAAACGGCATCTGTCAATAAGGTCCCTATAGACAATACAGACGCCATCTGACAATAAGGTCCCTACAGACAATACAGACGGCATTTGCCAATAAGGTCCCTATACACAATACAGACGGCATCTGTCAATGAGGTCATTATAAACAGTACAGACGGCACTTGTCAATATTACCCCTATAGACAATACTGACGCCATCTGCCAATAAGGTCGCAATATACAATACAGACGGCATCTGTCAATAATGTCCCTATAGACAATACTGACGGCATCTGACATTAAGGTCCTTACAGACAATACAGACGGCATGTGCCAATAAGGTCCCTATAGACAATACAGACGGCATCTGTCAATACAATAAGGTCATTATAAACAGTACAGACGGCACTTGTCAATATTACCCCTATATACAATACTGACGCCATCTGCCAATAAGGTCGCAATATACAATACAGATGGCATCTGTCAATAAGGTCTCTATAGACAATACAGGCGTCATCTGTCAATAAGACCCCTATAGACAATACAGCCAGCATATGTCGATAATGTCCCTATGGACAACAGAGACGGCATCTGTCAATAATGCCCTTATGGACAATACAGACGGCATCTTTCAATAAGGTCTTTATAGAAAATACAGACGGCATCTGTCAATAAGATTCCTATAGACAATACAGACGACATCTATCAATAAGGTCCCTACAGACAATACAGTCGACGTTTGTCAATAAGGTCCATATAAACAGTACAGACGGCATCTGTCAGTATTGCACCTTTAGACAATACTGACGTATTCAGTCAATAAGGTCCCTATAGACAAAACTTACGTCATTTATCAATAAGGTTCCTATGGACAATACACACGGCATCTGTCAATAAGGTCCCTACAGACAATACATAAGGCTTCTGTCAATAAGGTCCCTACAGACAATACAGTCGATATCTGTCAATAATGCCCCTACAGACAATATAGACGGCATCTGTCAATAAGGTCCTTATAAACAATATAGACGGCACCTGTCAATAACGTCCCTATAGACAATACAGACGGCATCTGCCAATAAGGTCCTATAGACAATATTTCCGCCATCTGTCAATAAGGTTCCTATAAACAGTATAAACTTATTGGCAGATGCCGTCTGTATTGTCTATAGGGAGCTTATTGAAAGATGTCGTATGTATTATCTGTAGCGGCATTATTGACAGATGCCGTCTGTACTGTTTATATGGACCTTATTAATAGATGCCGTCTGTATTGTCTATAGGGTCGTTATTGACAGAAGCCGTTTGTATTGTCCATAGGGACATTTTTGACAGATGTCGTCTGTGTTGTCCATAGAGGCCTTATTGACAGATGCCGCCTATATTGTCTATAGGGACCTTATTGACAGAGGCAGTCTGTATTGTCTATAGGTAGCTTATTAAAGATGCCGTATGTATTGTCTGTAGGCACCTTAATGTCAGATGTCGTCTGTATGGTCTATAGGGACCTTCTTGACAGAATGCGTCTGTATTGTCTGTAGGGACATTATAGACATATGACGTCTATATTATCTTAAGGGACCTTATTGACAGATGCCGTGTGTATTGTTTATAGGGACCTTATTGACAAATGACGTATGTTTGTCAATAGAAAAAATATTGACAGATGCTGTATGTACTGTCTATAGGGACCTTATTGACAGATGAAGCCTGTATTGTCTGTAGGGACCTTATTGACATATGCCGCCTATACTGTACATAGGGACCTTATTGACAGATGCCGTCTGTATTGTTATAGGGAACTTATTAACATATGCCGTCTGTATTGTCTATAGGGACGTTATTGACAGATGCCGTATGTTTTGTCTATAGGGACCTTATTGACAGAAACCGTCTGTACTGTCTATAGGGACCTTATTGACAGATTCCGTCTGTACTGTATATAGGGACTTTATTGACAGATGGCGTAAGTATAATCTATAGATGCATTAGTGACAGATGCCGTCTGTATTGTCCATAGGGATCTTATTGACAGATGTCGTCTGTGTTGTCCATAGGGGCCTTATTGACAGATGCCGCCTATATTGTCTATATGGACCTTATTGACGGATGCCGTCTGTATTGTCTATAGGGAGCTTATTGAAAGATGCCGTATGTATTATGTGTAGCGGCATTATTGACAGATGCCGTATGTACTGTCTATAGGGACCATATTGACAGATGCCGTCTGTATTGTTATAGGGAACTTATTAACATATGCCGTCTGTATTGTCTATAGGGACGTTATTGACAGATGCCATATGTATTGTCTATAGGGACCTTATTGACAGATGTCGCCTGTGTTGTCCATAGGGGCCTTATTGACAGATGCCGCCTATATTGCCGATAGGGGCATTAATGACAGATGCCGTATGTTTTGTCTATAGGGACCTTATTGACAGATACCGTCTGTACTGTCTATAGGGACCTTATTGACAGATTCCGTCTGTACTGTATATAGGGACTTTATTGACAGATGGCGTAAGTATAATCTATAGATGCATTAGTGACAGATGCCGTCTGTATTGTCCATAGGGATCTTATTGACAGATGTCGTCTGTGTTGTCCATAGGGGCCTTATTGACAGATGCCGCCTATATTGTCTATAGGGACCTTATTGACGGATGCCATCTGTATTGTCTATAGGGAGCTTATTGAAAGATGCCGTATGTATTATGTGTAGCGGCATTATTGACAGATGCCGTATGTACTGTCTATAGGGACCATATTGACAGATGCCGTCTGTATTGTCCAAAGGGACCTTATTGACAAATGTCGTATGTGTTGTCCATAGGGGCCTTATTGACAGATGCCGCCTATATTGTCTATATGAACCTTATTGACAGATGCCGTCTGTATTGTCTATAGGGAGTTTATTGAAAGATGCCGTGTGTATTATCTGTAGCGGCATTATTGACAGATGCCGTCTGTACTGTTTATAGGGACCTTATTGACAGATGGCGTAAGTATTGTCTGTAGGATCTTATTGACAGATGCCGTCTGTTTTGTCCATATGGAGCTTATTGAAAGATGCCGTATGTATTATGTGTAGCGGCATTATTGACAGATGCCGTCTGTACTGTTTATAGGGACGTTATTGACAGATGGCGTAAGTTTTGTCTATAGGGACCTTATTGACAGATGCCGTCTGTATTGTCAATAGGGATCTTAATGACAGATGTCGTATGTGTTGTCCATAGGGCCCTGATTGACAGATGCCGCCTATATTGTCTATAGGGACCTTATTGACAGATGCCGTGTGTATTGTTTATAAGGACCTTATTGACAGATACCGTCTGTATTGTCTGTAGGGGCATTATTGACAGATGCTGTCTGTATTGTCCATAGGAACCTTATTGGCAGATGTCGTATGTGTTGTCCATAGGGCCCTTATTGACAGATGCCGCCTATTTTCTATAGGGACCTTATTGACAGATGCCGTCTGTATTGTTTAAAAGGACCTTATTGACAGATGCCGTCTGTATTGTCTGTAGGGGCATTATTGACAGATGCTGTTTTTTTTGGCTATACGGACCTTATCGACACATGGCCTCTATATGTCTATAGGGACCTTTTTGACAGAATGCGTCAGTATTGTATGTAGGTGCATTGTCGACAGATGCCGTCTGTACTGTTTATAAGGACCTTATTTATAGAAATCAACTGTTTTGTCTGTAGGGACCTTATTGACAGAAGCCTTCTGTACTGTCTTTAGGGACCTTATTGACAGATGCCGTGTGTATTGTCTATAGGAACCTTATTGATAGATGGCGTAAGTATTTTCTATAGGGACCTTATTGACAGAATGCGTCAGTATTGTCTGAAGGTGAATTATTTACGGATGCCGTCTGTACTGTTTATAGGGACCTTATTGACAGACGCCGACTGTATTGTCTATAGGGACCTTATTGACAGAAGTCGCCTGTATTGTCTATAGGAAGCTTATTGACAGATGTCATCTGTATTGTCTATAAATACCTTATTGAAAGATGCCGTCTGTATTGTCCATATGTGTGTTATTGACAGATGCCGTCTATGTTGTCAATAGGGACCTTATTGACAGATGCTGTCTGTATTGTCTATAGGGGTCTTATTGGCAGATGACGCCTGTATTGTCTATAGGGACATTATTGACAGATGTCGTCTGTGTTGTCTATTGCGACCTTATTGGCAGATGGCGTCAGTATTGTCTATAGGGGCATTAGTGTCAGATGGCGTCTGTATTGTCGATAGGGGCATTAATGACAGATGCCGTATGTATTGTCTATAGGGACCTTCTTGACAGATGGCGTCTATATTGTCTATTGCGACCTTATTGTCAGATGGCGTCAGTGTTGTCTATAGGGGCATTAGTGACAGATGGCGTCTGTATTGTCGATAGGGGCATTAATGACATATGCCGTATGTATTGTCTATAGGGACCTTCTTGACAGATGGCGTCTATATTGCCTATTGCGACCTTATTGTCAGATGGCGTCAGTATTGTCTATAGGGGCATTAGTGACAGATGGCGTCTGTATTGTCGATAGGGGCATTAATGACAGATGCCGTATGTTTTGTCAACATCAACCTTATTGACAGATTGACAGATGGCGCCAGTATGGTCTGTAGGTTCGTTATTGACAGACATAGTCTGTGCTGTCTATAGAGAACAATTGACGCATGGCGTAAATATTGTTGAAAGGAAACTTATTGATGGATGGCGTCATTATTGTACATAGGTACATTGTTGACAAATGAAGTTTGTATTGGATACAAGTACCTTAGTGACAGATGATGTTGGTAGTGTCCAAAGAAACCTTATTGACAGATGGGGTTCTTATTGTATATAGGGTACCAATTGATGGATTGTGCCTATATTGACTATCAGGACCCTATTGACAGATAACGTACACACTGTCTATAGGGACTTTTTTGACAGATGGTGTCAGTATTTTCAATAGGGACGTTATCGCCAGATGACGTCAGTATGGTCTATACGGACCATATTTACAGGTGGCGTCATTACTGTTGATAGGGTATCTTATCGGCAGATGGCGTCAATATTGTTGATAGATACCTTATTGACAGATCGCTTCAGTGTTGTATATATGGACCTTATTGACAGATTTTGCCATCATTGTTGATTGGGACCTTATTGACAGATAGCCTCAGTATTTCTATCAGGAACTTATTGAGAGAGTGTGCTTGTTTGGTCAATAACGACGTTATCGATACATGGAGTTAGTGTGGTCTATACGGATCGAGTCTGTATTGTGCATAGGCACCTTATTGACAGATGTATAGCAAATAGGGACCATAGTGACATGTGGCATCAGTTTTTTTTATTTTGGGACCTTATTGAAAGATTGTGTCATTATTGTCTATAGGGACCTTATTGAGAGATGGTGTCAGTAGTGTTGATTGGGACCTTATTGGCCGATAGAGTCAGTATTGTCTTAATGGACCTTATTGACAGATGGTGTTTGTTTTGTCAATAAGGAATGTATTGACAGACGGCGTCAATATGATCTAAAAGGACGTTACTGTTGACAGACTTAGTCCGTGTTGTCTTTATTGACACATGGCGTAAGTATTGTTGAAACGGACCGTATTGGTAGATGACGTCATAATTGTCCATAGGGACCTTGTTGATAAATGAAGTGTGAATTGCGTATAGGTACCTTAGTGACAGATGGTGTGGGTATTGTCCATAGAGAACTTATTGACAGATGGAGTTCATATTATCTATAGGGACCTAATTGACAGACGGCGTCAGTATTGTTGAAAGGACCTTATTGACAGATGACGTCAGTATTGTTTATATGGACCTTATTGACAGATGGCGCCGGAATTGTTGCTTGGGACTTAATTGACAGATAATGTTTGTTTTGTCACTAAGGACCTCACTAAGGAATTGACAGATGTCGTTTATACTGTCCTCAGGGGCAATATCGACAGATAATAGTACTACTTTCCTCAGGTGCAATATCTACAGCCATTTACCGTGAGTACTGTCCTCAGGGGCAATGTGAACAGCTAGTGTGGGTATAGTCCTGAGGGCAACATTTTCGGCTTTGGTCACTTCCTTGATGAGCGAAAGTGATATATTCAAAACCTGTGATATTTAATCTTTAAACGGTTTCTCACCAGTGTGTACGAGTATGCTGCCTCTATTGCCTAATCTGAGAATAGTGGGCAGAGTATATTCCCTCACCCTCCCATAACACACCCGAATATTTTGCTTACGTCATACTTGTCGCTACGTCATAGTCGTTACGTCATAGCGACTAGCGTGTCACTTGAAGAAAATCATCTACGGTGTGCTCATGGGGTCATTGCTTTTTTGTATTAAAATTGATGAATTTAAGATCAAATATCTCAAAATGCACCGATGCGATTTTTCCGGACTTTTTTTCTGTGAATGTGTAACATATGACCTTTCGGTTAAAAAAATAATAATTTCTGTTGGAATTTGTTTGACCTTAAAATCTATAATAACTAGAGTAATAGAGTCAGTACTAAACTCTGAAATAATATCACCTGCTAGCTTCCATCGCTCAGTACTGTGCTCTAGGACAATATCAACAGATAGCATCAGTAAAGTTCTTAATGACAAACTAAATTACTTCGGTCACTTCCTTGATACGCGAAAGTGACGATATATTCATAACCTGTGATATTTAATCTTAAACGGTTTCTCACCAGTGTGTATGCCGCACATGAAATCCGAGAGTGATGGGCAGAGTATTCAACCCCATACACCCGACCCGACCCCACCCGCATTCACCCACCCTTTCCGAATAGTTTGCTTAATTTATGTGTTGATGACCTGTACATGTGAACATGCTTGGATAATATCACTAAGAATATAACAAGAGTATTCCGCAAGTCACAATATTTAAGTAAGAAATAAAATGCTTGTATACAAATATAAACCTGCTGGTAGTTTATAAAGCCAGAAGAAAGTAGGGCAATTAAGCGACAGTTTGTTTTTAATGATCTGCTTTAATATAATAATTGTATTCTTTTAAATCATGTGTCAGTACTGTCCTCAGTGAAAAAAAACCGGATACGATTAATACTAAACTCTGCGAAAATATTACCTACTAGCTTCCATTGCTTCAGTACTATACTTAAAGACAATATCAACAGCTAGCGTCAGTAAACTCCTGAACGGTTAATTAAATTAATTAGGTCACTTCCTTCATACGCGAAAGGGACAATATATTCATAAATTGTGATATTTAATATTAAACGGAATCTCACCAGTGTGTATGTGTACGCATAGTTGTCTTTTCGTTTACCCTACCTCTATGCTTTTTTCTAAATGAGAGCTTTAGTTGACCGTTAATTATTAGGGCAAGGTACTGTGAAACGTGTGCCCTCCTTCGATGGAGATTTTAAGCCGTTGAACAGTCCCATGTACAGGATGTATTTGCTCATTATAGATCTTGATGAAATTATGTGTTACTCAGTGACGCAAAATACACGTAGAGCTTTCCTTGGAAACGACATTGTCATGATAATTGGATTTGAGTGCAGTATCAAAAATTAGGAACTGACTGGGTCAGCACCTCTCCCCCTAATCTGAAAATGATGGGCAGATAATGTCCCTCTCCATCCTCATACATAAGATGGTACTAACGCTATCTGTTGATATTGCCCCTAAAGACAGTACTAACGCCAGCTGTTGATATAACCCCTTAGGATAGTCCTAAACCTAGCTGCTGATATTGCCCCTTAGAACAGTAATAACGCTAACTGTTGTTATTGACCCTGAGGATAGTACTAATTCTAGGTGTTGATATTGCCCCTTATGATATTATTAAGCCATTGATATTGCCCCTTGGGACAGTACTAAACGTAGCTATGATGTTGTCTCTAAGAACAGTAATAACGCTAGCTGATGATATGGCCCCTGAGGACTTTACTATCGATAGCTGCTGATATTGCTCTAGGACCAGTACTAAAACTAGCTGTTCATATGGCCCCAGCGGACAGTACTAACGTCAGCTGTTGATATTGCCCCTTAAGATAGAACTAACCCTAGCTGTTGATATTGCCCCTGAGGACAGTAATAAACCCAGCTGTTGATATAGCCCCTGACCCAGAGGACAGTACTAACACCAGCTGTTGATATTGGCCCTTAGGACAGTACTATCGCTAGCTGTTGATATTGCCCCTTGGGACGGTACTAAAACTAGCTGTTGATATGGCCCCAGAGGACAGTACTAACGCCAGCTGATATTGCCCTGTATAACCTTAGCTGTTGATAATGCACCTTAGAACATTAGTAACGCTAGATGTTGATATGGCCGTTAGAACAGTAATTACCTAGCTGTTGATATGGCCCCTGAGGATAGTACTAATTCTAGCTGTTGATATTGCCCCTAAGAACAGTAATAACGCTAGCTGTTGATATGGTCCCTGAGGACTTTACTATCGATAGCTGCTGATATTGCCCTAGGGCCAGTACTAAAACTAGCTGTTCATATGGCCCCAGAGGACAGTACTAACGTCAGCTGTTGATATTGCCCCTTAAGATAGAACTAACCCTAGCTGTTGATATTGCCCCTGAGGACAGTAATACACCTAGCTGTTGATATAGCCCCTGAGGACAGTACTAACACCAGCTGTTGATATTGGCCCTTAGGACAGTACTATCGCTAGCTGTTGATATTGCCCTTAAGGACAGTACTAACGCCAGCTGTTGATATTGACCGGTAGGACAGTACTATCGCTAGCTGCTGATATTGCCCCTTAGGACAGTACTAAAACTGTAGTTGATATGGACCCAGAGGACAGTACTAATGCTGGCTGTTGTTATTGCCACTGAGGACAATACCAACGCAGGCAGTTGATATTGCTATTGAAGACAGTACTAAAGCCAACTGCTGATATTGCCCCTAAGGACGGTACAGACGCCAGCTATTGATATTGACCGATAGGACAGTACTATCGCTAGCTGTTGATACTGCCCCTATGGACGGTACTAAAACTAGCTGTTGATATGGCCACAGAGGACAGTACTAACGTCAGCTGTTGATATTGTCCCTTAAGATAGAACTAACCCTAGCTGTTGATATTGCCCCTTGGGACAGTAATACACCTAGCTGTTGATATAGCACCTGAGGGCACTACTAACGCCAGCTGTTGATATTGGCCCTTAGGACAGTACTATCGCTAGCTGTTGATACTGCCCCTAGAAACGGTACTAAAATAAGCTGTTGATATTGCACCAGAGGGAAATACTAAACCCAGCTGTGTATATGGCCTCTGAGGACAGTACTAACGCCAACTGCTGATATTGCCCCTAAGGACAGTACTAAAACTAGCAGTTGATATTGCCCCTTAGCATAGTACTATCGCTAGATGTCGATAACATCCCTATGGATGTTCAAACGCTGGCTGTTGATATTTCCCCAGAGGTCAGTTCTTATGCTAGCTGTTGATATGGCCCCTGATAGACATCAAGATATTTTGTAGTTATCTAGATAAACCGTTAAAAATATCTAGATAGTTATGTAGCTACCTAGTGACAAAAATAGAATACCACCATTCTGATGATAATTAAATAACTCGTGTATTTATAAAGCACAAATACAATTATTCACTTGTGTACGTAATACGGTTGATGAGCACATGCACCGCACTTGGACCACATGTGTCCCTAATATGTTTTTTCCAATGAATTAGACACGTGTCCTTAATTCGACCGAATTACATTACGCGGTCCGAGTATTAACTTTTATACCCATCTAACCCCGTCTCCAAGAAGTGAAAACGGGGTTGGCTGGGGTATGGAATAAAACCTTAATTTTGGCTTTAAAAAAGTGTATATTGTAAAATTAAAACATTTAATAGGTAATTGTAAACAGGTTATTGCGTTATTTCAGTAAAACATGTTTTTAAACGTGTTTTATTGTCAAAAATATCCGTTATAAAATCCTGCTAATATAAGCTTTCCCATCGCTTAATGGTATTAAGGCGGGACCACGTAATGAGGGACACGTGTGCGTAATTCGGTCTGGCTCAAATACGGTTCCACAGACCACTTTGTATAGCACTGATCATGGGAGGTATTTTACCTTTGATTTTCAATATATGTTTGCATATATAGGCCTTGAGCCAGGACCCAAAATTTTCGATATTGTTACCAACTCAAGGGACAAATTATACCATCACTTTTTGAAAAGAGCAATGTATATAGATTACATTTTTCCATGATAGCAATCTGGAACAGGTAGCTTATATAAAAAAAAATCGAACATTAATAGGTTATCATTGTAGCACTTTCATATAAGTTTTTGATGTTCATTTTTGAATGTCATGCTTGTGTGAATAATTATTGATGTACTTTTTAAAAATGTGCTTAAGTTTACAATTCATTGAGTTACATAAAGCGTAAATAAGCTCTTTTTTAGCACTGAAATCAGTTTAAAATCTCTATTTTGCTTCTAATTAGAAGTCAATTTAGCCCACCCACTATTGACCTATTTTTATGCATTTAGTTTAGTTAATATTTTTTACAATATATGTGTAAACTTGTAAGAATCAGTAATTTACAACCTTTCTACATGATTTAAATAATATAATATGAATAAAGGATTGTTATGATATATTCATGAAATGAAGTACTAAGCAATGTTCATGGCATTGCACATATGTGTTCAGTAAGCCTGATAAGTTGAGACATATGCCAAACTGGAAGTATAAGTAACTGCAACATAAATAGTATTAGCATGTTCTGATACACACATATATTGCACAGACGACACATAGTCCAAAGAATTCTAGATAAAGGAAATGTGCGGTTTAATGTGGTTTTTTTAACAAAAGTCTTTTTTAGGTGTATGCGTCATGGCAATACTTATTATGATTACACATTTGGATTATGTATTACACATAAATACATGAACTAAACATTGCAAAATCTTAAAAGTTATTTTAATACTTTTTAATTACAATTTATGCATATTTTAAGGATTTTTACAACCGAATTACCCCACCCATATACAACACAATGAATAATTCTGCATATGACACGTAAAAATAGTAATATATGCATTTGCACGAACCATTTTTGTGTTACTGAAAAAAGAATAGACGAAGATGAATTGATTTGAATTGGGGTTTTACGGCGCACCAACACAAACATGTTATATGGCGCCAACAGGAATGAACATTCGACCCAGCTCACTCTTCATTAACATCAAGATAAAAAATTGCACAATGTGCCCAGAACCTTCTTGCCTGCAGAACTTCAGAGTTGCTGGAAATTCTCAGGTAAACACTCCATTTTTCGCTGGAGCCACGATCAATGCCACCACTGAAGTAGCACCTGAAACAATATATTCTTGCCCGGGAACCACATGGCGTCGACGAAGAAATACCTTTCTTCAGGCCAGAAAAAAGGTATGCTATAAAGCAATAGGCTATTTTATATGATCAGCTTTAATATAATAATGATCAGATTTAATATAATAATTATATTGTTTTAAATCATATGACAATACTGTCCTCAGGGCAAAAAAAAAGGATACAGTCAGTACTAAACTCTGCAATACTATCACCTGCTAGCTTCCATCGCTCATTACTGTGCTCTAGGACAATATCAAGAGATAGCGTCAGTAAAGTTCTTAATGACAAACTAAATTACTTCGGTCACTTCCTTGATACTCGAAAGTGACGATATATTCATAACCTGTGATATTTAATCTTAAACAGTTTCTCACCAGTGTGTATGCCGCAAATGAAATCCGAGAGTGATGGGCAGAGTATTCTACCCCCGACCCTTACTCCCACCCGCATTCACCCACCCTTCCCGAAAAGATTGCTCAATTTATGTGTTGAACACCTGTACATGTGAACATGCTTGGATAATATCACTAAGAATATAACAAGAGTATTCCGCAAGTCACAATATTTAAGTAAGAAATAAAATGCTTGTATGCAAACATAAACCTGCTGGTAGTTTATAAAGCCAGAAGAAGGTAGGGCAATTAAGCGGCAGTTTGTTTTAATGATCTGTTTTAATATAATAATTGTATTCTTTTAACTCATGTGTCAGTACTGTCCTCAGTGAAAGAAAATCGGATACGGTTAATACTAAACTCTGCGAAAATATCACCTACTAGTTTCCATTGCTTCAGTACTGTACTTAAAGACAATATCAACAGCTAGCGTCAGTAAACTCCTGAACGGTTAATTAAACTAATTAGGTCACTTCCTTGATACGCGAAAGGGACAATATATTCATAAATTGTGTTATTTAATATTAAACGGTTTCTCACCAGTATGTATGTGTATGCATAGTTGTCTTTTCGTTTATCCTACCTTTATGTTTTTTTTCTAAATGAGAGCTTTAGTTGACCGTTAATTATTAGGGCAAGGTACTGTGAAACGTGTTCCCTCATTCGATGGAGATTTTAAGCCGTTGAACAGTCCCATGAGCTCATTATAGATCTTGATGAAATTATGTATTACTCAGTGACGCAAAATACACGTAGAGCTTTCCTTGGAAACGACGTTGTCATGATAATTGGATTTGAGTACGTGCAGTATCAAAAATTAGGAACTGACTGGGTCAGCACCTCTCCCCCTAATCTGAAAAGGATGGGCAGAGTATGCCCCTCTCCATCCTCATATACCCTGCATGAATATTTTGCTTATATTACGTGTTGATTCCCAATGCACGTGTACGTGGTTTGTGATAAGGCAACAAATTATTCGTGAATTCACATGTACTTAAGAAATCATGTTCTTCCAAATAAACCTATATTATAGAAGAAAGAGGTTATAATTAAACAGTAAGTGATATTGTCTAGGCGATGTGAGAGTTGTCTCTAGCATCCGTTACGTATAATTATGTTAAACAGTAGGCGATTGTGTCAATTCATGCAGGAGAAAAGCCAACTAAGTCACATGTATTACGTTTTTCTTTCGTTAAATGATAGAATATATTATTTCTCCTTTATATTCATATTTATCGGCTTATATAGCAGTTGATTCCAATGCACTAGTATCTTCTAACTAGGAAGTAGTAACTTCGTTGGAAATACGAATTAGCTTCACACACGTCAAAAAGGGCATACACATACATATCCACGATTAATGGGTAATGGGTAGTACAATAAGAAAACAAGTTCTTATCAAGCATTATTTAGTACATAAAACCATGGACATATATACTCATATCCATGCTAATCAGAAAATGGTATTTCTCCTGTATACACATATACATAGGGTGGTATAGGAGTCAATTAGGCAGAAATAACTTATACTTTACTAAAATGAGTAACTAGTGCTATGCGGAAACTTAAAGGACAGTATATACATCTCTCTCATCACCTAGACATTATTACTAAATATTTTTAATCGAAAAATAACTGAATATCTTAACTTTTGTCGCTTATACGGCTTCTCCTCTGTATGTATACTCAAATTTGACTACTGTTTTAAAAAGAAATTAACGGATGACAGAGCCATCCTATTTCTTTTGTAAACTGATATGCATCGTCTGGTACAGGAGGGAATTATGCACTAATACCTTCTACTGAACTAAATTCGGTATACAGAAATTTATTTTTAAACAGTAGGTGAATATGATTATTCATTTAATGCGTCAAATTCAATACGCAATATGTGACCTGTACGCATTATGTGATAATACCATCACACAATGCATTGTCATGGTCGACGCATGTATGCGACTGCTGCGTTATGTAACTTAAAATAGTATGAGAGTAGACCTTTGGAAACGACAGAACACGATACATATGCAATATTGCTGTCTCAGTTTGATTGTTCATGGACAGTAGTGAAATATGCTAGCTACCGCTCACTCACCCTAGTGCCGGGTATAGCAGAACTTAATATTCATAAAACAATAGTATATACCGTCCCAGTATCTAACACAACTGTATGCCCCGAAGAGAAAAATAAACAAGATGGAATTTAGTTGCTCCAGAGGTTATGAAGCCTGCGTATCAAAAATAACAGCCGAAAGACTCAATTAAAAAGCAGACAACATATCCTATGAGTGGTTAAACAGTACCCATAGCCTTTTATCGACCGGAGTAGTGGGACCACCGAATCGAAAATTAAGTATAGAAAACAAAAGCAATTGCAAATGTACCAGCGATATCTAAATATAAATATCGGGCTCAAATCTCCAAAGATCAAATAAATAACATTGTGTCAGACCCGTAACTACGCTGAGACATAGAAGCACGCACGCACGCACTTACGCACGGACGCACTTACGCATGCACTCACGCACGCACGCACGCAAACACACACACACCCACACACACACACGCGCGCGCACATACACACATACACACACACATACATACTTTCACACATACATACTTTCATATATACATACATAAAGATAAATAAAACTAAATAAATAATTAAATACAACATTCATGTTTAATCACAATGTTATTGATTCTTGAACCAGAGACTACTTTTTCTGTAATCGGGAAAGTAATGAGACATTGCTTCTAATAAACAATTAATGAATTATATCTCTATAAGTGAAAGGCAACATATAACTGTAGTAGGACATATATAATAGCACCAAGCATCACACATACCAATGATACCAACATAAGGAAATGAAGACATTCTTAACCGATAGTTTAAACTAGTTCATTTAATGATACTAGTATTAGACCGTGAGCCATACACTTTTTTGTTACCATCTCAAGGGACAAATTCTTACTAGTACCACCATGTTATTGAGTACCTTGTAGATAAACAAAAAATCCATGATAGCAGTGTGAACAGTGTAACTGAGTCCTGTTATTACAGTTATCTCCCCCTTTTAAGCAAAACTTATGTTTCTTTAAAAAATATCGTTTCGCTGAAATTAGAAGAGCTACAGGTCTAATATTTTGCATGTATTATACATTTAGGGTCCTCCACGAAGTATTTATAAAATAGCGACCCCAGGGTCAAATATGGCCCAGCCCCGGGGGTAACATTTATTCATACAGTTATATAGGAAATCTTTAAAAAATAAATGATTTACTCTAAAACTGTAAGAGCTAGAGGTCCCATATTATGCATGAAGCATAAGCTTATGATCCACTAGCACGTTTGTTAAAATGTTGACCCTGAGGTCATAACTGGCTCCGCCCCATGGGTCACTTTTGTTCAAATCGTGACTCTGTGTCCAACTATGGCCCAGTTCTGGGGTTAAAGTTTTACAAAGAGTTATATAGGAAAGTCCATAAAAATATTCTTTTTTTCTGATGCTACAAGAGCTAGAGGTCTAATACGATGAATGTAGCATAAGAGTATCGATATCTACCAATTTATTTTGTTAAAATGGTGATCTTATGGTCAAATTTCGCCCGGTCCCGTGGGGTCACATATTTACATAGAGTTATGTAGGAACGTCTATAAACATCTTCTCTGAAACGACAAGAGCTAGAGGTGTTATAAGCTACATGTAGCTTAAGATTATTGTCCTGTACCAAATAATTTAAATGGTGTCCCTTGAATCAAGCCTGGAATCAAATTTTGCCCTGTCCCGGGGTTCACACTATAACATTGAATTATATAGGAAAACATATTCAAACAGCTTCTCTGATACTTCAAAAGCTAAATAATAGTTCGCATGCACCATAAGCTTATAATCCTCTACCTAGTTTGTTCAAATGGCGACAATGGGGTCAAATATGGCCTCTACGGGGGTCACAGTTTCACAGATTTATATAAAGAAATTGTTGTTGTTTCTTAAAACATGAGAGCACTTTGAGACAAGGCGAGTGGGTCTCTTATTTATGGTTTGAAGTTGTACACTTTTCATAAAATCATTTGAAGCGAACTGAAATATACAGAGAATGTGACTTTTGATAAGGTATTCCATTATGACGACCTAACCATGTTTACAAATCGCATATTGAATAAATCCACGAACTAAAATCACAAAGCAGACCACTGCATTTTCAACAAATTGCAAAAAAAAAAACAGAAAGAAAAAGAAAAGGCATTTTACGGTTTAACTGTCGATTTTTAGGTGTTTCTTAATTGTCCTGTTTTATCCCAAGGCATCAATTGCCAAGTTTATCAAAACAGCAATGAGCTGGGCATATATAAGGCTTGCAGGCATATTGCAACTCGAATACATGAACTTGGTGCTAACTTGCTAGATAAGAGAGACCGTTGTGAACCCAGCTTCTTGGATATAACCTTTATGAAGGATTAACATGTTAGTTGTATGTACTTTAATGCAGTCATACTGCTTGATCGCATACAGCCTGTTGATGCAGTGGATAGCACGGGGGACTTTAAATTCAGAGGACCCTGGTTCAAGCCTCACCGGAGCTAGTAAATTTTGTCGGTGTGTTCTCGGATTGGGACGTAAACCAGGCGATCCCGTGTATCGCTTGTTTTTTTCTCTCATCATGTTAAAGAAACATAGGTGTCTATTCGTCAGTAGGACAGGTTCCTAAATGCCTATATAATATATCCACCTCCCCCCCCACGCCCCCCCCCCCCACTCCCCGCCCCCACACACACTCCCTCTCTCTCTTCATTGTCAATACACCTTCTTTTTTAGGTAATTATCATTCCACTTGCACTTGCATGCGCAAAAGTAGGATTAATGCTTACTATCCTAGGTTAATTCCATACTCTAAATCAAGTACGGAGGACATCATAACGTATGTTTAGATACATATCCTAAGCAGGTGATATTGTAACAACTGCACCATTACTAACAAATAGCAGGTGCTACTTCAGCGGCGGCATTGATCGTGGCTCCAGCGAAAAACGGAGAGTTTACTACAGAATTTGCAGCAACTCTGAAGTTCTGCAGGCAAGAAGGTTCTGGGCACATTGTGCAAATTTTTATCTAGATGTTAAGGAAGAGTGAGCCGGGTCGAATGTTCATTCCTGTTGGCGCCATATAACATGTTTGTGTTGGTGCGCCGTAAAACCCCAATTCAAATCAATTCATCTTCGTCTATCCTTTTTTCAGTAACACAAAAATGGTTCGTGCAAATGCATATATTACTATTTTTACGTGTCATATGCAGAATTCTTCATTGTGTTGTATATGGGTGGGGTAATTCAGGTGTAAAAATACATAAAATATGCATAAATTGTAATTAAAAAGTATTAAAATAACTTTTAAGATTTTGCGTTGCAATATGCAATGTTTAATTCATGTATTTATGTGTAATACATAATCCAAATGTGTAATCATAATAAGTATTGCCATGACGCATACACCTAAAAAAGACTTTTGTTAAAAAAACACGTTAAACCGCACATTTCCTTTATCTAGAATTCTTTGGACTATGTGTCGTCTGTGCAATATATGTGTGTATCAGAACATGTTAATACTATTTATGTTGCAGTTACTTATACACCCAGTTTGGCATATGTCTCAACTTATCAGGCTTACTGAACACATATGTACAATGCCATGAACATTGCTTAGTACTTCATTTCATCAATATATCATAACAATCCCTTATTCATATTATATTATTTAAATCATGTAGAAAGGTTGTAAATTACTGATTCTTACAAGTTTACACATATATTGTAAAAAATATTAACTAATCTAAATGCATAAAAATGTGTCAATAGTGGGTGGGGTAAATTGACTTCTAATTTGAAGCAAAATAGAGATTTTAAACTGAATTCAGTGCTTAAAAAGAGCTTATTTACGCTTTATGTAACTCAATGAATTGTAAACTTAAGCACATCTTTAAAAAGTACATCAATAATTATTCACACAAGCATGACATTCAAAAATGAACATCAAAAACTTATATGAAAGTGCTACAATGATAACCTATTAATGTTCGATTTTTTTTATATAAGCTACCTGTTCCAGATTGCTATCATGGAAAAATGTAATACATTGCTCTTTTCAAAAAGTGATGGTATAATTTGTCCCTTGAGTTGGTAACAATATCGAAAATTTTGGGTCCTGGCTCAAGGCCTATATATGCAAACATATATTGAAAATCAAAGGTAATATACCTCCCATGATCAGTGCTATACAAAGTGGTCTGTGGAACCGTATTTGAGCCAGACCGAATTACGCACACGTGTCCCTCATTACGTGGTCCCGCCTTAATACCATTAAGCGATGGGAAAGCTTATATTAGCAGGATTTTATAACGGATATTTTTGACAATAAAACACGTTTAAAAACATGTTTTACTGAAATAACGCAATAACCTGTTTACAATTACCTATTAAATGTTTTAATTTTACAATATACACTTTTTTAAAGCCAAAATTAAGGTTTTATTCCATACCCCAGCCAACCCCGTTTTCACTTCTTGGAGACGGGGTTAGATGGGTATAAAAGTTAATACTCGGACCGCGTAATGTAATTCGGTCGAATTAAGGACAAGTGTCTAATTCATTGGAAAAAACATATTAGGGACACTTGTAGTGGTGTCCTCATGGGCAATATCAACAGCTGACGTAAGAACTGACCTCACGGGAATATCAACAGCCAGCGTTTAAACATCCATAGGGATATTATCGAAATCTAGCGATAGTACTATCCTAAGGGGCAATATCAACAGCTAGCGTTAGTACTGTCCTCTGTGGCCATATCAACAGCTAGTTTTAGTACCGTCCATAGGGGCAGTATCAACAGCCATCGGTCAATATCAACAGCTGGCGTTTGTACCGTCCTTAGGGGCAATATCAGCAGTTGGTGTTAGTACTGTCTTCAGAGGCCATATACACAGCTAGGTGTAGTATTGTCCTCTGGGGCCATATCAACAGCTAATTTTAGTACCGTTCCTAGGGGCAGTATCAACAGCTAGCGATAGTACTGTCCTAAGGGCCAATATCAACAGCCATAGATAACACTGTCGTAAGGGGCAATATCAACAGCTATCGATAACACTGTCCTCAGGGGCCATATCAACAGCCATCGATAATACTGTCCTAAGGGGAAATATCAACAGCTATCGATAACACTGTCCTCAGGGGCTATATCAACAGCTATCGATAACACTGTCCTGAGGGGCCATATCAACAGCTATCGATAACACTATCATCAGGGGCTATATCAAAAGCTATCGATAACACTGTCCTTAAGGGTCATATCAACAGCTATCGATAACACTGTCCATAGGGGCCATATCAACAGCTAGCGATAACACTGTCCTAAGTGGCTATATCAACAGCTATCGATAACACTGTCCTCAGGGTCAATATCAACAGCTATCGATAACACTGTCCTCAGGGGCCATATCAACAGCTATCGATAACACTGTCCTCAGGGGCCATATCAACAGCTATCGATAACACTGTCCTCAGGGGCCATATCAACAGCTATCGATAACACTGTCGTCAGGGTCAATATCAATAGCTATCGATAACACTGTCCTAAGGGGCAATATCAACAGCTATCGATAACACTGTCGTAAGGGGCAATATCAACAGCTATCGATAACACTGTCCTCAGGGGCCATTTCAACAGCCATCGATAATACTGTCCTAAGGGGAAATATCAACAGCTATCGATAACACTGTCCTCAGGGGCTATATCAACAGCTATCGATAACACTGTCCTGAGGGGCCATATCAACAGCTATCGATAACACTATCATCAGGGGCTATATCAACAGCTATCGATAACACTGTCCTTAAGGGTCATATCAACAGCTATCGATAACACTGTCCATAGGGGCCATATCAACAGCTAGCGATAACACTGTCCTAAGTGGCTATATCAACAGCTATCGATAACACTGTCCTCAGGGTCAATATCAACAGCTATCGATAACACTGTCCTCAGGGGCCATATCAACAGCTATCGATAACACTGTCCTCAGGGGCCATATCAACAGCTATCGATAACACTGTCCTCAGGGGCCATATCAACAGCTATCGATAACACTGTCGTCAGGGTCAATATCAATAGCTATCGATAATACTGTCCTCAGGGGCCATATCAACAGCCATCGATAACACTGTCCTAAGGGGAAATATCAACAGCTATCGATAACACTGTGCTCAGGGGCTATATCAACAGCTATCGATAACACTGTTCTCAGGGGCCATATCAACAGCTATCGATAACACTCTCCTCAGGGTCAATATCAACAGCTATCGATAACACTGTCCTCAGGGGCAATATCAACAGCTATCGATAACACTGTCCTCAGGGGCTATTTCAACAGCTATCGATAACACTGTCCTGAGGGGCCATATCAACAGCTATCGATAACACTATCCTCAGGGGCTATATCAACAGCTATCGATAACACTGTCCTTAAGGGCCATATCAACAGCTATCGATAACACTGTTCTCAGGGGCAATATCAACAGCTATCGATAACACTGTCCTAAGGGGCAATATCAACAGCTATCGATAACACTGTCCTCAGGGGCTATATCAACAGCTATTGATAGCACTGTCCTAAGGGGCCATATCAACAGCTAGCGATAACACTGTCCTCAGGGGCCATATCAACAGCTATCGATAACACTGTCCTCAGGGGCCATATCAAAAGCTATCGATAACACTGTCCTCAGGGTCAATATCAACAGCTATCGATAACACTGTCCTCAGGGTCAATATCAACAGCTATCGATAACACTGTCCTCAGGGGCAATATCAACAGCTATCGATAACACTGTCCTCAGGGGCCATATCATTAGCTATCGATAACACTGTCCTTAGGGGCCATATCAACAGCTATCGCAAACACTGTCCTCAGGGGCCATATCAACAGCTATCGATAACACTGTCGTCAGGGTCAATATCAACAGCTATCGATAACACTGTCCTAAGGGGCAATATCAACAGCTATCGATAACACTGTCCTCAGGGTCAATATCAACAGCTATCGATAACACTGTCCTCAGGGGCCATATCAACAGCTATCGAGAACACTGTCCTCAGGGTCAATATCAACAGCTATCGATAACACTGTCCTCAGGGGCTATATCAACAGCTATCGAGAACACTGTCCTCAGGGTCAATATCAACAGCTATCGATAATACTGTCCTCAGGGGCCATATCAACAGCTATCGATAACACTGTCCTAAGGGGCAATATCAACAGCTATCGATAACACTGTCCTCAGGGGCCATATCAACAGCTATCGATAATACTGTCCTAAGGGGAAATATCAACAGCTATCGATAACACTGACCTCAGGGGCTATATCAACAGCTATCGATAACACTGTCCTGAGGGGCCGTATCAACAGCTATCGATAACACTATCATCAGGGGCTATATCAACAGCTATCGATAACACTGTCCTTAAGGGTCATATCAACAGCTATCGATAACACTGTCCTCAGGGGCAATATCAACAGCTATCGATAACACTGTCCTAAGGGGCAATATCAACAGCTATCGACAACACTGTCCTCAGGGGCTATATCAACAGCTATTGATAACACTGTCCTCAGGGGCCATATCAACAGCTATCGATAACACTGTCCTCAGGGTCAATATCAACAGCTATCGATAACACTGTCCTAAGGGGCCATATCAACAGCTATCGATAACACTGTCCTCAGGGGCAATATCAACAGCTATCGATAACACTGTCCTCAGGGGCCATATCATTAGCTATCGATAACACTGTCCTTAGGGGCCATATCAACAGCTATCGAAAACACTGTCCTCAGGGGCCATATCAACAGCTATCGATAACACTGTCGTCAGGGTCAATATCAACAGCTATCGATAACACTGTCCTAAGGGGCAATATCAACAGCTATCGATAACACTGTCCTCAGGGGCCATATCAACAGCTATCGATAACACTGTCCTCAGGGGCCATATCAACAGCTATCGAGAACACTGTCCTCAGGGTCAATATCAACAGCTATCGATAACACTGTCCTCAGGGGCTATATCAACAGCTATCGAGAACACTCTCCTCAGGGTCAATATCAACAGCTATCGATAACACTGTCCTCAGGGGCAATATCAACAGCTATCGATAACACTGTCCTCAGGGGCTATTTCAACAGCTATCGATAACACTGTCCTGAGGGGCCATATCAACAGCTATCGATAACACCATCCTCAGGGGCTATATCAACAGCTATCGATAACACTGTCCTTAAGGGTCATATCAACAGCTATCGATAACACTGTCCTCAGGGGCAATATCAACAGCTATCGATAACACTGTCCTAAGGGGCAATATCAACAGCTATCGATAACACTGTCCTCAGGGGCTATATCAACAGCTATCGATAACACTGTCGTCAGGGGCCATATCAACAGCTATCGATAACACTGTCCTCAGGGTCAATATCAACAGCTATCGATAACACTGTCCTAAGGGGCCATATCAACAGCTATTGATAACACTGTCCTAAGGGGCCATATCAACAGCTAGCGATAACACTGTCCTAAGGGGCTATATCAACAGCTATCGATAACACTGTCCTCAGGGTCAATATCAACAGCTATCGATAACACTGTCCTCAGGGGCCATATCAACAGCTATCGATAACACTGTCCTCAGGGGCCATATCAACAGCTATCGATAACACTGTCCTCAGGGGCCATATCAACAGCTATCGATAACACTGTCCTCAGGGGCCATATCAACAGCTATCGATAACACTGTCGTCAGGGTCAATATCAACAGCTATCGATAACACTGTCCTAAGGGGCAATTTCAACTGCTATCGATATCACTGTCCTAAGGGGCAATATCAACAGCTATCGATAACACTGTCCTCAGGGGCAATATCAACAGCTATCGATAACACTGTCCTCAGGGGCAATATCAACAGATATCGATAACACTGTCCTAAGGGGCAATATCAACAGCCATCGATAACACTGTCCTAAGGGGCAATATCAACAGCTATCGATAACACTGTCCTAAGGGGCAATATCAACATCTATCGATAACACTGTCCTCAGGGGCCATATCAACAGCCATCGATAACACTGTCCTAAGGGGAAATATCAACAGCTATCGATAACACTGTCCTCAGGGGCCATATCAACAGCTATTGATAACACTTTCCTCAGGGTCAATATCAACAGCTATCGATAACACTGTCATCAGGTGCAATATCAACAGCTATCGATAACACTGTCCTCAGGGGCCATATCAACAGCTATCGATATCACTGTCCTCAGGGTCAATATCAACAGCTATCGATAACACTGTCCTCAGGGGCTATATCAACAGCTATCGATAACACTGTCCTCGGGGTCAATATCAACAGCTATCGATACCACTGTCCTCAGGGGCTATATCAACAGCTATCGATAACACTGTCCTAAGGGGCAATATCAACAGCTATCGATAACACTGTCCTCATGGGCTATATTAACAGCTATCGAAATCACTGTCCTAAGGGGCCATATCAACAGCTATGATTATTACTGTCCTCAAGATCAACAGCCTGCGTTAGTATGGTCCTCAGTTGCAATATCAACAGCAACCGTTAGTACTGTCCTGAAGTGCAATACCAACAACTAACGTAAGTACTGTCCTCAGTGGCAATATCAACAGTTAGCGTTAGTACTGTCCTAATGTGCATTATCAACAGCCTGCGTTAGTATGGTGCTCAGTGTCAATATCAACAGCCAGCGTTAATAATGTCCTCAGGGGCACTATCAAACGCTAGCGTTCGAACTATCCTTAGGAGCAGTGTCAACAGCTAGTCAGTAACTTGCACAGGTATCAACAGCTAGCATATGTACTGTCCATATCGAAACAAACAGCTAGTGTTTTTAACATCCACATGTGCACTATCATCAGCCTTTGTTTTAACCACCATAGAGATACTATCAACAGCCAGCGTTAGGCAACATCAATGGGTAACATTAGTACTGTCCTCACATCCAGCGTTAGTACTGCCGTCATTGGCAATATCAACAGCCAGCGTTAATACTCGCCCCAGGGGCAATATCAGTACAGTGAGCGTTAGTAGTGTCCTAAGGGGAATATAGACATCTAGCGTTAGTATTTGCCTCATTGACAATATCAACAGCCAGAGTAAGTACTGTCCTCATGGACACTATTAACAGCCAGCGTTATTAATGTCCTCAGGGGAAGTATAAACAGCCAGCGTTAGTATTGTTCTTAGGGGCAATATCAACAGCCACCGTTAGTACTGTCCTAAGGGGCAACATCAATATCCAGTGTGAGTAATGTCCACAGGGTCAAAATCAACAGCTATCGTTAGTACTGTTCTCAGGGGCAATATCAACAGCTGACGTTAGTACTGTCCAAATGGGCAACATCAACAGCCAGCGTTAGTACAGTCCTTAATGGGCAATATCAACAGCCAGCGTAAGTAATGTCCTCAGGGACAATATCAACAGCCCGCGTTAGTATTGTCCTCAGTGTCAAAATCAATAGCCAGAGATAGCGTTAGTACTGTCCCCAGGGTCAATATCAACAGCTAGCGTTAATTTTGTCCTCATGGAAAATATCAACAGCTAGCTTTAACACTGTCCTCATTGGCAATATCAATAGCCACTTATATTACTGCCCTAAAGGGAAATATCAACAGGTAGCGTTTATACTGTCTTCTTGGCCAATTTCAGCATATAGCGTTAGTACCGCTTTCCAGAGGCAATATCAACTGCTACCGTAAGTACCGTCCTCAGAGGCAATATCAGCAGCTAGCGTTAGTACTGTCCTCAAAGGCAATATCAACTGCCTGCGTTGGTATTGTCCTCAAGGGCAATATCAACAGCCAGCGTTTGTATTGTCCTAAGTGTAATACCAACAGTTATGGTTAGTAATGTCCTCGGGGGCGTTATCAAGAGCTAGCTGTAGAACTACAATATCAACAGCTATTGTCTTTAACATCCACATGAACAATATCAACAGCCAGCGTCTTATAGGGATACTATCAACAGCTACAGTTAGTACCGCCCATAAGTCAATATCAACAGGTAGCGTTAGTCCTGTCCTCAGGGGCAATGTCAACAGCTAGCGTTAGTACTGTCCTCAGAGGCAATATCAACAGCTAGCGTTAGTACTGTCCTCAGGGGCAATATCGCCGGCTAGCGTTAGTGCTGTCCTAAAACGAATACAGTCAGTACTACTAAACTCTACGAAAATATCACCTACTGGCTTCCATGGCTTTTGTACTTTCCTCAAGGACAATTTCAAGAATTAGCGTCACTAAAGTCTTGAAGGACAAAATAAATTGCTTAGGTCACTTCCTTGAAAGACCAAAGGGACAATATAGTCATATCCTTAAACGGTTTCTCACCATTGTGTATGCATACTTGTCTTTTCGTTTACCCTACCTGTTTGCAAGCAATGTTTTTTCCCCAAGTGAGTTCGTTTCCGAGGAAGGCTTTGCTGGCATGTTGTCACTGATTAACACAGAAAATTACATCAAAATGTATAAGGAGCATACTTATATAGGGTGTGGCCCTTCCTGTACATAGGCCTGGTCAGCGGCTTAACATCCCCTTCGAAGGATGGCAGTTTCACAGTACATGTACCTTGCCCGAATAGTGAACGGTCATTCATCAAAAGCGGCTGTCATGATAATCAGAAATGAATGTGTGTAGTTTAAAAAAAGAACAGTGGCTAGCACCTCTCCCCATAACCTTAGACGGGTTGACAGAGTATATTCCCCGCACCTCGTCTTGTTTCGTACTTGGAAACTCAACCTACTCACATATCTGACGTTTGCCTGTTAATGTTGTCGATTTGTGTTAGCTGTGTTCGGGTTTAAGTTTCAAAACACAGAATACGTGTCAGCGCGAGATATGTCGAAATGTAAAAATTCCAGAGGTATAGATCGATGAGGTATTCTTCTCGTTGGTGAGTTTTATGCATGCACGCTTGGTTGTTAACGTTTAATCTATTGCTGTATGGCGGCTGTTTATGCATGCATTGCTTGATCTCTTCATGAACCTGTCTTGATATGGTCGACCCTGATACCTACTTATTCTAAAAGGGCATCACAGTAACTCTGTTGTACGTATGCACCATAAGAGCTATTATTCTCGCTGCTAGAATATACCAAAAGTATTAATCATGTCACATTGTACTAAGACATCATGTTCTTGCATATAAAGCTACTGGTACTTTATAATGACAGAAAAAATGTGTGGTATTTAAACTAAAGGATGTTTTTATTTTTAGAAATGGTCTGCTTCAATGTAATAAGGCTCTTTTAAATCGTGTGTCAGTACAGTCCTCAGCGAAACAATAAACGTATACAGTCAATACTAATCTTTGTGAAAATATCACCTGCCAGCTTCTCTGGGTTCAGTACTGTCCTCAAGGACAATATCAATACAGATAGCGCCAGTACAGTTCTGAGGGACATAATAAACTGATTAGGTGAATTGATTGATACGCGAAAGGGACGATATATTCATAAACTCTGATATGGTACCTTAAACGGTTTCTCACCAGTGAGTACGCACACTTGTCATTTCGCTTACTCTAACAATTGCAAGCAATGTTTTTTTCCGAGTGAGGGTTTTGGGCAAATGACCTTTCATTATTCGGGCAAGGTACTGTGAATCTTATGCCATCCTTCTAAGGAAATGTTAAGACGTAGACCAGTCCCATGTAGGAAGAGTCATGCCTTATATATGCTCATGACATATCTCTTTGAATTTCTGTGTTAATGAGGCAAAATGCCGTGGAGCTTTCCTCGGAAACGATTCTGCCATGATAATTAGACTAGACCGTGTGTAGTATCTATAATTAGGAACAGCGGGGACAGCACCTCTCCCCTAATCTGAAAGGGGTGGGTAGAGTATGTCCCTCCCCGCAACCCCCACAACACACACCCCACACGAACATTGTTCTTATATAATATGCAGATTCCCTATGCATTTGTATATGGTTTGATAAGGTAACAAATAATATACCAAAAGTATTCATCAATTCACATGTAATTAATAAATCGTGTTCTTGCAAATAAACCGACTGGTACATTATAGAAGGAAGAGGTGATAATTAAGCTAAAAGACAGTTTTGTTTTTTTAAAAATAGTAAGTGGTAATGTCTAGGCGATGTGAGAGATGTCTCTAACACCCTTTAAGTGTAATTATTTTAAACAGTAGGCGAATGTGTGTATTCATGCAGGATAAAATCCAAACAAGTCACATATATTAAGTTTTTATTTCGTTAAATGGTATAATATGGTATAATTTCTCCTGTATACTCAATGTATCGGCTAATAGTTCAGTTAATTCCTAGGCACTAGTAACTTCTACTTCTAATTAGAAAGTAGTAACTGCTTAGGAAATTTGAATTAAAAAAGAGCATACACATTCATATCCACGATTAATGCGTAATTGCGGCTGGTATAGCAGTTAATTAGCACTAGTAACTTCTACTTTGCTAAAATGAGTAACTAGGCATATTCGGAAAATTAAAGGACAATAGAAACATCTCTCACATCGCCTAATATCTTAATGTATGTAGCTTATATGGCTTCTCTCCTGTATGCATACTCACATTCGACTACTGTTTAAAAAAGTTAATTGAATTGATTTGTGTTTTAAGGAGCAACAACACATGAACGTTTATATGACGCCTAACAGGAACGAACGCGCCAGGCTCATCCTCCATTTACATGAAGATAAAATATGAAGACTGGGCCTAGAACCTTCTTACCTGCAAAACTGCAGAATTGCTGCAAATTCTATAATAGACACTCTATTTACGATGGAGCCACGTTTCCACGTTTTCATACGCGGTGTCATGATGGCATGATAAAAAATGACAAAATGAATATGAATGTGTGAGTGGGGGTGGGGGTGGGGGTCTACCCCGCAACATCACGGGGAACAAAAATGAAAGTTAACAGATGACAGAGACATCGCATTTTTCTTATCAGGATATCTCTCACATCACCTAGACATTATCACTTGCTATCATTTAACGAAATTTAACAGAATGGCTTAATATATTTGATTTATATGGCTTCTCCCCTGTATGTATTCTCACATTCGCCTACTGTTTATTTCCTAAGCCGTTACTACTTCCTAATTATTTTATAAATAGAAACCTCACGGGGAACAAAATGAAAGTTAACAGATGACAGAGACATCGCATTTTTCTTATCAGGATATCTCTCACATCACCTAGACATTATCACTTGCTATCATTTAACGAAATATAACAGAATGGCTTAATATATTTGATTTATATGGCTTCTCCCCTGTATGTATTCTCACATTCGCCTACTGTTTATTTCCTAAGCCGTTACTACTTCCTAATTATTTTATAAATAGGAGGCGAATGTGATTATTCATATAATGCGTCAAAACTTAATATGCAATATGTGACTTGTACGCATTATGTGACAAAAATAGTTGTTGTTTTGTGCTTTGTGCTTTTTGTTGTTGTTGCTGTTGAGTGTTGTTTGTGTTTTTTTGGGGGGAGGGGGCAGTGGTTGTGGGTTGGCTGTAAATAGTGTTTTTTAAAGTTGCGCATCACCCCTTAACTTGAGTGCGTGCGTGAGTGCGTGTTTTGGTTATAACTTGTTGTTTTTTTAACTTGCACTCCACCCCCAATGTCAAATCCTTTATCCGCCCCTGAGGAGGGTGCATGCTCCCCAGATGTTTTCTAAAGTAAGAAGACTTTATTTTATGGATTTATGCAAACTGGATCCGCCCATGCCCCCACCCCACTGCCTAACTAACAACCAAAGAACAATCAAAGTACATACGTTTCAGATTTTAGGTAGGGGTGCTCCCGGTGCCCGCACTGGACCCGCCCCTAGACCCATCCCACTACCACCTGTACACCCCAACCAACAAAAGCTCACTATATGCATATAATTATTACTTTTCAGATTTTAGCCTGGTGCACCCATACCCCCCGGATCCGCCCTTGCCCTCCCCGACCCACGACCCACTTCTCACCCAATATATTTATTTGCCTCGGTGTCAGTTTATGTCTGGTTACGGCACTGTGCGTGAAAATTAGTGCGTGAACGTTATGCATAGCATCATGACAGATGTATACTCCGCTTTTTGTGAATTAGAGAATGTGTGCTAGGAATCGAAGACATTCCATGCCGATATATTATATCCACCTTAGAACACGACATCCCAGACCATATCAGGACCCGCTTTGCAATCAATTGTAACTAGAAGAACGGTATTGAAACAAAGGTTGAAGGAACGCGTTTGGACCTAAAAAAATCTTTAAAAACAAAAAGATCTTAAAAAAATCAAAAAATCTGATTGTTTGTTTTTGTCTAGACTTGTATACAAATATCAAAACATATCAAATAATTGCAAAACTGTACACCAAAATTCCTACCCCATGTAAGAGACTGTAGTAGACATGTACAACAGCAGAGCACAACATCAGAGCATATCAATAAATGAAAAACTGTACACCAGAAACAATCCTACCCCATGTAAGAGAGCATAGTGAAAAACAATTCGACGCCGTGTAAGAGACCATAGTCAAAAACAAGCATACACCATGTAAGAGACCATAGTCAAAAGCAATCATACCCCATGTAAGAGACCACTATGGGGTAGGAATTTTGGGTAGGATTGTTTTTGGTGTACGGTTTTTAATTTTTTTTAAATATGTTTTGATGTGTGTATACATGTCTATTCTATACAGAAATATAATATAATAAAAAAAGTTTTTTTTCTGATTTGTTTTTCTTTTTTTGTTGTCTTCTTTATGTTTATTTCCTTCAACCTGTCTATTGAAAATAACAATTTCTTCCAGTCATATTGTTGTGGTGGATGAGTGGTTAGCATACTTGGTCATACTTGCCTCTCGTCCCAGACGTCACAGGTTCGATTTCCTCTGGTAAGCATACTATGAAAGTATGCCATCCTCAGAAGGAGGTGTGTGTAAAGTCATAGGTCCGTGTGTAGGGAGAGCTATACACGTGGTAATCGGTTATTCGTCAACAGAATTGCACATAATAAATGAAATTGCGTGTAGATAGTGGCAAAATATAAGAAACATATACATCTAATCTATTTTATAACTCTAACACAATAGCATGTGTTTTTTCAATATCGACGTGTGCTTCAACTAAACGATTACAATACAAAACTTCCTCCCCTTAATCTGTTATAAATGGCGTTTTCACAATAGAAACGCAGTATATACGTGTTGCGTCCCTTTTGTTGTGAAACGCCATTTAGGGGCATAATTGACAGCTGGAGCTTCGTCGGGACAATATTGACAGGAGGGGCTTCAACAACAGCGAATGATTTGAACCCCTCTCCAGGAACTTCTCATTTTCAGATCATTTAATACATTTTCCTCCTTTGTTCTCTTTCTCTGTGAGTCCCAGAAGTAACTGACCGTGTTTATTTACATCATAAAGTGCAGATATTGTGCTTTTTAAATATAACAGAAATGGCAATACATGACAATGTTTGTTTGTTTATCTTTCTGGACCACCAACGTTACGACACACTAATAAGTACTAACGTGACACTCCGGAGTTACACACAAAAAGATATAGAGAATAACCTTATTTCCACTGCTTATGTTATACATTCTTTTATGGCTTTGTTGTCTCATAGTTTAATGAGCAAAAACAAATTACTGAAGCAAAAATATGCAATATTATACAATTATGGACTTTTCAGCTGTTATACATGATGTGATATGCACCAAAAAAATCATTATTGACCGAGGCGATAGCCGAGGTCAATAATGATTTTTTGGTACATATCAACATCATGTATAACAGCTGAAAAGTCCATAACTGTTTTATTATATAACCCTCAATTTACAATTATATAAAACAGGTCAATATCAAAAAAACAATTATATAAAACAGGTCAATATCAAAAAAACAGGTCAATATAAAAAAAACAGGTCAATATCGCTAGATATTTTTTCTAAAAAATTACTTTTTAGCCAATGAAAACGCGTCTATTTATAGGTTATATAATAATATACAATTATGGACTTTTCAGCTGTTATACATGATGTGATATGCACCAAAAAAATCATTATTGACCGAGGCGATAGCCGAGGTCAATAATGATTTTTTGGTACATATCAACATCATGTATAACAGCTGAAAAGTCCATAACTGTTTTATTATATAACCCTCAATTTACAATTATATAAAACAGGTCAATATCAAAAAAACAATTATATAAAACAGGTCAATATCAAAAAAACAGGTCAATATCAAAAAAACAGGTCAATATCGCTAGATATTTTTTCTAAAAAATTACTTTTTAGCCAATGAAAACGCGTCTATTTATAGGTTATATAATAAATATATATATATACTCAGTTGCAAAAGAAAGTGTACACTGAGTTTTGTTTAGATTTAATTGTATAAAGATTTCTTTTAGAATTAAATTGACAAATTCCAAAATGAATATGCCATGTTTGGTACCAACGTTTTTATCATTCCATTGCCAATAGCATGTTGTCATTTGTTTTTCAATAGGTTGAATCATTAAAGGACTGTCTCTTGATAAAGAGGATAGGGTGTAAAGTAAAATGTTCACTGATCGAGACGTTTGACTGCCAGTGTCGATAACATATGAGTATGACCACACACAATTACCCACTCCTAACTGGCTTCTTGATTGTAACAATTACAGAAAGTGCGTGCTTATTGTAATTTGAACCTTTTGGTGTCACTCGAGTCTATTGAACACTAACTCCCTATGTTCCATCCGACAAAGAGGGTTAACCGAACGGTCTACGCTGGAGACTAATCTCCGGGCAGGGATTAAAAAAAACAACAGAAAAACATGTTTAAGGGTAAGAGTGAGGTTTGGTGCACCCTAGAACCCGGCTTGACCGCCATTTTCGCCACTGACTATTCCCAGACGGTACTCCTAGTTTCAACCCTTTCCTTTCATGTTTGTGGTGTAACATACTTTCCTTATATTTGTTTCCTTATGTTTGTTTCCTTATATTTTTCCTTGTATTTGTTGTTGGTTTTATATGCGTGCTTTTGGTTGGACTGTGTTAAGTATGCGACATCCCAAACATAAATGGGTTGGCAGTAGGGCTACCACCTTGGAATGGTCATTGACAAAAACCAGGTTCTAGGGTGCACCAAACCACATTCTTTTACCTGTTTGCCCTTCCAATAAAACTTGACATTGTAAATAAAGGGTATATCCTCTAAAGAAACAAACAGCATTAATAGGCAATATAAGTATAACACAAAGATGGTCATGTATATATGCAACAAGAAAAGCCAAGAAAGCCACAAAGCAAGTACTCAATGACTTTGCAGAAACCAGATCACTACTGAGTGTTATAAGACCACTTCTGTTTTTTTTATTTATTTGCAAACACCATTAGTTACGAGTCCAGCTTGTCAAATCTGCATTCAAAATGGCATAAAATATGTGTAATAAATGTATTTTGCTCTATGGATAAACAACTAGTTGTATACGTTAGAACCGCTGTCACTGCTTGGTATTAGCCAGCTGTGCAGATTTATATGGATAAACAACTCTTAGTTGTCTAGTTGTAGACGTTTGAATCGCTGCCATTGCTTGGTATTAGCCAGCTGTGTAGATTTATATGGATAAACAACTCTAAGCCGTCTAGTTGTAGAAGATAAACAACTCTAAGATGTCTAGTTGTGAAAGTCTGACCGCTGTCATTGCTTGGTATTAGCCAGCTGTGGAGATTTATATGGATAAACAACTCTATGTTGTCTAGTTGCAGAAGTTTGAACCGCTGTCATTGCTTGGTATTAGCCAGCTGTGTAGATTTATATGGATAAACAACTCTATGTTGTCTAGTTGCAGAAGTTTGAACCGCTGTCATTGCTTGGTATTAGCCAGCTGTGTATATTTATATGGATAAACAACTCTAATATGTCTAGTTGTAGAAGTAAGAACCGCTGTCATTGCTTGGTAATAATCAGCTGTGTAGATTTATACGGATATTTTCTAGTTGTAGACGTTTGAATCGCTGTCATTGTTTGGTATTAGCCAGCTGTGTAGATTTATATGGATTAACAACTCTAAGTTGTCTAGTCGTATACGTTAGAACCGCTGTCATTGCTTGGTATTAGCCAGTTGTGTAGATTTATATGGATAAAAACTCTAAATTGTCTAGTTGTAGAAGTAAGAACCGCTGTCATTGCTTGGTAATAATCAGCTGTGTAGATTTATACGGATATTGTCTAGTTTGTAGAAGTTAGAACCGCTATCATTGCTTGATATTAGCCTCCTGTGTAGATTATTTGTCCTAGTTTTTCAAAACTTATTCGTCTGGACTAGTTCTCCTGAACCCCTGGCCGGATTGCAGGGATGATCAGTACCAAGCCTAGTTGTAAACATCATCGTCGTGTTCCGGTTAACAGATTTTTGGCGGAGTTATGGCCTTTTATAGGTTTTTATACGCAAACATTTTCCGGGCTAGTTCTAACTGAACCCCTGGCCGGATTTCAACGAAACTTGACAAGGATGATCAGTACCAATCAAAGTTGGGCATTTCATTCTCGTGTTCCAGTTGAATGAATTTTGGTGGAGTTATGGCCCTTTAAAGGTGTTTATACGCAAACATTTTCCGTGCTAATTCTCCTGAACCCCTGGCCGGATTTCAACGAAATTTGACAAGGATGATCAGTACCAAGCCTAGTTAGGCATTTCATTGCCGTGTTGCAGTTGAATGAATATTGGTAGAGTTATGGCCCCTTTAACGTTTTTATACACTAACTTTGTACAGACTAGTTCTTCTAAACCTCTAGCCGGATTTCCGAGAAACTTGTCAGGGATGATCGGTACCAATCCTAGTTGCGTATATCATCGACATGTTATGGTTGAAAGATATTTGTGCCCCTTATACAGAAACTTCATATTTAGCCAGTAGAGCGCCCACAGGCCCTCTTTGGCCTCTTGTTAAGATTTGACTTTTCTTGCAATTTAGTTTTTATAAGAAAAGTAAAACAACTACCAAACATTTCAGCCCGAAAACCCTAATAGTGTAAGCGTTATCGATGTGAAAAAATGAGTTGGGTTTTACGATGCACCAACACGAAAAGGCTATTCCATACTCACCCTCCATTTACATTGAAATAAAACAAAATGCAGAGTGAGTCTAGAACTTTATCACTTGCGAACTGCAAGTTTCTTGCAAATTCTGTTATAGATATTTTTCGGTGGAGCCGCGAGATTACATAAGCAATGATGATAAAGTCCTTTAAAGATGAATGGCCACCGTTTTTTGTAGTATTATCAATTAACACATTTAACCCTTAAACATCATGTGAACATTTCTTGATAGTCCCGGAGAGAAACATATATTTAAAACCGCTACTAAGTTGTATGTAAATATAAGTATTATTTCATGACGTAGA
Organism: Cyrtodaria siliqua; assembly: GCA_037043455.1. Lineage (NCBI taxonomy): Eukaryota > Metazoa > Mollusca > Bivalvia > Adapedonta > Hiatellidae > Cyrtodaria > Cyrtodaria siliqua. Next base: position 279,382 of record JAWPHD010000066.1, on the reverse strand, counting down.
TACTACTTTTACCACTGCGCGACTGCACGGGGAAATGAGGTAAATCCGAATTGTATAAGATAATTGATAAATACAATAAATTGATAAATACGAGATATTGATAATTAACCTGTGGATTAATTTACCTGTTTAAAGTTTTCTACGTCATCAAATATAAAATATTTTATTCTCATTTTTCAGAGATATTGCAATGTGTGAAATGTAAATATCTAGTGCTGCGTAATTGATTTCGATTTAAATAAACATAAACATTTTCATGAAACAAAACATGGCCGGAGACTTTAATGAACATATGGACAAAATGAACATGAATTCAGGGGATCTTACACCTCTGCATAAATAAGCAGTGGAGCTGTTCTTACCCTTGATCCAGTCAAGGCCTGTAAACATAGAGACAGACTACGAAAAGAAGATGAAAGCAATTCACGCTCTAGAAAGCACAAAAAATAATGAACTCAGTGACAGTCATAATAGCTATTCCTCGTTAATACCTCTAGGATATATGAATCCGTGATTCGAGATACCATTACCAAACTTTTCATAATTAACCTCGCCCTTTTATATCCATTTCATCAAATACTCCCCTAAGGTGTTGTTGTCGTTTCAACATGACAAGGAAACAGAAGCCATTGAAATTAACAGAAACCATTGAAATTAACGTAATTCCCCAGATACATGCCACAGAAGTAAATCAGGCCTTTGTAAGATTATATCGACAAACTTGCACAAAATGTTTACACAAAAAAAGTAGATATATGTAGCACTCAAGGACCACAGTCAACCAAAAAGAAAAAAAAACGCGCACAGAAACAAACACGTATTACAAAGATGAATAAAAGACAAGATTTGATATCACAAACATAAAATGCTAAATAAGATGCTACCCTCATTGTATGTACATTATATTACGAGCATTTAAATGTGGACAGCAAGTCACTGTTAACATTACTCACGATGTCATAGTTATTGGAATTCAGAATGCAAAAATGTTCACACTTAAAGCTACACAGTCTCTATTTTAACTGGTAATAACTCATGAATATGAATGAGTCACGTGTGAAGTAGTTTCAATCGACGAACACCCCAAAAGTTGGTATATAAGGCAGAAATCGATGCGTAAAATTTCACATTTTTATTTAGCCTCCGTACAGGTAACATCGATAAATATACGGCTTCAGAATACATATGATACAAAAATAGTTTGAACCAAAGCCTTGGATTTTAAGTTTTGAATAATGTACGCTGAACCACTAGACCAAGGCTATTGATTTGAGTGTTGTAGCATTTTAAACACTAAATAGGCATTACGTAATAACTAGCGCGCACACACAATCTCATCAAGCGCCTGGACTATATATTAATTGATCCATCTTGAGTTGAGTTCATTATGTAAGTTATTTTATCTCATAATAAAACTATTTTCTCAAGTAGCGTTATAGTTCAGTGGATAGAGCACCTGACTTGAAATAAGAAGGTCGTGTGTTCGAGCCCCGAAAGAGGCTAACTTTTTTTCTGTAAAAGGTTCTGTTACCTCTGTATATGTACGATGTGCACTGGCCTATACAGTAAATTATTTCCTGCGCTATATTTGCTCGCTTAAATACCCGATTTCGACATGAGCTGGTGAACATGACGTTACAAACAAGGACACGCCTACAAAGAAGAAATCGATGGATATAGAGACTGTGTAGCTTTAATTAAGCACACTATCAAAAAGAAAGCGACTGAACCTTTCTTTTAATTAGATTGTGCTGTTTTACTCAGCAACCAGACGTATCAAAGTTAGTTTCTACACCAACGACAGTTTTAGTAGGAGAAATGAGTCGGAAACGACTAATTGTCTGTAATAAGACAATTATGTCGATTTTTAAATAACAAGCATATTTTCAATTATGCAAAGTCGCCAAAGTTGTCAAACCTTTTATGTTTGTGATGTCATATCTTTCCTTTTATTCATCCTTGTAATTATTGTTTGTTTTCTGTACGTGTTTGTAGTTGTTGACTGTAGTCCTTGAATGCTACATTTCCTTGTCGACCTTTATATGTACTTTTATCACAGAGATAGATATTAATCTATAGGCCGGGAGGTTGGTCGGTACCATCTCTGGTGGCAAATACTAATGCAGTTTTTTGAAATCGGTGATGCCTACCAAAATATAGTTAGCCTGATAGACTTCTAACAACGGCAGCTGATGCCCTGATGTTGGCTGTCTTAGACTCTTTGATATAAGTATGTGCTAATTATGACAATTAGATACGACTGCACATTAATGTAATACTATTGACCTGACACAAAGCATAACTATATTGTCAGCGTCTGTAACAGCCGACAGCTATTCAGAAAAAAGGTCTTTGGTCCTCTACAAGAAAAGCCCCAAGTGCGTTTTACTAAACAGAAGCAGAGATGTATACAGTCAATCGAAGATGAGTTGCCAGTGTGCAATGCCATGCAAAATAACGGTTCATCTGCCATGAAAACAATATATATTGGTTATGTGATGCACACAAGACAACCATGGTTTAAGAGCATTGTTCGGGTTCTTGCAAGGCATATAAAACAAACACGAAGAACAATCAAGCTGGACAGGATGCACTATCGTTTGAAAAAGTGTCAGAGCGGTTGTTCAAGACAACACTGGATCTCTGCCAAGCGTATGTGCACCAGCAGCTGTTCTATCTACAGTATTTGACGTTTTGAACAGGTCATTGCACATAATGCATACACTCAACTGGACTAACATTGTCTTAGTGTTCGAGCAAGCACTGTATTCCAAGGTAGAAGACATCTTATGGAAGCATCACGGTAAATTCAAAGCTGTAATTTTTATGATGGGAGTTTTGTACTGCGTTGGGTGTAATTGCAGTGGTGTCTATTGTATGTGTACTGTACTAGAAGGACGCAGGTATAATCAAGCTGAAAGAGTGCACAATCACTTATAAGTCTTATATGAAGCTCTGTTGATGATGGTATGGAAATTATATGGAAAGGATTACTAGCTTGGGCCAATACAAATGAAATGGATGACCAGCTTATTGACCAGCTTTTTGTCGAGGAAGCATCGGTCAGTACCTTAACTGAAACCATTTCCCAGATGCGATGGGCAATAGTTCTTTCCAGAAGGTATTAGTCATATTTGACAAGTGTCTGACCTATCTACGACACCATACGCGCAGCAAGGCAGGTGACTGGTCGCTATATCTAGCTTACCATGAGCAGAGATTCCATGGGGTTTTGCATTCGACTGGATCAATTATGCACGTTACCTCCCAGTATACTATGCCAAAATAAAAAATCTTGAGCATCAGTACATGATTAGAGATGATGGTTTTTCGGTGCAGATTGGTGCTTTAAACCCATTTGGTAGATTACCTTTAAACCATAACATAAACTAAACAGTGAATAAAGACATGGATGGTTATTATGGCGGAAAGCAGAAAACTGCACTGCATGAAGTACTTATACATCTTCTTGGTCCAATACAATGGACATTAGCAAGCCAATACTATTTTCTCCAGAAATAAACAAATCATCTCTTAAAAGCGAATTGGAAAAGAATGCAGATGTGGCTGAATCGTTTGACAACATTTCGAGTTTAATTCAGAAGACGGAGGGGGCCGGAGGATCAAGCAAACTCTGCATTTGTGTCAGTATTAAAATGTTTTGGGTGTCAGATGATCGATATGGTGTTTGATGTATATCTAAAAACTACTATCGAGAATGTAGAAAGAGCTATCAGGGGTGCAGAGATAGAGATACAGTTTAAACATATAGCACCGGCCATAAATTATTTCAATCATGGAAATATAAGTTCTCTAAACAAGACCAGTCTTATAAGATTTCTAAAGGTCAGTGGATGAAAGAGCAACATTGAAACCAACTGGATGAAAAATATGAGATATTGGGTCATATAGAAACCACAGCGTCCAAACGCAATTGCATCGTAGTCCGCACTGTACTACAAACAAGGAGCAATATTTAATTAATTATACAATGAAAAAGACAAAATACAACAGAAAGGGTGGTGAAGACAGGGTTACCGATTTGGAACGGTCAGAAGGCAATAAAGGCTACATGTTAGCTTGAATCGATTTTATGTGTTCACAATCCTCGCTATTATCCTGTCTTCAGCGCCCAAATAGACAAGACAATGTAAACAAAACTACCATCAAAAGGAATTCTCTAACAATAAAGTCCACATCAAGAGAAAATAACAAAAGAAACACTAAGATGTTGTAAAGCAATATAAAATACAAAATAGGAAACATCTCAGAAAGTATCCGGAATTGTACTGAACAACCACAGCAGTTACAGCCAAAGAGAAAACCAATCTAGCGTACGACCAAAAAACCCGAGGGACGAAAGCTCATGCACCTACCTCTCTTGGTCGGGGTTTAAGTAGGTGCAAGACGTGTTTGTAACTTGTTGAGAAGATCGCTTCAGTTGACAAAGGATACAACTAATAGTGTTGTGGAATTGAAATCAACTCCAAAAGAAGCTGATAAATGTTTGCGTCTTCATGCTTCTAGATCCTGTAAAGCTCAACAGTGAAGATCTGATGTATTTCTTCTGTGTCTTGCCTTTGAGCGTGATATTGACAGTTCAACATACATCGCTTCATCAAAATTGAATAACTCATAGGTAAAATTGGAACGTTTGTGTTTAAGGCACTGCTTGGAATTCATGCATTTACAAGATGTGACAGTGTCAGCACATTTCCTAGGAGAAGGAAAGCTAAGGTATTGACTCTCATCAAGACGGTACCAGTATACCAGAATTATTTCAAGAGTTACGTAAAGATTGAGCACTGGCAACAAACTGGTGAAAAGGTGAAGGGCTCTCTTGTCGAATGTCTGGTACACATATCTGTCGGACAACTGATTTAAATGAATTTAGGTAGCAACTCTTTTGTGCAAACTGAGCAGAATTGATTAATCACAGATGTTCAGATCCTGTAAGGATTGTTTAACAACGCAGCGAGAACAAGCCAATTACCAAGATGCTGTCTGGAGAAATTTGGACGCATCGTCAGATATTGAATATTCTGTAGGTTATGAATGGAACCTAAATGAAGAGGGCGAAATCGGAATAGATTGGATGAATAATACTGCAGCTCCAGATCTGTTTTTACAGTTACTTTCTCTTAGGTGTACACGACAGTGTTAGCTTCATGAAGTATACAGACTTGCGGTAATCAATCAATCAATCATTCAATCAATCAATCAATCAATCAATCAATCAATCAATCAATCAATCAATCAATCTATCAATCAATCAGTGATGATTTTGATGACATTATGGATATTGATGACTTTGAAAGGGAAGATCATGTATGAAGTGACAGTAAAATTTGAGACTGTGTTTTATATCTAGTTTTACAGTGTGGTTTCTAAAAAATACGTCACACTTGTGAATTATACTTATCTTTCTCGAATAAGCCAGTAAATATTATGACTAGGATCAACAATTCGTTTTCTGGCCAAGTCTCGCAACTATATGATTAAAAACTAATCACTAGTATGATATGAAACAAGTGTGAAAACACTGAAAACTTTTCATTGTATTGCAGACTCGTGTTTATGATATTTGTGTAGCAAGTCGAGTACATGTCTGGTTATTAATAAAGTACTGTCCTTTGTTTGATTATTTTGAAAACCAGTCAATTTTAAACAACCTTGTCATGGTTAGTAAACTGAAACATGGCTTATGCGACGCATTGTACATTGTTAGACTAGAGTATACGTATTAATATGAAAATAGAATTATTATTAAAAAAATGTTGTCAGGATAAAGTTAGTTGAACAATTAACAAACATGGGCTAAATACTATCCTTTGAAAAATATATTTTCCCACGTCATTTTTGATTTCCGGAATAAATATGTTCAACAATGATAGTAAAACGCATGTATTATTACAAGTATATTCCATTTCGAAATAAAATGTGTAATCCATCATTATACTCAAAATGGTGATATCAAAATTAGATAATTCTGAAAAAGGAGTGGTTCTAAATATTGGTAGTTGTATGACTTAAGCTGCCAAAATGAGAAGTCTATCAGGGTTAAATAGTATCTAGGGACATCAACAGTATCAAAAATCATAATAAGAATGTGCCACTTTTGTGGTACCGATTGACCAAATTTCGGGTTCGGGCCCATGGCCTATATAAGAACCTTTCATGGGTATCCGGTGAAGACAGGGAAATTTCAACACGAGGTATAATTGTTTTTATCGGAACCGAGGCTCTAGATTAAAACAATTGTACCGAGGTTTGGAGTTTCCTTATCTTCATCGGATACCCATGATTGATTCTTCTTCTTGCATATCACTTATCTACGCGTTCAAGTCGCCAACTACTAACGTTTTGCATGTTTATTTACACAGACCATTGACCATCGCATCTTACCGTCGACCATCGCATCTTACCATCACATCTTACCATCGAATCTTACCATCGTATCTTACCATCGACCATCGACCTAGGTCAATAGTCGATTGTAAGATGCGATGGTAAGATGGCCCTAACCAGACAGCGTACTTTCCATCACCCGTGTAAAACGCGGATAACCTTATCTGGTATGCAAGAAAAAGTAGTTTATTTCGTCTTAGAAATGCTAGGTGATATTGATCGAGTATTTCCTCGATGATGGACATTATATAGACTCTAATGTAATGGTAGCATCTGTAGAGGACCACTTAATGGGAATTTAAATTGATAAATGGAAAGTTTTATTCAACAAAGAAGCTCAATTAAGAGTGTCAGGTGGTAATAAAATACGGTCTTATACATTATTTAAACAAGAATAATTTAAAGTAGAACACTTTATGCAAGACAAAGCACCTTCATCATAGACGTGAAATCGCAAATTTTAGATGTGGCGTTGCACCCACACGTTTAGAAACTGGTAGTCATGAAAACTTACCTGTTAATTTGCGCACTTGTTTTAACTTTACAAATGAAGTTGAAGTTGAAATACAAGTTTAACTTAAATGCCAATTCTATGAGGAAGTTCGCTTTAAACTGTTTCAAAACGCAATTAGTTATGACAAAGAGTATATCGTAATATCCGATATGAAATATACGGTGTTTGCTTTAAGATAACCATGAATAAATAAATTATATTTCCAAAAGTCTGCCATAATAGTGCAAAGAAATAATGATATAATAGGATTATTTCTGTAGTAACTTGTTCTGGAATTTTCTTTTATAGTGTAGCTTAGTAGATTATTTTTCGAGTAGATTAGTAGATTATTTTTCGAAGAGAAATGTATTAATATAATATTGTTTTAGTTCAACGTGTAAAAATAAATACGTGTAGATTCCCATGGAGACCTTTGACATTGACGTGCAATGGTTAGAGGCAACTTCATTTGTATATTGCGTCTAGGCAAACTGTCAATAGTAGCATTTATTAACACCCTGCACGGGTATCTACACCCTGCACGGGTATCTTTCACGGAAAATGGTTCTTTATCTTTGACACTTGACAACATCAAGGTGTCAGACAAATGACACTTCAGTCTTTATTTTAATAGAACAGAACATATGCTTTATTTATGACTTAAACAAATATTTCTCGTCATATAAATGCATATTACATTTGTTAATATGTGACAGGTCAATGCAATATTTACATTAAACAATGAAAAAGTACAAACACACAAATCATACATACTATACACTCATACAACTTACCCATTCACTCTGACGCCCGAAAATTCTCACACATTCACTCTTGCGCACGTATTTACCATGTTATAACGATTTTTATTATACCTCACTCAAAATTCTCTATGTAATTTCCCCATTCCCGATCAGTCAACAATTGGTAATGTTTCATGGTAATGTTTCATGGCATGAAACATTATCTCGTGCTTCTAAAAAAATTAAATGAATTAAATTAAAATTAAATGAATTTTGATGTTTGGTATAATAAAATAAATATCACATCCCATGGAGGGTGATAGAACATATTGTCAACCCTCGATGTGGTAATGTCCACCTCGGCTAAAGCCTCGGTGGACATTACCAATCTCGGGTTGACAATATGTTCTATCACCCTCCATGGGATGTCATATTTATATAAACTATTCCTATTACATAGTTTCATGTAACTATTTTAAGTTTTAATAGTTTACATGTCATGATCAATGAGGATGAACATACATTTTTTACTCATTATACATTGCAGTATTGTAGATAATCTAAAATGCTCATACTGGCTTGAAGATTGCATCAGCTGAATAAATTTAAAAACACTTGGATGTCTGTTATAATATTGTTTAACACATATAGCTTACGTAATTGTTCGTACAAAGGACAAATTAAAATAAAATGATTTTCATCTTCTAAGTCGGTACCATTACACAATGTACAATATCTTTGATTTCTATCAGTTCTATTTTGTGAATATCTGCCAGTTTCAATTCTAAGTCTGTGGGAGGATAATCTTATCATCGACATGGCAGTTTTTAATTTCAATGGCAATATATCTAGATACACTTCATATGAGAACGAGGTTTTAAAATGTCTATACAAACATAAACCTCGATTATTTTCAACATCAGTGTTCCATTTTTGAACAAAACAATCTATAAGATTTTGTTTAATCAACAAATGAAAAGTTTTCATATCAATACAAGTTGGGTCGTTCCAAACATAATTATAGCCAGTCAATTAGAATGGTTTTAACACTGATGGCCCAATTCTTCATTCCTCTTTCACAATCTTTATAAAAAGTTGATATTAAAATGTGTTTTGAATCGACCACCTTACTCTAATACTTTATTATTTTTACATACCTTAAAATAGTAGACATTTTAACTCTTAACAAGTATTTACAAAATTTCAAATTTATTCTTTCGATCTCCTTTGACTTTGTAAAACCCCAAATTTCTGATCCATAGCTTAATATAGAACCAACGAACGCATCAAATAGTTGGAAAAACGTTTTTGGTTTAAAATTGTATTTTTTTTACTTACTTACTTTACTTTTTTTGCATGTGCTGCAATTAATATATTCAAAGCTTTTAATGCTTTACCTGCTAAAGTCTCTTGATTTAAATTATATGAACCCGTATAGTTAAAAACAGGTCCGAGGTAGTTAAAATCGTTAACTACTTCTAAATTATTTCCATTGTAAACCCATGTCTCATTAACTAATTATAAAAGATTATCCCTTTTTCTAAAAACCATAACTTTTGTCTTTTCCGCGTTAACCTATAATCCCCATTTGTCGCAATATTCTTTCAACAAATTTAAACGTTCTTGTAACTCAGACGGTGATTTTCCAAACAAAACCATATCATCTGTGAAAAGTAAAAGAATTAAAGTTATATCAACTATTGTAAGTCCAGATTTATTACTATCTTGTAAGAACAATTCCATATCTTCAACAAAAAGCGAAAATAATATTGGAGAGATAACCTCCCCTTGCTTGAGACCGATTGCACATTCAAAAAACTCAGAAAAATTATTACAATGTCGTACGCAAGATTTCACTTTGTCATGCATGTCCCGTATAATTCTTAACAATTTACTTTTAATTCCTAGCTTAAAAAGTTTTAGCCAAAGGCCATTTCTATATATACTGTCGAAAGTCTTGGTTTGGAAATAAATGCACTAAAGCGCGAAAGCAGTTCCACCGTGCAAAATTTCAGTATAAATTACGTAGATCAGAAATTAATAAAACAGATATGAAAAAAGCCGGTAAAAATTATACTTCACAAATACAATTTCGAATTCAAAAACTAAAATATCATAAAATTAAAAAAGCTGGGGAAAACAATTGAATTGAATGTTGTTTAACGGCTCATCAACACAGTATAGGTTATTTAGAGCCGCGAAAATATTGGAAAGTTCTAAACGGTAAACAAACAAATAGTGTTAATGCGACATTAAACGAATTATATCAGCATTTCAAAGAAGCGAATTTTGATGCTTCAGTAAACGATAATGATAATGATGTTGATGATAATAATAATAATGATAATGATAATAATAATAATACCAATAGTAATGATAATAATAATGATGATGATAATAATACTGATATGTTGATTAATGAATTCGATTATTTGAACATAGACATAACTGCAGAGGAGAAAGAAAAAGTTTCAAAAAGCCTGAATAATAATAAAGCCTCAGGATTTGACAAAATGTTAAATGAACATATGAAAGCAACACTACCTGTGATGAGTCAAGTCTATTTGAAACTCTTTAATCTAGTTTTGAACTCAGGAGTTGTTCCTGAATCCTGGACTATTGGTATTATCAACCCCATTTTTAAAAACAAGGGTAATAGAAGTAAGGCGGAAAATTATCGACCGATTACACTATTAAGCTGCCTAGGTAAACTTTTTACAGCCATAATTAACTCAAGGCTACAACATTTTGCAGATGCCAACAATATAATAAACGAGTTCCAAGCAGGCTTTAGACGAGGGTTTTCTACAATAGACAATATGTTTGTACTACATTCCCTGATTCAAATATTACAAAATAGTAAGAAAAAACTGTTTTGTGCATTTATTGACCTAAAGCGAGCATTTGATACAGTTTGGAGAGCAGGGCTCTGGTCGAAACTCATAAAATATGATATTAATTGCAAATTCCTGACTTTAATTAAAAATATGTATAATAATATTAAATCATGTGTAACAGTAAACGGTGAACAGTCTGACTTTTTCCCAAGTAACATAGGCGTTAGACAAGGTGAAAATCTTTCACCAATCTTATTTTCATTATATCTTAACGATTTAAATGACTTTTTTGCAAGAAATGATACTGTAAACGGTATTAATCTTGAGGAAACTGAAGATACTATGTATACCTACTTGAAACTGTTTGTCCTTTTATATGCCGATGACACAGTTATAGTATGCGAAAGTGCTGAGGATTTACAAAACGCTCTTAATACATATCAGTTATATTGTGAAACCTGGAAATTAACTGTTAACAAAAGCAAAACCAAAGAGTTAATTTTTTCAAAAGGTCGACAATTTCGTTTTATATATCAAGAAGAAGAATTAGAAATAGTTACAGAATATAAATATTTAGGAATTCTTTTTAGTAGAAGTGGCTCTTTTTTTAATGCCAAAAAACATATTGCAAACCAGGGTCCAAGCTAAACGTTTATTATTACCTATTGACATGCAAATTGATATTTTTAACAAAACTGTTAAACCTGTACTTCTTTACGGATGTGAAATATGGGGATTTGGAAATTTAGATGTCATAGAGCGGGCGCGGGTGCAACTTAAGTTTTTAAAACATATACTTAATGTTAAAAAAAGTACACCTAACTGCATTGTATACGGAGAAACTGGCGTTATGCCAATTTCAATTGATATTTTATCACGTGTTACCTCATTCTGGGCAAAGATAGTTGTCAAAAATGAGAAAAAAATTGTCTTTTAGTATATATTCCATCATGCACAAACAATTCAATAAAACACGTATTAATATTGCTAAAAAGCGTTTTTGTTGGCTTAATGGTATCAGAACTATTCTTATTAAATGTGGCTTTAATGGTATTTGGACAAGCCACGTTTTCCCAAATCAAAAATGGCTATCTCTTGCTGTATGTCAAAAGCTGAAAGACTTGTTCCTTAATGAATGGTATAACACCATACAAACATCAAGCGGATGTACAACATATAGGCTTTTAAAAAATACATTTAACTTTGAAAATTATTTAATAAGTGCTCCAAATAGTCTTCTAAAATTTATAATTAAATTTAGAAGGAGAAGTCATAAATTACCAATTACCTATAGAAATAGGAAGATGGAACACTGTAGACAGAGAGAACAGAACATGTACACTCTGTAATCGTGATATAGGAGATGAATATCATTATCTTCTTGTTTGTAACGAATATTCAGAATCGCGATCATTACTTTTAAAATCAAAGTATTATTCCCGACCAAACATCATTAAATTCAAAAATCTAATGAACACAACAAACAAAACAGAATTTAGGAAACTTTTTGAGTTCGTTAAAACGATTGTAATTTTTTTACAATAATAACTTTGTATCATATAACAGTTTACCATAACCCCATGAATCATACGTGAGTGCAGAGGACCCTAGACAAAACCTTTTCCCAGGCTTTCGTTTTCGTGCTATATGTGTCAAGGTATTGACAAGCGGGTGTACCTCTAAATACGATTCTTAAAATTTTTGTATTTTTTATAAAATGTACTAAAATATCGTGCATGTTAACATTTGTTTTTTATATAATTACCAAAACTATATACAAAACAATGACGATTAGCGAAGAAGAAAAAAATCTTACCTGTAAACAGTTATTCAAATACTACTTAATCCCTGGAAAACTAACACCTTATACATAGATATAGACAGGCGCACGGACGTCTCGTGCAAGTAGTGATGTGCTGACTGCTCGCACAAAGCAGACGAAAATATCACGTGTTATTTAGTAGTATTTAAGTCGAACTTGTGCAATGAAATAGTTAAAGGGATGTAAGCACATTCTAAAATCTAAAATATATGTTGTATACATGCACGTTTAATTTTTTCCCGGAAAATAATTGTCCAAGCACAGAGTGTTTAGCTCTTTAATATTCTATTGTTTTTTTGTGTGTTTTCTTTTTGTTTTTTTATATTATACTTAACCAATATTTAAAGATTGAAAATGTAGATTGTATACACTATTACAAATATGTTGAGGAATTAACGTTTAAAGTAACTCTCCCAACAATCTACACTTAATATATGCTATTTAAATAATACACATTGTACCATTTTTACATACATGCATGTTTGAGCCTTATGATATGTATACTATAATCATGACCTCATGATGTCATTACTGTAATGAACTGAGTGAATAAAAGATTTGATTTGAAAGTCTTCTTTACGTCCACATACGTATAATATAACCGCTTGTTTTCATTCAGTAATGCAAACGTATAATATAACCGCTTGTTTTCATTCAGTAATGCAATTCAAAACAAATATGGCATCAATGGTGGAGCGACCTTGTCTAAAACCGAACTGAGCATCTGATAAAATATTGTTTTCATCACACCACATTCTTTTATTTAAAATACCTGTATTTTTTTTTGATAACAGCTTACTTATGTTATGGATCGATAATTATTTACGTCGTCGGGGTAATCTTTCTTGAATAGCGGAATGATAATGCCTTCAGACCATTTATCTGGAAAATAACCCGAGTTAAATACTCCATTAAATAAATCTGTGAGATGCGAAGAAATGATTATCGCTCTTCGAAAAAGTATTCATTTATCAAGCAGTCACCCGCAAAAGCCTTATTCTTTTTTGAGAGACTTAACCATCGTAATTACATCGTCATCGTCATCGAAATGCAGAAGGAAATAGTAGCTTATGGTCTCACACCACAATTAATTTTCCCATAGGGTTACTGTACAGCCTTTTCCAACATCTGAGCTTCAAAGCAGGGCAGCAGTCATTGTTGTTGGTTTAATATCTTCAGTATAACCAAGACCAGTAATTTAAAACAATAAAATACATAAGTTAGCCAGGTTGATTTTTTTTTCTCGCTCATGTTTTGTGAACCCTATGGAAAATACAAAATTCATACACTATCTAGCTGAATATGTGGTGCTTCGGTCAAATAATTCTGAAATTTGAATGAAACCTCATATCAACATGGGATTTTCTGTATCATCTGTCTTTTTCACAGCAGATGTATGCTAAAGCAAAGAAAAACCTATTTTTCAAATTAAAAATTGCCTAAAATTGAGAAAAAATAGAATTATTTTCTGTTTTCCTTTTGTCTCTAGGTCCGTGAGCTTTCAGGGGAGATAATAGAGGTGTGAGACTTGAAAACATACATCGTTACTAAAGGAATCATAGGTCAAAACAACATCGTCACACACTTCAAGACCAAACACTCTCTAAAAGGCGCCACGTCGAGGAAAAATCGGTTCTGTAAAAGTTGTATCACCTCGTGTAGGTAAATGTGACCCTGATCGATGCTACGAGAGGTGATACAATATTTCCTACGGTGTCCTGTTAGGACCATCTTACCATCGCATCTTACCATCGACCATCGCATCTTACCATCGCATCTTACGATGGTCGATGGTACTTCAAATGGTAAGATGCGATGGTCGTTGGTAAGATGCGATGGAACATTGACCATCGCATCATACCATCGATCATCGTATCTTACCATCGCATCTTACCATCGACTATCGCATCTTACTATCGACCTAGGTCGATGATCGATGATAAGATGCGATGGTAAAATGGCACCGTACTTTCAGGAAAATCAACTATAGTTATAATCTTTTAAACGCTTTACACAAAAAACAAAAACAAAAGGAAAACAAAAAAACAACAACAAAAAAACAACAACAAAAAAAAGCAAAAAAAGAGCACCACCCCCCCCCCCACCCCCCACAAAAAAACCAAACAAACCCATTTCCCCCCAAAAAAAACAACACAACAACAACCACACACATAAAAAACACAACAAAAACCCCCAAAAAAACAACAAACTAAAACATTTTATTAACTCATATCCATTGAAAACCACCAACAGAAACGAACTCTTTTTTTCTTTTAAATATTTCACCCGCATTCAAACATGTACGCTAAATTGCATCATGTCTACACGTGTTTATACTACAGTCATCTGGGTAATGCCACACTGTAATATTGTTTAATTTACCCAGCTATACTTAAATCAGGGAGTAAGTATACTTAGAAAAGGTATTTTAAACGCAGGTGGTACTACACATCGAGTAAGATTATGAAAACATTTTAATCGGAACTCTCCGCAGATTTCCGTATTTGCATGATCCAATAGTGATTGACGGAAATCATCGAGGTTAGTCCGATTTCATTCGTGCCAAACCCGAACAACCTTGGTAATTTACGGATTTGTTACGGAAATTGTAAGTAATAGATAGAGTCTGGTCTCAGCGAGTTGGCTTATTTAAACACCGAGATGGGCGTAGTAGCCCATCTCGGTGTTTAAATAAGCAACGAGCTGAGACAGACTCTATCTTTTTTGTAGCATGGTGTACTTAGTAACACCGTGACGTCATAGTGACTGTACTCTAAATTCCAATATCCAGTAGTTGTAGCACGACAAAGCCACGCCCCTTTAGTTACCCTAAATTAAACGATTTAATGCTCTGCATTCATCAAAGGAAATGTCACCGACCATGCTACAATAAATACATATATAAATTTGGGTAGGTAGGTAGGATTTTTTTAATATTTTTTTTTTTAATTATGCCTTTCTATACTAAACATCAGAAGCATGTTTCTTGAACATAATATGGTTTGCCCACTATAAAACTGACTCTTGCACACCATGAAACACTTAAACATTGGAGGATTGCGTCTCATTTATATATTTTTTGTACAGTTAAAGGCCTTAAATATTTATACATGAATTGTAAAACTACGTCTATTCTTCTTAAACATCAATTATGAATTCCTTTTCCTTTTTTACGGAATATGTTTCGTAAATTTCAGATTTATTCTACTTTCTTGGTCATTTGCCTAAAGTACAGTATGCACATTTGTATGATATGTGTGTTCATATTTTCAGGGCCAGTCCATGGTGGGACAGATCTGGTAGAAGGAGGGATTTCGATTGTACAAATTATGTGATGTGTATTTTCGAATAATAAAACTATTATTTATATAATTTGTTTAGTCAGTTATAGCAAATGAAACCCTATTCAGTTTGTGATAAAAAATTTAATTTTTCACCAGTCTTCATGAAACTTGAGATTTGCTCCAGTTGGAGTGTAACATGATTTGGTGCATACTCGGTCTAAAAAACCAACATTTCCCAGAATGCCACCAGCATCCATGGATACTCCTGCGATCTCTATTTCACCTTATATGTTTTTCATGTAATGACAGAACTGTGAAACTTGGCACACATGATCAATTCACAACCATTTCTGACAAGTACCATAACTCTGTCATATATTGTATTAGAATTGTCCCCACCATACATGTAACTCTGTCATACATTTTATTAGAAGTGTCCCCCTTTTCCGCTCTAAATAGATGCTTTTGAACGTAGTCGTAATGTAAAACTAGTACTGTCAGTACTCTAAAAACATATTGACAGAAAAGTTGAAACTTGGGACAGTGATGACCTAAATGAAGACATAAATACCAGGCATATTTATCATCTGTATTGCAAGCACCATAACTCTGTCGTGCCTTTTAACAAAATTATCCGCTTTTCATGATAGATGTGAGCAGTAAAAGCAATCTGGCGTTCGCACAAGTATTGGCGTTTCTTATTGACGATTCTGTGCGTAACATTTGCTGAGCGATGGGTCAGATATTATATATTATACTTCGTTTCTGCAACATTGGCTGACCTAAATAATGCCCTAAGTAAGAGGAAATTTTTCTTCAATTATCAAAATGTGCGGAATGAATGAAGGTAGCATGGCAGACACTAACTTAGGGATCACTTTGTCCGTCGTTGTCCGTTACACTTGAACCTGCAACCTAACCTTGGCCATATCTTGAAAAGTATTTGACCTATGTTTATAAAACTTCACACTTATCTTCATCTTACCTAAAGGAATGTTGTTAGCCATATTCAATAACTCGACTTTCATTTTGGCAGAGTTATGTCCCTTTTCAGAAATCTAACCTGCAATCTAACCAGCCAATAACTTAAAATTGTTTAACCTATGTTCATGAAACATCACACACTTATTCAACTTATCTCAAGGAGTGTTGTTAAACATGTCCATTAACTCCGACTTCCATTTGGCAGAGTTATGCCCCTTTTATTTTTTATAAAACTTTAACCTGTAACCTAACCAACCAAGCTTATAACTGAACATAAGTTTAAAAGTATTTGATCTATGTTCATGAAACTTCACACACATCTTCGTCTTACCCAAAGAAATATTGTGACATGTCCAGTAACTCCAACTTTCATTTTGGCAGAGTTATGCCCCTTTTCAAATAACATTAACCTGCAACATAACGTGGGTCATAACTTGGCAAAATATTGATTTACGGACATGAAACTGCATACAGTTTTTCTTTATCAATTATTTATTGCCATTGACATGTCCAATAACTCTGCCTTTCATTTTGGTAGGGTTATGACCCTTTTCATAAAACTTCAACCTGCAACCTAACCTAGATCATGTTGGCCTATGGTCATGCAACTTTATACAATTCCTCCTTATCAATTAATTAATGCATGTTTATGCACCTTTTCAACAATTGAAAAAAAAAAATGCTCCAAAATTCATGAAAGATTGCACCCGCCCTTATTTTTTAATAGTTTTATCTTTATATATTTACAATACTTTTAATTAATACTTCATTTTTCATCAATTTTGCGCACAATATGACCTATTTATGTGTCGGCGTGCCGTCAAACACCATTCATTCATTCATTTCAACTTTAAACATGTAGTTAGATTGTACTTGATGAAATAAGCACACGGCAGGCGACACAATCGTGCAACACCCTTCAAGAAATAGCCAAAGCTTGACTATTCAGACAAAATTCAACTTTAAAACTTGATAAGTTGTATATCAGTGAAACAGACGTTTTTAGTGCTAAATAAAAACACCTTCATTGAGAGAATAAAAATAGTGCAAAAAATATCTTCAAAACGGCATTTGCAATTCAAAATTCTGCTGCATCGAAAATAAAAAATGTTACAGATTTTTTTTCCAAAAATGGTTTTCGCCATCAGTCTGCTAATTTTAAATCTTAAATTGCCGCGTGTCCCTTTAAATCTAGACAGTCAACACGAGTTACGTCCCTTAGAAGAAAATAGCAAAATTAGCAATTTGGAGACGACACCTCAAAATAATCGGTTTACTATTGACCAATAGGACGCGTTTAAAAATATCCCTCGATTCAATAAATTTGTCGGATTTTACAACGATGTGCTAGGAAACATACACCAAACGACAGTTTCTAGTGCTTTCACGTTATTTTAATAAATCGGCTAGCATACCTTTGAAGAGGCTATCATAGCATGAGTAATAAATATAGAACAACAGCTTAGTTGTTGTACCGTTAATTACGCTTAAAAATGACCTTGATTTTACGATCAGCAAAATAAACTGTGATTTTTGGGGAGTTTGAAGCTTATTATTAACGCAATGAACAGCACTTATGTATTTTTTATTTCAGTATTACATTCGCTTTAATAATAAAAAATGAATCAAATGCAATGATGCAATGGAATTACGTTTGAAATGTTTGAAATATCCATTTTCGGTGACTTTTTTCAAAACAAAATGGCGGCCACGGAAAATATTCTCATTGGGGCTTGATGCGGGGAACTATTTAGGGTGTGAAAAGTTAGCTACGATATCAGGTGGGAAGCAGGGTGGTTATCCACTTTTCTTAACTACACATGACAACCGCAAAAATAGTTAGGTGTGAGAAGTTCACACATTATGACGTATGTCTGTTTGTAAACAATTAGTGAGCAATTGTGTTAATACAGATTATTTTCTTTCTTTCTTCTTTTTTCTTTCTTTCTTTCTTTCTTTCTTTCTTTCTTTCTTTCTTTCTTTCTTTTACACACTTGATTATCACGACAGCGTCGTTTCTGAGGATGGGTTTACCTGTGCAGGCTTTTGGTGAAGGTCGTTAACGTGCGTATGGTATATGTCTCGCCTCTCCCTGCACAGGGGACCAACGGCTTTACATCCTTAGGAAGGACAGTGAAGTAAGAACTCTTACTTCACTGGGAAGGATAGCCATTTATTCTGACAAGTGTTATTTTCAATTAAACGAGAATAAATGGTGTACTACAAAGTTACTGGAATTCAAGTTAGAGTATGGCAGGGAGCTGAAATGGACATGCTACAAAACAAATAGAGTATGGTTTCATCTCGTTGGTTAATTTAAACACCTCGATGGACTACGCCCATCTCGATGTTTAAATTAACAAACTCAATGAGACTATACTTTATGTATTACTAAGACAATACTTATGAATCAATTGAACACAGTTAGAAAACGTATATTCGGAAAAAAAGCCTAAATCAAATATATACATTTATTTTGTAATTACATAATGTTAAATGGTATGGATCCGTAAGGAAGCTGGGTGCTGTAGTTCAAAAAGAAAGTATACGCATCACGGTTTATGTATATATCTAACAGATAGATTGATGCAGTAGATAGTCCGACCATGTCAGACCAATAAGTTCAGTTGCTAGAGTATCGGAAAGGTAGTCCGAATGTCGAAAGAACGAAAAGGTCCCGGGGTTGAGTCCCGGTCTGATCACATTTGTCTAGCCTTTATGACGGTTGGCGATCCAGCCATTGCCGATCGGGACTGGATCATGACTAGATACAGTAGCATTCCGAGTTTCGTTCCATGCCATATATGTCTGGGATCGAACTGAAAACGTGTTCTTTCCACTCCACCCTTTTGTGTGTGTGTGTGTGTGTGTTGGGAGGGGGTCTGGGATCGAACTGAAAACGTGTTCTTTCCACCCCACCCTTTTGTGTGTGTGTGTGTGTGTTGGGAGGGGGAAGGGATGGCGGGGGTGGGGGGGGGGGGAGTGGCGGTGGTATGTCAAGATTCATAAGAAACTTACAGATAGACCTGCACATAAATGAACTGTGCTCTCCCTATAGGTTTAATATATTTCATATTAACGTATATGCGACGATTAAAAATAAATGTTTATTAACGGATTCTAAAAATATCCGTGATTGAATATGCGTAAAAAGAATTATGAGTTGATAACTCTCAAACTGACGCTCCTGTTTCGGGGTTTGGGCTGGCTGGTTAAAACCGTTTATTTTGTGTCTACAGAGTCTTGATTCCCAAAATATGTAAGTTATATATATCTCATCATCAGTAGTTTAGAAACGTTGTACCTATGACATATAAGAAAGATGATAGTTTTATAACTCTTAAACATTCATACTTAATCAAGTCTTGCAAATCTGATGGGATATAGCTACGAGTATTGTAGCATTTTATAGTTTTTTACGCATTTTCTAAAAAGCGTTTAAAAAGCAGGGAGGGTGTTCCACTCTCCGGATGTATTTGTTTTTCTGAATTTCCAATTATTCTTTTACTGCAGCTTTTAAAAGCTTTCTTTGCATGTACATGAACATGAAAAAGAAGCTTTGATAAACTATGGGTGCTAACATTTTTAGATCAAAGTGAATAACTTTGAAATTTTTATAACATTAGTTATATCATTTGTAACTGATCGTCTCTTATAACTTTGTATAGAGAGGCATATGCACAATGCTATTGCTATAAATATATTTTGTGATAACATTTGTATTGCATATATGATGAGACGAAAACAAAATATTTTCTGTCAGCTTACACTTCATAACAGCTAAAGTTCTGGCGACGATTGCTTTATAAACTATTGGCATGTTCGATAAGACATTGCTTCTGTGCTAAAATATTTCCCGAGAGATGTCACTATGCTTTTATTACACCGAAAAAGTAGTCTACAAACGAATTACAACGATCAAGCAGCGCTGTTATACTTCTAATGAAACCTTAAGGGACATAATCATATACCTGCCAATATTGGCAAAGATCGTTTAATGAGCCCATTAAAAAAACATCCATTTATCACTCTCATACACTCGATCAAACTTTGTTTCCTGCTATTCATAATTTTCTGTTGCCTAGGTGTTGAGACGTTATCTTATTTTCAGTAGGTGATAACATTGTGTTACTCGGTTTTTATTCTTAGGTTCTATAGTAAAACAAAAATCTTTGGCAGAGTAAAAAGACGATACTTTTCAAGATTTTGATTTTGAAAGATACATATATTGAATCTTTTTGCATGAATGTGAATGAAATATGCGTTTTTTTAAAAATCACACTGTAGATACCTTAATTTTAACAGTACACTTGGTTGAAGACCGAGTTTATAACCTACCATAATGTATAGGTAGAATATGTCTAATTTCTGGTCACTGATTGGTCAGTTTTTTTGATCAAAATTAGGAACGGCATATAATATACATGTATATATCAACAAAAACATCTATCAAAACGTTTAATTATAATATACAGCAGGTCAAATGAATATATATTACATATATATATATAGATATATATTACATAATTTGAAATTTTTATGAAAGTCAATGGCGTAACTTCCTTTCTCAATCCACAAAATCATACATACACGTTAATACGCTAATCAGAAAATAATTAAACCCGCATAATACTGAAGTAAGTTTGCTGCTTCCAAGGAATCCCCTTTTCAATATTTATTTACATTCCCACGAGCGTTTGTTTAGTATGTGGCGGCTGTCAAAAGTCACACCGACTACAAATCAGTAACAACTCAGTAATGTTATTCCTAACTGTTCCGCCGGGATCATCAAACCAAACTTGTGTGGCTTAATTAAGGCGGTGCAAGGCAATTTCTTCCAGAGGCCATTGCATTGACCTCTGTCAACGTCTAAGAAAGTAGCCTGCGATCACATGATAATTTGTCACATGACCATAGATAAAATATCAAAATGGCGAACAGAACTTCAACACCGTGACACCACCAACTATCAGCTGCTGATTGACACGTAAGCAGTCGAAAGAAACACGACTTATTTTCTACATTTTGATATATATATTAAGTTAGTAATTTAATTTAAGGTAAGTTGTTAAGATCTATGTTATACTGGAAAGTGCTGGTAAGCAAAATGCTGTACTGTAACCCTATGGGAACGATTTGGTGGTGCGTATTATGAATGTTTTGACGGCGGAGTGTTATGCCAAAGTACAAACCTGTATTCTACCGCAATACTATTCTGAGCATAATTTACTGTACATTCTAGCCGAAAAAAACGTTTTCTTTTGTAATTAAAGCATTTCATATAAAGTTAATTCATAAACATATCAGTGTAATCAAGAAAGGTTGCATTTCCATCGATTTCATCGTTTGCCAAGATTCTTGGTATTTGATGAGACGTTGACAAAGATGTATGTGTATGCAAGGAACGACAACTCTGGGCAGAGATTGGGTGCAAGGAGTCATGAGAGATGTTGCACCTTATATTACATCTTATGAACAGACTCAGTAAAACCGAGTCTGCTTCTATTTTCTCTTGTTTGAGTTTGTTGCTTCCAAGAGACCTCATTTTTAGTATTTATGTCTATGGTTCTGAGACTGCAGTACCATATATAATGCTCTTATAATACTGTATCATTTCTAAACAGAGAAATTCATCATTGCAGCCTGACAATCTGACAAATCTGTCAATGAATATTCATGCTGTTTTTAAATTGGTTCATTCAAGCTGCTATACATTGATACAGCTGCAGCCACAGATATTTGCAGTTGAAGAGCATTTTTCAAATAACGTTACCCAACCGAATGCCAAAAAAGTAGATATACAAATCGAACAGGAAAAGTAGCATTCAAAGACGACAGTCGACCACAAACACACACAGAAACAAACAACAACTATAAAGATGTACGTATAAAAGGTAAGATATGGCATGACAAACACAAAAGGGTTGACAATAGGGCTACCGCCTTGGAACGATCAGTGGCAAAAAAGGCCGCTGGGTGTTTTAACCAGGTTCTAGGGTGCACCAAACCTTACTCTTACTCTATTGACATCCTAATAAACGGGACGGTGTAAATAAAGATATCACCGCCAGGTTATAATCTCTAAGTTATCTCTGCATATCCGCATTAACTAAGAGAATACATCTGGTACGGACAATTAGGATGGATATACACTGAAACGCAAAAGAAGCGCAACACGGGAATTTCCGCTATAATATGCTGCTGTTAATCGAATGGTACATGGCTACGTAAGACCTTTCCTTTTGGAAAAAAATACTAAAACAACACATAATACAGCAAATAGTATTCCTTCAAAGTTTCATTATTGACAGAGTACGCGTTTGGCTCAAGTATGTGAGCAATTGTGTCCTTTCTCTAATTAACTGCAACTTTTTCTTTACAAAACATCTTGGGATTTCTTTGGAAGCAATTAAGTGTACAGTATATATAATAGATAGCGGAAATTCCCGTGTTGCGTTTCTTTTGCGTTTCAGTATATATCTTAGACGTGTACCAAGATGAATAAATGTACATGTCGTGTAAAAGCTTCGTTACTAAAAGCAATGTCTTATTTAACACGAGCAATTCCTGTGAGACAACAAGAGGTTTTTATTACATCGATCAAGAAGCCACAAAATCAATAACAACGACCAAGCAGTTACAAACTATTTTTAAGGCGACCAAAGGCGATCTGGAAGGGTGATTGATCACAAGCGAAAACCACCCAAGTGTGTTTCAGGTCGATATGAAATGTGCACATACATTAAATAGCCGCGTGCTACCTGATACTTTCGGTTGAATACTTGTTGATGAAAACGTTTTGGTTTGGGAACCTCGACGACTCTGTGTTTTTTTTGAGTCAATTATTAATTAATGTGTGGTGTATATTTCACGCAGTTGCACATACAATTAAAAAAAAAGAACTTTAATCACACACCTGAACTTTTAAAGCCTTAAGGAAGTTAGCTGGGCAGGTTTTGACATTTTCAAGTCTAAGAATTTTATTTTTTAAGTCATATTTTATTTTATTAGACAACAGAATTATTTCATTTGTTTTGCATTCTAGTAGATATGGATATAATGTAGGATTTAAGACGGTAACCTATCAAATTTTAATCATTTTTTTTCTTCTTCATATTTGCTCCATCATGTGTGATCATTGTTTGCTGTAACCAAAATAGGCGGTATGGGAAGCTGTTAGTAGAATTTATTCTTTTGCTATAGAGAAAATGAGATTTTTGTTTTCAATATTGGAATACATATATAAAAGTAGATACTGAGCTAATTTATATTCGATCACTACGTCAAAATTGTGGGTACAGTATTTTACAGTGAACATGTAAAAAAATCTCCAAAATGTGTGTTATTTAAGTATGTTCAATAAAAAAACATTACAAGCCCGATGACCTATATATCTTTTTACTTGTTTTGAAAGAAATGTCATAGGACTTGTCATATACAACTTTTAAAAAAGGTTGAGCAGTAGAAATACTTTTTTTTATCTTGAATTATATATTTAGTAAAACAAATGGATGGTGTGCGGTCCATATATGTTTGCTTTTTAAAGTAAAAAGACGAGTGAGGATTACAATTATTCGTGTATGTTTAAAGATATGCCGTTATATATATAATCGAAAATTAATGGTTGTTTTTTCAATAAATTTAATGTTATGAAAAAATATTGTGAAAATGCTCAATGACTTTATTTTTTCCTCTTTTAAGTGAAATCTTGGAGTTAATAATATGTGTCTTCTTCAAAGATGTTTATATAAAGTGGAAAAAAGTATGATGACCTACTCTTTTTTGATATGTGTATTTCTATAGGAGCCATTTTCATATTCCTCTGAGAATGAGCAATCTTGAGTAATATTCGTAAAATATACAGTTAAAATTAGATATAAAAGTCGAACAGGAAATACAGCATTCAAGGACCACAGTCAACCACAAACACGCACAGAAACAAACAACAACTAGAAATTGTTATTGTCCATGGGACAAAAACGTATGGCTCCCCCACTCGCCAGAACAGACATAATTGATGACTCTAGGTCCAACCGTTCTCTATTGATTTGAGATCGTTTTGATATTTAATATCCCTGTGACTGTATCTATTATCTGTATCAGTAATATCTAATGGTCATGACCAACCATCCTTCCAAGTTTGAGGACCCTAGGTGCAACCATTCTGTAGTTATTGATCGGACATTGTTTTGTTATTGATCGGGGATCGTTTTGATAGTCAAGGTCACCGCGACCTTGACCTTTGACCTAGTGACCCAAAAATCAATAGGGTCATCTACTGGTCATGACCAACCATCCTTCCAAGTTTGAGGACCCTAGGTCCATCCATTGTGTAGTTCTTGATCGGACATCGTTTTGATAGTCAATGTCACCGCGACCTTGACCTTCGACCTAGTGACACCCAAATCAATAGAGGTCATCTACTGGTCATGACCAACCATCCTTCCAAGTTTGAGGACCCTAGGTCCAACCATTCTCTAGTTATTGATCGGACATCGTTTTGATAGTCAATGTCACCGCGACCTTGACCTTTGACCTAGTGACCCCAAAATCAATAGGGGTCATCTATTTCTCATGACCAACCAGCCTTCCAAGTTTGAGGACCCTAGGTCCAACAATTCTCTAGTTATTGATCGGACATCGTTTGTGACACAGACAGACAGACAGACAGACAGACAGCACAAAATCAACATGGCTCCCCTCCACACTTTGTGTGGGGGAGCCATAATTACAAAGATGAATAAAAGGCAAGATATGACATCACAAACATAAAAGGGTTAATAACAGGGCTGCCGCCTTGGAACGGTCAGTGGCAAAAAGGTTCCAATGCGGTAGCCCTATTATGTTTGTGGTGTTTAAACCAGGTTCAAGTTGCACACAACCTCACTCTTACCCTATTGTCATCCCTTTAAACGTTAATAAAGATATCCCCGCCAGGATACATTCAAAGTTAGATAATTGTTCAAAGATCGGTTAGCTTAATCCTTGGTTAGTATAAACCTTCGAAGTACATTTTCTCATAAAAATATGTTTTGTACTACTAAAAGTTTTTAATTTGCATAATGCTTTCACATGCTCAATTTCTGGTAGAAATATTCATTTCACGGAAATTCAGAAAGATTTGAAATTTTGACTTAACGCTCGGTTAAGTTAAGCGATCTTTGAACAACTAAGCCATTGTAATTATGTGTTCTACTTGTTCTCCGCTAATATGCTTTTACAAAAGTATGTACTACTTATGTTGAGATAATATATCATTTCCTAAATCCCCAAAACAATTTAGGCATTTGTTTAAGAAAAAATTAAATATCATTTGCAAATATTAAAACGGTAATAAATATTAAATAGATCTACACGTTAGCTGGTGTCTCTGAATAATTATATAGCGTTTGAAATATACGTTTCAAACGATAACAAAACAGCCACTACGTAGTTTATCCTTTTTAAAGAGAAATTTTCGTGAAATAAACATAGCTGAGCTTGTGCCTAATAGTGTTATGGGCTTTTGTATTGCAGTTTTGCAGTTGTCCTACGAAGTTTTAACATTTGTTTTTAAACCAAGTAATACAATAAAATCAGGCTCAGGGAGAATGATATATACTTGCATAAGTCAAACACGTATAAACTTTTATCACATGGAACTGCTTGTATTCCGTATAATATACCCATTACGTATTTCCTTATATTAACTATGTGTAATACAAGGCGACCGAATCAGTCGGTCGTTGAAGTGCAGTGTCAGTACGTTCGTCTAGTCAATGTCCTGGAACACCCGTTTAGTCCGTGGAGCACTGAATCGGCGATGTTGTGAGGATAACAGTCCGCCGTGTGTAGATTCACCACAAGCAATAATGTGTAGTTTCTTGTCGTTTTTGAGCCATGTGATAAAAAGGATCTGACGCTCGTTGTCATTTCATACAAAATTTTATTAAACTCGTCCAGGAATTTGTTATTAAGCTCGCCGGCTTAATAACAAATTCCTGGAGGCGAGCTTAATAACAAATTCCTGGACGAGTTTAATAAAATTTTGTATGAAATGACAACCGCTTAATAACAAATTCCTGGACGAGTTTAATAAAATTTTGTATGAAATGACAACTCATGTCAGATCCTCTATATCCGTCATATTCGACATGTTTGTCATATTTAATCTGTAGATATATTTAAAGATAATGTTAGTGCTATCAAAATTTGGCATTTGTTTACTTAGCCTACACATGGAAACAACGGAACTGCATATATCGCACATTATAAACTGAAAAAATAAATCAATGTATTATGTAAACGAAAAAAAAACACACTTGTATTTTAACGCGGTAAATTGATGATTTTTCTGGAATTAATGTTACGCTAAATGAACTATTTGAAAATTATTTCGCTCATTCCGTTTATTTCTAGAATTATGTTTTTTAGACTGCATTACGTGGTCCGAGTATTAACTTTCATACCCCATCCAACCCCTTGCGCAAATGTGTTTGGCTGGGGTATAAAATAAAACCTTAATTCGGTTTATAACGTTTTCATATGGTAAAATTAACACACTTGATAGGTAATTTTAAACAAATTATCGCATTTTTTTTCAGTAAAAATATTTTTAAATGTGTTTTATTGTCAAAATATCCTTTATAAAACCCTGCTAATATAAGCTTTCCCATCGCTTAATGGAATAAGGCGGGAGCGCGTAATGGTTTATAATAATTCTCATACTCAAAGTACTCGTATTGATCGACCACTGTTCTAAATTTACCTTAAGTATAAAACACAATTAACCAGCTGCAGATGCATTTCTGTGTTTTTACTATAGAACTATAAAACTGTTAGAGATTCATTAGCAACATGAAATGTATCGCTATAATACATTAGACAAGTTCACCTTAAAATAGAAAAAAAACACGTCTCATTTCTATTAAAATCTGTATCTGTTTTCAATAAACATTAATCTGTTTTCATTGAATATTAATCGGACGAGCTTTATATCTCTTTTCTGGAGTTTAAATATAGAATCATTTGAATTAATTAATTGTTGCCTCTTAAAGGGCATGTTGTGATTTATAAGTTCATTTCACTCCTTATACGCTCTTAGTTAAATAACACGTCCTTTATAACAAGAATGAATGGTGTTTTACGGCACGTCGACACAAATAAGCCATATTGTGCGCAAAAGCCGATGCAAATAAACAATGAAATAGTTAATTATTAAAGAGTACGGTAAAACGTATAGGTAAACATTTTTACAAGTCAGACATGATATGGTACACAATAACTATATATATATATGAAGACCCAATAACTATATATATATATGAAGACCCAATAACTATATATATATATGAAGACCCAATAACTATATATATATATGAAGACCCAATAACTATATATATATATGAAGACCCAATAACTATATATATATATGAAGACCCAATAACTATATATATATATGAAGACCCAATAACTATATATATATATGAAGACCCAATAACTATATATATATATGAAGACCCAATAACTATATATATATATGAAGACCCAATAACTATATATATATATGAAGACCCAATAACTATATATATATATGAAGACCCAATAACTATATATATATATGAAGACCCAATAACTATATATATATATGAAGACTCAATAACTATATATATATATATGAAGACCCAATAACTATATATATATATGAAGACCCAATAACTATATATATATATGAAGACCCAATAACTATATATATATATGAAGACCCAATAACTATATATATATATGAAGACCCAATAACTATATATATATATGAAGACCCAATAACTATATATATATATGAAGACCCAATAACTATATATATATATGAAGACCCAATAACTATATATATATATGAAGACCCAATAACTATATATATATATGAAGACACAATAACTATATATATATATGAAGACCCAATAACTATATATATATATGAAGACCCAATAACTATATATATATATGAAGACCCAATAACTATATATATATATGAAGACCCAATAACTATATATATATATGAAGACCCAATAACTATATATATATATGAAGACCCAATAACTATATATATATATGAAGACCCAATAACTATATATATATATGAAGACCCAATAACTATATATATATATGAAGACCCAATAACTATATATATATATGAAGACCCAATAACTATATATACATATGAAGACCCAATAACTATATATATATATGAAGACCCAATAACTATATATATATATGAAGACCCAATAACTATATATACATATGAAGACCCAATAACTATATATATATATGAAGACCCAATAACTATATATATATATGAAGACCCAATAACTATATATATATATGAAGACCCAATAACTATATATATATATGAAGACCCAATAACTATATATATATATGAAGACCCAATAACTATATATATATGAAGACCCAATAACTATATATATATATGAAGACCCAATAACTATATATATATATGAAGACCCAATAACTATATATATATATGAAGACCCAATAACTATATATATATATGAAGACCCAATAACTATATATATATATGAAGACCCAATAACTATATATATATATGAAGACCCAATAACTATATATATATATGAAGACCCAATAACTATATATATATATGAAGACCCAATAACTATATATATATATGAAGACCAAAAAGTGTCCGCCAACGCACATGTAAACAAGTAGACCATTACAACACGAAAAATAATGCTCGATTAAGAAACTATGTGAAAATATGTAACAATTACTTTTATTTGGAGACATCAACAATACGAATAATACTGTCATATAGAGACAATAACATTAATGAATAAACAAAATGAGAACAATTTTAACTCCTCAAACTAATTTAAGGACCATCCCTTCTTTATTTCAATAAGATTTAAGTTTGATTTGTTTGTTTGTATGGTGTTTTACGTCATTTTCAACACATGCAAGGTTATATATGACGGTCGATGTTTTGTCGTGGAGGCAGACCACCCACTTTTCCTGGGTATAACCAGTACTGTACACCTCCCGCCATTCGTAAGAATCGACACTTCCTTTAAGTTTGCATCATTGCACAAGTTTAAATACACACATAAAAACATATTTAAACGGGATTTTGAAATTTCAATAAAATGCATTTTTTTCACCCAAAAATGTTATTTCGTATTATTTTTATGACTATTGATTCCTTAAAGGGGTTGATGCACTATTTTCATTTTACAAGATTTATTTTAAAGGGCTCTGAAAAACTTGAAAAAAGCTGAAACATTTATCAAAATGCCATGAAAAATAAAGGAGATATAACTTATTGGAAACTTGAAAAGAAACATAAAGGAGGTGGCCATCTTGGAAAGATGACGTATTCGCGCCTCTTTTACATATATGGCATATTGACAAAAAAAATTTTTAAAGCAAAGAAAATCACTGCAAATGAAAACTAAGCATACAATTCATGCATTTTACATCTGTACATAACATTAATTAAAATACATTACCACCCATGTCAAAAGGTCACCGAGCGTTATTACCTAGGGACCAATAAGGTCGGATGGCGACAGAGTGGACAAAAGCATCAAACTTTTTATGATGTAGGTTTTAGTCTAACTCGAAAATGAAAAAGGGTCCCCAAAGTCACAGACCATTCTGTTACTATTTTAGCACATTTCAAAACGGTCGCCATCCAAATGATTAAAGATAGCAATATATGCTTAACTATGCATCTAAGCACATTTACACAGAAATATTTTATTTTATTTTGGCTTACATTTAAGCCTATCTCTTATATATTAAATATCGTCCTCCCCCATACACCAATCTCAGTGCAAAACGCGTCCTCTTTGGGGCAAAGATAAACGTTGGTATAAAAACGTTTGAAGTCATAGCTGAAACGGATGAGTTTTGTTCGTTTCAAAGAATGAATGTAAATATATATAGAGGATCTTACATTCATGAGTACTCATTCATTATTGACTTTATTAAACGAGTTGGCAAAATGATATAATGCGAGTCTCTTGCCGAGCATTATATAATTTTTGCTAACGAGTTTAATAAATTCAATAATGAATGAGAACGAATGTTAGATTATATTTATTACATAATTATAACGCCACAATACGTCGGAAAACGTACATTAACGTGACGTCGCGTCCATGATGTAATTAACGTTATGTTATACCACTAGTGGAATATCGAAAATATTGAATGGTGTTATTACACTCCCACATCGCATGTTATGTGATAAATAGAGGATATTTGTTGTTATTCACGACAAAACAACAAAATTTCTTTTTATTTTATGATTTTACAAACAATTATTTGAGCAATTTCAGTAACAACCTTTTTACACTGACACGCTTCTTTCCTAGTCACGATGACGTAACGAAACGTTACATGACGTCACCTGTTTTTGAAACCATTAACGTCACAGAAAGAAAGTAATTAAATAAACAGTGGATTTAAAAGTATAACAGTGGGAATATCTTGTGTTACTGTGCATGCATTTGTGTTGGTTGCACATTAAAAAAGTCCCGGTAGCTACTGTGGAAATAAAACTCTATATTCCACAGTGTGGAATAACACTTTTATTTCACTGATAAAACACATTATTTCATTGCTTATCATAAATAAAATGCGATAATGTTTTTTCGTTTTGTGGAATAATGCAAAAAAAAACAACACACAAATATATTCTATTTTATATTCTTTCATTTTCTTATATCACGCATATGATACCGTTCGTAGAATAAATATGTTTTGTTTTTTTGTCAAATGGATGGAAAAACAACTAAAAGTGATGGTTTCTGGAATAATTCAATTAACAATTTTTTAGTGAATCCTTAGGCTTAATCTTCTTTTTTTAGCATATTAAAAGTCTTCGAGACTGCATTCTGTATGTAAGTATCCACCCACATATTGTACAGAACATAGAAGCAAAGGGCTTCAAGCTGCCCACACAAATACATATACAGGCCACACCTGTGATGAAAGTATCCACCCACATATTGTACAGAACAAAGAAGCAAAGGGCGTCAAGCTGCCCAAACAAATACATATACAGGCCATACCTGTGATGTAAGTATCCACCCACATATTGTACAGAACATATAGGAAAATGACTTCAAGCTGTCTACACAAATACATATACAGGCCAGAGCTGTGATGTAAATATCAACCCACATATACAGAACATACAGGCAAGGGCTTCAAGCTGCCCACACAAATACATATACAGGCAAAACCTGTGATGTAAGTATCCACCCATATATTGTACATAAGGTTTCAAGCAGCCCACACCAATACATATACAGGCCATACCTGTGATGTAAGTATCCACCCACACATTGTACAGAACATAGAAGCAAAGGACTTCAAGCGGCCCACACAAATACATATACAGGAGATGTAAGTATCCACCCACATATTGTACAGAACATAAAGGCAAATGACTTCAAGCTGCCCACGCAAATACATATACAGGCCATATATGTGATGTAAGTATCCACCCACATACTGTACAGAACACAGAGGCAAAGGGCTTCAAGCTGCCCACACAAATACATATACAGACCATACCTGTGATGCAAGTATCCACTACAAAACATAAAGGCAAAGGGCATAAAGCTGCCCACACAAATACATATACAGGTCATACCTGTGATGTAAGTATCCACCCACATATTGTACAGAACATAGAGGCAAAGGACTTCAAGCTGCTCACACAAGCCACCCATACGCATACAGCTACTGTACATACCTACACTTATACAGCCAAAGGCCGATACAGGCCATATTTATCGTGTTACACGTACGTATAAACCCACGTAGTGTACGGAACATAGACACAGAAGGCTTCAAGCGGACATCACCCAAACAGATACAGGCCACACCTGCCATGTTACTTGCAGAGAATGACCGTAACTAATGTGGGTAGCACTTGCGGGCCTCACCCAAACTGATACGGCCACACCTGTCATGTTACATGTAGGGAAGTAACTAATGTGGGTAGCACAAACGGACCTCACCCAAACAGATACAGGCCACACCTGTCATGTAACATGCAGGGTAGGGCCGTAACTAATGTGGGTAGCACAAGCGGACCTCACCCAAACAGATACAGGCCACACCTGTCATGTTACATATAGAGAAGTGTCGTAGCTAATGTGGGTAGCACAAGCGGACCTCAACCAATTAACAGATAACATGTAGGGAAGGGCCGTAACTAATGTGGGTAGCACAAGCGGACCTCACATAAACAGATACAGGCCACACCTGCCATGTTACATGTAAGGAAGGACCGTAACTAATTTGGGTAGCACTTGCGAGCCTCACCCAAACTGATACGGCCACACCTGTCATGTTACATGTGGGGAAGTAACTAATGTGGGTAGCACAAACGGACCTCACTCAAACAGATACAGGCCACACCTGTCATGTTACATGTAGGGAAGGGCCGTAACTAATGTGGGTAGCACAAGTGAACCTCACCCAAACAGATACAGGTCACACCTGTCATGTTACATGTAGGGAAGGGTCGTAGCTAATGTGGGTAGCACAAACGGACCTCACACAAACAGATACAGGCCACACCTGTCATGTTACATGTAGGGAAGGGTCGTAGCAAATGTGGGTAGCACAAGCGGACCTCACCCAAACAGATACAGGCCACACCTGTCATGTTACATGCAGGGAAGGGCCGTAACTAATGAGGGTAGCACAAGCGGACCTCGCCCAAACAGATACAGGCCACACCTGCCATGTACTTGTAGGGAAGGGTCGTAGCAAATGTGGGTAGCACAAGCGGAGCTCACCCAAACAGATACAGGCCACACCTGTCATGTTACATGTAGGGAAGGGCCGTAACTAATGTGGGTAGCACAAGCGGACCTCACCCAAACAGATACAGGCCACATCTGTCATGTTACATGTAGGGAAGGACGTAACTAATGCGGGTAGAACTTGCGGACATACCCGATTGCTTTATATGGCAATAAAATATTATTAAGTCAAACATTTAAGACCACAACCGCATTTTGGACAGAACAGAAAGGCAGTGGATTTCATATTACCCACACTCATACCGATTCAGGCCATCATATACAATCAGAGAAAATCTCTAACTGGTTGTGACATACCCACGGAACCAGACTGTGTACACAGACTGTGTATCATATAGCCCGTGGTCGCCACTTTAAATTGTACGATGTTGACGGGTCTTCATTATTACCACTACGAACGAATTAGTTTTACAGAAAATTCACGTCATTAAAAGTAATGTTTTATTTATTTAGATGTTTCGTCTGGAAATACAGGAATATCCGAGGCTTTATGTCACATTAAGCACAGCATTTTTTCCCCTCATAATTTACAACATCACGTGTAGCCGAGTAATACCAATATAATGTGTTAAAGGAAGCTGGCAGAGCTATAATAATCTAAATAATTGGTAAATATGTGTACACGTAAGGTCATGCGGCTTTCTAAAGTGTTAACAATTACATTGTCCATTTGATGGATGAGAACACTAAAACGGTAATGCCATGTGCACGAAGTCAGTCAGTGTAACACTCTACTCATGTGACGGTTGTGATCCATTGAACTGAAGTCCGAATATATATGTTAAGTGTGTGCTGGTTTTAGAAATGTTAAAGTATATTTCAATTATTTTCTTATGATTAATGTCACAATCAAGCAAACTATTTGTTAAACGTGTTTTTTTTTTATCTCTTCAAAATGTGTAAACTATTATTTGTGCATTGGAACCTATTTATTGCCTTCATACAAATTTGTAAAATAGCCGAGCATTCACATTATTGATTATTACTGTACTTCTCGATATGAAAACAACGATTCAATCAATGAATAGCAATAATGGTATTGAGTTGCAACTATTATGTTTCGTTTTTCTAAGGTACTGTTTATCCTTCCACTCTTTTACGCCTCTAGACATTAGCTAGATAGCAGGTTGTATATTTTATGCTGATAGCCACAAGCATGCTATACCAGAATGGCATAATGCCACACAAATGAGAAAACTTGTCCTATGGAAACCACCAGTAATTACAGACCTATTTCTTTACTTAGTTGCGTGGGAAATGTTATGGATAGAATTATCTTTAAACATAGTTTTAACCTTTTAATGTTTAATGTGTTACTCTTTGTGAATCAATTCGGATTCCGACCAGGTCATTTTACAGTTTATCAACTCTTAGATATTTACCATGAAATTTGTCAAACACTTGATGTAAAGCAATTGATGTGTATAATCTTCGCCGATATAGCCAAAGCATTTGATCGTATTTGGAGAAAAGCCTTGCTACTTAAACTCAAACAAAATGGTATAGATGGCAAACTGTTGTTATGGATCTCAGATTATCTTAATAATCGATCTCAAAAAGCTTTTATCAATAGTGCTAAATCAGACTTGAAATTAACTTTAGCCGGCGTGCCTCAAGGATCTGTTCTTGGGCCCCTTTTCCTTTTAATATATATAAAATGACATTAACTGATAATATGCTAAGCATAACCAGACTGTTTGCTGATGATAGCTCATTTTCTGTTTTGACATCAGACGTAGATGATATGGAAGCCATATTAAACCACGATTTACAAATACTTTCCGAATGGGCCAGAACGTGGCTAGTAACTTTCAATCCAAACAAAACCGAAGTGTTATTCATCTCACCATCGAAAACGGTTCGGAAACCAAATTTATTTTTCAATAATGTGCAGCTAGAATTTGTTGAACATCACATACATTTGGGAGTAACTTTAAGTAATGATGGTAAATGGCACGAACATATTAATATCATATTATCTTCATCGACAAAGGTTTAGGTTTGATGAGATTTCTTAAATATAAAGTTGGACGGAAAACCATAAATCTAATATATATTTCATATATGCGACCGGTATTAGAGTACGCTTCTACTGTGTGGGATGGCTGCACGGTTTATGAAAGAAATTCTTTAGAAAAACTACAGAATGAATATGCCAGAATTGTTACAGGATTAACTCGATCCGTTTCTATAAATAAATTAATTGCTGAAATAGGACTATGCCATAAGGAGAACCGAGTTATATTCCAAGTCTTTCATACCATCGTCTTTGGAATAATCTACCTATTCACTACCACTAAATCCATTTAAAACCGCCCTTTTGAACATATTTGAATGCCCAATTGTTCCAAACTATTACTTAAGTGGCTCAAGATCTCTTTCCATCATTCATGCTCGTTTAAGAAATTCATGTAGTAATCTAAACTACGACTTGTATATAAATCATTTGAGATTGTCACCATGTTGTTACTGAATAAGAAAGAGGACGTTGAACACTATTTATTTAAATGTTGTCGATTTACTGAACAAAGGCGCATGCTCTTTATTTCAACGCGACGTGATAGCGACAATGAGGTTGTGTTTTTAGCCGTACACAAGTATGTTACAGATACTAAGCGTTTTAGCTGCTCACATGTTCACATTTGATCCCCTATATGATTTTTTGTAGTGTACTCTCCCTCCCTCTCTCTCTCTCTCTCTCTCTCTCTCTCTTATATATGGTCGACTTATGACTTTTAAGTGTTTATTCCGTGATTTGTATATATACATTTTGTACCTAGCCATATGGATATAGAAAATTGAATAGGAAAAGGACGACAGTCAACAACAAAGCCAAAAACCCCGCGTGGGGTTTAAACCATGATTACTGTTTGTATTGTACTGTAAAAGGGGAGGACCGTAACTAATGTTGGTAGAACTTGTGATCCGACCCGATTGTTCTTATGGCAATAAAATATGTTTAAACCATAGAAACCACCGGTCTCAAACGCAATGACGCCGTAGGCCCGTACTGCTCCGTAAACAAAGAGCAAATTAAACATACAATAAAAAGAAAAATATAAATCTCACAGAGCGATTAAGAAAGGGTTACCGACTTGGAGCGGTCAGTAGGTAATATGGCCCACTGGACAATAGGCAATACTAAATATATAATGGCACAATGTCTACTATTATACTTATTTAATATTGTTACATAGAATAATTGTGAATAAGAGTCTTTTTTTTTTTTATAGGTAACCCTCCACACCAGATGATCACCTTGCGAGTGAACGTTGCAGCACATAGTTTATAATATGGTGACATATTAAAGGGAATGTAGCGACACAGCCAAACATGCTCTATTATTGAGAGTTCTGAAAAACTTGGAAAAAGGTGAAATAATTATCAAAATCGGATGATAAACAAAAAAGATATGACCATTTAAAGGTTCTTCTAAAACGGATATGGGAGCCGCCATTTTGAAAACTATGACATCATAGTTCCATATTACCATATATGACTCATTGCTAAATATCATTTAAAACGAAGAAAATCAGTGCAAATTAATGCAAAGAAAATTACTGGTCATATAAAGCATTATTGCCATTAAATAATACATATTTTTCATATAGTTGCTGTCATTTTTTCCTATAAATCAGTAAATTTTCATATTTATAAATATTCCATATATGGTCATTTAGAACCGTGATGTCATAGCTCTCAAAATGGCCGCTTCCATATCCATTTCAACAGAAACTCCAAATGATCATATCTTCTTTGTTTATCATCCGATTTTGATAGTGCCGCTACATTCCCTTTAACATTTTCATTATTATATATTTTTTTTGACAACTTATGCAAGTGCCATGTGATCACTATGACATATTTCATGAACGTCACACTACTGCAAATGACTATTGTACTAAAATAAATAGAATAATATGCAAGCAGTAATATGTGTAGCAGTGTGTTTAGTTTGAACGCTACCTGAATTAATGTACATAGCAGAATGTAAAAAAAGCATGTATCAGAATGATGAACAAGACATTGATCATGATATTATGAAGAAGTAGTAAATGGTTGATACAAAAGCAACTAGTGTAATACATACTAAAGAGGGGATACTTTGGAAGCAACGAATAGAAACAAGAACAACAAGAAGCTGACTCTGAATCTTGATACGCGGTATAAGTTGCAACACGTCTCATATACCTATTACCGGCTTAGTGGTTATTTTACATTAACGCCATAAAGATTGGCATCGAAAGGACCTTGAAGTAATACCACTACTGTTTTATGGTCAGGACGACTTTATACAGCCATCACACAGCTGCACTGAATAAACGCGAGCTGGTATGAATGTCAACAAGCTTTCTCGAAAGCAATGGACACAAACAAGAGAGAAACAATATAGCTGACACGGGTTTATGGAGTCTGAAAGACATCGCCGGATTATCAATAAGTATATCATATATTTTAATACAGTAAATGTATGTACACCATGGCATAAACTGACATAATGGTTTGCTAACTTTTTATAGCACTTTCAGTTTTTACTGCAGTGGCTGGATATAGGGGATGAAATAAAGATACAAATATTGCTATATCAACCGCCATATGCTTGCCATCTTCGGGATGGTTAAAATTCTGTACTGTTGATTTTTATGAATATTGAGTTCTGCTCAACCCGGGGCTAGAGGGCGTGAGCGGTAGCTAGCATATTTCACTACCGCTCATGAACAGTCTCAATCAAACCGAGACTGCAATATTTCGTATGTGTCGTGCTAGGCCGTTTCCAAAGGTCCATTATCGTACTCTTTTTTTTACAATATGAGGAATACACGAGCACTCTGTGATGACTTCATTGACGTATGTAGCATAACAGAACGGGAATGTGGTATTTCATTTTCAGCGCGTAGATGTGAATTCATTGAGTTTAACAGAAACATGTATTTCAAAATGTGTGTATCTGTTATCACTAATGATGTATTTGTTATTGATCTGGAACATGATACTAAACTATATTTCTCAAAGGACGGTAGCGTTAGATGTTTGTCTTACATCTTGTATTGTCGTACCCTGAATGATTTATTATCTTGTTGCGCTGACCTGCTATGCCATTAAGTACTGGAATTGTGGCTGTTCTAGGACTTTTACATTGATATATATATGATCATCGGTGTAGTATTTGCTATACATGCTGCTTTGTTTGTTAGAGTATATAACTTGGCGGGGATTTCTTTCTTAACACTGTCCCGTTTTATTGGGATGACACTAGAGTAAGACTGAGGTTTGGAACTATTTTAAATGATCAAGATTCAATTTTAAAAGAAACTAGAAACCTTTATCTCTCCTTGTATTCACACAAACCAGTAAAAAATATCAATTTAAATGAGTTATTTAGAGATTTTCCTATACCGAAGCTAACTAGAGAGCAACAACAAATTTAGAAGGCCCAATAGAATAACATGAATTATTATTTTGTTTAAAAAAGGCAAAATATCTTAAGAGCACCGGCTCTAGTGGTTACACCATGAAATTTTTTAAGGTTTTCTGGATAGATACAGACATTTTACTCTTGAGAGCCATTACCCATGGTTTTTTGAAAGGTGAATTATCAGTCACACAAAAGGAGGGAATTATAACATGTATACCGAAGACAAACAAAGATAGACATTATTTAAACAACTGGAGACCAATATCTTTATTAAATTGTTCGTATAAATTAGCATCAGCATGCATTGCACAGCGTTCAAAACAAGTCTTCCCTTTCTTATAAATGATGACCAGACTGGCTTTTGGCCGGGAGATATATAAGTGAAAATACACGTTCCATTTATGATTTGTTCTATTATACTGAGAGAAATTATATACCAGGATTTTTATTTATTGCAGATTTTGAAAAGGCTTTTGATACTCTCTCCTGCTCTTTTAGTGATGAAGTTTTAACTTTTTTTCGGTTTGGACAAGATATAAGAAAGTGGGTAAAAGTCTTTTAAACAAACATTAAATCTTGCATATTAGTTAATGGCCACCTGCAGAGTGGTTTTCTATTCACCGAGGCTGCCGACAGGGAGATCCGCTCTTCCCATATATTGTTTATTCTGTGTATCGAAATATTGGCTGTACTGGTCAGAAAAATACAGATATTAAAGGAGTTAAATTAGGAGATACTGAATATATAATTTCTCAATATGCCGATGACACCTCTCTTATATTA
This sequence comes from Cyrtodaria siliqua, assembly GCA_037043455.1. Classification (NCBI taxonomy): domain Eukaryota; kingdom Metazoa; phylum Mollusca; class Bivalvia; order Adapedonta; family Hiatellidae; genus Cyrtodaria; species Cyrtodaria siliqua. The sequence continues at coordinate 239,753 of JAWPHD010000066.1, read as the reverse complement.
GACGACACCGAAAATCCCTTAAACATGCTCTAATGGTTTAAAATTCTATAGAGATATTTCAGATCTTAATGTTAATTTTGATAAAACCAGAGTTACATGTTAAATAAATAGTAACTCTTCTTCAAATTTTCGAAAACTTGATAATTTTCAAGAAAAAATTCTGGGATCTTTCTTGAAAAAGAACAAGTGTTCGAAAATTGGAAGAAGAGTTACTATTTATTTAATATTGAATTAATTTCCTTTTGAAAGATTATTCAGAGCAGAGTTATATGGTTTGGGAAAAATAAAGGTTCAAATATAAAATTATGCACAGATACAGACCTTAACTGGGATCAGGGTGAAATTTTGATCTTAGGAATAACAATGTCAACAAATTTAAGGAGTATGATTGCGTTAAATTATGATAGGAAAATAAACGAAATTAAATCATTACTAATGTCCTGGTCAAAAAGAATACTCACACCTTTTGAAAAAATCACTGTTATAAAAAGCTTAGCTCTACCAAAGGTAAATCACTTATTTTCATCATTACCTAATTCACCTGAGGACCAGGTCACACTGTTGCAAAAATGTGTTTTAATGTCCTCTGGAATAACCACCCAGACAAAATAAAGAGATCTGTTGTAACTCAAGATTATGATTATGGTGGACTTATATTAAACAGTTCATATATTCTCTGAAATTAACGTGGATTAGAAGACTTTTGATTGGGAATAAAAATGTATGGAAATCCATAAACATATGTACCCATTTCATCACCAATATGCTATTTTTCGGTAATGATTTTGTAAAGAAAAACTTGCAAGAAATATGTAATCCTTTCTGGAAGATGTTTACACAAGTCTTAACATCTTACTAGATGTTAAAAAAAATCATTGTCACGGAAAGATTTCTTAACACAACCGTTATGTAACAATAATAACATTAAGATCGGAAAATCATGTGCTTCTTATAAAATATGGTATGATAAATGTATTTTATTTATTAATGATATAATGGACACTATTTATCGAAACATTTACTGTACAGTCGCAATTTTGAGAATATGAAGGTATGACTGCAGCAATACGGGACTAATAAAAACTAAATTTCTCTCATCTTTCCATCAATTTAGAAAACCCAATTTGCCCATCACTAGTCTCCCTTATAACAAGCTCACAAAGGCTGTCGTCCCATTGATGATATACTTAATAAATCAAATGTACCTCGAACATCTAAAGCTAAATGGGAGCAATATGGTTTAAATGGAATGACTTATTCAAAATACCTTTTAAATGTACAAAAGACACCACAGAATTACTACTACAAACATCCTTTTGACAATAATTAAGATAAAAAATGATAATTCCTGTAGCTTCTGCTCAGAGTCTCCGGAAAGCCTTACACATTTATTTTGGAAATGTAAATATACAAAAACATTTTGGGATATTTTTAAGATTACGTGCAATGACAATAATATAATAATACAACCGGAATGGACTACAAAATAAATCATATTTGGGTCTAGTCAATATGACATTGTTTTAAATAAATTAATTTTGCATGCAAAATACTTCATATATAAATTCAAGTTAGATGGAAAAGAGTACGATAATGGAAGATTACCATTGTTCATAAATTTCAAACAATAAATTAAATACATATATCAAAACGAAAAAATAAATGCAATTAAAAGTATTGCATTTGATAAATTTTTGGTTGACTTATAGATCCCTACTTAATTAGTTTTTGTCTTAAAGTTTTAAGAGCTACATCTACCTTGTTTCCTTCTTCTTGTTTTTGTTTGTTTCTGTTTTGTGTTTTTACTTTGATACAGAAAAAACAAGTTCCCAAGGAATGTGTAGTTATAGCTGTTAAATTAGGTTCCCCACTGTTCCCACTGAATAATGAACAGTCCCATCTTCATAGATAGATATTGTATTTTCTTTATATTTGTTTTTTGGATAAACCATTTTTTGTTTCACACAGTGAAGATAGGATGCAGAGATCAGCAGAGATAGCATGTGGATTTGTATAAAAACTGAAACATACGAACTTGATTATTTTAGCATTGTATTTATCTACGTTAAACAATTCTTTATGTAAAATATATATGCCGCGTTTTGACAAACAAGAGGCCCAATAGTTTATGTATAAAGGACCATAACTCTTTCAACAATTATTTAACCGGACCATGGCGATGACATACACAACTAGGCTTGGTACTGATCATCCCTTCCAAGTTTCGTTGAAATCCAGTCAGAGGTTCAGGAGAACTAGTCTGGATGTTAGTGTATTAAAACCTTTAAGGGGTCACACCTCTGTCAAAATTCATTCAGCCCGAATACGGCAATGAAAGGTGCAACTAGGCTTGGTACTGATCATCCCCGTTAAGATTTGCTGAAATCCGACAAGGAGTTCAAAAGAGACTAATCGGGACAAAGTTTGTGTATTAAAACATTTAAAGTGTCATAACTGTGCCAAACATCATTCAACCGGAATAAGGCGATGATAGGCACAACCAGGCTTGATACTGATCATCCTTGTCAAGTTTTGCTGAAATCCAGTAAGGGGTTCAGGAGAATTAGCCCGGAAAAACGTTTGTGTATCGAAAAAACCTTAAAGGGCCATACCTCCGCCCAAAATCTGTAAACCGGAACGCGATTATGATATGCACAACAAGGCTGGGTGCTGATCAGCCCTGCATAGTTTCGTTGAAATCTGGCGAGGGGTTCAGGAGAACTAGTCAAGACAAAGTTTGTGTATTAAAACCTTTGAAGCGATTCAACATTCTCTTGTAACTGTTCCTCGACTACAGAGGCCATCTTTTCCGTAGGGTGGTTCCGACCGTTTATTATGGTACGGCAGGGATTATTAGTCTTATGCATCTTAGGGTTTCCTTGCACCTTCCCCGGTCGCGATTCAACTGGAATAAGATACTTTTTTTTTATGTCTCCTGTAATATACCCCCGTTTGTATATACCGGCGACAAGTTTTTTAAGCTGGCTTCTATTTATTTTCTGTGTGGGATCGTCCTCGACTCTTTTATAGGTTGAACAATCTTCCAAGTCATTTTCTAATTCATTCGTATACTCAGTTTTGTTCAAAACAACGATCCCCGATCCCTTGTCAGAGGGACGAATAACAATAGAGTCATCATCGTCTAACAAATCTTTAAACGCGCATTCAAACATTCTCTTTGTCTTTTCTGTACAGTTCGTCCGCCAGTCTTTCCACGTCTTCCGATTGTTCCCTCCCATAAAAAATATTCACACAATCGCATTCTTCTTTCCCAATGTTTCAAATCTGTTAATATTTGGACTGTGTCAACAGTTTTGCAATTTGGGACAAATTTTAGACCTTTCGATAGAAGGGAAATGTGGCTCTCGACAGCTTTTTATTTGATTTATTAAAAACCGAAAAAGTCTCCTGGCGAGTGTTTTCTGTTGCCGTACTCTGCTTATTATTCCATTGCATCCTCTTTCCCCACATTGTGTCATCGCTGACGGTGCTATTCTTAACACCATTTCCCATGTTAAAAGAACTATCGTATTGGATCTGCGGATCTACTGTTTCAATACCGATATTACAAATGCAAGGACGCATGGGCAAATCTAAAGTGATCACCTGTATGTAAGATTGCTACAAATTCCCTCGCGTGATTGCAACCATCCTCGTCTGAGTGTCTATTCCATTTTGAATTTTCACCCGCATTTGTACTAATCAAGAGTTCTAGTTTAAATAGTTCCGAAACGGCAAGAAATTCCGCTTCAGAAGCCCAGGACCTAATTGAATTTGGAAATACATCGGAAAAAACAGTTTCCGTCACCTTTTACGCGCACGATATATAATTTTATATATATAACCAAAATTGTCATCTGCAGCATTATATGTTCTCAGTGTAACGAGTTTTACATTGGACAAACAAAACTCGAGCTGAGGTGGAGAATGACTTTACACAGACAGCAAACACGAGTGGATGACCTTCGTCTACTTGAAGTGAACAAACACTTTCATAAATGTTCAGCAGGAAAATTTTAAATATTTCCTATCTATAAAATACTGTCTGAAACTCCATTTTTTCCGGGATGAAAAAGAACTGCACTTCATGAAAACATTTAAACCAGGCCTTAACAAATAAACTTTTAAAACAACCGACTGCAGAAATATTAACAGTCATAATATTTAAATATAAAATATGTAACTATTAATATATTGACATAATTTAAAGAAGATATTGTTTTAACACAAATTCACATTACTACGTGAACAATGTACTCTTTTTGGCGCTACGTCAAATATGAACATTTCCCGCTATTAATGTTGCACGGGAACGCTTCGCGTAATGACGTCATGTGTGTATGTTAGTTAAGAAATAATAACTACAGGTACGCATTTATTATTTCAATTCTAACACAACAATAACCCCATTGTTTACGCTATTGTTGAGGCACTATGTATTATCTCGGAGGTCAAGGTAATCAGGCTGCTATGTGTTTACAGGCTGTTCCATTGGGCGCCCCCGTATACAAAGTTCTGCGTTTCAATACACTAGCAGTCACGTGACAAACAATTAAGTAATTGCTTACGTCATATAGCTTCCGCTGTATGACGTCAAACGTTCTCACCTTGTTCAAGATGCTTATTAATGTTATATGTACTGCATATGATGGGTTTATAACTATAACTATAACTATAGCTAACTATATGATGGGGAGGGGGGGGGGGGGGGGTGCACGGTTTGGGAGCATGGCAAGTTTGTTGTAATTAACATTTCATTAAAATTACTGTTGAGTTTGTCTTCGTGACGTATATTTACCAAGTGACGTCATGTAACGTGGCGCTTCAAGCGGATGAAATATACGCGGAGAATTAATGGAACAGCTGTATTTTATCGTAGAATAACATACAGCTGTTTCTCTTCTTTGTGTATATGAAAGACTGCGGAGGTCGTGTTTGATTGTTATTTATCCTACCGTCTGAAGATCTGCTTAAATAAGTAGTGAAAGTACTCGCGGAATAGAATAGAATAGTCACTTTAAAAGAATTTCTTGATTTTTATTATACTTATATTTATATATATGAATCTTGTTGGAAGACAATAGCCATCCAATTGAAAATAAATAATTTAGTGATAATGAAGATATTTTTTATTTTTATGGATTCACCAAAACGTGTAACGGCCCTTCATAAAAAAAATCAAATTCATAAGAGGTATTAAACAGCTTTTTCTCATTTATTATAGCATTGATTGGTATACCATTTGCAAATATTTTTTCATCATATACTACTCTGTCGATATGGCGTAATTTGCTTTTGGACGAAAACGGTTTCATGGACTCTATGATGCCGTCAACCAAAATCCTAGAAGGACGACAACGTTTGATGTTAGTCTCCAATCTTGTCTTGTCTTGTCATGCCCTGTATGGTGGATTCTCATTTTGCTCAGGCCTCTGTCAAGTCATTGAGTATTTTTTCATCGTCATATGCATACCATATTTGGGATGGCTCAAAATGTCGTACTATTGACATTTTTTTAAATACTGAATTTTTGCTCAACCCGGGGCTAAAGGGCGTGAACGATAGCTAGCATTTTCCACTATCGTTCATGGACAGTCCCAATCATGGACAGCCCCTGTCAAACCTAGATTGCAATACCTGAATTCTAACGGCACGCTGGTGCTTAGAACAAGACAGGTTTATATTTAAAAGTATTTAGTTTGAGAGGGGATGTGCTTATTAATCATGAGGTTTGAAATTGATTAATTGTGTATTGAAAATGGTTATGGTTTCAAAATTTTCCGGATTTGAAAATCATTGTTTGAGATTATAGTTTGTAATCGTTCACTGTAAGCTTTAAGTTGATTTGAGATGATCATAAGATTTCAAATATACTTTGTTTTGAACAACAGTTAATAGCTAACTAATCATAAGGCAAGTATACTGATGCGTATGTAAATAATGCTGCGAGCTGTTTAGCACAGACACGTAACAAGTTTTGAGTTAAACTGGGCTTAACTGTTATCGAGTCATAATCTTATCATTTCAAGGAAGATCCCGTTTTAAAACTCAAGAGCTCTATGAATTAATATAAATAAGGTTAATGACGATTAAATCTTGACTCCTATAACCTGCTTTAAACGCCCAGAAGTGGAGGGCATACCCAGGGGAATCTGACAAATGTACGCCTACCCACACTCCTCCCCAAGGTGAGGAAAAACATTTGTTGGTGCATTATTGGTGTATTGATATAATCATGTATTATAGGAGACTTCCCTTAATGATGGGGTTATACGATTTCTCAGATCCAGTCCATATACTAGTATGTTTATTAGTCGTATGCAGGGCTTTTTTCCACAAAATTGGGAAGAGGCACAGGCCTGTCCATTTTGGGAAAAAAACATTCTCATATTTTTCATTTTGTGAAAGATGTAAGATTTAATCAATTAAGTAAATATGACAATACTAAGCATTTCTTATATGTTCATCCATTATTTGTTTTATTTACTGACTTCTCAGTCAGAACTGACTTAATTTGTAAAAGCAGATCGCAGAATTAATGATGTTTTTCCAATTCTGAGAGGCTTCCACTAACCGTTTTAAGCTGGTTGCCCTATTATTAACCCTTTTATGTTTGTGATGTCACATACATTGCCCTTTATTTATCATTGTTATAGTTGTTTATTTCTATTCGCGTTTTTGGTTGACTGTGGTCCTTGAATGCTGACTTTCCTGTTCGAACTTCATATCTCCTTTTATGCGTTACGGCTGCGTGTAACATGTCATGTCACCGGAAATAATCGTGCAGCACGCTGAATTTTCTCCTGTCGATAGATGCATATCGTTTATGTTATATTAGGCAGGGACCCAAGCCTGAAAAAAACGAAAACGTTTACCCGGAAAGATATACTCCTGATTTTTTAAATATTAACAGATGGGGGTCTTGTACGTATGAAACCACTGTATGGACTTCTGGCATGCTTTGCATTTCGTAACAGCATCGCGATTTTTACGGTAACCCATTCGTACCAAGCCATTATATGAAAATCGCTGAACAAACAGTCAAAGGAAAATAAACAAATTTGCACACGTCCTTTTTGGCAAATACAGTTCCAGTATTTGAAACCTATATGTGTGTATGAACTATCAAACTACAGAATCAAGACCTGATTACGTTACACTTTTACTAATTTTAACAAGAGTTTTGGACCTTTTATCAATTTTGTGTTGTCCTGTGCCAGGGATAATGCGAAATTCTTGTATTCATAATAACTGCAGTAAACGGTTTCCGATTTCCACTAATTGTTGTATGGTGTTAGGCATTATACCTACAAGGCCTTTGACACGTTCAATACTGAGTAAAACTGACACTTGCTTTAAAGAGTTATTAACCTTGGTTATTGAAAGAATATGCACATGTTAGCTTGATTACTTGATTACATTACTTTAGTAAACGGATTCCGATCTTCACATTATTTAGTATGAGACTTTATATAAATATGAACTTTGACAAGATGACAATGAGCAGAACTGACACCTGCCTTACTGAGTTATTGCACTTGATTATTGGGGAAATGCAAATTTCAGCTTTCGTACACAATACTTTAAGTAAATTGGTTTCGATTGTCACACAGTTTGGCTTGTAACTTTATATCAAACGGATTTCAAACAGGTTAGACAAGTATCAATGTATTGCTCTAAATTGTCGAAAAATACGATCGTCTGATTGTTTCCTACTTTCCTTTGAAATATCATCAATTATTGTGTAATATTCTAATTGAACAAAGAGGATATCGTCCTCTGACTAAGGAGCGTGATTGTTTTCACGATGATTGTAATAAATAGCATTTGATTTTCCATGCTTTTTTGGGTAATATTATTAATGTCTCGGTTTTGTTTGGCAATGAGAACAATTGAGGAGTGGTTTACAAAGTAATCGCCTTTGATGTTTGCAAATAATTAAATTTCAGACTGAGTACACAGCAACTTCAGTAAACGAGTTCTGATTCTCACTAATATTTAGTTGAAGGTTTTTGGACAATTACACCGTGTGGACTTGTCACGTAATTGTTTTCGTAGCATTTATTTTCATATAAGATAATACTTTTACACATATGGAACTAGGTATGACACTACTGTTTATAGACAAACTGTTGGAATCCCAAATGAGAACGAAATGTGCACCTCTTGTTGCAGATTTGTCTTTGTTTTGTTATGCTAGAGGTTTCATATTTAGTCTTTTACTAGATACGCTTAGGCAGATGTAATCGAAGCCTTTTATTATACCTCTTTGTCTATGGATGATATATTGTACAATTACAACCCTTTCTTTTCTACTATGGTTACTACATATCCTTTTTTCCTAAAGAACTTCACCTCAAAAAAGCTAATATTTCTCATAGTTGCTATATCTTCTTTACTCGATTTACATCTCGCGATTGAAACTGAGAAATAATAAGCAAACTCTACATTTCAATGTTGCATTTTTTATTACTTTTGCCTCCTCGTTTGTCTGTTTGCGTGTTTGTTTTTGTGTTTTGTGGTTGACTGTCGTCCTTGAATGCTGCTTTCCTGTCCGATATTTTTATATTTCTTGACACTGTTAAGGGGACGACTAGACAATATTTAAGACAAACATCAAACGTTACAGTCCTTTCAGGATTTAGGTAGACGTCATCATAGGTCCACAATCTTTCCGGCGATTCCACAATTAAGTGGAAAGCAAAGCGGTGAACTGTAAAATGGGTCAACCACTAAACATGCACTGCGTTGCAAAATAATAAGGTGACAATCCTTTAACAGTGATCATTACCCAATCTTTACCAGGGTCACCATGTGACTATGTCAACGTCTTAGAAAATAGTCTTCGATTACGTCATAATTTGTCACATGACCATAGCTAAAATATCAAAATGGTTATCAGAAATCAACTCCTCGACCTGACACCACTAATGCTATGGGGTGGAGCTGAGTGGTAAACAATCGAACGGAACTCAGCTCACTTTGGACATTTTTGATGAATTTAGGTTGGTATTTCAATTTTAGGTAGGCTGTTTAGAGCTATGAAATTTTAGAAAGTGATGGTAGGAACAAACGCTATACTGTAACACTATGGGAAACGCAATGGTGGAGTTCATTTTGATTGTTTTAATGGCGGAGTGATTTGCCAAAGAATACATTTTATTCTACCGCAGTTTAATGCCGAGCAAATATTAGTGTTTATTCACTAAAATAAATATTAAATAAGAGCAATAAGCTTATCTTCGAAAAGGTTTGTGTGACGCTTATTGCATTCTTTTTCAAGAAAGTAATAACGACCAAAACATATTAATCCAAGAGTTAGCATAAGCTTTAGCACAATATTGTGTTACGTGATCTACAACGGCAGTGAGAGAGGACGTTATACCTTTGGAGATGTTTGTAGTGGTGCAGATTATAGAAATAGGAAGAACGTGTACTTTATTAGGCTATTTTTGTAAATTAGGAATCCAGTATATAGCTGGAAGTTTGCTTTGCTTTTCATCTACTCCAGCTTTAATAGTGCTTCATTGAGTTTTATATCCGGACAAACCTTTATTATCATAACCCTGATTTACTTTTAAAAGTATTGTCAGAACTCTTCTGCTACAAGGTCTGTCACAAAATCGCCTTCCAACGAAACTAGTCAATAAAAAACCCGTTATTTCTCTGATAAATACAATCATCTGACTGTGAAATAGTGAGCCAATTCGGAAATTTACAATTTGACAAGACAGTAATAGCAGTAACTACTGTTCTATTTTCAAGGTAAATTAAAGGTCCATAACTTTCTAGTATGTCAATGTTATTCAGACGTATGGTGTAAACCCTGCACAATTAAAGATAGTTGTTTCAATAATCATATTTTCTAAGTAACTTAAGGGCCATACCTCTATTCCAAAAAATGGCAAAACAATTTGATGTATCATTAACATTATTAACATTTACTGGAATTCTATTTGTATATAAAATTTCCACCCAAAATGTTGTTTAATTTTCAACAAAACTTGATTAATCAACATAAACTCAACACAAAAATGTATTTTCATACATAATCAAGGGCCATAACTCTATTTAGAAAAGGCAAAGCTCCACATTGATCGTAAGAAAGTGATGTCCGTTTGATTTAAGGCTTCACAGCAATTTTAGTTAAAATCCAAACTAAGATAAAGAAGTTGTCAAAACCTTGCACCTAAGCTTTACCCAAAAAGTGCATTTTTGTTAAGTAACTCAGGGGTCATAACTCTATTCTGAAAAGGAGAAAATCGGCCTTGCTCGTAAGAAAGTGGCATCTTAACGATATAACGCTTCACGGTAAAGTTGGTTTTAACCGAAAACAATTTACAGAAGTTATTAACAACGTGCATGAAAGCTTTAGCCAAAAAGTGAATGACCGTCCCTCCCTCCACCCATCTGCCCGCCATCTTCAATCCTTAAACCGCTTTTAATTTCAATAAAAAATGTTGAAAATTGCAATCTGCATAAACAGAATATAACCAGGCTTGCTTATGTCGTATTTATGTACAAAACAAAATCAAATCGCTAAAATATAAACTTGTACACATTTTTTTTTTGAATATCAATATTTTCTTATCACTTACGGGCTTCCGTAGAAAATGTGTTGGTGTTACGAAATGCAAGGAATACCATTAATCCATACAGTGGTTTCGTATATAGCACAGTTTCTGCTATTGATATGCAAAAAATCACGAGTATATCTTTCCGGGTAAACCAAAAGTGTTTTTTTGCACGATACGAGAAGTTGGGTCCCTGCCTATAAAATATTGTTTGGTTTAATTTCACTCGTCGATTTAATCCGTTAGGTGTTTTCGGAAAGAAAGGTTATCCGATGTAATCAATGACAGTTACAATTCAGTAGGTTTCCATTGGGATCATCAAACCCAGTGTGTGTGACTTTAAAGTAGAATACCGCTTAAGACGATGCTAAGAGGCGTGAGAGGTGTTACAACTTATATCACCTCTCATGACCGGACTCAATAAAACCGCGTCTGCTACTTTTTCTCCATTGTTTTTGTTTGTTTGTTTCCTATATTTGCTATTCCCTTTAAAGCCGGTGCAAACAAATCGATTTTCAATTATAAATGCACATCTGATTTTTATATACGATATTGCACCTGACTGCTGTCGCATATACTCAAATATAAGACGTTGCTATTAGGAAACAGCTTTAGACAATTCGAATCCTAACCTTTGAATTATACTGAAGTGAAGAACTTTGCATACGGGGGCGCCCAATGGAACAGCCTGTAAACACATAGCAGCCTGATTACCTTGACCTCCGAGATAATATAGCGCAATTTCCGCTATATATTGTATATACTGCATACTAAATTCCACATAATATTCAAAAGAAATCCCAAGATGTTTTGTAAAATACATATTGCAGTTAGTTAGAGAAAGGACACAACTGTGATGTTGTAGACGATTTAATCACGGTGAACTTTGCAACAAGAAATTGATAAATGTTGAAGTTCGTCTTTGAAAAATTGAGGCATTTCAGTATTGTATTTAACGTAAAGAGTTTGCAAAATTTTGCATCCTACGTTTGCTCATATGCTTGAGCCAAACGCGTACTCTGTCAATAATGAAACTTTGCAGGAATACTATGTGCTGTGTTATGTGTTGTTGCAGTCTTTTTTCCGAAAGGAAAGGTCTTACGTAGCCATGTACCATTCGATTAACAGCAGCATATTACACATACAATATATAGCGGAAATTACCGAGTTGCGTCTCTTTTTCGCTTCAGTATATATGTAATTTGTAAAATGTAGATGGTAAATGTAAATAAATGATTCGTGAACTTAACTATAGACTATTCTTGTCCAGGTGCTATGTATCTTACGTGCTCGGATAGTTTGATCTGATTGTTTCACGTTGTTGAATCACAATATGATCTTCAATTTAAAAGCGGTCACTTAGCCTTATCAATAACAATGCATTCATGTTTCTGTCATTGAAAATCCTCTTTATAGAGTACATTTGTGAGGTTTGGTGGTGCACACTAGAACCTGGTTGAAACCTCCAGCGACTTTTTGTTTTGCCACTAACCGTTCCAAGGCGGTAGCCCTATTGTCAACCGTTTTGTGTTTATGATGTCTTATTTAGCATTTTGTTCATCTTTAAAGTTGTTCTGTGTTTCTGTGTGTGTTTGTGGTTGACTGTCGTCCTTGAATGCTACTTTTCCTGTTCGATTTAAATATCCTTATTTACATCAGCTCTTATAAATTGTATCTAAATTGCAATGCATGAACTCATTAAAATGCTGAGAGCATAAAGCAATATATTAGCGGATTCTCGAGTTTACTGAATTAATTTTAACCATAGAATGTAGTATTAATTATGATTAATGTTTTCTTGTTCAGATAACACTATTACTCCTGCCGACACTACCAAGTTAATATATGAGGGTACCAACCCCGCCTCCCCTGGCATCTGGAGTACTGGCTTTTTTGGGGCATGGCATCTGGAATACTCCCTAACAGAGGGTTGGCATCTGGAATACTATTTGAACCATGCGAGGTCGCGCAGTGGCCGAGCCCGAGGGCCCGTAGGGCTCGAGCTTTCTAGGGGGGGGGGGGGGGGGGGGGGGGGTCGGGGCCCGGGGCATGCCCCACCGGAAAATTTTGAAACCTAGGTGCTCTGAAATGGCATTTCCAGCAATCTGAGACATAAATTAGCTTACATTTAATTTTTTGGATGGAAAAAAATATTTTTTGAGAAAAATGCGGCGTACGCGTATGAAAAAACTGCGATGTCGGCGTACGGCGTACCACAACCCGGCGTACGGAATACTGGCTAATATGGGTCGGAATCCGGCGTACGAAAAAGGGGTCGGTACCCTCATATATACTTTCTCAGCTGTTCACGTTATCAAGTAACGCATAGACAGTTATATAGAGAATATTATGTCGGTGCCTTTTACTATCAAGTTTATTAGGCGAGGCTTAGAAAACAAGAATGGCGAGGCTCTGCCGAGACATTCTTCGTGTTCGTGCCGAGCCTAATACACTTGATAGTAAAAGGCACTGACATAATATTCTATTTATCATGTAGATTATCCACATTTTTTGTATGAATTACTATTATTACCTATTTCTCAGAATGTTACGCTTATCGAGGACGCCGCCATGTTTTTGTTTTTGTTTTATGACGTCTGTCAACGTTACGTGCATGACGTCAGATAACGTGACGTACAATAAAAGCCGGGTGATTCCGCATTGATTGGCTTTATTGGCCAGTGCATATTAAAGCAAAATTTATTAGGTCACCCCTTTATTAGGCAGAAAAGTGCATATCGGCATGATAAATACATTTAATCAAATAACAGGGGAACCCACAAAACCAAATGATATTTCCACGTAAACAATGAGACAAGCTTATTATTAAAGCGACTTGTTTCCAAATGACATCTAAATGTAAGTATGTCAGAACATGAATAAGAGGAATTTTGCCAATGAATGTTCCAAGGCGATAGCCCTATTATCAACAGTTGTCAACCCGTTTATGTTTGTGATGTCACATACATTGTCTTTTTGCGTGTTTTTGGGTTTACCGTGTTCTGTGAAAGCTGCATTTCCTGTTCGCCTTTTATACTTATTCTTAAATGTATTATTGTAATTGTTCATATGCGTCTTTCCTTGAATGCTACATTTCCTGTTCGACTGTTTAATCTACTTTTAGGTGATTTGAATCTATTACTATAGAAGACCAGCGATCTATACAGTTGGAAGCATAGCACGAGTTGCTGTTTGCGAATGATATATAAAGAAGGAAGTTAAAGATAACAGATTGTGTTTTTATTTTCTTGTCTGCATTAATACGGTGTTATCGATTTACCATCGTCAAGTCGAGATGTTGACACAATGTATGTTGAATTTATCAGTAAGGTTCGTAAGTTATGTATGACCTCTATGTAGAAGATATAAACTAAAACATACCCATACTGCCGTGTTTAAATTAAATGTGTTTTGCCTTGGTATAAAAACAACAATTATGGCTCACAAAACCGGTCAAGTTTGTGCTTTTGCTCCAGCAAATTAGTAAACACACTAACGAGTCAGCGTGTTCGTGCTTTGTTATGTGTTTTACCATTCTATAAGCTAGAATAAGTATTTTTCATGGATCACACATATTTGTTATGTAATTCTCGAAGAATATTTTCCATCTACCGTGGAATGAAACACACAAACAGTTTTAACGATGAGTGAGTGCGCTGGCATAAAATTTGACCAATGACGAGAGTCTTCTGAAGTAAACAAAACTCTTCGAGTTGCCTTTCAGCTTACTTGCATTGAGGTCATTACCATACAGCAACTATATGTATATAGTTTGTGTTTCCATTCAATCATTTCAGTTTTGTGAATGGATCAAGGTGTCATTGATATATTTCCGACAATAAAAGGACATGTTGAACATCGGCTCATCTGAGGTTATTTAGAGTCGCCATTATATAAATATCACATTCATGAAAGTGTGATAATAAGAATGTTTACCCTGAGGATATGAATATCGCCCGAGGCGAAGTCGAGGGTGATAATCAATGGCCGAGACTATCACCCACTCATAAATGTGATATTTATTTTATTATACCGAAATCCCCTTTGGAAAAAATAAGATTCATTTCACTTTGCCGGATAGACTGCTCCACTGCTTGTTTGAATGAAACAGGACATGTGCAGTAAAGCAGCCTATTTGCCGGATTACTTTTTTGTTGATATGAAAGTTATATCGTTAGATTGGAAATAACGGAAAATGAGTGGTAGTTTATTGAAATCGGTCAAGTACCTTTGAAGTTATGATGAGTTAAAAATAGTAATTTCACCATACTGAGCCGATGACGTCACCGAAACAGCGCTCGTCAAAGCTGCGCATGTGATACGTTTTTTACTATCACCCTGCGATTTACTATCACCCTGTACTATCACCCTCGTGCGAGATAGTAAGAAATTACACATTGTTGTATATGGGATTTAGCATGGGCGTCTTATGTGAGGTATAATAAAAAATAGTCGTCATTTAATGCATATGAATTCCAGAACCATAAACTTGATAGTAAAAGGCACCGCCCTACTATTATCAAATAAATGTATTTTTACTGTGCTTGGTGGATACATTATGATTCAACTGACGTACCCATTATATGTACGATACTGAGAGAAGTGTCTTGCCTATTGACACACCGAAGTAACCCATCCAGTGGAGCCGTTTAAGCTCGGACCCGTGGTCTCTTAAATCCCGACTACTTTTACTTTAAATTTAAACCGAATATACAAGCCGCGTGAATGTCGGATCTCTGTGGAATACCACTCATTTTCAATTCATTCCACATTTAAATTCAACGCTTAATCCGGAGGCAATTAGCTTTTTTATATAAAATAATCAGACATGCATTTCACACCAATCGATAAATTTAATGTAATAAAATGTACTTTAAAGGTGCGTTCCTTGTCACGGAGGTTTACATGACATATAATTACAGGGTTGGATCGAGTGGTGAGATGGACAATGAGCATCTATTGACCGTTTTTGTAATTAAATGCTGAAAAGGGGATTCATTGAAAGCAACGAACACAAACAAGAGAGAAAAGTAACAGATCGGTTTTACTGAGTCCGTTCATGTGATGACATATAAGGTGCAACGCCTCTCAATGCCCCTAGAACCGGCTTAAACGGTATTCTACTTTAAAAGCAGGTATACAAGTTGAAAGGAAATGTAGCTTTCACAGAACAGAATCAACCAAAAACACGCATTGAAACAACCAACAAATAAAATGTTAATAAGAAGAACGGCATGCGACATCAGAAATATAAATGGGTTGACAATAAGGTTACCGCATTGGAACGGTCAGTGGATGCAAATTGTCCGCTGGGGGTGGTTAAACCAGGTTATAGAGAGTGCACCAAACCTCATTCTCACTGTATTGTCATCCCAATAAAATGGGACAGTGTAAAGAAATCACCACCAGGCCATAAACAAACAAGGCAGCATTAATAGGCAATATAAGCGCAACACATAGATAACCATGTATATATGAATATAATAAGTACTGATAAAGGTGATCCTTTGAGAGCAACTAACACAATTAAGAGAATAAAGCAGCAGTCTCGGTTTTATTGAGTCTGTTCATGAGAATTAATGAAAGAAGCAACACTTCTCACGCCCCCTAGCACCGGCTTAAGCGGTATTCTACTTCAAAGCCACCTATATTGAGCTCGTTGGAACCACCACACATCGCTAAACAAACGCTAGTTTGAATGTCAATAAATACTAGAAATGGGATTTGTTTGAAACATCATACACAAAGAAGTGAAAAAAGTAACCGACTGGATTTAATTGCGTTTGTACATGAGTGTTTATATCAGATAACATCTCTCACGACACCAAGCACCAGTTTATGTCACACAGCTTCTTCATGATGATCCCAAAGGATCAGTAAGTAATAACGCTATGATATGTAGTAGAGGCGATATTTTACAGCCGCCACACAGCTCATGCGCAGAGAACGTTTTTCATTTCTGCTACTCTCGTATTAGCGTTTTTTAAACGTTTTGCACTCCTACTAAGCCAGGATCCGCCCTTGAATGCTACGATTCACATAGCCTGATGTTGTGTTTCATTGCGTAATAATGCGAAGTAAGAATACGACACTTAGCAGTTGAGATATTGTGACATTATCTTGCGTTTTGATTCTACTGGGACCGAAAAATGGAGCTTGTAATTGCAGCGATCTTTCAGAAACATCAATTAGTTCTTAAAAGCATTCACTTCACAAAAACAATGGTGTTTTAGAATCAGTTTGACTGTTATGAATACATACATAACTGTAATTACGGTGGAGGTCATCAGGTACATCATTACTGCTATAAATAACAAAATAAACATCATTTAAGTTACATTTCTGTGTTACAAGATGTATTGTCTTCTGTATGCCAGATATGCCAAGTGATTATCGGCGGGTTTCTGTCACTTACACATAACATTCATAGAACGTCGCCATCTTGTGAATCATCGTTACAATAATTTAGTGTAATCAGTAGAATTTAGTGTAATCAGTAGAATTTAGTGTAATCAGTAGAATTCAATTTGATAACGCTTCTCTAAATTTAAAATTCAGCACACGAGTATTGTGATATGTTGAAAACCACTAATTAGAAGTCAACATACACTTCAGCTCTGATAATGTGAGTTAAGCACGTACATTCTTAGGAAGAACGCAAGTGCACTATCAGGGTATGGGGCAAACCGCTGTTACAAAGGGTATATTTGGAAAAGGGGTTGTTGCAAGGGTATGCTTATATTTTTCCAACTATTACTGATACAGATGTTAATTTCAGAGGTAGAATGTGATACTGCTATATTGTTTTTTAAGGATAAAGTCATACATATAATAATAATAATAATAATAATATACTACTACTACTACTGCTACTGCTGCTGCTACTACTACTACTACTACTACTTATTAACAAATAGTTCATGGTAATGTAGGTCAATGCAAGGTTATGTATCTGGCAGTTACACCAGCAAAATACCGAAGCGGAGCTCAGGTCCATATACTGGTTGGATTGCCAGGTCCATAAAAACCTATTTATAGTGAATCTAAGATTTAGGATAAACGTTCGCCGCACAATCTAATTATAGATATAAAAATCGAACAGGAAAGGTAGCATTCAAGGAAGACAGTCAACCACAAACACACAGAGAAACAAAGAACAACTATATATAAAATGAATAAAAGGCAAAATAAGACATCACAAGTGTGTGTTTGTGGTTGACTGTCGTCCTTAAATGCTACCTTTCCTATTCGATTTTTATATCTACTTTTAACAGTCAGGGAACTTTTAAAAAACCATCACCTTCATTTGTGATGATGTTTCATCACATCATAATTAAATTCGCGAACTCGCTACCATGCTACAAATCCGATCTATTTCACGTCCCTATGTTTATTGCCGTTATTGTTGCCTGTTGGTATGTTGGTTTATCGGTAGACGTTTAGATAGGGAACCCGCCAGTAGCTTTATAAACGATAACCGGTCTACACACGGGTTGATTTTCGAGACAAATGGCAGAAATCGGTGCAGAAGGTTAACACATGTTTTACTGCATATCATCCAAATGTTATCGAATTATGTTTGATAAATGTTATATCATTTTCTAAAAATGTATAGACGAAGAATTTAGCTTTGACTTGAATATATCAAAGCATCAGGAATGAAGCGTTTCACTTTGATCAAGTTGACAGGTTTTTTTTCAATCTGGGTGATGGAAAACCCTCACATTGAAAGTTTGCAAAATATACTATTTGACAATAAATCGTTACCTGAATTATTTTTGAAAATGAAGAATGAAAGATGATGGAAAATCATGACCATGAGAATAAGTGTTTGGGATGAAACATCATCACCATTTAAGGTGATGGTTTTTCAAAGTTCCCTGACTGTTTAAGCCGATCCGACGTGGGTGCCTAATGTATGTATTCCTAATAAATACGGAGAGCTTAGACTATCTTTTTTCAAAGATATAAATAATTCCAAAACAAACTAATGAACCTGCAGTGATGCAACCGTGAGGATGGCGTAATTACATTAATTATTAACGTTTGTTTGCTTATGGAAAGAATAACAACAATGTATATCGTCCACCGCAAATTACATGCTATTGTCATAAATTGTTATCTATAGACTTTATTTTAAAAGTGCAATGGTATTTGAGACGAAAACCCTAACGTATTGTTTACTTACGATTGCATCTAAAGCTTTCTAATGAATTCCGATATCGATTTTGGTATCACCAACATATTTGAACAGCTACATGACGTTTATTCTAAGATACATTTTACTGAATACTTTTTGCAAACAATACATATGCATGTATAGGGTACTTTTCCTTTTGATTTTTATATATATTTTTGTGTTCGCCATTGTGTACTTTTGTATTATTTTATGCTTAGCAATGAAACAGTGGATTTTAACAATGAAATAAAAGTGGTATTTCATATGTGTGAAATATTTATTTTTATTTTTTCACTGCCGGAACTACTTTTTATTTCAATATCAAAACTTTTAATATATATCAATCGATTGTAAATGGAAAATGAGCTATAGTTTTTAAAACTGGTCAAGTACCGGGTATTTCAGGAGACTGTTGTCATTTACAGTGAAACATGTCAGTTGGTCATTTTTTTCAAAACTATTTTTTTTCAGAAAGTTGCTATAAAAGTTATATCATTGGACTGGAAATAACTTAACTAAGAAAATGAGTCGTAGATTATTGAAATCTGTTAAGTAGTTTAGAAATTATGTGGAATTAAAAAAAGCAATTTTATTCAGACTGCAGTACACTTTGATTATAAAATATAAAATAAAAAGTAAATGTGTTGTTTTGTCGTGAATAACAGATTTTATTTCATTTCGAAGTGATCAAAGTTTCACACTTCTCGGTAAAATAAAATCTGTTATTCATTCCAAAACAACAAATATCCTCTATTTATTTCATTAATATCACGAGACGGTGTCTACTTGTAGAATTGAGCACGATGCTCAACCAGAGGCCTTTTTTGCCACAGACCGTTTCAAGGCGGTAGCCCTATTGTCAACCCTTTTTGTGTTTATGACGTCATATGCTTTTACATTGCCATTCATGTTTTTTCGTGTTTTTTGGTTTTCTTTGAAAGCTGCACTGCATGTTCGACTTTTATACTTATATTTATACGGCTGCCACACTTGAATACTACGCCGTAGACACATGCTATGGTAATCCACTCAGTCAACTTATATTGACACCTGGCGGAACAGTCCTAGAACTGCCTTTATATGGTGAACATCAAGCAAGGGAGCTACTAGTACCATTTCGATAAGTCCAAATATGACCCGGCTGAGGATTGAATAAACAACCTCCCGCAAGCGAGGCGGACGCTGTACCACCAAGAAGGCTGTCGTGTATGTTCTATAGCTTTTAAACGTATTCCGAATACTGACGGTCAAAAATATATAATATATAGAATGAGGTTTTAGCCTAAATGGCAAATGTTGAATATTATACCTAATTTTGAAGTATTCTCACTGGGAAACACACATGTGTGACTTCCGATGTTTAACACTATAAAGAACGCCGAGACGAGACAGAACAACAGTCAGTATATAAGTAGTTCTCAGACGCCAAATAATTGATATCTAATGCTCTCTAATTACAGTCGGCATCCGTAATTGGTCAAGTCTGACACGCTGTGGATTGAGTTTCAATATATCTATCAAAAGTAGATAATACAAGTTGAGAAAGGGAAATGTAGCATTTAAGGACCACAGTCAACTAAAACACGAATAGAAACAAACAACAATTACAAAGATGAATAAAAGTCAAGGTATGTGGCATCACAAACATAAAGGGTTGATAAAAGGGCTACCATCTTAGACGGGTTTAAACCAGGTTCTAGGGTGCATCAAACCTCACTCTTACCCCTTTATCATCCCAATAAAACAATACAGTGCAAATAAAGAAATCACCGCCATGATATATCCTTCAACAAACGAGATAGCATTAATAGGTATTATAATTATAACACAAATATGCTCATTTATTTATGAATATAAAAAACAAAAGCCTAGAAAGCCACAAAGCAAGTACTCTATGACTTGTCAGAAACAAGAGCAACAAGAAAGTAACCGTTAAAGTATGACAAGAACAATTACAGACAAACATCAAACGCTACCGTCCTTTGAGGATTTAGGTAGACGACATCATAGGGTCCACAATCTTTCCGGTCATCGCAAAATCAACAAGGAAAGCATAGTAGCAAAATGTAAATGGGTCAACCACTAAACATTTAGTGCGTTGCAAAATGATAGGATCATACCCCGTTTTGATAAAATTTAAACAAGTTTAATAAAGAGTGTATGAAAAGGATTTTGACCAAGGATATTACGAAGTTTATAAATCACATCACTAAATAGAAATCAGGTTGCGATAGTCCTAGTCTCAGAAAATTTCTTAATTGACTTTAATATTTTAAAAGTAGATCAAAGCTACGATAATAAAACTTTGCAAAGGGTTTTTAACATTTACCATAAACATAAAACCTATTATTTATAGCATACTCTTCTTTAGAAAAGGAAAACGTACTTCAAACATAGTATTATACTTGCATTTTTAATTTAGATTGGTGCAACGTTTTTAAATATACTGCTAATATTTCGGTTATATTTAGATAAGACATGTTACGAACTGTTATTATTACAGATGTATTTAGTACATCCCTTGTACTACTATTATTTGAATTGTATTTCATTACGTGGTCCGAGTATTAACTTTTATACCCCGTCCAGCCCATTCTCCAAGAAGCAAAAACGGGGTTGGCTGGGGTATGAAATAAAACCTTGATTTCGGATTAAAAAGTTTGCATATTGTAAAATTAAAACATTTAATAGGTAATTGTAAACAGCTTATCGCATTTTTTTCAGTAACAAATGTTTCTAAACGTGTTTCATTGTCGAAATATCCGTTATAAAATCCTGCTAATATAACCTTTCCCATCGCTTAATGGAATTAAGGCGAGACCAAGTAATGTAAAATAGCAGATCCTTTGAACTATTTCAGTTACATCTGTGAAACATTTGATTCCTCATACTGGAGTAGGTACTAGTGCACTTAGATTCTGATGGTACCACTTAGATTCTGATGGTTGGCTCTTAGCGGCGTTAACTTCATCCGACAAATTGATTATAGACATCTTGCGGTGAAAGATGCAACATTCGAACAGAAATTGCTGCATTCCAAAAGGACATTTCAAACAAACACATGTGTGTAAATATATAAAGTGTAAATTTGGCTTCTATACGGGCTCACGTCCGAAAGTCGTTCACAGACACAGAGAACCCCTGCCACAGACGTCTTTCATACCCAGAACCAAGGCCTGGAAAAAAACGAAAGTTTGAATCGTCCCTCACGATGGAACGATTTAAGCGAGATCTTGAGAGATTCTATGAATCTGCGACAAAAAGTACTTTCACGTTAATTAACTGTTAATTTCTTACTTTTAACATGTGAGAAGCAGCACATGACATCAACAAGTGTGTGCACTAGTGCATCAACAATTGACTTTGTCACGTTTATTTAAAAGTAAGTATAAAAGTATATTTAAAGCATGAAATGCATATGCAAACGTCGACGTTATCATTGTTTATCATATCTTGCCTTTTATTCATCTTTATAGTCGTTGTTTGTTTCTATGTGTGTTTGTGGTTGACTGTCATCCTTGAATGCTACTTTTTCTTGCTATTTTCATATCTACTTTTATCCGAGTGAAAACAAACGCGATAATAAATCGCTATTGGGCGCTTTATTTCGCCTACTCTGCTCAGACAGATATATGCAAGTAAAACATATGCTTGATAGCCGAGACTAGTAAAACATATTTAATGTTTAACAAATGACGCTATTTGCTTCAGAATAAATATGTTTTAATTTAAACGCCGCACATCGACTCCTACTGATAACATGTTCGCTAATACTTCTCTTGAAGATAGTTTTAAATGATAGGAGCTTTATTTTACAGTTCCAATTTCTGAATTCATTAACATTCGTAAACTATTTATTTCTCAATTCTAAAAACAGACATGCTAAGAATAAACACACATTTCGTTCGTGACAAATGAATTAATGATTACACTATTGCGTGAGATGAAAGTTTTAATGTTCTAAATGATTCTAAAACCTATCCTGTAACAACTAATTACAAAGAGCATAATCACAAATGAAATGACGCATCTTTGTACAAACTCCACTAATAAAACTCCACCAAAGAGTATCAACTGCTCCCATAAAAACCATGAACATTCTCTAAAGTGTCACCAAGCAAGAACTTATTGCTATCGTGAGCGTGATTTATATCGTAAAAATAGATAGAAATAGAGAGGCAACCAAGAACCCTAGATAAGCAATACAAACGTACGATACTGTATCATTATATACTTATATTGATCAGTATAGGCAAAACAAAAAATCAGATTCCTCCGCCGACAACAACATCTACATACCGTGACTAAAAACCCACAACCACATTCATAATTTTATACACTAAAGTCAAAGAAGCTTCCACACCTTTCAATTAATTGTAATGTAAGTGCAGCTTCAGAAAGAGAACATAGAATATATCCATCTGACACACATTACGAAACCATTGACGACATACAAAATATATACCATCATAGATACCGAAGTGCTAAAGAAAAAAACAGAAACGAACAACTACAAAACATCAAGCACCACTGGACACATACTTAGTTAAAGAATACATACAAAATATACTACTACCAGCTGTAACTAACCACATACTAGATGCTGGTTCCAAATAGCTGGCCAGAAGGTACTATTAATGCCATATAGACCAATCGCTAGTCTAAGGTGCCTAGGAGAACGATCTCTTAAGTATTGCCTCTCATTTTTTTTTTTTTTTTTTTGGATCATACTATAGCTGTTTGACGATCTTTGGAGATCGCTGAGCCCGATACTTATATTTAGTTATTGGTGGTACATTTTCAATTTTATGTAGTTTTCTTACTTACTTTTCGATTCGGTGGTTCCACTACTCCGGCCGATAAAAGGCTCTGGGTATTGTTTAACCACTCATAGGATATGTTGTCTGCTTTTTTATTTAGTATTTTGGCTGTTACTTGTGATATACAGGCTTCATAACCGCTGCTCCCAACTAAATTCCATTTTGTTATTTCGCTCTTCGGGGCATAGTATTTTGTTAGATACTGGGACCATACGCCGCTGGACATGGGGGAGGAAAATCTCTATGTCCACCGCCATATGCATGCCATCTTCGGGATGGTTAAATTATGTACTATTGATTTTATGAATACTGAGTTCTGCTCAACCCGGGGCTGGAGGGCATGAGCGGTAGCTAGCATATTTCACTACCGTTCATGAACAGTCTCAATCAAACCGAAATTGCAATATTTTGTATGTGTCGTGTTCGGCCGTTTCCAAAGGTCCATTATCATACTCTTTTTTTCAGCGCGACCGATAAAACATGTTTATCTTAAAAGCAAATTCGTCTTTGTATTCAGATTGGTACGAAAATGATGTTCATTCAACACATTACATTAACAATTTAAAAGAAAAAAAAATCATTCGTTAACTTGTTGCAATAGTACTCATAGTTTAAAAATGAGAAAAATAGTCCAACAGAAATCACAGCACCCAAACGCAATAGAACCGTAGATCCACAATGTACCACACACAAAGAGCAAATTAACTAAACAATGAAAGGACAATACACAACACAAAGAGTGGTGACGACAGGGTTATCATTAAAAACGATATACTGCTCCTTCTATATAATTATAATAAAATATTTGACAAAATTGGTAATGTTTATCATGATTATCTTGATGCTTATGATTAATATTACTACAAGTTTAACGAAAGGCGAAGAACAATATGTTGGTTTTCAAGGCATTTCCAAAAGGCAATCTAATCGAACCGAGTATTGTCGTTCATTGCATGAACATATGCAATCGCCAAAATTGGCTTAAATCAGTTTAACCGTTAACTCTAACACCTGTACTATTAGTCTAATTTGAAAATCTCGTTAAATTAAAAAATAGTATACACAACAAGCGGCAAATACACAGAAATTGCAATTTTATGACTTCATGTTCGTGTAAAACACAAATTGTCATTGTAGTAATGTCAACTAATCACAGCTGTAATTCACAATAATTGGTCAATGTAATGCCTTTTGTATTTGAATTTAGACGAGTTTCTGCAATTACGCGTTTCTCTCTGATACAACACACACACACATTTTAATATTCGTTAAATATTCGATAACACTGAAGTGATGCTTGTAACACGCAGACAATACAACTCTGACATTACTGCACTGTGGTGATACAATCGTTTTATTGATTCTGCACGGACTTACACAGAGACACAATACGCGATGCAGTGATGTAAATTTACTTTATATCCTGTGCACAGACAGACATAGAGAAACAATAACAGACTGCTACACAGCGTTTAAATATAAACGACTGTAGAAGTCCGCCATTATGTTTACTTGCTTGTTTTATAGGCGTAGCCATTTTCACAGTTCATAGATATCCCGCCACTTTATTCCTTTATGAAAGTGACGCATGTGCATTATGTAAACAATACTGAGTGAAATCCCAATACATGTATATCGTTTTATAGAACGTAGATCAGACGCTTGGCCACGATCGTAGTTAGAATGCGCTTTATTTAGCCGTAATTTACGGCAAAGAAGTCGCTTGTTTGAATGAAAACGGTACATGCGCAGTGAATCAGTCTAAAAACAATAAGCGATGTGCAGTGATGTAAATTTACTTTATACAGACATAGAGAAATAATAAGCGATGCAGTGATGTAAATTTACTTATACACTGTGCACAGACAGACATAGAGAAACAATAAGCGATGCAGTGATGCAACTTTCCTAATAGAATGTGTACAGACAGACATATAGACACAATAAGCGATGCAGTGATGTAACATTTTTTATAGACTTTACACAGACAGACATAGAGAAACAATAAGCGATGCAATGATGCAACTTCGCTTTATAGACTGCACAGACAGACATAGACAAACAATACGTGATGCAGTGATTTAACTTTGATTTATTGATTGTTTATTTGTTCTTTGTTTTTATGTGTGTTTGTGATTGACTATCGTCCTTGAATGCTGCTTTTCCTGTTCGATTTTTATCTCTATAGCCTCGGGTTGAGCAGAACTAAATATTTAAAATGCCAATAGTACATAAATTTGAGCCATCCGGAAGATGGTATGCATATGACGGTGAACATGGAACCTTCAATGCGGTATTTTCTCACCATTCCATGGCCAGCGGCCTATGGTCCCAGTGTTTAACAAAACATGTTGCTCTAAACGAGAAAACAATGGGCGAAATAAACAAAATGGAATTTAGTTGGGAGCAGAGGTTATGAAGCCTGTGTATCACAGGTAACAGTCAAAATACTAAATTAGCAGGCAACATATCCTAAGTTGATTAAACAATACTCAGAACGTTTAAAGGCTGGAATAGTGGAACCACCTATCCGAATTCACGTAAGAAACCACAAGTATCTGAGAATGTACCACCGATATCTGTAAATATCGGGCTCAGCGATCTCCAAAGATCGGAATGAACAAAATAACAGTTCCGATTGCAAGGACGGGGAGACGTTTTACCGCCGCCAGCCACACTGCGCAGGCAACGCTACTGTGATATATAAATACGACAAATACAAAAAAAAAAACGTTCATGAACGGAAGTGAAAAGTGCTTTCTCCCGTTCACGCTCTCTGGCCCCGGGTTGAGCAGAACTCAATATTTAAAATGTCAATAGTAAACTTTGCTTTATCGACTGTACACAGACCAGGGCTAGGGGGCGTGAGCGGTAGCAAGAATATTTCACTACCGTTCATGAACAGTCTCAAACAAACCGAGACTGCAATATTTCGTTTGTATCGTGTTCGGCCGTTTCCAAAGGTCCACTCCCATACTCTTTTACATAGAGACACAATAATAGTATATGAAGAGTATAATGTTACAATAATCGATGTACTGATGCAATATTTCTTAATTGTTTATGCACAGACCCGACAGAGAGATACAATAAGCGATGCAATGCAGTTATCTTGCTTTACTGATCCCGCACGGACGACAAAGAGATACGGACGTACATGTAGATACAATAATCAATATAGTGATGTAAGATAGCTTAATTCTGCATGGACATTCAGAGATAATCAATAAGCGATGCAGTGACTAAGCAACATAAATGTGGTATATTGCGCCATTGTCAACATTGTTAACATATTGCAGCATTGGTCGAGATGGATGGTCATAGTTTCAGTTCTTAAAGAAGACTGAATGTGTATTTTCTTAAGATGTTTTTTCCTTTGTAAAGTTATAACTCGGAGGGAACCCGCAGAAAAACGTTTATTATCTTCATAATTTATACAGTAGTTTAAACATGAGCTATATAAATGACGGAAATACAGCTATAATTGAACGCATTAGCCTTGCAAAATGATAACTGATCGTATTTACTTAACGCATTCATGTCCATTAGCATTGGCGCTTTAAATAATAGCTGAGACAACAAATGCAGTCGATAGTATTGTTGTCTGGCGTATCCTAATTATGGTAGTTACCATCATCTTGCTTTTGGAGTCTCTCTATTATTTTCCAGGCTATCATTTAGACGTTTGTTTCTTTTTTTCAAAATTCATCTGCAATGTCATAAAAATAAAAGGCAATTTCAAATCTTAGAATATGGACATACAGTGACAATTTGCAAGATTTATATATACATGTTATAAGCAAGATATTTAAAAAAATAAACATTGGAGTAGGTGATCAATCTTTTGGCATTTGTTTTTAATTTTGAACATTAACGAGAAAACGAGAAAACGAGAACATAACGTTATAGGGCTATCTATATACGTCAAGTTTCATCTATAAGTACTTATGACATTTCAACACTATACACAAGATTGCCTCATCAGCTTATCAAGGACAAACGTATTGCTCTCATTAAAAAACATTCGGTATAGAAAAATACAGGTTCTAGGGTGCACGAAACCTCACTGTTACCCTATTGTCATCCCAATAAAACGGGAGGGTGTAGATCATGGGTATTCGGTGAAGATAGGGAATTCCAACCCGAGGTACAAGTGTTTTTATCGGAACCGAGGCTCTGCGAATTCCCTATCTGAACCGAATACCCATGATAGATTCTTTTTCTTGCATATCAGAGACATGTTGTGCGTTGACGCCGCCAGTTACTAACGTTTTGCATGTTTACCTGCATACCGGATGTTGGCGCGCGTGAATTTTATCTCGACCCTAGGGTGAGATGGAAATATCTAGCCCCGGTAAAATGACGGATATCCTTGTCCGGTATGCAAGAAAAAGATATCCCCGCCAGATTATTTTATCTGGCGAACAATGCAGCATTAATAGGCAAGTATAACACGTAAATGAGCATGTATATATAAATATATAAAAAAGCAGCATAGAAAGCCAGGGGATACGACAAGACAACACGATTTAAGACAAACGTCAAACGCTGTCGTCCTTTAAAGATTTAGGTAAACGTCATCATAGGGTTCGCAATCTGTCCGATCTTCGCACAATCTAAGAGGAATCCATAGTGGCGAACGGTAAATGGGTCACTAAACATGCAGTGCATTGCAAAATGATAAGGTCATAACCTCATTTGATACACGTTTTAACAAGTTTATTAAAGATTCTATGAAAGGGATTATGACCAAGGTCTTACGAAGTTTTTAAATCACTATAGAAATCAGTATTTCATGGTATTTCATGGTAACCTGTTTCTTTATTTTTGAAGGCAGTAACACGAAGCCTTACACATAAGAACTTCTGGGATCGTTACCTCTTTTGATAAACTTTATAACAATAAATACTAATAATGGAGATCCTTTGGAAGTAACAAACACAACCAAGATAATAAATAAGCAGACTCTTTTTTTTAAGTCTGTTCATGAGAGGTAATATAAGAAGCAACACCTTTCACGCCCCTAGCACAACCGTAAGCGGAATTCTACTTCAAAATAAGTATACAAGTCGAATAGGAAATGCAGCTTTCACAGAACACAGTAAACCCTAAACACGCAAAACGACAAACATGAATTGAAATGTTAAAACGGAATAATGGAATATGACGTCACAAACACAAAAAGGGTTGACAATAGGGCTACCGCCTTGGAACGGTCAGTGGCAAAACAGGCCGCTGTGGGGGGTGGGGGGGGGGGGGGGGGGGGGGTTTAAACTACGTTTTAGGGTGCACTAAACCTCACACTTACCCTACTGTCATCCCGATAAGATGGGACAGTGTAAATAAAGAAATCCCCGCCATGAACTATTCTCTAACCAACAAGGCAGCATTAATAGCCAATATCAGTAAAACACAAAGATGCTCGTATAATAATTAGAAAATATTATCTAATAGTATGATGAGTGCTTCACAAACGTCTTGGCAAGTCCACATAGTGTTATTGTCTGAACTGCCGTTGGTAAAAAATGCTTCAGTATTATTACAGGCCATAAATGTAGTATTTTCCCTAGCGTTTTTTTGAATAAGAGCAATAAGCTTGTCTTTGATAAGGTGATGTGGTAAGGTTGTATATAGTGTAGTGAAATCGTAAGTGTGTATAGATGAAACTTGATGTTTATTGCAATTTTTATCAAGAACGTCTCCTGACATTTTAATAGATGCTCGTATAATAATTAGAAAATATTATCTAATAGTATGATGAGTGCTTCACAAACGTCTTGGCAAGTCCACATAGTGTAATTGTCTGAACTGCCGTTGGTAAAAAACGCTTCAGTATTATTACAGGCCATAAATGTAGTATTTTCCCTAGCGTTTTTTTGAATAAGAGCAATAAGCTTGTCTTTGATAAGGTGATGTGGTAAGGTTGTATATAGTGTAGTGAAATCGTAAGTGTGTATAGATGAAACTTGATGTTTATTGCAATTTTTATCAAGAACGTCTCCTGACATTTTAATAGACCAAAACAAATTAATCCCAGAGTTTTCATAAGTTTTAGCACAATATTGTTTAACGTGATCTTTAACGGTAGTAAGACAAGAAGTTAAACGTTTGGAGATGTTTGTGGTGGTGCAGGCACTTTAATTCGAAATAAAGCGGGCCTTACACGGAGTTTTTGTAATTTAGGAATCCAGTACATAGTAGGCAGTTTGTTCTGATTTTCTTCTGCCCTAGCCTTGAAAGTAGTGCACCGAGTGATATGTGTGTAAACAACATCATCCTCAGTAGATTGAACTGGAGTATACGAATTAGTGCTACCGAGTTCCAGAGATAAAATATTGACGTAACGTAGGCGTCAAACAATAATTACTTTATTAGCTCCTTTATCAGCAGGAACTAAAACAAATGTATTATGAAATTCTTGAATTCCCGATTTTAAATTACGAAAGGAAAACAAACCTAGGTCTCGGAGGAAGTAAAGTGGGGTTAGCATTATACATGTTAATACGTGTATCTATAATAGTAAAAAATGATATGAAAGAGAGTTTGGGTCCTCATGTTCCCTACGACACCAATTTATACTAAAATCCTCAATGTATTGGGCGATCTGAGCACGACAGGCATTAACATCGATAGTTGAAGGTAATCTATACTTAGGACCTTTCGAAAACAGATACCGAATACGTTTATCAACAATATCAAAATTACCAGTGATGACATGACATGCTGGAGCATAGCAAAATGTTGATGTGTTACATTCACATTCCTTAGGAGTGCTATTTACTATATCAAGATCAGAAACTATACTAATAACAAATTACAGGACTTTCGGAACTTTTGAAATATTTAGGATAGAATCAACTACATGATTATCTCGAAAAATACAAGGCATGTCAATGAAATCAAATCCTTTATTAAGATATAGTATTTTTAGAAAATGCCTGAAGTGATCAAACTCCTTGTAAATATGGAGTCGGAGAAGATGTTGTGTGTAGCTTTGAATTATGGAAGCAGTGTTATGTACGAATGAAAATTGTGTCTGCTTCCTCGTCAATGCCCTAACATGATCGATCAACTGTATCAAAGATCTTTGCATGTAATATGTAGCTATATCTAAATTAAAACATTTCTTTGACATGCAACCCATCGAGCTGATTGGTGGTAAATCCCCTGACGAGTGCACACTCAGATGCAAATCGAAACGATTCATATGTGCTTCTGATTGACGTTTCAAAAAATATTCAGAATTACATGCATACCCCTGTTGATGATTGAACGGTTAATTTGAACAGTTGTTGCAGACTCATATGCAATATCACAGAATATCATTGAATATCAGATTTCATTCGTATTCGTGGTATACACCATTTTTCAAAAAGCTTAACATAATTTGGTTTTCAAACATGTTTGCTTGTGTGGAGCTCGAACCCTGACCACTCGGCTTACGCTTCGTTCGTTTCTACGTACTCAACACCATTACCAACTGCGCATAAAGTTGTTCCATATTCACCGCCTTGGAACGGTCATTGGTGAAAATAAGACGGCTGGAGTTTTAAACCGGGTTTTAGGTTGCAAACTCCTTCCTATTGTCATCCTAATAAGACATAACAGTCGAAAAGCTTTCAAGAAACACGTCAACCAAAATCACGCATATAAACAAGGAACAATTTAAAAAATGAATAAAACGCAAATTATGACATCACAAACATAATAGGGTTGCCAATAGGGCTACCGTTTCTACATAATTCTTACTCGTATGGGCTCACATTCTATTTTAAAGACTATATCTACCGCTAAATTCTGTGAAATTCACCGAGTAGCAAATACGAAACTCCTTTCATCAACATATATTTACATTCACTTGATACATTCTGTTAAAACAAAATAGCTTCTAATTTCGAATAAACTTTGCTTTTGGGTTGGCAGAGCTAACTGTACACGCGCCTGATTTATTACATGCACGCATCCGGTCTGCCCTATGCACGCATTTGGTGTACCATATGCACGCATCTGGTGTATCTAAATACAAAATGGCTATTCCGAGGTCTGAGCATACTTTATACATGCACTTATTTAACATTACCAACCTCCTTAGGCACGCTATTGTTGACACAATAACAACGGGAAAATAATTTAAGGTAAATATAATAATTGAATCGCAAAATGTTGACATTTATGCAGTTTTTAACCGGTGGTATTAAATGACAAATTTTCCTAAAAGTGCTCAAGCACTTGAGGGATTTGCCATTCACTACCGGTGTTCAAAACCGCATGCATGCCTAAAATTGGAGAATAAATGCTTAAATATATTTAAATATGCCTTGCTTTTCGTCACGCTTACTTGATAATTCCTGAGCTTTTGTTTTATCCCGTAACACCATAACGTACATATTAATATAATAGGAAAAATATTTAATACTATTACATTGTTCAAAAAAAGGAAGCATGGCGTTTTAAACAAAAAGTCGTTTCATTATGATTCGCGAAATAATCAAGTTTAAGCCAATTATTACCTTACAATCACATTTATTTAGATTCGTATTTATGTGGTCGAAACTTAAATATTTCGATTTTATTGAAGTCAAAACAACCCGCATATTTATATATATCTAGAACAATAATTGGTACCAAATAACAAGAGCTTGTGGTAAAATAAACATTTAACGTTGAGTTTGGTTCGTAAATTTTCATTCAAACAGAGATCAGTTTGGTAAATATGTGGACTTTGGCTCCGACCACAAATCAGTACCTCTCATGAAAAGACTGTTGTTACTTCATTGTTGGGATCCATTTTTCAGTATTTATTGACATTCACACTAGCGTTTGTTTAGTGCTGTGTGGCGGCCGTAAAAAGTCGCCCCGACTACAGATCAGTAGTGTTATTACTTACTGGTCCTTTGGGATCATCAAGCCCAATCTTTGTGGTAGAAAGTAGAATATCGCTTAAGCCGCTGCTAGGAGGCGTGAGAGGTTTTGCACTACACATTACCTCTCATGAACAAATTCAATAAAACCGAGTCTGCTACGTTATATCTTGTTTGTGTTCATTGCTTCCAAGGCATACGTTTTTCAGTATTTACTGACATTCACACTAGCGTTTGTTTAGTGCTTTGTGGTGGCCATAAAACATCGCCCCGACTACAAATCAGAAGTGTTATTACTTATTGGTCCTTTGGGATAATTAAGCCCAATCTTTGTGGCTTTAAAGTAGAATATCGCGTAAGCCGGTGCTAGGAGGCGCGAGAGGTGTCTACTTTTATCTATTGTTTGTGTTTGTTGCTTCCAAGGGATCCACTTTTCAGTATGTAAATTCTCAGTAATTGGAAGACCTATAGTTAATAATATGACAACAAGTTGTTATGCAAAGATTACGAATATTAAATGCCTCAACTCGAGTACAAGCTCTAGAAAAAACGAATAAGTTGAGACACATAGACCCTATAAGAAGTTGCTCGGGCAGCATCCCCATCTGAATGGGGATTAACAATATCAAAATTAAAATCATCTCTCTTGTCATCATTTATTTATTTTAACATTTTCAATGGAGAGATGTAAATCAAGAAAAGAAAAGTTAGTATCAGAAATATTAGCTTTGTTAAGATGAAGCTCTTTAGGATATATAGTATTAACCATAGTAGAAAAGAAAGAGTTGTCAATGTTTAATATGTCATTCAGATACCGAGCGGTGTCAATAAAGGCCCCAATAACATCTTCCTGTGTATCTGGTGAAAGACTCAACATGAAATCTCTTTCATAGCAATATAAAAACAAATCTGCGACAAGGGATGCACAGTTCGTACCCATACGAATACCAACAAGATGTCTATAAACGGTCGTTCCATACCTGACGAAAATATTATCTAATAGGAAAATGAGTGCTTCACAAACGTCATAGTGTTATTGTCTAAACTGCCGTTAATAAAAAACGCTTAATATTATTACAGGCCAAAAATGTACTCACCAAAATAAAAGTACCCTATAGGCTTTTGAGGGCGTAGGACATCTTGAACAATGATTTAATTAAACAATGTTTGTTGTTTTTAAGCAAACTTCGCTGAGTAGAAAATATTTCTTTAATCATTTTCAAATTTTGCAAAAGAAATGGTTACAAGTCCAACAGGAAGAGTAGCATTCACAGAATACAGTCACTCCAACAAGTATTAAAAGGTTATTTCAGTAAAAAACACACATCACAATCATATAAGGTTTCACAATAGGGATACCGCCCTGGAACGGTCAGTGGCACAAGGGACCATCGGGGAGTTTAAACCGGTTCAAGGATGCACAAAACCTCACTCTTACCCTGCTATCATCCCTAAACAACAAGACAGTGTAAATAAAATTATCTCCGCCGAGTTAACCACTAACATCTGAGAAAGCGTAGATAAGTGTTATAAGAAATTATATAATATTATAAGAAAAAATGAAATGTTCATGTATGTAATATATCAAAAATAAGATAAAACTAAGAAGCTAATCTCATATGTACTTGATGATTTGTCTGAAGTCAGACCATCAAGGAGAAAACCGCTAAGGGCACGACAAAACAGAGTGAAGGACATTCATCAAACGGTTCCCGCCTTAAAATATTTAGGAACACGTTATCATAGAGTCCACCGCCCGTCTGGTCGTTGCACACTCAAAGAGGAAAGCATAATTGCGAACTGTAGAATGGTCTACAACTAAGCACGTAGTGCGCCACAAAATACTTCTGCTGTCGTAACCCCTGTTTATAATTTTTCTAATAATTTTAATAAATAACTCATGCTAATTATCACGACCGATAATCTTCCTAAGTTTGTAAATCACATCTCCATAAAAGACAGGTTGTGATAAAACTTGTCGCAGAAGTGTTTTCAGATTGCTATTATATTTGTCGAGCAGATCAGTGTTGCGATAATAAAACTTAGACAAAAGTCTTACGTCAGTTATGGCAACGGTGTTCGAGGAGTTTTTCAGTATTGTTAAGATTACAAAGGTTGAAGTCCTGAACACGGCTATAAGCTCTGGCAAAACGAATTAATTAACTGATAAATATATAGAGGATCTTACATGAGTGATTGTGTATTATTGATTTTAATAAACGAGTTTGATAAAATGATAGGATACGAGGCTCTTGCCGAGTTTATCCAACGAGTTTATTAAAGTCGATAATACAGAGTCTAGAATGTAAGATTCTGTTTATCACACAACACACCTACGACGTGATAGTTTCACATTATTGTTGTCAATTTTCCTTATTTACGGCGGCAATTTGTAAGACAAATCAAGACGTCGTTTTGTTGTTTACATGACGTCGCTATGCTACGCGGCTGTAAATGCGTTCGCCTTACAAATAATGCGACACCTTAAATCAAATTTAACGTTATTAACATTCATTTTATGAAGTAAGATTTCAAATAATGATAAATAAGTAAGGCGTCTGAACGTACCTTATGATTTACCATGCAAACAATTGGGATTAAATGTTTTACTGTATACAAACTGTGATTCGGTCCTCATTTGCATCTGTAATACACTAGTGTATTACGAGAAATAAGCCATGGCTTTATTGCACCCCCAGAAGCCATGTTATGTGATAAACACGCTATAAGAAACAGTATTGGGGATATCCCCTTCTAAATGTGGATAATATCGAAATCAAAATCATCTCTCTTATCATAGATTGTAGTTATTACTACTCCATTTTTAATAGAAAAAAAAGTATGATAATGGACCTTTGGAAATGGCCGAAAACGACACATACGAAATATTCAGTCTCGGTTTGATTGAGACTGTTCATGAGCGGTAGTGAAATATGCTAGCTACCGCTCACGCCCTCTAGCCCCGGGTTGAGCAGAACTCAATATTAATAAAATCAATAGTACAACATCTTAACCATCTCGAAGATGGCATGCATATGGCGGTGGACATGGAGTATCTTTCTTCCCCAAGTCGTACGGCGTATGATCCCAGTATCTAATAAAATTAAATGCCCCGAAGAGAGAAATAAACATAATGGAATTTAGATGGGAGCAGCGGTTGTGAAGTCTGCATATCACAAGTAACAGTCAAAAGACTAAATTAAAAAGCAGACAACATATACTGTAAGTGGTTAAACAATACCCAGAGCCTTTAATCGGCCGGAGTAGTGGAACCACTGAATCGAAAATTAAGTAAGAAAACAAAAAGAAATGAAAAAGTACCACCGATAATTAAATATAAGTATCGGGCTCAGCGATCTCCAAAGATCGAATGAATAACAGTACTGATTGCAAGCGCGGGGAGACGTTATGTATATCAGGAAACGGAGTGACAGACTCTGAAACGTTAGCTTTATTGAGTTTTAGTTCTAGAGGATAAATGTAAGGAACCATAGAAGAAAAGAAAGGATTATCGAAATTAAGTATATCATCCAAATAACGTCGATGACATCAGCTGGTGTATCTGGATGAAAAGCTTAACATAAAAATAAGCATAAAAGTCGAATAGGAAATGCAGCTTTCGCAGAACACAGTAATGTCACGTTCGTAGCAATTTGAAAACAAATCTGCGACAAGGGGAGCACAGTAAGTACTGATAGGAATTCCAACGGTTTGCCTATAAACGGTATGTCCAAACCTGACAAAAATGTTGTCTAAACAGAATCATAGTGATTTATAAGTCCATAAAGTGTAACCGTCGGGATCACTTTGATAAAAAATGCCCTAGTGTTATTACAGGCTGAAGAAGTAGATTGTTCCCTGGCGAAAGCTTTTTGTTTATGAGCTATTAGTGTTTGTTAAGGTTATTCGGTAAAGTAGTATAAAGTGTAGAAAAGTCACAAGTAGATAATGATGCCACTTGAGGTAGATTACGTGGTCTGTTAAGGACCTCGCCAGAATTTTTTATTGACCAGAATAAATTGATACCCGAGTTTTCATAGGCTTTCTCACAACACATGTTCACATGCTCTTTCACTGCTGTGAGGCAAACTGTTAAAAGTTTGGAGATATTAGTTGTGGTACATGCGCTAGAGTTTGCAATGAAGCGGGCTTTAAAGGCTGCAATACTCTTTTATGGATGCTATGGAAACCTTAAAGGGAGGTAAATTGATGATTTTTGATAATCAAAAGCTGCTACCTACACAATCGGTGTTGTGTTTTTCTGGAATTTGCTCATTAGATTTGAGACGCACTCGCATCAACCCAGTAATATGAGACGATGTCCAATCAACTCAAATACGTTAAAAGGCTTCGCAACTGCGCAATAACGTGTATCTTGGATTAGAGACGATTTGAGATTTGTTTTTCATTAATATTACCGTATTGATACCGTTACTATTTTTGCTAAATGGCATTGCAGTTAGGCGCCTTTCACATCACTCTGTTTGTTTTCAATTAATTTTAACATATTATCAACATAATACTCGATCCCCCTTTCAGTATTTATAGGAATGTACAGAGTACGTATTCTGTACCATAAATCTTGTCACTTCTGATATCATCTCATAAATCATAAATAATTGCTTTCATTTTTTATTGATACACTACACTTTCTAACATATTTACTTCAAACATAATGATATTTCAAATTATTCAACGCTTAAAGCGGTATTTCGTACTGTTAATTAATTAAACAAAAAAACTTTGATACGGGCACAATGATTCTTCGTTATTCTGTTTACAACAATTATATTTGTGCGAATCCATCTACTTCTAAAATACCCTTGTAATTCTATAACTTCCCTCATACAGAATTTCTCCGATATTTGAAGTCTTCTTTTAGACATAAATTCTTCTCTGGTTTCCATATCTAAAGAAATCGGTTTCCATATTAGGAAAGAAGACGGTTAGATGGTATATGAAAGTATATCAATCACTGTGGTGTCATTTTTTGTCATTATCGTTTTGAAAATGGACTGCAACTTTCATTTAAGATTTGTAATTATACGATAGCATGTTTCAAAGAAAATTAAATACATTCTTCGTGTCTCAAAGGTAAAATGGGAGGTACCTCTTCATTTCGTTTTTCTGTAGAAGACTTTAAATTCACCCACAACTTATATGATTTTAATCCTGTGATTATTCATTAATTATAGTAAGCATACATGAATTTTCTCTCTCATTGTTCCAACGAAAACCAAAGAAAACCGCTTAAAAGCAACAGACGCTATACTTAAACTATTACTAACTCATGAATACGAACGAGTCACGGGTGAAGTAGTTACAATTCTACGAGCGGTCAAAAAGTCAGTATTTAAGCCAGAATCGATGCGTAAAATATCACATTTTATCTAGCCTTCGTACAGGTAACATCTATCAGCACACAGCTTCCAATTATATTTCATGAACAATTTTGATAATATATTTGATTGCATCACGCATGGTTCATTTACATGTGCCACCTGATGTCCTATATACTGAAACGTCTGATGCGCTTTTAAATATGTTAAGTTATTTTACATTATAATAAATGGTACTAAATGTACCCTATTTTTAAGAATCCCCTGTAGTTCGGTAGGTAGAACGACAGTCTGCAACTGACTGTTTATTAGAAACATCGTGTGTTCAAGTCCAGAGAGAGGCAAACTTTTTTCCCTGAAAATTATAATACTACCTGTACGATGTGCACTACTCGATGTGTATAGAATAAATGATATCCTGCGTTTAATTTGATCACTTAAATACCCGATTTCGCCATGAACTGGTGAACATGAAGTTACAAAGAAAGACACGCCTGCAAAAAAGAAAGCAATTTAAATACAGGGTATGTAGCATTAAAGTGCTAATCATACCATTAAATTGAATTTTATACGACGTAATCTATGAAATAAATGAAACACAAAGTAATCCAAAGTGTCAGAGATTTCACGTTTGTTTAACTAGGTTAAACTGAAAAATGTATCGGGTGTTTAAACAAAAGAATGTGAATAACTGAAAAACGATAGCAAAAGAAAGCAATCCATATCCTTTTCTCATCCCGTTGACGATCATTTATTTTCATATTTGTACATCTGTGACTGTGTATTTTTAAAACAAGAATTATCAGAGGGACATCGATTGTGCACTTTACTTGCATACACCTCGCTCTGTCTGAGTTTATGTGTGATACACTTCATACGCAACATGTTTTCTAGTATTCAATAACTATAAGAATAACCAGGTTAACCTTAGAACGAAATAACTGTGAGAAACAATTCGAAGAAAGACAACTCCTAAAGCATATAGTTTTATTGTCAAATAACTACAAATTAACATTAAATTATTGACACATAATGTATCGATCGGTAAGGCGTTTATAACGGCTTCAACAGCATCATTTGTACATTAGTAAAATAACATTCGGTTGACTTGTCAAAGTATGGTCTGTATTGCATATGTGTATACAATAAACAGAAAAAAACTGTAGGTAATATACATTAAGTTAGAAAATTGTTTAGTATTGTGCCATTTGCAGTGTAAGATCAAACAAAATAATTTAAGAACAACAAACCCACTCAATAAGCATAAATGCATCAATTGAATACCCTCGTGACAATAAAGGACACGGTTGCCTCACGGGATCAAGTATGAATGGCGCCACCACTTGATATTTATGTAGTCTTGATCATCTTCGACGCTTGATTGTAAATACAAACGTTTTGATCGTTTTGTGCAGACCGTAATTATTATTTGTTTTATTAAGTATTTCTGACCATCCGCATTTAGTTCTTCGATATAATGATGACGTTTCCCTCTATGTTTATTCATAAATTAATTGTCTTTCTTTATTTTTATATATCTTTGAGGCCAGGTGTTTCTGTCTCAGCAAATCATAAACATTACCAGAATCTCGGCAAAAATCAAACTTTTTTAGGAGACGTGTTCTAGACGTTTGTTTTGAAAACAAGCAAGCGTCGCAGATGATCTAGACTAGAATTTCGGTGTGTCATTAGGCAAGTCACATCCATTTGATGAGGACGTAAACCGGGCGGTGCATTTGTCTCATATCTCTTGGGCTGTCAAAAAACCCCTTAATTATGTCTTGCGCTATCAAACACAATTTAATTCGTTATTATAAAGTTTAGGATTTAGATTTAGATTAGACTTGTTTTTAAAACATAAACAAGCTTTAACATGTTAAAATTGTACATAACGTTAACTCGTGTTATTTCGTTCTGTTTAATCATTTCCGCATAGAATACACGCGTTGCAAATCGCACATCTTCCGTCTAAGATATTTCCGATTT
The DNA here is from genome assembly GCA_037043455.1 of Cyrtodaria siliqua. NCBI lineage: Eukaryota > Metazoa > Mollusca > Bivalvia > Adapedonta > Hiatellidae > Cyrtodaria > Cyrtodaria siliqua. The sequence continues at coordinate 199,994 of JAWPHD010000066.1, read as the reverse complement.
AATCTGTCATTAATTGTATGGAATCGAGCTGGATGATTAATTGTTTGGAATCGAGCAATATGATTTAATGAAGGGCTGTGAATAAGCCGTATGTTTATCTTGTTCTTGAGTATCGACGTTTGTAGGATGCTTACACAAACAGTGATGGTACATGCTGACAGATAATGCAATAAAACAAGCGCTTCAGTGTGTCATGGACAATGCATACAGCGAGACATACTGCACGCTGACTTAATAGAAACGAGAAAAATGTGATACATAGAGAATCTTAAACGAGTTCCTATTTCATATAAGATTTATGAAACGAGTTATGAATTATTTTAATTTTAACGAGCCTTTTGGCGAGTTAAAATTAAAAATAATTCTTAACGAGTTTCATAAATTTTATATGGAATGGGAACGAGATTAAGATCATTTTTATTGCATAATAATGCAATACAATTAGTAAAAATTAAAGGTCAGATGGACATAGAACCGCCACGACGTCAGACACACTTTAGCGCCAAAACGTCACAAAATATGTGACGTCGTAACGTCGCGTCTCACACATAACGTTTCGTATAAAAGAGTTCGTGTTTTTACCTCTTTACAAAATAGCAGTTTACGCCAACTTTTTAACAAACCAACAACAATGTTTTGTATAACGTGCATTATTTTTATAAGCTGTCACAAATAATAAGTTTATGACTCAGATCTTGGTGAATTTGTAATAAATAAAATAGTTTCAGTTAATAAACTTGCGTAGTGTTACAGGTTTAACTCAACCAATCAAAATCGTTCCAGGTTGTATTACACGTGTGTCATACATAGAGGATCTTAAACGAGTTCCCATGTCAAATAAGATTTATGAAACGAGTTTCATAAATTTTATATGGAATGGGAACGAGTTTAAGATCCTTTTTATCACATAACATTGCAATCAAATTAGTAAAAATTAATTCAGATGGACATAGAACCGCCACGACGTCAGACACACGTTAGCGCCAAAACGTCATAAAATATGTGACGTCGTAACGTCGCGTCTCACACATAACGTTGCGTATAAAAGAGTTCGTGTTTTACCTCTTTACAAAATAGCAGTTTATGCCAAATTTTTAACAAACCAACAACAATGTTTTGTATAAAGTGCATTATTTTATAAGCTGTCACAAATAATAAGTTTATGACTCAGATCTGTGTGAATTTGTAATAAATTAAAATAGTTTCAGTTAATAAACTTGCTTAGAGTTACAGGTTTAACTCAACCAATCAAAATATTTCCAGGATGTATTACACGTGTGTCATACAATAGAATATTAAATGGGTGTTCGACACTGCTAACAAGGGACGTTATGTGATAAAACAGAATATTAAATGGGTGTTCGACACTGCTAACAAGGGACGTTATGTGATAAAATAGGATTATTACTATAGTAACTTGTTCTTGAAATTTGTATCACCTCGAGTAGGTATATGCCAGATCAGGATCACACTCGAGGCTACATGCCAGATCAGGATCACACGAGAGGCGTAGCCTCGAGAGGTGATACAAGCTTCAGAACAAGTTACTATAGTAATGATCCTTTTATTATATACCTCTTTACATATCATTAAAATAGAATTCATATATAAAAAACAACAAATTAAAACAAAATTAAAGAAGTCAAATTAACTGAAAATCACCAACAGGAAAGACATGAAAACATGTACATTACACGCGCATGAAAACATGTGCATTACATTGCAACAACTACACCTGTGTTCATTACACATCAAATTCTGGTGAATTTACCAACTGACATAATCTTAAATTAATTAATTAACCCACAATGTTCACAAACGCACAAACAAACATTCTGATAGTTCACATTTCATGTTAAAACATCCATTGTTCTTAATGCATTACTGGGCAATCCCCAACATTCCAATCTGACATTTTCCAAAATCTATTTTCAGTAGCATACTGATAACCTGTAGTGTGATACGGGTTGTTGTATTCCATTGTAAAAAAATGAAGGTACTATGTATATACTATTGATAAGTTTATAATACAAAGTAATACAATACTGTAAGAACAGTTACATAACACAACAGTAAGGGTAGTGAATATGATACGAAAACGAACCTCAATATTAATGAAAATCTTAAATGGGACAATCACATTACCTTCGTTCGGAAAAAGATTTCCACAAATTTATGGCTCTTATCAAGAATAAAATTGTTTCTGCCATTACATTATAGGATTCTGTTTTATAAGGCATATATACAACCACATTTAGATTTCTGTAATATTATTTGGGGAAGTACAAACAAATCAAACATTCAAATTCTTATTCGATTACAGCGGCGGGCATGTCATATTATCCTAGGTGAGCAATACACTAACCTAAATGAAGCTTTATTGAGTATTAATGTACTTAGTATTGAACATAGAATTTTACTTCAAAAGGCAAAATTTATGTATAGGGTATTTCAAAATGCCACTCCGTCTTACATTCAAAACATGTTTCAGTACAATAATAATAATCACAGAAACTTAAGGTCATCAAACCATTTAAATGTTTTAATACCGAAACCAAATAAAGAATTATTTAAAGGAAGCATGTCTTACTCTGGGGCTAAAGTATGGAATAGTATCCCAGATTATATTAGACTCTGTCCTACAATAAACAGTTTTACTTCTAATTTTATCAAGTGGATTAAGTCGGGATAATTTTTCATACTCGTACTTCTAATTTTAAATAAAGTTTAAAAGATTAATCATTTTAACTATAAAAAAATGAAAAAATTGGTGTTTAAATAATTTCAAAACCACTGCCTCTGTTTGATCTCTAATGCTAAATGTTCTATATTTGAATGTGTCGTGTATTGCTATTTTATATCTTAATTACAGGGAAAATGCTTTAACTTTTACCATCATTGAACTGATATATTTTGATTTCTATTATTATATGATATTATTTTGTTAAATCACTGATTATATTGTTAATGTGTTTGTATGTATGTATAAATATGTGTTTTATTCAGAGGGCCCCAAGGAAGATTAGCTAATGTTAATTGGGTCACCCTCTTAAAATAAAGACTTTCATTCATTCATTCATTCATTCATTCATTCATTCATTCATTCATTCAACAATCAAAGAACATTAGATCTATCATGAAATATCTGAGCACTTGATAAATTAGTCATCGTGAGAAAAACGAACATGTTTTTAATGTTGGCATGTGTGTTGTATAATGTTAATGATTACATTATAAACAACAAGTATAATAGCAACTGGATTGGAAGATTAGTGTCTGTAGAGGTTACCTCAGATAAAGTAGCAGTGGATCAGACTTTCAGAGAAAAAGCATGAAAGGAGAAATTTGGATATCGTCGAACACATTAAATACAAACAATATTGCAGTCTCGGTTTGATTGAGACTTTCATGAATGGTAGTTGAAAGTGCTTGTCACCGTTCACGCCCTCTAGCCCCGGGTTGAGCAGAACTAAATATTTAAAATGCAAATAGTACAGAAAATTGAGCCATCCCGAAGATGGTATGCATATGACGGTGAACATGGAACCTTCAGTGAGGTAGTTTTACACCATTACATGGCCAGCGGCGTATGGTCTCAGGTTTCTAACAAAACGCATTGTACTAAAAGAGAAAACAATGAGCGAAATGGAATTTAGCTTGGACCAGAGGTTATGCAGCCTGCGTATCACAGGTAACAGTCAAAGACTAAATTGAAAAGCAGGCAACATATCCCAAGAGTGATTAAACAATACTCAGAACCTTTAAAGGTTGGAGTAGTTTAACCATTCGAAATTCAAGTAAGAAAACAAAAGTATTTGAGCATGTACCACCGTTTTACCTCCACCACACGGCACGGTACTGTGATATATAAAAAAGTATGAAATGAAAAAATTGGAAATCGTTGAACACATTCAATACAAAACATATTCCAGTCTCAGTTTGTTCATGAACGGTAGTGAAAATTGCTTGCTACGGTTCACGCCATCTAGCCTCGGGTTGAGCAGAACTTAATATTAATCATGTCAATAGTGCAGAAATTTAAGCTATCTCGAAGATGCTATGCATATGGCGGTGACCATGGAACCTTCAAAGCGGTATTTTCACACAGCGTTTTATGTCCAACCATCTAAAAGAGAATACACAACAAGTTTGGCATTGCAGTGTTTAATTGATTCAGCTTTTTCGATTTTAAAAGCATTACATACTGTTACATTCATGGTCACCGCCATATGCATACATCTACGGGAAAGCTTAAATGTCTGTACTATTGGCATGATTAATATCGAGTGCTGCTCAACCCGGTAGTAACGAGCGTGAACGGTAGCAAGCACTTTTCACTATCGTTCATGAACAGTCTCAATTAAATTGAGACTGCAGTATATTTTGTGTTTAACGTGTTCGACGATTTCCAAATGTCTCCTTCCATACTTTGTTTTTTGATGACGCGAAAATACATGCTTTACCATCACAATCTTCCGGAAAATGGAGACAATTTAAAACAAAACTAAATTAGAAATTGGAATACAAGGGACACATGGACACGCATTACGCTGCTTCCCCTATCTTACTATTATTATTCGTCAAGGGGACCCGACGGGATTAATCGAGAAGCACTTGCATCAGCACAGTTATTTGAGACGATGTTCAATCAGCTCAATATAGTAGAACGACAACACTATTATCTCCCTTGACTATTCGTGTCCTACAGATGAAGGAGGTAGATAAAAAGATAGTTCCTCTTATCCGATTTATACAGGACTTTCCATTGCATACATTGATTTAACCTTACCAGGTTCTAAATCACAGCAGTTTAGGAAGATATCACAGAACATTTCATGTTGATATAAGATGTCTAGCTAATTCTGCTTCATTTTACACGCCATGGGTCTTATCACCATTGGGTTGTATTTTTGTTACATTTTTTGTCACGCAAACATGTTATTAAAAGAAATTCAACCCGGTAAATATTTGTTAATTTGTTTTAAATTGCAGATATTGGATCAATGAAGAATTAAAGCATAAATACATGTTGTCAACATTACAACTGGACCCTATGGAAAATTAATTGTTGTGAGACGAGAAGGCTTCGCAATTACGCAATAAGAGCACATTTGAGATGTTATTTTGTATGAATATTAGCGTATAGATTTAGCTACTCATCTTGCTAAATGGTAATGCAAGTAGGGGATTATTACATGCCTTTAATTTCAATTAAGTTTAACATAATATCAGTATAATATTCGATTTTTATAGGAATGTACAGAATACGTATTATGTGTCATAAATCTTCGGCATAGTATTACTTCTGGTATCATCTCATATATCATAAATAATTAATTTATTTCTTTATTGATATACTGTCTCATATCTTTAATTCAAACAGCTTAACAGTACGAGTACCAGTCAATACCTAAAATGACATTTTAACAGATATTTATTTCATAAAATTTTACATGAAATAATATCAGGCGAACTTGTAAGAAAAAAAAAAGGTTCTACGTTATTCTGTTTCGATAACTACACCAACTCTCTTAATGTATTTTTCGTTGAGTGTTGGTGACGACCTATGTGGAAGTGACCACTTCTCAATATTCTTGAAAATATCGGTCCTCCACTTCTCGAAAAAACGCAACGATGGAAACTTCGCAAAGCCGATTAGGCTACTCTTTTTACCAAAACCCTTCATGATATAGCTGATCAAGCTATTCCAAAAATCTAGGCAAATCCAAAACGCCCACATAAACCATGGTACGATGATGACTGCAAAAAGGCAGTCAGCGATGGTTAAGCTGCATTGAATTCTTTTAACTTGCGGCCAGTACAAAATAATTTAGATAATTTTAGAGTATTTCTTGCGAATGCCCGTCGTACTATTAAGGATAGCAAGAGGATACGCTGGAGATCTGTCTTAAGGCTGACCTCTCGCTCATCTTTTAAGGAGACGTGGGACATGGTCCAGAAAATAAACGGTAAAGGCAATTCTAGTTGTAAAAATCATCTTAAAACTGATAATGGAGATATTACATCTGTCAAAGATATTATAAACAAACATTTTCAAAAAAGTCTTCTTCCGAAAATTGTCAACCAAATTTTCTAAAATATATACATCAGCTGGTCCTGATGATATCCATTATCAATTGTTAAAACATTTACCTGAAACCCGTCTCTCTGCCCTTCTTGATATATTTAATAAGGTTTGGGTGACAGGAAACCTCCCCTATTCTTGGCGGGAAGCAATCGTTCTTCTAGTCCCCAAACCTAGAAAGAATCATAAGGACTCAATAAATTATCGCCCTATTGCTTTAACGAGTATTGCTTTATATGTATAACCATGAAACATATGATTAATGAGAGACTCGTTTGGTACTTGGAATCCAACAAACTGATAACAAAGTATCAAAGTGGATTCCGGCGCCAACGAGGCACAACAGATAATCTCATTCGATTTGAATCATTTATTAGGGAAGCTTTCATAAAAAAAGTATATCTGATCGCGGTATTTTTTAACTTGGAGAAAGCTTATGATACTGCATGGAAGTACGGTTTTATGAATGATCTTTATGAACCTGGTCTTAGAGGCCGATTACCAGTTTATAGAGAATTTCTAAGATGAAACCCTCTCTGACATTCATCATGAACAGGAGATGTGTGTGCCACAGGGCAGCATACTCTCTGTCACCTTTTTTAATAACAAAATTAACAGTATAGTTAAATGCATCAATCCTGGTGTGGATTGTTCTCTATATATTGACGACTTTGTTATCGTTATGTTATTGTGCAAAAAACATGAACACTATTGAGAGACAATTACAACAATGTCTCAATAAACTTCAGACCTTGTTTGATGAAAATGGTTTTAAATTTTCTAAATTTAAAACTAATTGTATGCACTTTTGTCAACTACGTAAATATCATGAATACCCTCATCTAAAAAAAGAGTATGATAATGGACGTTTGGAAACGGCCGAGCACGACACATACGAAATATTGCAGCCTCGGTTAGATTGAGACTGTTCATGAGAGGTAGTGAAATATGCTAGCTACCACTCACGCCCTCTAGCCCCGGGTTGAGCAGAACTCAATATTAATAAAATCAATAGTACACAATTTTAACCATCCCGAAGATGGCATGCATATGGCGGTGGACATGGAGTTATTTGCTTCCACATGTCGTACAGCGTATGGTCCCAATATCTAATAAAATTAAATGCCCCGAAGAGCGAAATAAACATAATGGAATTTAGTTGGGAGCAGCGGTTATGAAGCCTGCGTATCACAAGTAACAGCCAAAAGACTAACACTGAATGGGTCACCACTACCAGTAGTGGATGAGACAACATTCTTTGGTCTTATTTTTTACCGTAAATTAACGTTTAGACTACACCTTAAATACTTGAAGGCCAAATGCCTTAAAGCTCTAATTGTTTTACTTCAATTTGTTGCAAACACTAATTGGGGAGCAGATCGAAAAGTAACTTTATAGATCTCTTATCAGATCAAGCTGGTCTACGGCTCAATATAATATAATATGGATCGACTCGTAAGTCATAATTGCAGATGCTCGAATTCCTATACATTATCAAGGATTACGACTCGGCTTAGGTGCCTTTCGTACATCACCAGCCGAAAGTCTATATGTTGAAGCTAATAAACCATCACTGTCTCATAGACGGGACAAATTAGCCCTTCAGTATACCATTAAATTACAATCTAACCCTTCAACCCCAACTTTCGACATTGTTTTTAATCCTAGTTATGAACCTCCTTTTGATCGAAAACCGAAGGCCATTCTACCATCTTTTGATCGAAAACCGAAGGCCATTCGACCATTTGGTCTTCGTATTAAACCAAAATTAAGAGACAATGAAATCGACCTAAATTTGATTGCCAAGTACAAAGTACTACAAATTCAACCGTGGACATTGGAAACATCAACACTTATTTCTGATCTTTATAATAGAAACAAATCCAGTAAAGATCCTACCATCTTTCAAAGCAAATTTAATGAAATTAAATCGAAATACAGTACTAGTAACTTTCATCATATATACATAGATGGTTCTAAAGATGGAGTTAAGGTAGCTGCATCAGCTGTTGTTCACAAACGCATCATAACGAGTCGCCTACCTGACAAGGCCGCTATCTTTTCTTCTGAACTTAAACCGAGACTGCAATATTTCGTATGTGTCGTGCTCGGCCGTTTCCAAAGGTCCATTATCATACTCTTTTTTTAAGGCAATTGAACTTGCCTAAAACAAGGCAATGGAACTTGCCTTAAACTATATCCAGGAATCTGACGTTGATCATTTTGTAATCTTTTCTGATTCCCTTTCATCTCTTCAAGGCCTGGGTAATATGAAACATGATAACCCAGTTGTGCTTCAATTTGTAGAAAAGTACAATTCTCTTATAGTTGATAATGTTATTATTTTCTGGTGGCTTCCAAGCCATGTATGAATACGTGGTAATGACAGAGCTAATAGTGCTGCTAATGCAGCATGAGATTAACATATATCTAATGCAAAAGTACCCGCCTAAAAAGATTTAGGAACACGTTATCATAGAGTCCACCACCCGTCTGGTCGTTGCATACTCAAAGAGGAAAGCATAATTGCAAACTGTAGAAGGGTCTACAACTAAGCACGTAATGCGCCGCAGAATACTTCTGTCGTAACCTCTGTTTATATATTTTCTAACAATTTTATTAAATAACTCATGATAATTATAACGACCGATAATCTTCCTAAGTTTGTAAATCACATCTCCATAAAAGACAGGTTGTGATAAACCTTGTCGCAAAGGTATTTTAAGATTGCTATTATATTTGTCGAGCAGATAAGTGTTACGATAATAAAACTTAGACAAAAGTCTTACGTAAGTTATGGCAACAGTGTTCGAGGAGTTTTTCAGCATTGTTAAGATTACGAAGGTTGAAGTCCTGAACACGGCTATAAGCTCTGGCAAAACGAATTAATTATCTGATAAATATACACGCTATAAGAAACAGTATTGGGGATATCCCTTCTAAATGTGAATACTATCGAAATTAAAATCATCTCTCTTATCATAAATTGTAGTTGATTACTACTCCATTTTTAATAGAAAGATGTATATCAAGAAACGGAGTGACAGACTCTGAAACGTTAGCTTTATTGAGTTTTAGTTCTGGAGGATAAATGTTAGGAACCATAGAAGAAAACAAAGGCTTATCCAAATTAAGTGTATCATCCAAATAACGTCGATGACATCAACTTGTGTATCTGGATAAAAAGTCTAACATAAAAACAAGTATAAAAGAGTATGATAATGGACCTTTGGAAACGGTCGAACACGACACATACAAAATATTGCAGTCTCGGTTTGATTGAACTGTTCATGAACGGTAGTGATATATGCTAGCTACCGCTCACGCCCTCTAGCCCCGGGTTGAGCAGAAAATCGAACAGGAAATGCAGCTTTCACAGAGCACAGTAAACAGTCACGTTCGTAGCAATATGAAAACAAATCTGCGACAAGGGGTGCACAGTTAGTACCCATAGGAATGCCAACGGTTTGCCTATAAACGGTATGTCCAAACCTGACAAAAAAGAATCATAGTGATTTATAAGTGCATGAAGTGTAACCGTCGGGATCAAATTGTCCTAGTGTTGTTACAGTCTAAAGAAGTAGATTGTTTCCTTGCGAAAGTGTTTTGTTTAAGAGCTATTAGTTTTTCTTTTATAACGTTACGCGGTAAAGCAGTGTAAAGTGTAGAAAAGTTACAAGTAGATAATGATGACACTTGAGGTAGATTACGTAAGAACCTCGCCAGAATTTTTTACTGACCAGAATAAATTGATACCAGAGTTTTCATAAGCTTTCTCACAATACATGTTCACATGCTCTTTCACTGTGTGAGGCAAAATGTTAAACGTTTGGAGATATTAGTTGTGGTACATGCGCTAGAGTTTGCAATGAAGTGGGCTTTAAAGGCTGCAATACTCTTTTATAGATGCTATGGAAACCTTAAAGGGAGGTAAATTGATGATTTCTGATAATCAAAACTGCGCAATAACTTGTATCTTTGATTAGAGACGATTTGAGATTTGGTTTTCACTAATATTACCGTATTGATACCGTTACTATTTTTGCTAAATGGTATTGCAGTTAGGCGCCTTTCACATCACTCTGTTTGTTTTAAATTAATTTTAACATATTATCAACATAATACTCGATCACCCTTTCAGTATTTATAGGAATGTACAGAGTACGTATTCTGTACCATAAATCTTGTCACTGCTGATATCATCTCATACATCATAAATAATTGCTTTTGTTTTTTATTGATACACTTTCTAACATATTTACTTCAAACATAATGATATTTCAAATAATTCAACGCTTAAAACGGTATTTTTACAAAATCTTTTTTTAGAAAAAACATTTCATACTGTTAATTAATTAAACAAAAACAATCTTTGCCACGGGCACAATGATTCTACGTTATTCTGTTTACAACAATTACATTTGTGCGAATCCATCTACTTCTAAAATACCCTTGTAATTCTATAACTTCCTTTATACAGAATTTCTCCGACTTTTAGACATAAATTCTGCTCTGGTTTCCATATTTAAAGAAATCGGTTTCCATATTAGGCAAGAAGACGTTTAGATGGTATATGAAAGTATATCAATCATTGTGGTGTCTTTTTTTGTCATTATCTTTTTGAAAATGGACTGCAACTTTCATTTAAGATTTGTAATTATACGATAGCATGTTTCAAAGAAAATTAAATACATTCTTTGTGTCTCAAAGGTTATATGGGAGGTACCTCTTCATCTCGTTTTTCTGTAGAAGACTTTAAATTCACCCACAACCTATATTATTTTAATCCTGTGATTATTCATTAATTATAGTAAGCATACATGCATTTTCTCTCTCATTGTTCCAACGAAAACCAAAGAAAACAGCTTTAAAGCTACAGACGCTATACTTAAACTATTACTAACTCATGAATACGAACGAGTCACGGGTGAAGTAGTTTCAATTCTACGAGCGGTCAAAAAGTCAGTATTTAAGCCAGAATCGATGCGTAAAATATCACATTTTATCTAGCCTGCGTACAGGTAACATCGTTCAGCACACGGCTTCCAATTGTATTTCATGAAAGAATTTATTTTTGCCCCTAACGGGATTTAAACCAGTAACGTTTCGCTTTTATTTGTTCTTGTTCATGTAGAAATAACCACTCGTCCACGGATATTTGTTGGTACGTTGTAGCATTTTTAACACTAAATATGTAGTTCGCAATAACTAGTTCAGACAGGGCTGGCGTGGCGCAGTCGGTAGCGCGGCGGATTTGTAACCGGAGGCCCCGGGTTCAGTCCTTCGTGGTGGCACTGAGTTTCATCGGTGTGTTCTTGGGCAAGACACTTTCCTTTAGCCTCGTCCGTTGGATGGAGACGTAAACCGCGCGGTCCCGTAGTCTCCGAGCACGTTAAAGAACCATAGGAATCTATTCGATAATAAGAGTAGGCACGGTTCCCGGATTCCTATGTATCCTTCCCTTCTCTCCGGGGCGGCTCTAAATAACCTATATTGTGTTGATGAGCATTCAAAATTCAATTTAATTCAGAGACACGCATAAACCTCACATTATAATATCGAGATAACGTTGTTTTGGATTAATTTGATAATATATTTTATTGCATCACGCATGGTTCATTTACATGTGCCACCGGATGTACTATATATATACTGAAACGTCTGATGTGCTTTCAAATATGTTAAGTTATTTTGCATCATAATAAATGATACTAAATGTATCATATTTTTAAAAATCCTCTGTAGTTCGGTAGGTAGAACGACAGTCTGTAACCGAAACAGTCCCGAGAGAGGCAAACCTTTATCCCTGCAATTTATAATACTACCTCTACGATGTGCACTACTCGATGTGTATAGAGTAAATGATATCCTGCGTTTAATTTGATCGCTTAAATACCCGATTTCGCCATGAGCTGGTGAACATGCAGTTACAAAGAAAGACACGCCTACAAAGAAGAAAGCAACTTAAATACAGGGTATGTAGCTTTAAAGTGCTAATCATACTATTAAATTGAATTTAAAACGACGTAATCTATGAAATAAATGAAACACAAAGTAATCCAAAGTGTCTGAGATTTCACAGTTTAAACTGAAAAATGTATCGGGTGTTTAAACAAAAGAACGTGAATAACTGAAAAACGATAGCAATCAAAAGAAAGCAATCCATATCCTTTTCTCATCCCGTTGACGATCATTTATTTTCATATTTGTACATCTGTGACTGTGTATTTTTAAAACAAGAAATATCAGAGGGACATCGATTGTGCACTTTACATGCATACACCTCGCTCTGTCTGAGTTTATGTGTGATACACTTCATACGCAACATGTTTTCTAGTATTCAATAACTATAAGAATAACCAGGTTAACCATAGAACGAAATAACTGTGAGAAACAATTTGAAGAAAGACACATCCTAAAGCATATAGTTTTATTGTCAAATAAGTACAAATTAACATTAAAATCTTGACACATAATGTATCGATCGGTAAGGCGTTTATAACGGCTTCAACATCATCATGTGTACATTAGTAAAATAACATTCGGTTGACTTGTCAACGTATGGTCTGTATTGCATATGTGTATACAATAAACAGAAAAAAACTGTAGGTAATATATATTAAATTAGAAAATTGTTTAGTATTGTGCCATGTGCAGTGTAAGATAAAACAAAATAATTTAAGAACAACAAACCCACTCAATAAGCATAAATGCATCAATTGAATACCCTCGTGGCAATGAGGGTCACGGTTGCCTCACGGAATCAAGTATGAATGGCGCCACTTGGTATTTATGTAGTCTTGATCATCTTCGACGCTTGATTGTAAATACAAACGTTTTGATCGTTTTGTGCAGACCGTAATTATTATTTGTTTTATTAAGTATTTCTGACCATCCGCATTTAGTTCTTCGATATAATGATGACGTTTCCCTCTATGTTTATTTATAAATTGATTGTCTTTCTGCATTTTTGTATATCTTTGAGACCAGGTGTTTCTGTCTCAGCCAATCATAAACGTTACCAGAATCTCGGCAAAAATCAAACCTTTTTAGGAGACGTGTTCTAGACGTTTGTTTAGAAAACAAGCAAGCGTCGCAGATGATCTAGACTAGAATTTCGGTGTGTCATTGGGCAAGTCACATCCATTTGATGAGGACGTAAACCGGGCGGTGCATTTGTCCCATATCTCTTGGCCTGTCAAAAAAAACTTAATTATGTCTTGCGCCATCAAACACAATTTAATTCGTTATTATAAAGTTTAGGATTTAGATTTAGATTAGACTTGATGCTGCCTTGTTGGTTAGAGATTAGATCATGGCGGGGATTTCTTTATTTACACTGTCCTGTTTTAATGGGATGACAGTAGGGTAAGTGTGAGGTTTGGTGCACCCTAGAACCGGTTTAAACCCCCAGTGGCCTACTTTGCTACTGACCGTTCCAAGGCGGTAGCCCTATTGTCAACCCTTTTGTGTTTGTGATGTCGTTTACTTTTATTATTACTTTTGCCTTCTTGTTTGTCTGTTTCCATGTTTGTTTCTGTGTTTTGTGGTTGACTGTCCTCCTTGAATGCTACTTTCCATGTCCGATCTTTTTATATTTCTTGATTTTAAAACATAAACAAGCTTTAACATGTTAAAATTATACATAACGTTAACTCGTGTTATTAAATTTCAAATTTCGTTCTATATAATCATTTCCGCATAGAATACACGCGTTGCAAATCGCACATCTTCCGTCTAAGATATTTTCGATTTAATCTGTCATTAATTGTATGGAATCGAGCTGGATGATTAATTGTTTGGAATCGAGCAATATGATTTAATGAAGGGCTCTGAATAAGCCGTATGTTTATCTTGTTCTTGAGCATTGACGTTTGTAGGATACTTACACAAACTGTGATGGTAAATGCTGACAGATAGTGCAATAAAACAAGCGCTTCAGTGTGTCATGGACAATGCATACAGCGAGACATACTGCACTCTGACTTAATAGAAACTAGAAAAATGTGATACATAGAGGATCTTAAACGAGTTCCCATTTCATATAAGATTTATGAAACGAGTTATGAATTATTTTAATTTTAACGAGCCTTTTGGCGAGTTAAAATTAAAAACAATTCATAACGAGTTTCATAAATTTTATGTGAAACGGGAACGAGTTTAAGATCCTTTTTATCGCATAACATTGCAATCAAATTAGTAAAACTTAAAGATCAGATGGACATAGAACCGCCACGACGTCAGACACACTTTAGCGCCAAAACGTCATAAAATATGTGACGTCGTAACGTCGCGTCTCACACATAACGTTTCGTATCAAAGAGTTCGTGTTTTACCTCTTTACAAAATGGCAGTTTACGCCAACTTTTTAACAAACCAACAACAATGTTTTGTATAACGTGCATTATTTTTATAAGCTGTCACAAATAATAAGTTTATGACTCAGATCTGGGTGAATATGTAATAAATAAAATAGTTTCAGTTAATAAGCTTGCGTAGTGTTACAGGTTTAACTCAACCAATCAAATTCGTTCCAGGTTGTATTACACGTGTGTCATACAACAGAATATTAAATGGGTGTTCGACACTGCTAACAAGGGACGTTATGTGATAAAATAGGATTATTACTATAGTAAAATGTTCTGGAAGTTTGTATCACCTCGAGTAGGTAAATGCCAGATCAGGATCACACGAGAGGCCTCTCGTGTGATCCTGATCCTACGCCTCTCGTGTGATCCTGATCTGGCATTTACCTACGAGAGGTGATACAAGCTTCAGAACAAGTTACTATAGTAATGATCCTTTTATTATATACCTCTTTACATTAAAATAGAATTCATATATAAAAAACAACAAATTAAAACAAAATTAAAGAAGTCAAATTAACTGAAAATCACCAACAGGAAAGACATGAAAACATGCACATTACACGCGCAAGAAAACATGTACGTTACATTGCAACAACTACACCTGTGTTCATTACACATCAAACTCTGGTGATTTACCAACTGACATAATCTAAAATTAATTTATTAACCCACAATGTTCACAAACGCACAAACAAACATTCTGATAGTTCACATTTCATGTTAAAACATCCATTGTTCTTAATGTATTACTAGCTGGGCAATCCCCAACATTCCAATCTGACATTTTCCAAAATCTATTTTTCAGTAGCATACTGATAACCTGTAGTGTGATACGGGTTGTTGTATTCCATTGTAAGAAAATGAAGGTACTATGTATATACTATTGATAGGTATATAATAAAAAGTAATACAATACTGTTAGAACAGTTACATATCACAACAGTAAGGGTAGTGAATATGATATGAAAACGAACCTCATCAATCAAAAAACATTAGATCTATCATGAAATATCTGAGCACTTGATAAATTAGTCATCGTGAGAAAAACGAACATGTTTTTAATGTTGGCATGTGTGTTGTATAATGTTAATGATTACATTATAAACAACAAGTATAATAGCAACTGGATGGAAAGATTAGTGTCTGTAGAGGTTACCTCAGACAAAGTAGCAGTGGATCAGACATTCAGTAAAAAAGCATGAAGGAGAAATTTGGATATCGTCGAACACATTAAATACAAACAATATTGCAGCCTCGGTTTGATTGAGACTGTTCATGAACGGTAGTTGAAAGTGCTTGCTACCGTTCACGCCCTCTAGCCTCGAGTTGAGCAGAACTAAATATTTAAAATGCAAATAAAATTGAGCCATCCCGAAGATGGTTTACACCATTACATGGCCAGCGGCATATGGTCCCAGGTTTCTAACAAAACGCATTGCTATAAAAGAGAAAACAATGAGCGAAATAAACACAATGGAATTTAGATTGGACCAGAGGTTATGCAGCCTGCGTATCACAGGTAACAGTAAAAGACTAAATTTAAAAGCAGGCAACATATCCCAAGAGTAATTAAACAATACTCAGAACCTTTAAAGGTTGGAGTAGTTTAACCATTCGAAATTCAAGTAAGAAAACAAAAGTATTTGAGCATGTACCACCGATATCTGTAAATATCCAGCTCAGCAATCTCCAAAGATCGGAATGAATAACAGTTCTGATTGCAAGCACGGGGAGACGTTTTACCTCCACCACACGGCACGGTACTGTGAGATATAAAAAGTATGAAATGAAAGAATTGGAAATCGTTGAACACATTAAATACAAAACATATTCCAGTCTCAGTTTGTTCATGAACGGTAGTGAATATTGCTTGCTACGGTTCACGCCATCTAGCCTCGGGTTGAGCTTAACTTAATATTAATCATGTCAATAGTGCAGAAATTTAAGCTATCCCGAAGATGCTATGCATATGGCGGTGACCATGGAACCTTCAAATCGGTATTTTCACACAGCGTTTTATTTCCAACCATCCAAAAGAGAATACTCAACTAGTTTGGCATTGCAGTGTTTAATTGATTCAGCTTCTTTGATTTTAAAACCATTACATACTATTACATTCATGGTCACCGCCATATGCATACATCTACGGGAAAGCTTAAATGTCTGTACTATTGACATGATTAATATCGAGTGGTGCTTAACACGGGAGTAGAGGGCTTGAACGGTAGCAAGCACTTTTCACTATCGTTCATGAACAGTCTCAATTAAATCGACACTGCAATATATTTTGTGTTTAACGTGTTCGACGATATCCAAATGTCGCCTTCCATACTTTGTTTTTTGATGACGCGATAACACATGCTTTAACATCACAATCTTCCGGAAAATGGGGACAATTTAAAACAAAACTAAATTAGAAATTGGGATAAAAGGGACCATGGACACGCATTACGCTGCTTTCCCTATCTTACTATTATTATTCGTCGAGGTGACCCGACGGGATTAATCGAGAAGCACTTGCATCAGCACAGTTATTTGAGACGATTTTCAATCAGCTCAATATAGTAGAACGACAACACTATTATCTCCCTTGACTATTTGTGTCCTACAGATGAAGGAGGTAGATAAAAAGATAGTTCCTTTTATCTGATTTATACAGGACTTTCCATTGCATACATTGATTTAACCTTACCAGGTTCTAAATAACAGCAGTTTAGGAAGATATCACAGAACATTTCATGTTGATATAAGATGTCTAGCTAATTCTGCTTCATTTTACACGCCATGGGTCTTATCACCATTGGGTTGTATTTTTGTTACATTTTTTGTCACGCAAACATGTTATTAAAAGAAATTCAACCTGGTAAATATTTGTTAATTGTGATTTAAATTGCAAATATTGGAGCAATGAAGCATTAAAGCATAAATACATGTTGTCAATTTTGTTTATCTCTATGCCGCAAACAAGAACATTACACTTGGACTCTATGGAAAATTAATTGTGGTGTGAGACGAGAAGGCTTCGCAATTACGCAATAAGAGCACATTTGAGATGTTATTTTGTATGAATATTAGCGTATAGATTTAGCTACTCATCTTGCTAAATGGTACTGCAAGTAGGGGATTATTACATGCCTTTATTTTCAATTAAGTTTAACATAATATCAGTATAATATTCGATTTTTATAGGAATGTACAGAATACGTACTATGTATCATAAATTTTCGGTATAGTATCACTTCTGGTATCATCTCATATATCATAACTAATTAATTTATTTCTTTATTGATATACTGTCTCATATCTTTAATTCTAACAGCTTAACAGTACGAGTAGCAGTCAATACCTAAAGTGATATTTTAACAGAAATTTATTTCATCAAATTTTACATGAAATAACATCAGGCGAACTTGTAAGAAATAAAAAAGGTTCTACGTTATTCTGTTTCCATAACTACACCAACTCTCTTAATGTATTTTTCGTTGAGTGTTGGTGACGACCTATGTGGAAGTGACCACTTCCAATATTTCTTGAAAATATCGGTCCTCCACTTCTCGGAAAAACGCAACGATGGAAACTTCGCAAAGCCGATTAGGCTACTCTTTTTACCAAAACCCTTCATGATATAGCTGATCAAGCTATTCCAAAAATCTCGGCAAATCCAAAACGCCAACGTAAACCATACTACGATGATTACTGCAAAAAGGCAGTCAGCGATCGTTAAGCTGCATTGGATTCTTTAAACTTGCGGCCAATACAAAATAATTTAGATAATTTTAGAGTATTTCGTGCGAAAGCCCGTCGTACTATTAAGGATAGCAAGAGGAAATCCTGGAGATCTGTCTCTAGGCTGAACTCTCGCTCATCTCTTAAGAAGACGTGGGACATGGTCCGGAAAATAAACGGTAAAGGTAATTCTAGTTGTGTAAATCATCTTAAAACTGATAATGGAGATATTACATCTGTCAAAGATATTATAAACAAACATTTTCAAAAAAGTCTTCTTCTGAAAATTGTCAACCAAATTTTCTAAAATATATACATCAGTTGGTTCTGATGATATCCATTATCAATTATTAAAACATTTACCTGAAACCCGTCTCTCTGCCCTTCTTGATATATTTAATAACGCTTGGGTGACAGGAAACCTCCCCGATTCTTGGCGGGAAGCAATCGTTCTTCCAGTCCCCAAACCTAGAAAGAATCATACGGACTCAATAAATTATCGCCCTATTGCTTTAACGAGTTGTATATGTAAAACCATGGAACATATGATTACTGAGAGGCTCGTTTGGTACTTGGAATCCAATAAACTGATAACAAAGTATCAAAGTGATTTCCAGTGCCAACGAGGCACAGCAGACAATCTCATTCGATTTGAATCATTTATTAGGGAAGCTTTCATAAAGAAAGGACATCTAATCGCTGTATTTTTTGACTTGGAGAAAGCTTAAGATACAGCATGGCAGTACGACATTATGAATGATCTTTATGACCCTGGTCTTAGAGGCCGATTACCAAGTTTATAGAGAATTTCTTAGATGAAACCCTCTCTGACATTCATCATGAACAGGAGATGTGTGTGCCACAGGGCAGCATACTCTCTGTCACCTTTTTTAATAAAACAATTAACAGCATAGCAATCCTGGTGTGGATTGTTCTCTATATGTTGACGACTTTGTTATCGTTATGTTATCGTGCAAAAAACATGAACACTATTGAGAGACAATTACAACAATGTCTCAATATACTTCAGACCTTGTTTGATGAAAATGGTTTTAAATTTTCTAAATTTTAAACTAATTGTATGCACTTTTGTCAACTACGTAAATATCATGAGTACCCTCATCTAACACTGAATCGGTCACCACTACCAGTAATGGATGAGACAAAATTCCATGGTCTTATTTTTGACGGTAAATTAACCTTTATACTACACCTTAAATACTTGAAGGCCAAATGCCTTAAAGCTCTTATTTTTTTACTTAAATATTGGGGAACAGATCGAAAAGTACTTTTACAACTTTATAGATCTCTTATCAGATCCAAGCTGGTCTACGGCTCAATAGAATAGAATATGGATCGACTCGCAAGTCATAATTGCAGATGCTCGATCCTATACATAATCAAGGATTACGACTCGCCTTAGGTGCCTTTCGTACATCACCAGCCGAAAGTCTATATGTTGAAGCTAATAAACCATCACAGTCTCATAGACGGGACAAATTAGCCCTTCAGTATACCATTAAATTACAATCCAACCCTTCAACCCAACTTTCGATACTGTTTTTAATCCTAGTTATGAACCTCCTTTTGATCGATTCGACCATTTGGTCTTCGTATTAAACCAAAATTAAGAGACACTGAAATCGACCTAAATTTGATTGCCAAGTACAAAGTACTACAAATTTCACCGTGGACTTTGGAAACATCAACACTTATTTCTGATCTTTATAATAGAAACAAATCCAGTAGAGATCCTACCATCTTTCAAAGCAAATTTAATGAAATTAAATCGAAATACAGTACTAGTAACTTTTAACATATATACACAGATGGTTCTAAATATGGAGTTAAGGTAGCTGCATCAGCTGTTGTTAACAAACGCAGCATAACGAGTCGCCTACCTGACAAGGCCGCTATCTTTTCATCTGAACTTAAGGCAATTGAACTTGCCTTAAACAAGGCAATTGAACTTGCCTTAAACTATATCCAGGAATCTGACGTTGATCATTTTGTAATCTTTTCTGATTCCCTTTCATCTCTTCAAGGCTTGGGTAATATGAAACATGATAACCCAGTTGTGCTTCAATTTTTAGAAAAGCACAATTCTCTTATAGTTGATAATGTTATTATTTTCTGCTGGCTTCCAAGCCATGTAGGAATACGTGGTAATGACAGAGCTAATAGTGCTGCTAAGGCAGCATGATATTTACATATATCTAATGCCAAAGTACCTTATACTGATTTTAAAAGTTGTATTAACACATATATCCGTAACTCTTGGCAAGCCGCTTTGTATTTGTTAGTGAACAATAAGCTCCATTCAATTAAACCGTTACTAGGAGAATGAAGTTTTTCTAGTAAGCCCATTCGTCGTGAAGAAGTTCTCCTAGCCCGGTGCAGGATAGGGCATACACGCTATACTCATTTATATTTATTACAAGGTAAGCAATTAACAGAATGTATACCCTGTTTTGCACCGTCAAACATATCTTGTTGGAATGTGTAGACTTTAATCCTATGCGGCAAAGATACTACACAGAGTTAATACTATGAAAGAGTTATTTGATACTATAGATATTAGTATTGTTTTAGATTTCCTGAAATAAATCAGACTATATAAGTCATTATAATATGTTTTTGTATATATTTACTTGTTTACACACCGGTAGACGGGCATTTGTTGATTTGCATATATGTATACATGGTCTATATTACTACCATATCATCCCTTATTTGTAAATAGTTTTATCTTTCTATGTTTACATTCATTTTTAATTATTACTTCATTCCTTCATCTTTCAACGGTTTTTGCGCACAATATGACCTACACTGAAACGCAAAAGAAACGCAACACGGGAATTTCCGCTATATATTGTATGTACAATATGCTGCTGTTAATCGAATGATACATGGCTACTTAAGACTTTTCCTTTTGGAAAAAAATACTTAAACAACACATAATACAGCAAATAGTATTCCCTCTAAATTTCATTATTGACAGAGTACGCGTTTGTCTCAAGCATGTGAGCAAACTTAGGATGCAACATTTTGTAAACTTTTTACGTTAAATACAATACTGAACTGGTTCAGTTTTTCAAAGAGCAACTTCAACATTTATGAAGTTCTTGTTACAAGGTGTAGTGCGAGTAAAACGTTTACGACATCACAGTTGTGTCCTTTCTCTAATTAACTGCCACTTTTTTTTTACAAAACAACTTGGGATTTCTTAGGAATATTATGTGCAATTAAGTGTGCAGTATATACAATATATAGCGGAAATTCTCGTGTTGCGTTTTTTAAGTCGTTCAGTGTATTTAGGTGTCGACGTACCGTAAAACACCATTCATTCATTCATTCATTCATTCCATAACTACAACAACTACATTTTGTGTAAATCCGTCAACTTTTAAATTATCCTGGTAATATTATAATTTCCCTCATACAGATTTATTTTTCGATATTTGAAGTACTTTTTAGACATATATTTTTTTCTGGTTTCCATATTTAAAGAAATCGGTTACCATATCTGACAAGTCGTAAGATGGTATATAAAAGTATATCAATCATGGTGGTCTTTTTTGTCATTATCTTTGTGAACATTGACTGCAACTTTCTTAGGACCTATATAAGAATTACATGGTTAGTAACTTAGAATTTCAGCTGTATTTTGGCGAGTGTAAGAGAAGTGAAAAATGCGAGCATTTCTAAATTGATAAGCGTAACAAATAGTGTGTATATTTGTAGTTTAAATGGCTGATCCCTGACTTTTTAAGTCATCGAATAATAGCGCGTGCAGCTACTAGCATAATACAGCAGTTGGGCGGAAAATATTGGGTTAGTAGACAGTAGCTGTATTTGTATAGTAGAAATATTAGTTGCATGATACAGGAATATATACGATTGTAGAGGTAGAGCGGTGATGCCGGATACCTTTGTATTCGTCCCATATCTATGGGACAGTTCAAAATAACCATAGTTATGTGTTGTGCAATAAAACAACAGTTCATGTCAATTTAATTCGTTATAATCAACCCTTGGATTCAGATGAATAAAACATATAAACGCTTTACACTGTTCATAACGTTTACTCTAATTTTATTATATTTGATTTCATATTTCCTTTTATATAATAACTGCCCTATAAAATACATGCGTTTGTAAAACGCACATCTTCCGTCTAAGATGGTTACAATCTAATATGGCATTAATTGTATGAAATCGAACAAAATGATTAATTGTTTGGAATCGAGCAATAGGATTTAATAAAGGTTTGTGCATAAGCCGCATGTTTATCTTTTTCTTGAGTATCGACGTTTGTAAGATGCTTACACAAACAGTGATGACACATACTGACAGATAGTGCAATAAAACATGCTTCAGTGTGTCATGGAAAAGGCATACAGTGAGGCATAGGGCACTCTGTCTTAATAGAAATACAGGGTGTATACACAAGTAGGAATTCGCACGTGTAAACATGTATCGAACCATGGGTGCCTTGAAATAAATAAAGTTTAATGTTTTGAAACTTGTCTGAACTTTTACAGAATTTTGAATTCGCTCAACTTTGCGAAGTAATGTTTAAATATATTAAATTAATGACTCTCTTTGACATAAACCTCGTCGAGCTGGCACTATTTCCAGTTGGTGAAAAATATCCTGACGAGAACACAATCAGATGCAAATAGATATTGATCACGGTTATCATTTGAAAGCAAAAAACACAACCAAGAGAATAAAGCAGAAACTCGGTTTTATTGAGTTTTTTATGAGAGTTATTGTAAGAAGCAACACCTCTTACGACCATACTTTACTTTAAACATATTTTATTGCTTTTTACATAATACAGCAAAAGGGTTGGGCCACAAGTTATACCAACGTTAGATTCGGCCCTCCCCAACAACAAATAATATACATATAATGGATAAGATGGCAATAAGTTTGTTCAAAGCATAAGTCATGCTATTTATCTGAATTCATTGTTTGACAACACAGATCCCTGGTCCCCCTCCTGTCCGGAATCAAAAGAAATACATATAGATCTAGTTCCTATCAAAACGTTTCGTATCCTTCATAAAAGTTTGAACATGCTTAAAAATAAAAATGTTCTCTTCGTCTGAATGACTATCTTTCCCTTGTAACAACGTATTAATGCTTAAAGGATGGAGATAACGGGTTACACGAAAGAGAAGAAGCCGTTCATTTGTATAGGAAGGACATTGCATAAAATAATGTTCGGCATCCTCTCTTTCGTGGTCACAGTTCTCACATCTTGCAGATGGTCTTAATTTGTTTAAAAATAGGTCATAGTTAAGATTACTACAATTGTTTCTCAGACGAGAATGTAAAACAGATAAAAACCGAGAGCCAGTTGTGTAAAAACAAGGTATTTTAGATGGTTTAAAACAATGGTTAGTTAGTTGACTTTACGACCATAGCACCGGCTTAAGCGGTATTCTACTTAATGAATGAATAAATGGTGTTTTACGGCACCTCGACAAATAAATAGGTCAAATGGTGCGCAAAAACTGATGAAAGATGAAGAAATGAATCAGTAATTAAAAAGTAATGTAAATATATAAAGATAAAACTATTTACAAATAAGGGATGATATGGTAGTAATATAAACTACATATGTAAATCTACAAATGCCAGTCAACGGGTATATGTAAAGATATATAAGAACATAATATAATGATTTATATAGTCTGATTTCTTTCAGGAAATCTAAAACAAGACTAAAATCTATAGTTTCAAATAAGTCTTTTATAGTATTAACATTGTAGTACCTTTGACGCACAGGATCAAAGTCTACACATTCCAACAAGATGTGTTTGACCGTTAACCGTAACGGTGCAAAGCAGGGTATACATTCTGGTAATTGCTCACCTTGTAATACATATGAATGAGTGTAAGGTGTATGCCCTATCCTGCACCGGGCTAGGACAACTTCTTCTCGACGAATGGGTCTACTAGAAGAACGCCATTCTCCGAGTAACGGTTTAATTGAATGGAGTTTATTGTTAACTGACAAATCCCAAGCGGCTTGCGAAGAGTTACGAATATATGTGATAAAACAACATTTAAAATAAGTATAAGGTAATTTCGCATTAGATGTATGTAAACCTAATGCTGCTTTAGCAGCACTATCAGCTCTGTCATTACCACGTATTCCTACATGGATTGGAAGCCAGAAGAAAATAATAATATTATCAACTATAAGAGAATTGTACTTTTGTAAAAGTTGAAGCACATTTGGGTTATCATGTTTCATATTACGCAGGGCTTGAAGAGATGAAAGAGAATCAGAGAAGATTACAAAATGGTCATCATCAGATTCCTGAATATAGTTTTAAGGCAAGTTTAATTGCCTTAAGTTTAGCTGAAAAGATAGAGGCCTTGTCAGGCAGGCGGCTCTTTATGCTGTGTTTGTGAACAACAGCTGCTGCAGCTACCTTATCCCCTTCTTAAGAACCATCTGTGTATATATGTTGAAAGTTACTGTATTTAAATTTAATTTCTTTAATTTGCTTTGAAAGACAGTAGGGTCTGTACTGGATTTGTTACTATTACAAAGATCAAAAATAATTGTTGGTGTTTCCAAAGTCCACGGTGGAATTTGTGGTACTTTGTAGGTTCATAACTAGGATTAAAACAGCATCGAAAGTTGGCTTTCAAGGGTTAGATTGTAATTTAATGGCATATTTGTCCCTTCTATGAGATAGTGATGGTTCATTAGTTTCAACATATAGACTTTTGGCTGGTGATATACGAAAGGCACCTAAGGCGAGTCGTAATCCTTGATTATGTATAGGATTGAGCATCTGCAAGTATGACTTGCGAGTCGATCCATATACTATTGAGCCGTAGTCCAGCTTGGATCTGATAAGAGATCTATAAAGTTGTAAAAGTACTTTACGATCCGCTTCCCAATTAGTGTTTGCAACAACTTTAAGTAAATAAATAGCTTTAAGGCACTTGGCCTTCAAGTATTTAAGGTGTGGTATGAACGTTAATGTACGGTCGAAAACAAGACCTTGGAATATTGTATCATCCACTACTGGTATTGGTAACCCATCCAGTGTTAGATGTGGGTCTTCATAATGTTTACGCAGTTGACAAAATTGCATACAATGAGTTTTAGATTTAGAGGCTTATCGGTCCCAAAGGACCAGTAAAAATAACACTACTGAGTCGTCGAAATGATTAATACGTGTTTATGATTACCGTTTCAAGAATTAAATACTGAATGCAAATGCCGGTTGACGATTAAACGCTGAATAGAAACAGTAGTTTCTGACACATATGCAATATCAAAAACTATCAGGGAATATCATATTAATCCGCATTTCGTTTACCATTTTTTGAATGGTTAATATAATTTTGGTTTTTAGACATGCTTTCTTGTCTACGGCTCGTACCCTGACCACCCGATGCTTCCGCTTCGTTCGTTGTTACGTAGTCGAGGCCATTAGTAATGGCGCATACACAACACTAATTGATATTTTGGTGAAAGAAGACAAATATTTCTTATAGCCGCAGTAGCAAAGCAACCAATGACGTTAAAGGATAATATTTAATGGCTTTGGAATCGATAGAGTGAATCAGTTAAACACTGCAATGCCAAAACTAGTTGAGTGCTTCTCTTTTAGATGGTTTGGGAATAAAACGTGATACACTATTTTAATGACGTGATAATACATGCTTTTAGGAAGTGAGTAAAATGTAGAACGTTTTAAATTGGTTTCAGGGAGTAGAGACAAGAAGTAAAACACTTTGGGGGAAAACTACCCCAAAATAAGTAAAATGGTCCTATAGAAATCACAGCACCCAAACGCAATGGCACCGAAGATACTCACTGCAACACATACAAAGAGTAAATTAACTATATAATGAAAACGACAATACACAACAGAAAGAATGGTGAAGACAGTGTTACCGACTTGGAACGTTCAGTAGACAATAAGGACTACTGGTTAGCTTAAATCGATTTTACGTGTACACAACCTCGCTATTATCCCGTCTTCAGCGCTCAAATTGACGAAACAGTGCAAATAAAAGTACATCCCAACAAAAGGAAATCTCCAACAATAAAAACCACATCCAGAGAAATTAGGAAACGATACACATAAGTGTTATTGCAAAGATATATAAAAACGTAATTAGAAACACCTCAGGATGTATCCATAATTGTACTGAACAATCACAGCAGTTGCAGCTTAAGAGAAAACCAATCTAGGGTATGACTAGAAAACCCGAGGGACAAAAGGTCTAATCATGGAGTCCTACGAGGTTATCCAGTCATCGCACAAGATAAAAGTGAAACGAAGTGACTGACAGTAGAGGGGTCAATTTCCAAACATGAAGTGAGCTGTAATACTAAAGGGTCGTATCCTTTTATGACGACGAATTTCCTGATTAATTTTGAAAAGTGGTCAGGAAATCCAACAGATCCCTTTAATTTCCAAAGTTTATAGACCACATCTCCATAGAATAACTTTTGTGATATTCCTGCTAGCGGAAATTTTTTAGGATGGTGTTGTACATTTCCAGCAGGTTTGCGTTGAGGCGATTGAACTTTGAGAAAGATTTACGTAGTTTATGATAACGAAAACCTTGCTGAAGAAGTTTACTTGTAATAATTTGATTTCGATAATTAAAATCTTTAACGTCGTTACATGCCCTAGCAAGACGAATTAGCTGGGAAATATAAACCCCGTATGATGTAGCACGAGGTACGCCCCCATCTAAATGTGGCTAGTTGTCAATGTCAAAATTAAAGCCATCTCCCTTACCATAGCTTTTAGTTTGTATGTAATCACTTGAAATCGAGAGATGAAGATCGAGGAATGCTTCTATGTAATCCGAACTGTGAGATCTGGTGGATACATATTAGTGACCATATGAGCAAAAAACGGATTATCAATATTGAGTTTGTCATGCAGATACCGAGATGTATTATTAAAGACATTAATAATGTCAGAAAATGGGGAAAAAGTAAAACAAAGCTAAACAGGAAATGGAATAAAAGCAACTAATGGAAACCCATTAGGCTGTGATGCCCATCTTACAATTTCATTTAATGAGGGTCCTGGCGAGTGTATTTGAGACGCACTTGCAACAAAACAGTAATTTAAGACGACGTCTAATCAACCCAATATTGCAGAAGGCTTCGGAACTGCTCAACAACTATTATCTTGGATTAAAGCACATTTGAGAGGTCAATTCTACGAATATTAGCGTACTGAAACATCTATTCATTGCGCTAATTGATTTTGTAAGTAGGCGCTTTTCACATCATTTTCCAATAAATTTTAACAAATTATCACCTTAATAATCGATTTTACAGACGACTAAATCTTCGGCATATTAGCACTTCTGATATCATCTCATATGATACACTTTCTAATATTTATAATTCAAACATCTTAATGATGACTTTCAGAATTAATCAAACTCTCAAATGATATACCAAATTATTGAACGCTAAAAGTTGTATCTTTACAGAAAGTCATTTCATCAAATTATATTTCAAATATCACATATTATCAGGGGAAATTGAAAACGTTTGCTTATTTTATCGATTTACATCTCTCTATTGAAAATGGTGAAATAATTAGCAAAATCTATGACAAGAGATATGATTTTAATTTTAATATTGTTAATTATCCTTATTTAGATGGGGATGTTTCCCGAGTAACTTCTTATGGGGTCTTTTTGTCTCAACTTATTCGTTTTCTAGAGCTTGTACTCGAGTTGAGGACTTTAATATTCGTAGACTTTGTATAAATAAAAAGCTACTCCATCAGGGCTACCGTTACCATAAACTTCGTAAAACCTTGGAAATTGTATTGTCGTATCTCTGATCTTCTTTCCAAATATAAAAGTAATTTAAGAACTCTTCTGCGATAAGGACGATCACAACCTGACTTCTATGGTGACGTCATTAAGAAACTTCGTAAGATCCTTAGTCATGATCACTTTCATACTATCTTTGTTAAACTTTTTAAAAGGTTTATCAAAAGAGGTTATGACCATGTCATTTTGCAACGCACTGCATGCTTGGTGGTGGACCCATTTAACGTTTGCCACTATGCTTTCCTATTGGCCGAGTGGTTAACGTCTCTGACTTGAAATCACTTGCCCCTCACCGCTGTAGGTTCGATCCCTCAGGGGCCTAGGAATCTTTATGTGAGGAAGCTATCCAGCTGGCTTGCGGAACGTCGGTGGTTCTACCCAGGCGCCCGCCCGTGCACGAAAATTGCCCGGAGGGGCACCTGGGGTCTTCCTCCACCAATGGAAGCTGGAAAGTCGCCATATGACCTTAGCTGTTGGTGCGACTATAAAATCCAATTCAATCAATCAATCCTCTTTAATTGTGCGATGACCGGACAGGCCCTATCATGACGTCTACCTAAAGCCCAAAAAGGACGGTGACGTATGCTGTTTGTCTGCAATATTGTCTTGTAGTGCCCCTCAATGGTTTATTCTCTTGGTGCTCTGGCTGCTGCCAAGTCATTGTGTACCTTCGTTGTGGCTTTCTAGGCTATTGTTTTTGTATTTGTATACACACGAACATCTTGGTGATTTACTTATATTGCATATTAATGCTGCCTTTTTGGTTTGAGATTAGTTCATGGCGGGGATTTCTTTATTTACACTGTCACATTGTATTGCGTTGTCAGTAGGGTAAGTGTGAGGTTTGGTGCACCCTGGATCCTGGTTTAAACCTTCAGCGGCCTTTTTGCCACTGACCGTTCCAAGGAGGTAGCCCTATTGTCAACCCTGTTTGTGTTTGTGACGCCATATGACGTCATATGCCTTTATTTAGAGGTTAATTTACCGTAATGGCCCGAGGGTCTTACTATTTATAGTAAGGAATGTAATAATCCTTATTAACATGCCATTATTGTTTGTCGTTTTGCGTGTTTTCGGGTTTACTGTTTTCTGTGAAAGCTGCATTTTCTGTCCGACTTCGGCCGTTTCGAAAGGTCCACTCTCATACTATTTTCTATACTTATTTGTAATGTTAATAAATGAAATAAAAGCAATCTTTGATACGAGCACAATGAGTATGCTTTATTCTGTCTCCATAACCACAACCACTACAACAACTACATGTTGTGCGAATCTGTCAACGTCTAAGATACCATTGCAGTTCTATAATTTTCCTCATGTAGAAGGTCTCCGATATTATGTCCACTTTAGACATGCTTTCTTCTTTGGTTTCCATATGAAAATAAATCGGTTTCTGCATCAGGCAAGTCAGTTAAATGATATACAACTCGTTCACAGAGGTGTCGTTTTTGTCATTATCTTTGTGAAAAATGACTGCAACTTTCATTTAAAAGTTGTGATTATACGAAAACATGCTTCAAAGAAAATAAAGTATTGCTCAAGGAAAGACGAATCTGTAAGAATTACCATACATTCTAATGTGTCTAAATATGAACAATATGCGGTACGAGTACCTCCCTATGTCACTATTGGAGAACACTTTAAATTCACGCACAACCTATATTCTTTTAAATCCTATGATTATTAATTAGTTATATTAAGCATACATGCATTTCCTGTATCAGAGTTAGAAAGAACATTGTTTAAAGTGATAATCATACCATAAACGCTTTTGATAACAAGTGTTAATTGAAAATGTAACGGATATTTAAAAAAAAGAAAGAGAATAACTGAAAAATGATAAAAAGCAAAAGAAAGTCATATCCAAATTTGCTTTCATATGTGTACATCTGTGACTGTGTATTTTTAAAACAAGAAATATCAGAGGGACATCGATTGTGCACTTTACATGCATACATCTCGCTCTGTCTGAGTTTATGTGTAATATACTTCATACGCAACATGTTTTCTAGTATTCAATTACTATAAGAATAACCAGGTTAACCATACCACGAAATAACTGTGAAAAACAATTTGAAGAAAGACAAATCCTAAAGCATATAGTTTTATTGTCTTAATCGAACTGTAACATACAATTATTGACACATAAATTATCGATCGGTTATGCATTTATAACGGCTTCATATTTAATTCCGTTCATGAACAGTCTCAATCAAACCGAGACTGCAATTTTTCGTATTTATCGTGTTCGGCCGTTTCCAAAGTTCCACTTTCATACTCTTCAATAGCATCCTTTGTTCATTAGTCACATACTTGTCAACATATAGTCTGTATTATATATGTGTATACAATATAAACAGAAAATAAGAAAAGCTCTAGATAATGAACATTAAGTTAGAACATCGTTTATTATTTTGCCATGAGCAATGTAACATACAACAAACTAATTGAAACATTAAGCCGACCCAATAAACATATTTGTCATACTGCAAAGAAAATTCTCGGGATTTTATTGGTCAATGAGCCCATGTCTACGTCTCGCGACGTGAACATAGGACAATTTCCCCGTAGGTACCCCGTATCTGCAATACACAAAAACAAAATGGCGACGATAACGTTGCCGAATTGTTTTGGAAACGACCGATTGTTTCCTTTGTATTGCTTGTCTGAAATAATCGTAAGTATATATTTTTTGTTCAATTTTACAGAAAATAAAACATCAGCAGATAGTAATAAAATACGTTTAGTTTATGAAAAAATCCGCCAAATATAACGACGTTAGAGCGATGACGTCACGAAAATAAACAATGTCTAGTTAGAGGCACGTTACGGGGAAATTGGCGAAATAAAAATGAAAAAGTGTTTTTGGCTTTTTTCTTCTTAAATAAATGGTAACAACTTTGAAGTATAACGGCTCGGGTGAATATAATTTCCAGGCAGGGAATGTGTCCCCTCTCAAGAATCCTAATAACTAATAATGCACCAATTGCATGTCCTCGTGAAATAAGGGTCACGATGGCCCAATGGGCGGGAGATTACGGGTGTAGGAACCTCAAACGTGAGAAATGTCACAAATGCAAAAACGGTTACAAATGTAAAAAAAAAAGAGTCACATATGTAAAAACATACAACAAATGTAACACGTTTGGTGACATATGTAAAAAAAAAAAAAAGTGACAAAAGTGAAAAAAAAAAGTTAACAAATGTAAAAATACATTTTTAAACGTTCAATTTTTTTAGCTCTGTTGATCAAAGGTCATGACCTTGACGTGGTGCGGCGTCCGTCCGTCTGTCCGTCCGTCCGTCCGTCTGTCCACCCGTAAACTTTTGTTCGTGGCGACTTCTCCTCAGACACCGCTTGGCCAATTTAGACCAAACATCACATGGATGATAATTAAATGAATTACTTTTTAGCATTAGGTCAGCGCGACATCCAAGATGGCCGCCATTACCATATATTGTCAAAACCTTAAACAATCTTCTTCTAAAGAAACAGATTTCGAATTTTTTTTTTTAAATAATCGTCAACGCCTAGCCTTGTTTAAATAAAGTCCCTAGGCTAAAACATGATTGTGCCCGGAGGGTCCAAAGTTTGTATATTGAGATTTTACATGTTTTTCATAGATTTATATAGGAAAAATCGTTAAAAACCCTTCTTCCTTGAAACCACAATGTACAGAGCTCTCATGTATTACATGTGTCTTCTACTAAGTTTGTCAAATGGTAACCCTCGGGTCAAATTTGTCCCCGCCCCAGGAGTCACAGTTTTACATAGGCTTATATAGGAAAAAAATCTTCTTCTCGGGA
Source organism: Cyrtodaria siliqua (assembly GCA_037043455.1). Classification (NCBI taxonomy): domain Eukaryota; kingdom Metazoa; phylum Mollusca; class Bivalvia; order Adapedonta; family Hiatellidae; genus Cyrtodaria; species Cyrtodaria siliqua. The sequence goes on along the minus strand of JAWPHD010000066.1, from coordinate 168,152 downwards.
ACTACAAGAGCCAGAGGTTTAATACTTTGCATTTACTATAAGCGTATGGTCCTCTAACCAATCCTGTTCAAATGGTGATCATGCGGTCACATTTGGCCACGCCTCCCCGCCCCCATCAGTAGTGGTCGTAGAAGTAGTGGTAGTCGTATCGGTGGAAGTAGTAGTGGTTGTGCTGTTAGTAGTATATTTGTAATAGTAGCAGTCGTAGTAACAGTGGTAGTTATAATGGTAGTTGTAGTAGAAGTAGCAGCAGCAGCAGCAGCAGCAGCAGCAGCAGCTGCAGCAGCAGCAGTAGTAGTAGTAGTAGTAGTAGTAGTAACAAGAGTAGACGCCATGTAACCAGCAACATAATTTATGCAATTATTTTCTGTTATTGTGCGCTCCTATTTTAACTAATTTTGTATTTAGATGGTGATAAGCTATATACGGAATGACCATGCCTTTTCACCGTATAAAGCTTACTTTGGTGTGAGCTATTTACGTAGAAAATGTGAGCTATATGCCTACATATAAAGCTTACTGGTGAGCTATATACGGAATGAGCTATATACGGTGTTACACCGCACCACGTCATTTGTTAACTTTTTTTTAATCTTTTGTCACTTTTTTTTTTTTTACATATGTCACCAAACGTGTTACATTTGTCGTATGTTTTTACATATGTGCCTCTTTTTTTTTTTTTTACATTTGTAACCGTTTTTACATTTGTGACATGTTTCACGTTTGAGGTTCCTACATACGGGATCAAGTATCGATGGATCGCTAGGTATCTTCGTTGTGTCGTAAGGCAAGACACTTCCACCAGCCTCGTCCATCTAACGGGAACGTACAACGGGCGGTGTTGCGTATCGGAGTATAAACCCCGATCACGTTAATCAACTATACGAATATATTCGATTTTATCATGCAGATGTGCACTTATCTGCACAATAAAGGGGTGACCTATTAAATTTTGCTTTATTAGCCACTGACCAATAGAGCAAATCAATGCGGAATCCCTCGGCGTTTATTGTACGTATCTGACGTCATGCACGTAACGTTGCCTGACGTCATAAAACAAACAAATAACAACAACATGGCCGCGTCCTCGATAAGCGTACCATTCGGAGAAATAGGTAAGAATAGTTATTCATACAGAACATTTGGATAATCTAAATGATAAATAGAATATTATGTCAGTCCCTTTTACTATCAGGTTTATTAGGCTCGGCACGAAAACGAAGAATGGCTCGGCAGAGCCTCACCATTCTTCGTTTACTAAGCCTCGCCTAATAAACTTGATAGTAAAAGGCACTGACATAATATTCTCTATGTAAGAGTAGACCCGGGTTGCCGGATTCCTATGTATCCGTCCCATATCTCTGGGGCTGCTCAAAATAACCTTATTTATGTGTTACACCATTAAACAAAAAAAATCCAATTCGTCTAATAAACATTAGGATTATGATAACTTGATTTTAAAACATAAAAACTTTAAATTGTACATAAAGTTCTCAGTCAAGCCGTTTCCAAAGGTCCATTATCATACTCTCTTTTGTGTTATTAGATTTCAAACTGTGTTATATTTATTCATTTCCCTATGGAATACACGCGTTGCAAAACGAACATCTTCCGTCTAAGTGGTTATCAGTCTTTAATTGAAATGGAATTGAACAAAATGATTAATTGTATGGAATCGGGCAATATGATTTAATGAAGGGCTAATAATAAGCCCATGTTTTTCTTGTTCTTAAGCATTGAAGTTTGTAAGATGCTTACACAAACAGTGATGGTACACACTGACTGATAGTACATTTGAGAAAGCGCTTCAGTGTGTCGTGGATAAGTAATACAATGTGGGCTGATAGCTGTCTTAATAGAAATAAAGGGTGTATAAAAACATTTAGGAACACACACGTCTAAACATGTATCGGACTATGGTTGCCCTAAAATAAAAAACGTTTTATGTTTTGGAACTTTTCTGTACCTTTTTAGAGTTTTGTTATTTTTACTGGTCCTTTGGGACCAACGAGCCCAATATAGGCGGCTTTGAAGTAGAATACCGCTTAAGCCGGTGCTAGGGGGCGTGAGAGGTGTTGCTTCTTTCATTACTTCTCATGAACAGACTCAATAAAACCGAGTCTGCTGCTTTATTATCTTAATTGCTCCCAAAGGATCACCTTTATCAGTATTTATTGAATCCGCTGAAGAGTATTAATCTTAGCATGTAATATGTAGATTAAATACTCTCCGTGACAAGCAATTCATTGCATTGCCACTATTTCCCATTGGTGGAAAATATCCTGACGAGTGAGCATTCAGATGCAAATTGAAATGATTCATATGACTTCTAATTGACGTTCACAACTGTTTAGAATTAAATACATTCCCTTGTTGATGATTGAACGGTGAATTTGAACAGTTGTTGCAGACTCATATGCAACATCAGAGAATATAATGGAATATTAGATTTATTGCGAATGGATTTCGTACACCATTTTTTTTCAAATAGTTTAACATAATTTAGTTTTTAAAAATGTTTCAAAGCATGGGGATCGAACCCTGACTACCCGAAGTCTATGCTATGTATTCGACGCCATTACCAACGGCGCATAAAGCTATTATTTCCAAATTGAAATTCGTATTTAAATAGTACGTAAAACATTTAATCTGTTGGTTACTTCTATAAGGCACGTGATGTCTCCGTTGTAAAAACAGACATCCTGTCATCTGGATGATTGTTATTCAATAGGACAATACACACACTCCCGAGGGGAAATGAATTTATAACATGAAATGTTATAGAAACCTTTTAAAAGATGTGATTTTGTAATACGATACATAATCATTACTACAATGTTACTTTTAAAACTATCATGAATCCCATGGGACACGCAACACGTACTTTGTGCGAGTTTAATACTTTCAAAGCGCAAGTCGTTAGTGGCGAGTACATAGTTTACCCGCGTTTGACCATTGGTCGTGTGTGTATAGATACATTTATCATTCTTCCTACTGAGAACTCGCATATTATTTTAAAAATTATATATACCGCTGAATCTGCGAAATTTCCAGAGCGATGAATTAGAATATCCCTTCATGAACACACACACATATATGTCTGGCTTGTAGTCACGCGTCACTAGATACATTTAGAGATTTTGTTACCCTTTACACAATAACATAATGTCTAAAAGCTCGGTAAGTTTACATTTATTTCTGCTGTAAATGATCTAACGCTTCGATACTAAAACACAACACAGAAGTCACTTATCTTTCATATCATGTGCGCATTCGCAATTTCCCAAATAGAGACTGAAGCTAGGTTTAAATAAATGATCGATCATTTAAATAACTGAGAAGAGTGATTGCAAACTAACGATATAAGTGGAAAGCATTTATTTACTAATGTCCAGCGAAAAAATGCAATAGGAGCTAATATGTTAGAGGACCATTAGTGAATATATATATAAAGTTTGTTTCAAAAGCAAGTATGGTCTTCAAACAAAACTTCGTTTCATACGCGACATCATCAAAGAAAGTCAAGTATAGCATTTGGCTTTCTTTGATGATGTCACGTATCTAAAATAATCAAATAACGTTGAGTTTGGTTCGTTTGTTTTCATTCAAATCCATATATATATATATATATATATATATAAGGGTGAGAAAATACATACATCTACAAAATACCTTTCAAAAAGCACTGGATCCCCGAGGGGATACGAAAATGTTGGAATAAATTAATAGATGGGGAAAAAAATATATAAATGTAAACACACATACTCCGGTTTTTATTACTTCCCTTGATCCAATTTTCTCCATTTATATATTATTTTAGCCTTATTCAATTAACTTTGGAGTTGTTTTTGCTATATCCTGCAGTATCGATTCTTTGTCTTATGTATAGAAATAGGGTCATTCACTCACATACTCTCTTCTCATAACTAATAATAAATGTCAGCGTACAATTTCACTTTAATCCAACCAGCAATGTTCTATTATTAGTACTTTTGTTACTTCCCTTGATCAAAATATCTCCATTTATTTAATTTAATTTGTTTAGCCTTAGTCATTGTTTTCACTAGCTTTGGAGTTGCTTTATACTTTATCCTGCAGTATCGATTTTAGGTTTAAGCTTTTGAGGTAGGGCTTGTGTTATCTTTTTCACATTTTTACTCTCTCTTCATAACTAAATGTCAGGGTACAGTTCTTCCCTCATCCAACCAGATATGTTCTTTTATTAGTATCACATTTGGCTCCAGAGTGTCTATTCAAAGAAAACAGTTTCTGCAACACTGCCAAACGATAAGTTGTTTCTCAAAGAGTTTTATTTAAACTGCACTGTATTTTAGTGTTTTTTGTTTCGTATTTGTTATTTTCGTGTTTGTGTACTCCTGATGAAGGCGTTAGCCGAAAGCGCTTGAGTTTTTGTAAACTATAGCACTGTATAAATGTTTTTTTCCCCATCTATATATATATATATATATATATATATATATATATATATATATATAATATAGTGATATATAATATAGTGAAAACGTGACCTGTTAGGTAAATAAATATACTTTAATGTTACCTCAATTTGTTTTATTAGCTCTACCTTTTCGAAGAAAAAAAAGATAGCTATGTCATCGTTTGATCGTTGTCGTCTTTGACGTCTGCTTCGTCATCTGCGTCCGGGTTAAAGTTTTTATGTAAGCTTGTAGCTCCGAAATTACTTCACATAGTGCATTTAAACTTCACATATGTATTCGGTCTCATCAGACAACATCATAGAGACAGTTTCTATAATTCATGTTTTTATTTTAACAAAAGTATGGCCCCTTTTATACTTAAAAAATGTGTTAAAGTATGTATTTAAGCTTGTAGCTCCGAAACTACTTTACAAAACGAACTGAAACCTGACACTTGTATTCGGCAACATTAGACAACATTATAATGCCAGGTTCTATATTTTATGTTTACATACACGTAGTACCCCTATGATACTTAGACAAAGTTTAATATTTAAGCTTGTTAACTTAGTATTTTTTAAATGAACATTTTTCTTATCTCAGAAGCACCTTATATAATTCAATGAAACATCACACAATTATTCACTTTCATGTGAAGATTTCATGGAGACAAGTGCCTTTCAACTAAGTTCGTAATAAATAAACATGCCACGAAAACCGAGCGTCTGCATCGACGGGCGGTGCTTCTTGCTTAACTTTACACCTACTGGCATGACTGGCATAGATATATTTCTTTTTAATGACATCTTTCATTACTTACTGGTCCTTTGAGATTATCAAGTTTAGTCGTTTTGGCTTTAAATTAGAATATCGCGTTAGCCGGTGTTAGGTGGCGTGAGAGGTCTTGCACTTTACAGTAACTCTCATGAATAGACTCAATAAAACCGAGTCTGCTACTTTTTTTCTCTTGTTTGTATTTGTTGCTTCCGAGGGATCCCCTTTTCAGTATTTATTTCAAGTAGAGAAATAATAGAGCAGTTCATCGGAAAAAAATGAATATAAAAGGAGAAATCTGGAAATCGTCGATTACGATAAATACAACAAATATGGCAGTCTCGGTTCGATTGAGACTGTTCATGAACGGTAGTGACAAGTGCTTGCTTCCGTTCACGCCCTCTAGCCGCGGGTTGTGCATAATTCATATTTAAAATGCCAATAGTACAGAAATTTGATCCATACTGAAGATGGCATGCATATGAAGCTGAACATGGAACCTTCAATGAGGTGTTTTCTCACCATTCTATAGCCATACATAAACAAAATGGAATTTAGCTGGGAGCAGAGGTTATGCAGCCTGCGTACCACAGGTAACAGTCAAATGACGTAAAAAGCAGGCAGCATATCCTAAGGTTGATTAAACAAGACTCTATAGTAATTGTGTGTGAAATCTTCCGACTACACATTAAACAACACCAGTTACTTTTTTACTAGAACAAGACTCCTTCTAGGGTCAAACCCGGTATAATCACGTTTGATGTCATAATCTTATCCATTCAGAATCGATGTTCTTAGCTTTGAGTTTTTTATTATTATGCAAAGTGTAACATAATTTTTGATTTGTCAAATAATGCATACGTCATCAAACCCTGTTTGACGCCATTTAAAAACATTTCATATAAGAGCATCCTGTTAACCGCACCAGCAAATCTGCGATATTACTCGATCTTATTGGTCGTACTTCTTTGAAATGTGTGTCCATTTGAACAATTAAGTTACGTAGTAATATAAAAATATATATTCGTTTATCGTTGGGTTCATTTATTTGACAAAGTGAGTGTCCGACTGTACCATACTCCTGGTAAAATAGTGGACGTTACAGTCGGACACCTTAATCTGTTCAGTTCAAACTGGTAATTTCAAATGAAACTTGTGCGGATTTAGGCTAAGGCGTCATGTTAGAGGTATCACTCTTTCTTAAGCGCCTTCCAAAACAAACAACAATAATTTGATTTTAATAATTATTATAGACCTAATAAATCTGAGTAAATCAATTTGAAACCATCGCACTTCCAGCCCCGGAAAACGGAGGCAAATGAAGGGTTGGTGCGTGTTTTCTATGTTTGTATATATTTACCTAAATGTACATAAATAGTAGTTGTGTATGGCTCCATACCGTCTTTTACCTTGCATAGTGATTTGTTTTAAAAACCCTTTTACGGTTTTCGAACTTTCGCTGATGTCCGAGTGTACTGGCAAGAGTCCGACTGTACCAGAGATGTGATGACAAAAGCATACAAATGGTATAAAAAAAAGTGTTAAATGGAATGATTAATTTTGTTTTCATTTAAAAACGATCCGCATATGGCCCTTCATTACGCAATATTTCATAAAGCTTCTGTGTCAAAACAAGTGTCTGGATATGAAGGTGTCCGAACGTACCGGGTTTAACCCTACCCCCAATAGCAAAACTAGAGACGTTAACGAATGGTATATAATGGTTTTAAAATCGACACAGCTGAATCAGTTAAACACCGCAATGTCAAACTAGTCGAGTGTTTCTCTTTTAAATGGTTTGGGCATAAACATGTGATACATGATTCTTTTAGGAAGTGAGAAGAATGTAAAACGTTATAAACGGTTTCCGTGAAGAAGGGACAAGGAGTAAAAGACATTGAGGGAAAATACCGGTTTCCGGGAAGAAGGGACAAGGAGTAAAAGACATTGAAGGAAAATACCGAATCTTTCGAGAGATGGGGAAAAAGTAAACCATAACAAAATTAGAAAATGGAGTAAAATGGAAAGTTGTTTCACTATGTCGCAGTCTGACTATTATTTGTCAACGAGGGGACACGGCGAATCATTACGTGGTCCCGTCTTACTCAATTAAGCTTATATTTGCAGGATTTTATAACGGATATTTCGACAATAAAACGCGTTTAAAAACTCTTACGATAATCTGTTTAAAATTACCTATTAAATGTTTAACTTTACAATAAGGAAATTGTTAAAGCCGAATTTAAGGTTTTATTTCACACCCCAGCCAACCCCGTTTTCGCTTCTTGGAGAATGGGTTGGATGGGGTATGAAAGTTAATACTCGGATCCCGTAATGGTATTTGAGACGCACTTGCATCAACCCAGTAATTTGAGACGACGACCAATCAAACCCCTATTTAAGAACGCTTCGCAACTACGCAATAACTTGCTCAGCACTACCTTGCATTGAGCACATTTTCAGATTTTATTTATTATTTTTATTTATTTCTACGAATTAGTTTTATTTAACTTATCACTTAGTGGCCTAGCTAGATTACTCTTTAATGACGTCCTGCAAGTAAAATATAATGGAAAGGTGCATTGGAAAACAAGTCATTTTGTGTGAAATATTCCGACTGCACGTCAAAACACTAATTGTGGTTTTAGAAAAACAAAGACAATTATACATTCTGACCCCATCAGCAAAGCAACTAATGGCGTTAAATAAAGGAATTTAATGGTTTTGAAATCGACCAAGCTGAATCATTAAACACTTCAATGCCAACACTAGTTGAGTGTTTCTCTTTTAGATGGTTTGTGCATACGCGGGTTACACAGTTTTAATGACTTGATGACACATGCTTTTAGGAAGAGAGAAAAATGTAAATCGTTTGAAATTGGTTCCGGGAAGTAGAGACAAGGAGTAAAGCTCATTGCGGGGGAAAATACCCAATCTTTCAGGAAATGGGAAACAACTTAAAAAAAGCAAAATCAGGAAATGGTGTAAAAGAAACAAATGGAAACTGCTGAGTCGCCAACCCTTTTGTGTTTGTGATGAATTATTTGGCCTTTTATTCATCTTTAAATGTGTTCTTTGTTTTTGTGTGTGTTTGTGGTTGACTGTCGTCCTTGAATGCTGTGTTTCCTGTTCGATTTTTATGCCCCCGAATTTTTTCGGGGGCATTTAGTAATCGCACCGTCCGTCCGTCCGTCCGTCCGTCCGGATTCTGTCTGTCTGTCTGTCCGTCATTCCGCTTTTCGTGTCCGGACTGTACCTTCAAAATCCCTGCATGGATTTTTGATTAACTTGGCACAAGTGATCACCATGACAAGACGATGTGTCGTGCGCAAAACCCAGGTCCGTACCTCAAAGGTCAAGGTCACACTTGAAGTTCATAGGTCAAAAACAGGTACGCAATTTCGTGTCCGGACCGTAACGTCACAACGCCTGCAGGGATTTTTAAATAACTTGGCACAAATGATCACCATAACAAGACGATGTGTCGCGCGCAAAACCCAGGTCTGTACCTCAAAGGTCAAGGTCACACTTGAAGTTCATAGGTCAAAAACAGGTACGCAATTTTGTGTCCGGACTGTAACGTCACAACCCCTGCAGGGATTTTTAAATAACTTGGAACAAGTGATCATCATAACAAGACGATGTGTCGCGCGCAAAACCCAGATCCGTACCTCAAAGGTCAAGGTTAAACTTGAAGTTTATAGGTAAAAAACAGGTACGCAATTTCGTGTCCGGACCGTAAAATCACAACCACTGCAGGGATTTTTAAATAACTTGGCACAACTGATCATCATAACAAGACGATGTGTCGCGCGCAAAACCCAGGTCTTCAAGGTCAAGGTCACACTTGGAGGTCAAAAGTCAAATTGTGTCCGGTCAATAACTCTGGCATTCATGGACGGATTTTCAAATAACTTGGCACAAGTGATCACCACAACAAGACGATGTGTCGCGCACAAAATCCAGGTCCTCCGGCCCCAAGGTCAAGGTCACACTTAGAGGTCAAAGGTCAAATCGTGTCTGGTCAATAACTTTTGCATGCCTGGACGGATTTTCCAATAACTTGGCACAAGTGCTCACCACAACCAAACGACGTGTCGTGCACAAAATCCAGGTCCATGACTCCAAGGTCAAGGTCATACTTAGAGGTCAAACGTCACTTCGGGGTCATTTATCACTTACAGTGATATTTCTTGTTATATCTATATTTACTATTATTATTCGTCGAAGTGACCGGGCGAATGGATTTGAGGCAATTTTCACAACAATCTATCTCCAATTTGAACAATATATCACTGTAATACTGTAGGGAAAAAATAGAATGATGTACAAAAGACGCATACTGTTTCATATATCATCATAATACTATTACGTGTGATGTCATTTCATGTCTCATAATTAATTGCTTTCTATCTGTCTTGCTACATTCCTTTCTCACATCATTAATGTGAACAGTATAAATCAATATCTCAGATGAAATATCAAATTACAATAAGCTGAAAATAGTATTTTACAGACACATATAATCAAATTCTATATCAAATAGTATGTTAGAACAAAGTTTTGTACTGTTAATAAATCAAACATAAACATTCTTTGATAAATACTGAAAAAAGTGATCCCGTGGAAGCAATAAACACAAAGACGATAGAAAAGTAGCAGACTCGGTTTTATTGAGTCTGTTTATGAGAGGTAATTATAAGATGCAACACCTATTACGCCTCCTAGCACCGGCTTCAGCGATATTCTACTTTAAAGCAACACAGAATGGGCTTGATGATCCGAAAGGCACAATGTTTGTTTGTGATAACTGCATTTTGTCTGAATCCGGCACGTCCTAGAACGCCTTTTCAACGTCTAAGATACCATGCAGTGCTATAATTTCCGGCATGTCGAAATTCTCTGATATTTGAAGTCTACTTCAGACATATATTCTTCTATGGTTTCCATATTAAATGCAGTCGGTTTCCGTCACGAAAATCGGTTAGATGCTTTATGAAAGTACATCAATCTCATATGACGGTGTCGTTTTTGTCATTATCTTTCTGAAAAATGACTGCAGTATTCTTTTACGATAACATGTGTAAAGAAAATAAATCATTGTTGAAGGAATTACAATGCATTACTTTTTTCTTAAAAGTAAAGCAGGCGATCTCCAAAGATCGGAATGAATAACAGTTCTGATTGCAAGCACGGGAGACGTTTTACCGTCGCCACACTGCACAGGCAACGTTACCGTGATATATAAAAAGAGTATGAAGTGAGAAATTTGTAATTGCTGACACGATAAATGCACTGCAAAATAGTGCAGTCTCGGTTTGATTGAGACTGTTCATGAACGGTAGTGAAAAACATGAAAGTTTTGTCTTTATGCCCGACAAAAAAGAAGTTCTCAGAAGTGTTACTCATTGAATCCACACACTTATTTTTCAGATGAAAAGCGTTTAAACAAATGAAACAAAATTGAACGACATTCAGAACTAAACATACACCCATATAATAATGACATTTTCCATTGTTTTTACTCCATGAAAAACCAAGATGATGTCAATCTATCGGGTGTATTGGAATTATCAGAAATGAATTTTCAATTTAATTTGACCATTCCAGAAACTGTATCAATTCACTACTATATGTACGATGGGTACATTCGTTTTCAATGGTCTCTTTTTACGGACTTACTCTCTAAGAGAGAAAGATCATGAATGAGACAAACTAGAGTGGCTTATGTTCTAAGAATTAATGCCATATTTAATTGATTATGCATTAAGGAAATGGCGCTCATATTATACTGGAGTGTAAATCAGTTGAGAGCGTTTCATTGACCTCATGCCTACTTTGAAAACCCAGGCGGATGATTTCGACAAGTTATTGGTTTTAGATACAAACGTCGAACCGGAAATGAATCATTCAGTGTGTGTGTGTGTAGTTCTAAGATTTATAGTCCCTCCGCCAACAAACTCAATGCGCCTAAGGGCGCACCGAGATGGGTACAATAGAGTCTGGACTTTAAATGAATCATTCACAGAACGCTGAACAGAACAAAAACATGCATTCACATCAATCAAAAATTGCTACAAGGAAATAAATAAAAAGAAATTATACGACAACACAAACATAATGGTGTTGACTACAACTACAACAAACCATAAACATAAAGATGTCGATTACAACTACAACAAACCACACACATAATGGTGTTGACTACAACTACAACAAACCACACACATAATGGTGTTGACTACAACTACAACAAACCACACACATAATGGTGTTGACTACAACTACAACAAACCACACACATAATGGTGTTGACTACAACTTCAACAAACCACACACATAATGGTGTTGACTACAACTTCAACAAACCACACACATAATGGTGTTGGCTACAACTACAACAAACCACACACATAATGGTGTTGACTACAGCTACAACAAACCACACACATAATGGTGTTGACTACAACTACAACAAACCATAAACATAAAGATGTCGATTACAACTACAACAAACCACACACATAATGGTGTTGACTACAACTTCAACAAACCACACACATAATGGTGTTGACTACAACTACAACAAACCACACACATAATGGTGTTGGCTACAACTACAACAAACCACACACATAATGGTGTTGACTACAACTACAACAAACCACACACATAATGATGTTGGCTACAACTACAACAAACCACACACATAATGGTGTTGGCTACAACTACAACAAACCACACACATAATGGTGTTGACTACAAATACAACAAACCATACACATAATGGTGTTGACTACAACTACAACAAACCACACAATAATGGTGTTGACTACAACTACAACAAACCACACACATAATGGTGTTGACTACAACTACAACAAACCACACACATAATGGTGTTGACTACAAATACAACAAACCATACACATAATGATGTTGGCTACAACTACAACAAACCACACGAATAATGGTGTTGGCTACAACTACAACAAACCACACACATAATGGTGTTGACTACAACTACAACAAACCACACACATAATGGTGTTGACTACAACTACAACAAACCACACACATAATGGTGTTGGCTAAAACTACAACAAACCACACACATAATGGTGTTGGCTACAACTACAACAAACCACACACATAATGGTGTTGACTACAACTACAACAAACAACACACATAATGGTGTTGACTACAACTACAACAAACCACACACATAATGGTTTTGGCTACAACTACAACAAACCACACACATAATGGTGTTGACTACAACTACAACAAACCACACACATAATGGTGTTGACTACAACTACAACAAACCACACACATAATGGTGTTGACTACAACTACAACAAACCACACACATAATGGTGTTGACTACAACTACAACAAACCACACACATCTACAACAAACCACACACATAATGGTGTTGACTACAACTACAACAAACCATAAACACAACTGTGTTGACTACAACTTCAAACAAGAGGTCAATGACCTTGAAGGTTCTGAAGCTAGATCAGCATTCCTGTGAAGTTTCTTGCAAATCTGTCAAGTATTTTCAGAGTAGTCGTTACAAGTTTTTATATATAACTCTATGTAAACAAAGATGGCCGCTGGCAACCAAGTTTAATGTCGAATGATAATAATATTTAACAAGCACTAACTCCATGTCATGCTGATCATTTTAGAAAAAGTCCCATATCAATATCACTTATAGTTTCCAAGAAATTTGCTTTTTAAAAATCTATTTTTAGCCATGGTGGCTATTTTGAATTTTCGGCCGACTTGAAATTTTGTTAAGATCAACTACACATCTAGAGCAACATTCCTGTTAAGTTTCATGAAAATACTTCCAGTAGTTTCAGAGGAGTAGTCGCTACAAGTATTTACCATGTAACTCTATGCAAACAAAGATGGCCGCCGGCAGTCATGTTGAATGTCAAACCAAAATGTTTTTCGAAAAGGAACAACATCATGTCATGCTGATCATTTCAGAGAAAGTCCCGTATCAACATCGCTTATAATTTTCAAGAAGTAGTCGCTACAAACTTGTATTTTAAAATTATTTTTAGCTGTGGTGGCCATCTTGAATTTCACATAAAAAATTCTGTAAAGTTTCATGAAAATCCATCTAGTAGTTTCAGAGGAGTAGTCTCTACAAAAAAGTTTACGGACAGACGGACAGACGGACGGACGACGGACACAGCACCACGGCATAAGCTCTGCTGATCTTCGATCAGTAGAGCTAAAAATGGTTTCTGACCTTGATATAGTCCATAACACTCCTAAAGAATGCGAGTGTAATACGTCAAAGTTTTGCTATGCTCCAACAGGTCATATCATCACTGGTAATTTTGATATTGTAGATAAACGTATTCGGTATCAGTTTTCTAAAAGGTCCTAAATATATTTTACGTTCAACTATTGATTTTAATGCATGTCGTGGTCAGATCGCCCAATCCATTAAAGATTTTAGTATAAAATGGTGTCGCAGAGAACATGCGGACCCAAACTCTCTTTCTACTTGGAAACAGACAATTTTTAAAATTATAGATATACGTATTAACTTTTATAATGCTAAGCCCTCTTTATTGAGACCGATATTTTCGTTTCGTAATTTGAAATCAGGAATTCAAGAATTTCATTACAAATATGTATTAATTGCTGCTGATAAAGCAGCTAGGAACGTTACCATTGCTTGACGCCTTCATATACGTATATTACTTAGTGTGCTGCTTTAAAGGCTGGAGTAGACGAAATGAAAAAACTAAATTACAAAAAATAACACCTTATAAAGCCCGTTTTCGCTTGCAATCAGTACTGTTATTCATTCGATCTTTGGAGATCGCTGAGCCCGATACTTATAGTTAGTTATCGGTGGTACATTTTCAATTTCTTTTGTTTTCTTACTTAAATTTTTGATTCGGTGGTTCCATTACTCCGGCCGATAAAAGGCTCTGGGTATTGTTTAACCACTCATAGGATATGTTGTCTGCTTTTTATACGCAGGCTTCATAACCGCTGCTCCCAACTAAATTCCATTATGTTTATTTCGCTCTTCGGGGCATTTCATTTTATTAGATACTGGGACCATACGCCGTACGACATGGGGATGACGTTAAAGAAGGATAACTCCATGTCCACCGCCATATGCATGCCATCTTCGGGATGGTTAACATTTTGTGCTGTTGATTTTATGAATATTGAGTTCTGCTCAACCCGGGGCTAGAGGGCGTGAGCGGTAGCTAGCAAATTTCACTACCGCTCATGAACAGTCTCAATCAAACCGAGACTGCAATATTTCGTATGTGTCGTGCTCGGCCGTTTCCAAAGGTCCATTATCATACTCTTTTTTATTTCTAATAATAGTGCCTGCATCACTACAAACGCCTACAAACTTTTAACTTCTTATTTTTCTGCCGTCAGCAAGCGTTTCTTACTAACAGCAGTTTAAACAATTGACCCATTTACAGTTCGCCACTATGCTTTCCACTTTAATTGTGCGATGACAGGACTGGCTGCGGACACTAGGATGACGACTATCTAAAGTCCAAAAGGACGGTGACGTTTGGTGTTTGTCTGTCGTGCCCTGAATGCTTTGTTCTCTTGTTGCTCTGGCTTCTGCCAAGTCATTGAGTACCTTCTTTGTGGCGTTCTAGGCTATTTTTTGTATTTATATATACAGGAGAATCTTTTTGTTTTACTTATATTGCCTATTAATGCTGCCTTGTTGGTTAGAGAATAGTGGTTTGGTGTACCCTAGTACCTGGTTTAACACCCGCATCGGCCTTTTTAAGGCGGTAGTCCCTATTGTCAACCCTTTTGTGTTTGTGATGTCTTATTTGGCATTTTATTCATCTTTAAAATTGTTCTTTGTTTCTGTGTGTGTTTGTGGCTGACTGTCGTCCTTGAATGCTACTTTTCCTGTTCGATTTTTATATCTATATTTACACTATGTGGAATTTCTAGGAAGTTCTAGGAAGTTTGTGAAGCTCTTATATTCCTTTTAGATAGTATTTTCGTCAGGTATGGAACTGCTGTTTATAGACAAATTGTTGAAATACTTATGGGTACGAATCGTGCACCTGTTGTCAGATACATTAATATCATAAGAAAATAAAAGGTTATAAGTCCAACAGGAAAAGTAGCATTCACAGAATACAGTCACTCCAACAAGTAATACAATGCAAAGATGATTCAAAAGTACATCACAAACACATTCAGGAAGAAGCACATCACAAACGTATACGTGTTGACAACAGGAGTACTGAACGGTCAGTGGCAAAAGAAACCACCGGAGAGTTTAAACCGGTTCAAGGGTGCACCAAACCTCACTCATGTCCATCAATTCTGTATGGTTGCGCGTTATGATAACAAATGTAAGCCTGTGGCATTGCTGCGAAATGTTACGAACATATGTTACTTATTTAAACTGTTCATACATGCCAGTGATATCAGCAATCAAGCGACGAAAAGGGTAAGAGTGAGGTGCATATTTGGCCTCTGACCGTTTTTGTATATTGTCTTCCCTTTATGTTTGTAATGTCATATACTTTGCTTTTCATTCATCATTGTAATTTGTGTTTGTTTCCATGCGTGCTTTTGGTTGTTACATTTTATTACATATGCTCTATGGCGCTAAACTTACTGTCCAGAAAGAAATATTACATTCGATTCCAACAATTTATTACTAGGGGTTCAGAGACCAAGCCTGTTATATATTCTCCATTTTAGGCAACTATAACTTAAAAGCTTTTTATTGGACTATAAAAGTAACGCTTCCCGTCGAAATATGGATGACAACGTTAAAAGAGTATGAGAGTGGACCTTTGGAAACGGCCGAACACGATACATACGAAATATTTCAGTATCGGTTTGATTGAGACTGTTCATGAACGGTAGAGAAATATGCTTGCTACCCGTCACGGCCCCTAGCCCAGGGTTGGGCAGAACTCAATATTCATAAACTCACTAGTACAAAACATACCATGTTGACCCATGGGAACTGAGCCTGAGTAGAGATGAAGATTTTTAGAGATCTGGCGACTTCATTCAACTCTTTGGTCAGCTATTATATGAAATATTCCCAGAAGAACTAGCTCAGACATTCCAGCTCAGACATTCGTTGGATAGTGTATATAATCTAATTGTGGGTTAATGGAAGAAAAATCGATGAAGGTGAATGTAAAAGACATATTTGCGCATTTAAAACAATTTATTTACATTGTCTTTGATTTGCGGACGAGGGAGGATCAAAATGTAACTTGTCCTCCTTGAATGCTACTTTCCCTGTCCGATCTTTTTGTATTTCTAAAACGTGTAATTTTTGTAATCAGTTATTTTAGCTTTCGTATAGTACACTCATACATATATTTTAATTGAAGGCCAAGTATAATATTTCTATAAAGAATATGCGAGTTTCTATGGCAACATATGCATCACAGGTCAGGTGTCCGCGGAACAATTAAAATTAGC
Organism: Cyrtodaria siliqua; assembly: GCA_037043455.1. Taxonomy (NCBI): domain Eukaryota; kingdom Metazoa; phylum Mollusca; class Bivalvia; order Adapedonta; family Hiatellidae; genus Cyrtodaria; species Cyrtodaria siliqua. The sequence continues at coordinate 151,450 of JAWPHD010000066.1, read as the reverse complement.
AGTGAAAAAACTACGAAACTGGCATTTTTTCTTATTTTGCCAAATACTTTCATTTCAAAATTGTTCTTTCAATTATCAAAATTAACTAGCACATGTTCACTGATGGCCCCCAATAAAAATATGATGTTATTATGAATTTCGGCGTCACTTAACACACGTGCAGTATTATTTGCCCTTGTTGCCATTTTCAAAGGGAATAACGGAAGATTACAGAAAAATGAACGTAGGGCAGCGTTGTGAAACTTAATTGTGAAAACTAGAAGTGAGACACTGGCGTTGATTAATAAAGCCTATGGCGAAAATTTGTTGAAGAATTCACACATTTATGACTGGTATAGCCAGTTTTTGGTGGGAGAAATCTTTTGCAGAATTCAAAAAAATCGGGACGTCCAACAAACTTGGCGTAAAGGAGACAATTTAAAGCGTGTCAAATCACTACTTGAGGAAGACAGACGATTACGAATTCATTTGTAAACAAGGTAAATATGTCTTATGATAGTGTAAGATATCATAAATTATCCATTGATGTGAGAAAAGTTGCTACCCGGTGGTTTCCAAAACTGTTAAACCAGGAACAGAAGAACAAAGGAATTCATGCTCGAACGTGTTTCTAAAAGCGACCAACCAACATAAACAATTTCATGCTGCATCATGATAACGCACCTGCGCATAAGGGTAGTGAAACAACTAACACAGTTTAATCCCTGAACATTAAGACACTTGAACATCCACGCTATTCGTCAGAATTAGCACCGAACGACTTCATTATTTTTTCCAACGTTGAAAGGAAAACTCCTTGGTTCGAGTCAACTGACATTTTGCCAGAAGAAGTTCAGAACATTCTCAACTGGAAGATTATGCTCTTCAAAGTTTAACAATGTCCAAACATAAGCATCTTCTTTGCAATGTATTTTCAATACATATTATAAATATTTGATATTTATTTTTGATGAAAGCATACATTACTATCACAAACACCAACATTCCCAACTGACTGTGTGTTAATTAGAGTTCGTTTATGTCTGAACTATTGTAATGCACAATGTATTGAACAGGATAGGTGAAATAGCAAGTCCGAATTAATCTGGTGATAGAAACGCATTAGTCACATTTGAACACAAAAGGCATGGCCTATCTATTATAGGAACGCATTGTTCAAAGGCCATCACACGCGTACTATATATCCTTTCAGCTGTTATAAACAAAACAGAAACAGATTTATGTCTATATTAAGGATGTTAAACTGTTAATGAATATATGTGATATCTGAGATGAAAACTCCATTACTCCGAACAAAATTGTACATACTAGGATATGTTGGCTGTATTAAATAGTCTTCATTAGCTGATCGGTGTTATCTTAGTGGAACTTATTGAATTTGATAAAACTGCTACCAAAGGTTACAAGATACAAGCTAGACATATCGCTGAACTCAAATGGATAAAGCAATTACAAAAATGAGATATAGGATCCTATAGAAACCACTGCGTCCGAACGCAATGGCATCGTAGGTCCGCACTGTACTGCACACAAAGACTTGATAATACAATGAAAGAGACAAGAAACAACAGAAAGGGTGGTGAAGACACGGTTACCGACTTGGAACAGTCAGTAGGCAATAAGGCCTACTGCTTAGCTGGAATCGTTTTTATATGCGCACAATCCTCGCTATTATCCTGTCTTCAGCGCCCAAATAGACAAGACAGTGTAAACAAAACTACATCCCATCAAAAGGAATTCTCTAACAATAAAAACGTGTATGATAATGGTCCTTTGGGAACGGCCGAGCACGACACATACGAAATATTGCAGTCTCGGTTTGACTGAGACTGTTCATGAGCGGTAGTGAAATATGCTAGCTACCGCTCACGCCCTCTAGCCCCGGGTTGAGCAGAACTCAATATTCATAAAATCAATAGTACAAAGTTTTAACCATCCCGAAGATGGCATGCACATGGCGGTGGACATGGAGTGTACTAATTCCCCATGTTGTACGGCGTATGAACCTGTATCTAATACATTTAAATGCCCCGAAGAGCGAAATAAACATAATGGAATTTAGTTGGGAGCAGCGGTTATGAAGCCTGCGTATCAAAAAGCAGACAACATATCCTATGAGTGGTTAAACAATACCCAGAGCCTTTTATCGGCCGGAGTAGTGGAACCAACGAATCAACAATTAAGTAAGAAAACAAAAGAAATTGAAAATATACCACCGATAACTAAATATAAGTATCGGGCTCAGTGATCACCAAAGATCGAATGAATAACAGTACTGATTGCAAGTGCGGGGAGAGTCCACATCCAGAGAAACTAACTAAAGAAACACATACAAAATAATAAACATCTCCGGATGTATCCAGAATCGTACTGAACAACCATAGTAGTTGCAGCTAAAGAGAAAACAAATCTAGGGTACGACCAGAAAACCCGAGGGACGAAAGCTCATAGACCCACCTCCCTTAGTTGGGGACTGATGCTGCCTTGTTGGTTAGAGATTAGATCATGGCGGGAATTTCTTTATGTACACTTTCCTGTTTTAATGGGATGACAGTAGGGTAAGTGTGAGGTTTGGTGCACCCTAGAACCGGTTTACTTTGGAGTTGTGATATGCCTAGTCGCAGTAGTGTTTTAAGGTTGGTGTTGTAGTTTTCCAGCAGGCCCTCGTTGCAAACTCCGTATCCATTGGGGCTAATCGATAACATTTATCAAGAAGGAAACATTTCCAATAACCCGGGTATAGATCCTTTTAGCATAATGTCTATTCGTAAACGAAAACGACGGTCGAATGGTCTCAGAAAGAACCACATTCTTAAACGAAAATTTAAGAAAGTCTTTACTGTTGCAGACCTTTATACTATTTATAACAGTTCGAGTAGAAACGCCCTCCTTCGCAAAGTAGTCAGTCACGCAGGTGACTGACAAAAGTCCTAAGTATTTCAAGAATATTGAGACTCCTGTTATATGTTACAAGTACATGAAATCAACTAGAAATCTTATTTTCAATTATAATAGGATAGTTTCTGATCTTGAAATCGAGACATCTAATCCTACTGATTAAGATTGTTAAAATTTTAAATTGTGTTATGACCTGCCGGTCACATTCACACTGGAAATCTTGATGTTATTGAGGATAAGAGGATCCGGCAATTAATTGCCAAAAGTCCTAAGTATCGCCTTCCATCAGATATTGATTTTAATGCCTGTCGCAATGAAATTGCGGGTTCTTTAACGGATTCCTGTATTAAGTGTTGTAATCGCGAAAACGCAGATAAACATGCACTTACTGCTTGGATGAAAACTATTTCTGAAATTATTGAATTACTGAATTATTGGTATTATCCATTCCTGATTCCACTGCCGTCTACTTACAATTTACGACACCTTAAGAAGGGTATTCAGAATCTGCATACTAAATTTGTTCTAGTTCCCGCAGACAAAGCTTCCATCAATATAATGATTGTCTGGCGATTACATTATATCAATACTTTGGAAGCAGAGCTAGCGAGCACTTCTGTTTATCTTACCACACTATTGCTGGAGAAGGACATTGTTTCCCAGCATGTTACCTTTATGCAGACTATAAAGGTTTCTGTAAATAGCAAGCAGATGAGGCTCCCTACAATGTACTGAATACCCAAACTCAACAAAATGCCATACAAAGCACTTTTTTTTTGCTAATTCAATTTCATGTACCTCGACCAATATATCAAAACTATTGACTTCCTGACTTTCCGCGATTAAAGAATATATTATTAAGTATTGCGAAAGGCTTTTGAAAACTCAGAAATCAATATGTTTTGGTCTCTCAAAATCTCTGGAGAAGCCCTTGATAAATAACGGTGTAATCATTTTCTTGCCTCTTCTCTAAGCACCTACGACTTTCCACACTATATACTCTACCACATAATTTAATAAAAGATAAATTGCTTATTCAGAAGACATTTGCTAGAGAAGGTACACTTTTTCTAGCTTGATATAATGTCAGAGCTTTCTTTACAAACGCCCCTATTGATAATTATAATTTGTGGACTTGTGCTGATGTTTGTAGAGCGTTATCCTTCCTTCTCGATAACATCTTCATAAGATACGGTAAAACCGTTTACCGCCAGGTTGTCGGTATTCCTAAGGGTACTAACAATGCGCCTCTTGTCGCAGATTTGTTTTTGTACTACTTTGATAGAGATTTTATGTTGAGTTTGTCACCTGCTAGCCAGAGTGAAGTTATTCTTCAGGATGGTTAAAATTGTGTACTATTGATTTTATGAATATTGAGTTCTGCTCAACCCGGGGCTAGAGGGCGTGAGCGGTAGCTAGCATATTTCACTACCGCTCATGAACAGTCTCAATCAAACCGAGACTGCAATATTTCGTATGTGTCGTGCTCGGCCGTTTCCAAAGGTCCATTATATACTCTTCTTTTATTGATGCGTTTAATAATACATGTCGGTATCTAGATGACATACTCAATATTGATAATCCTTCTTTGCTCATATGGTTACTAACATTTATCCACCAAAGCTCACGTTGAATAAAGCCAACAGTTCGGATACTGAAGCAGAATTCCTCGATCTTTATCTCTCAATTTCTAATAATATCATACATACTAAAATCTATGGTAAGAGAGATGACTTTCTCAAAATTCTACGGCCGCAACGAAACCCACTGGAGAAGTATAACACCAACCGTAAAACACTTATGTGACAGAAAAGGATACGACCCCTTAGTATTACAATGTACTGCATGGTTAGTGATTGGCCCCTCTAAAGTCAGTTACTACGCTTCACTTTTCCCTTGTGCGATGACTGGACAACCTCTTGGGACTCTGATTGTACCTACTGATTGCTACTGGTCGTACCCTAGATTGGTTTTCTCCTTGGCTGCAACTGCTTTGGTTGTTCAGCACAATTCTGGATACATTCTGAGATGTTTCTTATTTAGTATTTTATATAACTTTACAACATATTCGTGTTTCTTTTTGTTAGTTTCTCTGAATATTGACTTTATTGTTAGAGAATTCCTTTTGATGGGATGAAGTTTTGCTTACTCTATTTGGGCACTGAAGACAGGATAATAGCGAGGATTGTGTACACATAAATTCGATTCAAGCTAAGCTGTAGGCCTTATTGCCTACTGACCGTTCCAAGTCGGTAACCCTGTCTTTTTCATTGTATAATTAATTAAAATATTGTTCCTTGTTTGTTGTACAGTGCGGACCTACGATGCGAATGTGTTTGGACGCTTTAGAATTTCTAATGGACCCTATATCTTATTTTAGTTATGCACTGGTCGATCTTTAAACGTTTGATTAACACATTGTAGGAAATCCCAAAACAGTACAAATATACATATATACATATTTATACTAACACATTCCATACTCAGGTTGTAGTTTTAATAATGTCACTATTCAACTGTTGGAATATATAAGTTATGATTATGATAAAAAGCTTTACAATAAAAGCTTTACAATAAAATACAGACATATTGTCGCGTTAAATGGAATGAAACTCTTGCAGACACCACTCTCCGTAATACCATTTTTTCAGCAAGGCAATATTTCAAAATACCCTAATATTTATATTTTTCATACTCGTACTTATATTTTAATATAAACAGTCCTGTTTTATTTGTATGGCTATATGGTAAGAGTGAGGTTTGATGCACCCTAGAACCTGGTTTAAACCTCTACCGTTTCAAGGCGGTAGTCATATTGTCAACCCTTTTATGTTTGTGATGTCATATCCTGCTCTTTATTCGATTTTGTAATTATTGTTTGTTTCTCTTTGTGCTTTTGGTTGAATGTCGTCCTTGAATGTTACTTCTAGTATTCGATTTTTATATCTACTTTGAAAAATAAATAAAAAATAACTAGGACATTCATACGCACAAGTCAGATTTTTTGGTTTTGGCGTATATAAGAGACGATGCAATCAATGACGTAATGTCAAATCAATACATACTATTAGAATGTTTCCGAATTAAAAGAGAAATAAATTATTTCAGTGGATAATTACCATGACAAGTCTAAATTATCCAGCATTGTCCTCAGCAATGTTATACAGGGAATAAAATCAATAACACGCTTCGTTTTACATAAGTGCATTATGTATTGACAGACATCTCATCAATAGATTCCCAGTATTGCTTTGTATAATACATGATATACAATTGCTGCAACGACATAAAATTCTTAAGGGACTGATAAACGTTTCGTACCATGTGACACTCTGAGGTTCCATTGATAGTGCTTGACCGATCATAACGTTATATGAACTGTTATTACTGCTTTATGAGGTATAACTATTGAAAAGGAGATCACTTGGCAGCAACAAACGCAAACGAGAGATAAAAGCATCAAACTCGGTTTTATTGAGTCTGTTCATGAGAGGTAACGTATAGTGCAACACTTCTCACGCATGCTACCACCGACTTAAGCGACATTCTACTTTAAAGCCACAAAGATTAGGCTTCTTTAAAGCCACACCATATTGGGCTTGATGATCCCAAAGGACCAGTAAGTTATAACACTACTAATTTCAAATCACAGTGCTTCACTTTCACTACCTTATACGAACTGTAATTACTGCTATGATGAGGTATAATTGACTGTGCTTGACCTTTCACAACGTTATATGAACTGTAATTTCTGCTTTGGTGAGGTATAATTGACCGCGCTTGACCTTTCACTATCTTATATGAACTGTAATTACTGCTTTGATGAGGTATAATTGACCGTGCATGATCGTTCATTATCTTATATGAACTGTAATAACTGCAATGGTGAGGTATAATTGACCGTGCGTGACCTTTCACTACCTTATATAAACTGTAATGTCTGCTATGGTGAGGTTTAATTGACCGTGCTTGACCTTTCACTACCTTATATGAACTGCTGTGGTGAGGTATAATTAACCGTGCTTGACCTTTCACAACGTTATATGAACTGTAATTACTGCTTTGATGATGTATAACTGACCGTGCTTGACCTTTCGCTACCTTATATGAACTGTAAATACTATTATGATGAGGTATAATTAACCATGCTTGATCTTTCACTACCTTATATGAACTGTAAATACTGCTTTGATGAGGCAAAATTGACCGTGCTTGACCTTTCACTGCCTTATATGAACTTTAATTACTGCTATGATAAGGTATAATTGACCGTGCATGATCCTTTCATTACCCTTTATGAACTGTAATTACTGCTATGATGAGGTAAACTTGACCGTGCTTGAGCTTTCACTACCTTATATGAACTGTAATTACTGCTATGATAAGGTATAATTGACCGTGCTTGATTCTTTCATTACCCTTTATGAACTGTAATTACTGCTTTGATGAGGTATTATTGACCGTGTTTGACCTTTCACTACCTTATATGAACTGTAATTACTGCTATGATAAGGTATAATTGACCGTGCTTGAGCTTTCACTACCTTATATGAACTGTAATTACTGCTATGATAAGGTATAATTGACCGTGCTTGATCCTTTCATTCCCCTTTATGAACTGTAATTACTGCTTTGATGAGGTATAATTGACCTTGCTTGACATTTCACCGCCTAATATGAACTGTAATTACTGCTATGATGAAGTATAATTGACCTTGCTTGACCTTTCACTACATGAACGGTACTTACTGCTAGGATAAGGTATAATTGACCGTGCTTGAACTTTCACTGCCTTGTATGAACTGTAATTACTGCTTTGATGAGGTATAACTGACCGTGCTTGATCCTTTCATTACGCTATATGTACTGTAATTACTGCTATGATGAGGTATAATTGACCGTGCTTGACCTTTCACCGCCTTATATGAACTGTAATTACTGCTTTGATGAGGTATAACTGACCGTGCTTGATTCTTTTATTACCCTATATGTACTGCTATGATAAGGTATAATTGACCTTGCTTGACCTTTCAATACGTTATATGAACTACATTTACTGCTTCAATGAGGTAAAAATGGACATTGCTTGACCTTTCACTACCTTATATGAACTGTAATTCCTGTGTTTATGAGGGAGAACTGACCATTCTTGACCTTCCGAAACATTATATGGACTGCAGTTTCTGTTTTGATGAGATATAATTGACCGTGCTTGTCCTTTCGCTACATCATGTGAACCGTAATTATTGCTTTGTGAGGTATAACTGACCGTGCTTTACCTTCATTACTCTATATTTACTGTAATTATTGCTGTGTGAGGTATAACTGACCGTGCTTTACCTTCATTACTCTATATGAACTGTAAATATTGCTGTGTTAGGTATAACTGACCGTGCTTTACCTTCATTACTCTATATGAACTGTAATTATTGCTGTGTGAGGTATAACTGACCGTGCTTTACCTTCATTACTCTATATGAACTGTAATTATTGCTGTGTGAGGTATAACTGACCGTGCTATACCTTCATTACTCTATATGAACTGTAATTATTGCTGTGTGAGGTATAACTGACCGTGCTTGACCTTTCATTATCCTATATGAACTGTAATTATTGCTGTGTGAGGTATAACTGATCGTGCCTAATCCATTCACAACCTTATCTGCACTGACCGTTCTTGACCTTTCACAACATTATATGGATTGTAATATCTGCTTTGATGGGGTACAACGGACCGTGCTTGACCTTTCACTACATTATGTGGACTGTAACATCTGCTATGATGAGGTATAATTGACAGTGCTTGACCTTTCACTACATTATATGGACTGTAATATCTGCTATGATGAGGTATTATTGGCCGTGCTTGACCTTTTACTACATTACATGGACTGTAATATCTGCTATGATGAGGTACGAATCGATTATTTACCATTTACCTGTACCTGGTTACGTTCACCCCCACCAGATTAAAATTCGACCCTGAATTTCTAGTGGAGTTAATTCCAGGCCGGCTGTCAGACTTATTTTTCATACTGTTTCATGCTAACATACACGGTCCTGGCTCCCGAATGAGCCCCCAAATATAACAGGTGGTGAAAAAATCGTTCCTCAACCGGGACTCGAACCCAGGGTCTATGGTTTACCGTACCAGGGCTTTAACCACTGAGGTATATAGGCCATACGGTTAAGAATCGATTATTCACCATTTACCTGTTACCGGTTACATACACCTCCACCGAATTGAAATTCGTCACTGAATTTCTAGTGGAGTTAACTCCAGGCCGGCTGTCAGACTTATTTTCATACTGTTTCATGCTTACAGACACGGTCCTGGATCCCGGACGAGCCCCCAAATATAACAGGTGTGAAAAACCGTTCCTCAACCGGGACTCGAACCCAGGATCTCTGGTTTATCGTACCAGGGCTCTAACCACTGAGCTATCGAGGACACACGGCTAGAATCGATATTTCACCATATACCTGTACCCGGTTACACATGTTTAATGAGTTTGGGTATACTTGAAACTTTAGTTTACCTTTAGCAGTTTCCAATTGTAATGTTATGCATTCAAACGTTTGCGACGATGTAATTACGGAATGTTAATATCGTTTAAACTAAGGGATGATGGATTAGTATAGACAGATATATAGATGGATTAAACGATCGACTCTATTTTTGAAGGGTTGAAGTAATAAGGCACGTTGGAGCACTTGAATATATAGTTTGTAAATCATTGCTTAAAAGGAATCAGATGCGACGTGTTTAGCCTTATTATGGTAGGCAAATAGTTGCATTTTACAATCGGTGATGTTCTATATAACATTGATGCATATTTAAAAGGAAAGCGTCCAAAATAATGGGACCTTGAGACACTCGAGCCGTAATTGAAGAATTATCAGAAAAAATCCCAATAATGATAACGCGGTGCAACGTAACAGCAAGATAACTTGTAATTAATGTACCAAATTTTATTATGAGACGCCTTGCCAGACTCTCAGGTTATCTTGTAAGGATTTTTTTTTATATAATCACTCGGTTAGATGCAATTTTCAGACTCATACAGACACATATTAGTTGTACAATCAGAGCTTATTAAGATGTACGCGTCCCGCAATGGCTTTTATTTCAGATAACTCGGTTAGACGAGTTTTACAAATTAATTTATTTGCAGTTCTTGCTTGAGCTGCCGTCGAGACTGATTTATTTTGGCAATAACAGAAACATTTAATCCGATTTAAATATAAGACGATAATACTTTAGACGACATTTGGTATACATTTTAATATTTATAACAAATACTTAGCAAACTAAATTTAGCACACAACATGCATGGCATTTCCATAGACAAGATACAAGGCCGTGTATGGTCGGAGTCAATAATAAAGTGACATAGACATAACCAATAAGAATGCTACAAAGTCATTTGTAAACAAAGTCGGTGATGAAAATAAATATGATGGAAACCTACTTTTATAAGTTATCGAAAATCTTTCTCATTTAAATGGAAAGGGAGGTAACTTTAACATTACGAAATCTGCAATGTTTTGCTTGTGAATAATAATAGTTTGTGAACATATTTCAGCGGTTTTTAAACAATGCCAGAACGGGCAATTCCTGTCAATGCCAAACAATATTTGTTCAAAGCAATACGTTTGTGTAATGAAATAATTTGTTTTAATAATTCTGATATTTCGCTTAGAAAAAAACAACAACATATATTGCTTTTGAAAATAACATCCAAAACCTAGAATTGCTGATTTCTTCAAACAGCAATGTTCATAAAAGTCGTGCTAAACGTTTTTGTTCATATACTAATATTGTATATTTTGACTGTCTACATTAAGAAAGCGTTTAAAAAAAAGCAGAGGCACTTAGTGTCTTACTTACCATAAGATATGTTTTCAGTGAAATAGTATTTTAATGTCGTAATATGCTCAGTTATACTCAACTGTATATGAAAAGACAACACATATCAGTAATGCCCACGTTCTGAGTTATATAATGCAACATACTAACAGTTTGTTATTGTTATTATAGCGTTACCATGGGCGGGATGGTAGAAACCTTTTTTGCCTCTTACTGCTGCGGTTCGAATCACGCTGCGAGCTCTACTTGTAGGAGGGAAAGTGTCGATTCTTACGGACTGTGGGAGGTATACCGTACTGGCTCTACCCAGGACAAAATGGGCGGTCTGCCTCCACCAAGAACAACTCGACCGTCCTATATAGTCTCAAAATGGGCTAAACATAACGTAAAACACAATTCAATCAAACCAACGTATTTGCACGAAGGTATGATATCAGCCTTCTGATATTTCGTAAAGATGTCCGTTGTCACATTTTCTGAGAAGTGTGTATCTTTATAATTTGCATTGCCAGGTTGTACCAGGCAGTATAGGGCGGTACGACAAGTAGAGATATTCATTACGTGTGTAATATAGACAAAGGAACCGATAACATAGATATTGATCAATATATTATATTGTTCCGGATTTAGACGATCTCCAGACGAATGAGATTTTATTCTAAATGAACATCTGTTTATACTTTATGATTATTTAACGACTAACAACACCACAGGCAAGTGTTGGCATACACGGTTTTATTAAAATGTCAGACACGCATGTGTGCTATACATTTAAACGTGATAAGTATTTAACGACTGGTACTGTGAGGACATATACACTAGTTACTATTTTAGAGAATGACTCAAGCAAACGGTCATATAAATAGCAGCTTGCAAAGTGTTCGTTAATAGGAAATTACGCAAGACTAGTCAAATATCATTCAAGAAAAATAACATAATCTCCTTGAAACTAGGCCTATTTGCGTGAACTGTGAAGTGTGATTTGAGAAATGTGAAGCTGAAACTACGAATAGTGAATTGTGAGCTGTGAGTGTGAGGTATGAACTGTAAAGTGTGAAATATGAACTCTAAAATCCCGACCAGTAACATTACATTTATTTTGTATTTTCAAGAAAGCTTTTTAAAACTACACTTCTGCCAAATGTTGCCTGAAATAAATAAACTAGTCAGTGTGTGGATGCGTATTGGCATGCACACTAACGCTTGCTCAGTACTTTGTAGCGGCTTTAAAATGTCGTCTCGGCTACACATCATTTAGTGTTATTACTTACTGGTCCTTTGGGATCATCAAGTTCAATCTTTGTGGCTTTAAAGTAAAATACCGCTTAAGCCGGTGCTAGGTGGCGTGCGAGGTGTTGCACCTTATTATATTACCTGTCATGAATAAAATAAAAAAGTGGCTGCTACTTTTCTCTCTTGTTTGAGTTTGTTGCTTCCAACGTATCACCTTTTCAATAATTATTAATTCCGCTTTTTAATATTTTCTGTAATAGCAAAACAGATAGTATCTAATTGTAGCAGTGCGTTTAATGCTCAACTTTAATGTGCTGCCACACTGGAATACGACACCGTAGACACATAACATTATACCCTACCCAGTTACATACTACTGACAGCACATCCATTCACATTATACTGACACCACTCCCAGTCACAATATACTGACACAGGACTGACACCACTCCCAGTCACAATATACTGACACAGGACTGACACCACTCCCAGTCACAATATACTGACACAGGACTAACACCACTCCCAGTCACAATATACTGACACAGGACAGACTTGTCCTCGCACAACTCTTTATATGCTTCTTCACGAAAAACAATGGAGGTACTAGTTTTATTTGGAACTAGTCAGAGACATGTAAACATATATGTGTCCTAGATAAGATAATACAAGAAAACAGTGATACAAAGTATCACAAGCCGGTCAGAACAGTGACATAAGAAAACAGTAAGGGGAATGAATATGATAAAATAAACGAACAGTGTGTAGATGTTAGAATTTTTTATTTGTAATTGTCAACAATCAAAGCACATTTATCATGAAATATTTGAGTACTATATAAACTAGTCATCATGAGACGAAATGAACATGTGTTTAGTTTTGGCATCTGTGTTGTATAATGTTTTATAATATGAAAATGATAGACATCCGAAACAGTATGTGTAATGGATCACTAAATAGAATGATTAGAATGTGAGGAATTGGGAAAAGATCATGGTTATGAAGAATTTGTAAATTATCATAGTTATAAACAAAAAGACAACGTAACGATAATATAATAGCAATTGGAGCGTCTGTGAAGGTAATCTCAGTTTAGCAATGTACATTTACATTAGAAGAAAGGGTGTAATGCTAGATGTTTGTTATTATTGAAATCTGATCAGTAGCTCATGAGAATAAACTTGCAGTGGAACAGACCTATTCAAACTCTTTAGAAGATGCTTCAGGTAAAGTTTCATCAACTCTGTTTAATGATTGAAGAGGCGTTGCTTATTTTATAATCAGACAGCACTAAAAAGAGATACATATGTAGTTTTACACACAAACAGTTAGTAATATTCAAACACAATTTCCTTTATATTATTCTTATAATTAATATTAATTATTGAAGAAATGCAAGTTATGTAGAACTAATGGGGCGCCTTGAGCTTTTAAAAATCAAAATTGTCGTTTGTCCTTTTAATAAAGAAATATAAAAATATCGGACAGGGAAAGTAGCATTCAAGGAGGACAGTCAACCACAAAACACAGAAACAAACACGCAAACAGACAAACAAGAAGGTAAAAGTAATATTAAATGCAAACGACATCATAAAACACAAAAGGGTTGACAATAGGGCTACCGCCTTGGAACGGTCAGTGGCAAAGTAGGCCACTGGGGGGTTTAAACCGGTTCTAGGGTGCACCAAACCTCACACTTACCCTACTGTCATCCCATTAAAACAGGACAGTGTAAATAAAGAAATCCCCGCCATAATATAATCTCTAACTAACAAGGCAGCATCAATAGGCAGTATAAGTAAAACACAAATATGCTCGTGTAAATACAATACAAAAAACAATAGCCTAGAAAGCCACAATGAAGGTACTCAGTGACTTGGCAGAAGCCAGAGCAACAAGAAAATAAACCATTAAGGGCACGACAAGAAAGATCATAGACAAACATCAAACGCCACCGTCCCAATGGGCTTTAGGTAGGCACCATCATAGGGTCCACATCCTGTCCGGTCATCGTACAAATAAAGAGGAAAGCATAGTGGCGAACTGTAAAAGGGTTTAAGTTTAATATCAATCAATAGTCAGTGACGATAACGATTTGGAACCAGTTGTATTCGTAAGCTGAGAAAGATTTATAGACTGTCTTCCTGAAATTGGTACCTAATTCAAGTGGTAGAAGACCCATAAAATGCCTGTATACTAATTTGAGTGCGTCCCGATATTCTAACTAGAATATAGTTGTTTTATGAACAGTAAAATGACGTTAATACAAAGTCTAAAACCCATAGCAGCTTTCTGAGTCCGTGATAAATATAGTTCCGGCAATAATAATAATGTATCACTAAATAAATCAGGCGCGTATCCAGGCATACGCACATACGCCAATGCGTACAATTCGTCAGCAAAAGCGAAAAAAAAAGAGTTCAAAATGCCATATTAACGCTGAACTTGAATATAGCTTGAGAACGCATCATTTGCCTCCTAATTTTCAAAAAAAAATTGGTGGAGGCCCCCCAAACCCCCACCGGCGGGAGGGGAAAACTCCTTCCCACACCTACCCCCTACTCGCAGCGTCGCTGCTCGGTTCGCAGCTACGCTTCTCATATCTGGCGTACATTTCAAAATGCTCCAGGTACGCCCCTGTAAATAACATCAAGAGTAGACGAAGCACTAACATTAATATAAATCATATTGTCTGCAATCTTGATTCTCTTAATTCGCATATGGAGATTACTAGAGAGACAAATTAGGCAGACAAGCAGAGAAGCAAATATACACAAATGTCACACATGTTCGGTATGTCTGAAACACTAATTGGCACTTGTTACCAGTACTTCCAACCCTGAAAATACTCGTCATAAAATAAACATGTTCACAATTACAATAGCTTTATATGATGCTGTTCGTTAGTTATTTAACAATTATGAAGATTTCGGTGTGCTTGTTCGATCTCTTTTTCTCTGTTATTGCACCATATTTTATGATTATTATGATGTCATTGTGAACAATAATACAGTAGGGTGATTTATTTGAATTTTAAAAGCACAACATTTTATTTAATTCCAGGCAGAATAATGGATTCTTTTGTGAACACAATTATTTACTGCAATTATTATATTAGGTGGATAGTTTTATGAGTGTGCTAAGAGGGCCTGTGGACGCTCTACTGGCAAAAGATAAAGTTTATGTATAAGGGGCCATAACTCAAATGTAAAATATCATTCAACCGGAACATGCCGATGATATACGCAACTAGGATGGTACTGATCATCCCTGCCAAGTCTCGTTGAAATCCGGTCAGAGATTCAGGAGAACTAGTCTGGAAAGGTTAGTGTATTAAAACCTTTAAGGGGTCATAACTCTGCCAAAATTCTTTCAACTGGAACACGGCAATGAAATACGGAACTAGGCTTGGAACTGATCATCCTCGTCAAGATTCGTTGAAACAGGCAAGGAGTTCAGAAGAGACTAATCTGGACAAAGTTTGTGTATGAAAACCTATAAAGCGCCATAATTCTGCCAACAATCATTCAACCGGAATACGGCGATGATATGCACAACTTGGCTTGATACTGATCATCCTTGTTAAGTTTCGTTGAAATCCGGTCAGGGTTACAGGAGAACTAGCAAGGAAAACGTTTGTGTATAAAAAAGCATGAAAGGCCATAACTCCGCCAACAATCTGTAAACCTGAACGCGACGATGACATGCATAACTAGGCTTGGTGCTGATCATCCCTGCAAAGTTTCGTTGAAATCCAACAGGGGTTCAGGAGAACTAGTCAGGACAAAGTTTGTGTAGTAAAATCTGTAAAGGGCCATAACTCCGCCAAAATAATTCAACTAGAACACGGTGAGGATAAGTACAACTAGGATTGGTACTGGTCATCCTTGCAAAATTTCACTGAAATCCGGTAAAATTAAGGCCCTTTCGTCTTAATGAGGCAAAATACGGCATTTTAACTAAATAAAGGGCCATATCTCCGCTGTTACTAATCCGCTGTGGTTGGTTTTCAATCTGGTAAAGTTTAGTAAAAATCGGATGAAAAATGAAGGCTCTATCGTCTTAACGAGGCAACATATAGCATTTTAACTAAATCAAGGGCCATAACTCAACTTTTACTAGTCCGATCTGGCTGTTTTTCAAACTTGCCCGGGCTTCTATTAATATTAACAATCTGGTAGAGTTTGGTAAAGAACGGATGAAAAATGAAGGCCCTATCGTCTTAGCGAGCCAAAATATAGCATTTAAACTAGATCAAGGGCCATAACTCAGCTGTTACTGGACCGATCTGGCTGGTTTTCAAACTTTTCCGAGCTTCCATTAATAATAACAATCTGGTAGAGTTTAGTAAAGAACGGATAAAAAATGAAGGCTCTATCGTCTTAACGAGGCAAAATATAGCATTTTAACTAAATCAAGGGCCATACCTCCGCTGTTACTGGTCCGATCTGTGTGGTTTTCGAACTTTTCCGAGCTTTTATTGATATTAACAATCTGGTAAAGTTTGGTAAATATCGGATGAAAATGAAGGCACTATCGTCTTAACGAGACAAAAGTTAACGACGGACGGACGATGGACGATGGACGACGGACAACTCGGCATCCCATAAGCTCTGCTGGTCTTCGGCCAGTAGGGCTAAAAAGGAATTGAGATTTTATACAGTCTGTAGAGCGATTTGCCTTAAACACGTATGTTTGATGCTGCGTCGTTGTCAGACATAATAAATCACAAGAAAGAACGTCTGTGGGAAACATATTGCGAACTGTAAGTTAATGATATTAAAGGCTTATTATTATGCTTGTTAAGATGTGAAATGAAACACATGACGAAATATTCCGAACTTCGCTATCAAATCAATGGATTAGAATTATACTTTACACACTATGCCGAATAAAATTAATACAATTTAATACTTCAGTGTGCTAATTATGCTGAATCCCCTATACGCTGCGCGGAAGCTAAGCGTACACTAGGTAACGTGCAGATTATCATGGTTTATCTATAGTACAGGTATTGATTATGTAAACACGAGAGCTAAAAAGTTAGCGTACCTTTTTAACGAATCGTTCGTTTCTAATCAGCTGTTTTATTTACGCCTGGGTACATCGGATGTTTTAATACAAATTTGACAGTAATATGAAATCTGTTGAATTGTGCCGTGCATTTGAATGTGCCGTAATCTGTTTATAACTAAGAAGCTACTCCACCAGGGCTGCCGTTACCATACACTTTTGCAACATTGTATTATCGTAACCTTTACCTGAGTGAGTTACAAACTTCGTAAGAGACTTGGCCATAATCACTTTCATACAATGTTTATTAAACTTGTTAAACAATGTACCAACAGAGGTTATGGCCCTATTATTTTGCAACTTAATGCATGTTAAGTGGTTGATCTATTTACAGTTCGCCACTATGCTTTTCTCTTTGATTTAGCGATGACCGGACAGATTATGGACCAGATGATGACGTCGACCTAATTCCGTATAGGACAGTGGCATTTGATGTTTGTCTTTAGTCTTGTATGGCCGTACCCTTACTGTTTTTTTTGTTGCCCTGACACTGGGTACTTGCTTTGTGGCATTCTAGGCTTTTGTTATTCTATATTCATATAAACATGATCATCTATGTGTTATACTTATATTGCCTAATAAAGATGATGTCTTGTTTGTTAGAGAATATAACCTGGCGGGTATAACTTTCTTTACATTGTACCGTTTTATTGGGATGCCAATTGGTTAAAAGTGAGGTTTAATGAACCCTAACACCTGATTTAAACCCCAGCGGACTTCCTTGCCATTTCCAATGTGGTACCCGTATTGTCAACCTTTCTATGTTTTTGATGTCATATTTTGCATTTTATTTATCGTTGCATTGTTGTTTGCTTCTATGCGTGTTTTTGGTGGTTTGTTTCTAAACGTGTTTTTGGTAGTTTGGTAGTTTGTTTCTATGCGTGTTTTTGGTAGTTTGTTTCTAAGCGTGTTTTTGGTTGGCTGTGATCCTTTAATGCTACATTTCCTGTTCGACATCAATCAAATTACACTAGAAACAAATGACACTAGAAACAAATGACACTATAGCATAAGCTCAACTCGGCCAATGTGCACGTTATCAATCAGCTGCGTTTAGAAAAGTTTTCATTCATGGGTGATCTTAAAGAATTTAATTTCATATTATTAACTTGTATGTTACTCTTGATTTTGATTATTTGAGTAAAATAGTTGATTATATATAAATATATATCACAAATATTTCCCCCTATATATATATATAGATGGGGAAAACATTTATACAGTGCTACAGTTTATAAAAACCCAAGCGCTTTCGGCTTACGCCTTCATCAGGGGTACACAAACACGAAAAGAACAAATACGAAACTAAAAAACACTAAAATACACGGCAGTTTAAACACTCTATAGAGTGTCTATTCAAAGTAAGCAATCCCTGCAACACTGCCAAACGATAAGTTGTTTTTTATAGAGTTTTATTTAAACTGCCGTGTATTTTAGTGTTTTTTTTGTTTCGTAAACGTCCGTAACTATATAGACTGTAAGTCTACCAACGTTGTATATGCAGTATTTTGCAAGACCTGCAATAACTACATTTATGTTGGAGAGACGGGTGATACACTATATCAACGCCACCTACTAAATGTATCCAGAATCAGGACCAAGCACGACGACCCGGTAGCTGCCCATTTTTATAGTGAAGGCCATAGCGTTGATTACTTTATGGTGATGGGCCTCGAAAAACTGCATGGGGAAGACATGTACCGAAAAACAATCGAGGGCTTATGGAAGAATAAACTCAGTACTTATAAGCCGTACGGCATCAATACGAAGGAATAGCGCGCCAAACGACGTCGCTTAATAACGTTACGTCATTTCCGTTTTACTGTGTATATTCATTGTTTATAAATACGCCACTGAGGAAGGCCGCAAGGCCGAAAGCTATTCGGCATAAATATAATTGCTAGAGTTTTTATTTATATATATATATATATATATTGAATTTAATTTCATATCACATTCTTGCATAGCTAGTTTAATTTCATATCACATCATGTATCGGGCTAATATTGAGTTCACGGATAGATATAGAGTGCAATATTTCTCCATTGCATACTTTCATTTTGTCCCATTTCCGACAGTTGAGACTATTCACTATTATCCGATACTGCACGCTTTGATATAGCATCCCGTAACAGATGCTTAAACTGCAGTCACAATGTAAACAAATGAAAAACACAGCATGTCAATAAAGGACTTTCTGGTCGATGTGGTTTTCCGTTTTCTGTGAAAGAAATTGAATAAATACTTGATACTTCAGCCAATGATTTAACTCTAACTGATGACAAGGAAGCTGTCGTGTTTAGATGACGACAAACATTGCAATTACATCTAGGTTTATCACTTCTCGCCAATTAATCATTCGTTCTATCAGAAAATCCAATAATACGGAACTAATACAATTATAATGAATCAAACTAGTTTCATAAGAACGGGGAAAAACAACCCATAAAAGTATAAACAAAAGTGTGATATAAAAAAGTATAGTTTAATGGGCTTGCCGTATTAAAAAAAGCATAATATCTCAGACCAGAGTAAAAACCACAGTCACTAAACACTATATTGGTTCCCGCGCAGTTTAACTTTCAGCTTTTGAGCAGAGAACATGTATTTCCGGTAAAAACAAACAAAACTTAAATCAATAACTAGGCTAACATTTGTTTTGCCAGCCACAAAGTTATGTATCGTATTTAAGATGAATCACTAACGTAAGACAAAAAGTATTTTCCCAAAGCCACACTGTCATCGATTGCGCTTAAATGCCATCATTACACACTATGTGTGAGAGAAAAAGCCAGGTAAAAAAATTTTGTTGTTAGACAGAACCGCACGCACACCATTTATAAGTGGATGCAATTTACCTACATGTAATATAAAAAGTACTTGTATGTTCTATGTTAAAGAATGTTAGTTATATTGAATTTAATTCAGATATATAGATATATTATAGATATAGAGTGCAATATGTCTTTATTACATACTTTCATGTTGTGCCATTCCCGAAAATTGAGGCAACTATTCACTATTGTCCGATACTGCACGCTACGATATAGCATCCCTTAACAGATGATAAAACTACATTCACAATGTAAACAAATGAAAAGCACAGAGTGTCAATAAAGGGCTTTCTGATTGATGTGATTTTCCGTTTACTGTGAATGAAATTGACTAAATACTTGATACTTCAGCCAATGATTTAACTCTAACTGTTTATATTGCAAGAAAAAGTTGCCCCGCATATATACATATCTCTGACCATCAGTGTTAATCAGATTATATCAATGTTACATGAGCAAGCCGTAACTAATTATTTTTTGAATTCTATATTCCTTATTATAAACATTAAAACAAACCTATTTTCTCAAGTTCAAAGGGAAAATTACATACGCAATTACAGCTTTGCTATAAACAAACTCTAAAAACAAACAACATAAACAACCCACACACAACAATTTCCAACGCATTACGTGGTCCGATTATTAACTTTTATACCGCATCAAACCCCTTCTCCAAGAAGCGAAAACGGGGTTGGCTTGGGTATGAAATAAAACCATAATTTCGGCTTAAATTGTTTGCGTATTATAAAA
Organism: Cyrtodaria siliqua; assembly: GCA_037043455.1. Taxonomy (NCBI): domain Eukaryota; kingdom Metazoa; phylum Mollusca; class Bivalvia; order Adapedonta; family Hiatellidae; genus Cyrtodaria; species Cyrtodaria siliqua. The sequence continues at coordinate 130,792 of JAWPHD010000066.1, read as the reverse complement.
TTAAGACATTTAATAGGTAATTTTAAACAGGTTTTCGGATTTCTTTTTCAGTAAAAAAATGTTTTTAAACATGTTTTATTGTCAAAATATCCGTTATAAAATCCTGCTAATATAAGCTTTCCCATCGCTTAATGGAATTAAGGCGGGACCACGTAATGGTTTTTAAAGGTGAATGGCCACCCTTTTTGTAGTATTATCAATTAACAAATTTAACTCTTAAACGTCATATGAACATTTCTTGATAGTCCCGGAGAGAAACATATATTTACAGCCGCTACTAAGTTGTATGATAAATAAGTATTATTTACTACTTTTACCACTGCGTGACTGCACGGGAAAATGAGGTAAATCTGAATTGTATAGCTGCACAAGTATTGCCAGATAATTGATAAATACAGTTAGCTTTGGATTAATTTACCTGTTCAAAGTTTTCTACGTCATCAAATAAAATCTTATTCTCGCTTTTCACAGATATTGCAATGTGTGAATTGTAAATATATATTGTTGTGTATTGACTTCGATTTAAATAAATATAAACATGCTCATGAAACAAAACATGGCTGGAGAACTTTAAACAGTGTGTCGTCGTAATCTGTATTTACTGACACAGCAACGCTGAAGACCTTTTTCAATAACATAGTTTCTGTACAAATAAAACCATTTTTGTAAAAAGAAATAGTAGTATATGTTACATTATTCAATTGCAACGCAATAACATGTGCCATTAAATGAGGTCCAGGTTATAATCACCATCAATGAATTATTAATAAATCGATTTCAAGTTTGTCACTTACAATATATATATATATATATATATATATGAGCCGCAACACACGAAAACGTCCCTTCGGACGTTAGATGACAACGTCATAACGTAACAATTTATGACGTCGACCGGTAATCAATTAATTACTAATCAAATTTCTCGTCACTTCTGTGTTTTACCTTATTATATCATAGGGAAATGTTTCTTAATATAAATAGTTGATGCTATAGAAATGGTAATTATTTATGTTTTTTGTTGTTATTTAATCAACGACGTCATCCAAGACGCCGACGTCAACCAAAAAACACTCAATCAAATCAAACAGCAAAAACAAGAAAATATAGAAGAAAAATGTCTGTCACCACAAGCATAAAAGGATTGACAGAACACCTTGGAACACTTAATTCCACATAATATTCCAAAGAAATCCCAAGATGATTTGAAAAAAAGAAATAAAAAAAAGTTGCTGTTAGTTAGCAACGTTGATGTTGTAGACGTTTTAATTACAGTGCACTTTGTAACAAGAACTTCATAAATGTTAAAGTTTTTCTTTGAAAAATTGAGCCATTTCAGTACAGTATTTAACGTAACGAGTTTGCAAAATGTTGCATTCTAAGGTTGCTCACATGCTCGAGCCAAACGCGTACGCTGTCAATAATGCAACTTTGAAGGAATACTATTTACTGTGTTATGTGTTATTTTAGTCTTTTTTTCCGAAAAGAAAGATCTTACGGAGCCATGAAATTCCCTAGATGCGTTCCTTTTCCGCTTCAGTATATACATGTATAAGATTAAGCTTCTAACATTTGACCTCGGAAAGCAAAAGGCCGCGTTAAAGGGACACACAACAATATTGATGTTTTTCATCAAGCATCAATATTATCGTCTCTACTTATTTATCAAGGAACATTTTAGGGCGGCTATGAGTTTACCTGTATATATAGTTGTTAGAGGAAAAAAGTTACCACATTCATATAAACAGTTACATAGGAATACATATTATATTAACGATAACAATTTATGTTTATGTACGTGTGTGTGTGTATTTCTAAGGATTATAGTCCCTCCACCTACGACAGGCGTCCTACCCGACGATTATAGGCACAATGTCTGGACTTTTATCTGTGTGTTGTTGTGTGATGTGATGATATGTCTACTTGAAGCAGCGAACTCAATGGTTTCTTTATAGTGCTGCCACACTGGAATACCACGCCGTAGTAGACATGATACCCCACCGCCCCAGTCACATTATTCTGACACTGGTCAATCAGTCGTAGCACTACCCATTATTTGCTCGTCAGGCAAGGGTTACAAGTGACTACTCTATTTTTGCTATGACGAGGTCAGGGAACTCGAACCCACGACCTCCCGAATGCAAGGCAGACGCTATAACCACTACACCACAATGCTTCGGTATATGTTTATGTACAAATTTGTATAATTATATTAGAAGAAACAAATATAACTTTAAGAATGTTAAACCGGCTTGCATATCATTAAATAAAATTTGTGTTTTCAATTTTCTATGTTATTTTACCAAATGTTGAAATATTTTATTGGTGCAGTATTATCAAAAGTCAGTAAAATACAAAAACAATTTGGTTTATACTATTCTTATAATTATTATTAATGATCAAATAATGCATGTTATTTAGAAAAACTAACAGGACGCCGCGAGTTTTCAAAAAATCAAGATTTCCATGTGTCCCTTTAATATGACAAATGTTTCAATAAATGTTTTGTTTGTAACAGACAGAAGTTGAGAGTGTGTTTCTATATATACATTTTAATGTCTATTGCTTGGGGTTCATTACACTTTATGTTACACTTTCTGTCTTTCTTCATTTTTTCTTTGTTTTACTTTAATATTGGGGACTATGAAACCACGACACAGAGATAAGGCTTAGGTTTACGGTTGTGAAAACATAAATGTCTTTAACGTGCATGGGGTATGGCTCTCCCTGTAATGGGATCGACGGCTTTGCACCCACTTGAGAGAAGGCATAGTTTCAAAATACCTTGCACGAGTAAACTATTGCGGGAGTAGGTTTTAAAAATCTGAGATGTGACCGCACTGTGATTCGAACCCGAAACCTTTTGAAAGAGTTGCAAAGATGCTAACCAATCGGCCACCGCAACTGTATGTCAGTAAACATGTGTTGATAATGTTACATGTATAAACGGGGTATAATTCCCCGAAGTCATGATCATTGTGTGACATGTTTGCCATGGTCATTAAAAATCTTAATTGTCATCAAGGTATCGTTTCATGTGCTACTTGAGTGGTGGCAGAAAACAATGATCATGGCTCCAGTGGAAGATGGAGTATTTACAATAGAATTTGCAACAACTGCAGTTCTATCTAGAAGTTTTATCTAGAAGTAAATGGAGAGCGGGCCTGTTTATTTCTGTTGGGGCCATATAACCTTTTTGAGGTGGCGCGCCGTTAAATTCCAATTCGGCTAAACTCCGACTTCATTCCGTCCATTAAACGTTTTTTTTTTTATTATTTACGGTTACTTATTTACTTCTAACTTCGTGCCTTTGATGGGGAAGTGTAGGGCTGGTTCCCGGATTCCTATTCAGCATTGCCTCTCTGGGCGGCTCTAAATAACCTATATTATGTTGATGAGCCGTTAAAACATTCAATTCACCCCCACCCACCCCACACACACAAAAACACACACATTCCACTTTCACCCTCCTTGGTGATTTGCATTTCGTAAAAAGTAGTATTTACATACATGCATTCAAACAAATTGTTTTAATTTCTAAAGTAAGTGCTAAAATCATGTAAAATGATGTAAAACTCCATTCAAATCGAATCAAATGGCCGAATGGCTAACGACGTGGCGTTGTAAACCTTCCCATTCCTTCGCCTCTCACCGCTGCGGGTTCGAATCCCACTGTGAGCTTGTAAGTGAGGGAGTATCGATTCTGACGGATGGCGGGAGGTGTATAGAACTGGTTCTACCCAGGAAAAGTGGGTGGTCTGCCTCCACCACAAAAAATATATAACCTTACATGTGTTGAAAATGACGTAAAACAGCAAACTTTTTTAAACGCAGTTGTCATAAGGCCCCATGTAATAAATTAGTGAGTGAGTGAGTGTGTATGTGAGTGAGTTAGCGAGTGCGTGCGTGCGTGCGTGCGTGGGTCGGTCGGTCGGTCAGTCAGTCAGTCAGTCAGTCAATAACTAATGGAGTTTTAAGGCCTCATGTAATGAATGAATGGATGAATAAATTATTCAATTATTAATTAATCAAGTAGGTCATATTGTGCGCAAAACGACATTCATTTCAATAACAAACGATGTATTTATGGTAACACGTGTTAGTTGCAACACACAAAACATTCACGCAAATCTTTGTCAAGGTATTATACCACTAATTATTTTCCCCATTGACACAAATGTTAAAGTGTCACATATTAATAATTTGCTGCATATGGATAATGCAGCAGTGTAATGTTCATATAGAAAACTATTTTTCCACTTGAAAAATCACCAGAAAAAGTGGGGTCAAAAGATGTAAGAAATTTCTTGTTTGTTTACTAAACAGGTCAAGGGTACAGCTGTTTCATTGATTGACTGTTTCCATTGCTCACAAAGTGTAAACATAGAGTCGACATTTCGAAAATGTTTATCAGTGATCCAGTAAAACTTAGTAATACGCTTCTTATACATACAACCACAAAATCGAATAGAAATGGGCAGTTTTCCCCTACTTGTAATGCCCGTTTTCATCAAAATAGGAGGGATAACTTGGTGGTAAACATCAAGATAACGTTAAATTTTGATACGAAAGGTCAACCGTGCTGCCGCTGGGATTTTCACGGTGTATATATATATATTAGCAATTAAAGAGGTAGAAACAGATGCTTCTTCAACTAAAAGAGAGAAACAACCATAAAGTCCTGTATAACAACAATTATCCCTTCTAAATATTGCTATATATTTCTTTAAGATTGTTTCCCGCTTTTACTGGATGATGCACTTGTTTCTCCGACATGCCAGAGAATTCCATTACGATGCATATTGCCTCTTTAATGGCTTCAACATTAACGTCATACAGAGGGATCACAACAATGCATTCCATACAAAATTTAAAGCGAGTAGAGTGGGATTATATGGCGGGGATTTCTTTATTTACACTGTCCCGTTTTATTGGGTTGACGGTAGGGTAAGTGTGAGGTTTGATGGACCTTATAACCTGGTTTAAATCCCCAGCGGTATTTTTTGCCACTGACCGTTTCAAGGCGGTAGCCCTATTGGCAACCCTTTTGTGTTTGTGATGTCTTATTTGGCCTTTTATTCATCTTTAAATTTGCTCTTTGTTTCTGCTTGTGTTTGTGGTTGACTGTCGTCCTTGAATGCTGCTTTTCCTGTTCGATTTTTATATCTATATTTAAATGCATCTTACATTTCCTAATATTGATACTTGATCAGTACACCGTTCGAGATTGTACAGATTGTATGTTCTTTTTCATGTTGTTTTTTTCATTTTATAATGGTGTAATTAGTTTGGGTTTCCGTGATTTCACACATCAACAGAAGAGTACCAAAGCATGACTTCATGATTGGGCTATCACAGATGATTTTGAAAGTCGGTTTAAATAAGTAAATGAGATTATATCATATATCATCATAGGGTTCTTTTACCCAGAACTTACAGAACCAAGCAAGTTGATCAGTGTTTATATTTTGCAATTTTGGCTTGGAATTAATAACAAAATATATTGAGCTTGTGCATTACGTTGAATACGTTTATCCAGAGCTTATTTCCGTAATCGTGTAACGGCGAATGATTGTGAAAAGTATGCATGCATTTTATTTTCGGAGATCACCCCAATGGAGATCACGTGACCACTGTTTAGTTTTGATCTGAATTAATTAGATTTTTTTGCCCCTGCCGTTCCAAAGCGTCCCGCCATGTTCTGTTTGCAGTGTCATATCTTGCCTTTTATACATCTTTGTAATTATTGTTTGTTTCTTTTCGTGCCTTTGGTTGACTGTGGTCCTTGAATTCTACATTTCCGGTTCGACTTGTAGCCGGTTCGACTAGAACCGGTTTAAACCCCCAGTGGCCCCTTTTGTGTTTGTGATGTCGTTTGCATTTATTATTACTTTTGCCTTTTTGTTTGTCTGTTTGCCTGTTTGTTTCTGTGTTTTGTGGTTGACTGTCCTCCTTGAATACTACTTTCCCAGTCCGATCTTTTTATATTTCTTTGTACATCTACCTCGAATGTTATTTATACTAAGGACATTCTTGCTTTCAACACCTAGTATCACAAGAAGTGTATTCTGCTACCTTTAGAGACGATTTATTCAACACCGCCAACAATTATGTTGTGAAAACACATTCAACTGTACTATATCCCATGTTAAATGTCATGTTTATTGTAGTAAGTAATTAACCTATCACTTGTTTCAGACAAACTGTTGCCCACTAGGGGTTTCTAAATGTGTCTCCTATCTAAATCAAGTCTCGGGTGTCCAATAAAAGATACGAATTGTCTCGATATGATACATTTTATTAATAAAAAAGACCAAATGGCCTATCTGTATACAATACAAAAACACATCATATTTATAATTAAACACTCAATGGTTTGCAGTCATCAATTTTAACAGTATTACTAGTATGTAATATATTCATTATTGTCCAACTGTAAATACATGTTTGTTATCTTCATACATATATTTATACATATAATCGTTATAACCTTATGTTTTCTTATTATCTTAACGTAAGGCTTACATCAACGTAGCAAAGTATATGACTTTTCACATTAGACAGATATGTCATTTGACATCATATGATAAATAAGCAACTAGTCATACAAGTATTATTTTAAGAGGAGGAATTCTATGTTATATCGTAAGTTTCGTTTCTTTTTTGAAAGCTTTTAAAAATAAAAATAGCGAGATTTCAAACAATTTTATCATATTTTGATTACAACATTTCTATAAATTTGGGTATATTTGGTATTATCCAAAAAGAACTTTTTAATATAAACCTCTCTAAAATCATGATAAAGTGGACATTCTAGTATAAACTGAAATTCCTCCTCTAAAGAATTCTTCCTGAAAATGGTATTTTTGCAGGTTTGTGCCACCTCCCAGTCTCTATTTCAAGACTGTGTGATGACACTCTAAGTCTAGTTAATGCTAATCTATTTTTTTTTTATATTAACTTTATCTAAGTAGGGTTTAAAATTGTATTCCGAGAATAAAATGTAACAATTCGCTTTAGTTGAATTTGATAAATCTTCGTTCCATTTCTGTACAAAAATATCATTTAATCTCTAATTAAATAGAGAAAGAAAACTATTTACATTTCCCACCCCTTGAAAAAAACATACATCATAAAAATCCTAATCTTTCAAGAACATTTTTTCACAGATCTAACCCAAGAAATCGTATTTGGATATTTGTCTAAGTCTGCTAACAGTGTATTATATGCAACATTAATATATGTTAACTCATAGCATTTCAAAAGTTTAAACCAATAACGAATAATAGCTTTTATTCTATATTGTTGTAATGTAGTTCTTCCTAACTCTCCATAAATAAAATCGTTTGAGTTTGAATTTTTACTCCTAATCAATGTTTACAAAATTGTAAATGTACTCGTTCGATTACTTTAGCCTCTGAAAACCCCCCAAACTTCAGCCCCATAGTTCAAAATAGGTAAAATTAGTTTATCAAATAAATCTAACAGTTTTTTAAGAAAGTAATATTTAGTGATTCTGATCAACTTTCTCAGAATAGCCCGTGCAAAAGCAGTCGTGGTTCGATGAAACATGTAATACAAAACGAAAACAATTTTTATAGTAATTTGAATGCATATCGATCTGATAAAAATGACACAAATAGAATAAGCATGACAAATGCGAGAACTGAATATAAAAGTACAATTCGGAGACACAAATATGAGCATGATAAAAAACAAACGGAAAACTAGAAAAATCTTGCTTTAAAAATGCAAAAGAGTATTGGCAGATGTTAAAGGGTATACATGCCCCTAAAAGATCAAACACAATCCACGTTGATACATTTGCACGCTATTTTCAAGCCATTAATGACCCTAATGACGTATTTTTTCAACCTGACGATGATGTTTTATTCTTTAATGAGAGATATATAAATGGTGAGATTCAAGTCTTGTTTGAAGAATTAAATTTTGAAATATCTCTGTTTGAGATTACTAAAGCTTGTAAGCAACTTAAGCTTGGAAAAAGTGCAGGACCTGTTTTTGTTATGGAATCGACAGTATTTTACCATATCTATTTAAACTAGTTAATGCTGTTTTTAATTTAGGATATTTTCCCGCCAAATGGACGGATGGATACATTGTTCCACTACATAAAAAGGCTAGCATTAATGACGTAGAAAACTATAGGGGTATTACACTTTTAAGCACATTTGGCAAGTTGTTCACGCGAATTTTGAATAATAGACTTACCAGATGGGCTGAAAACTATAATGTATATGTGGAACCACAGTCTGGATTTAGGAGTCAAATGGGTACCGTTGACAATATTTTTACTCTGCATGGTATAATAAAGCATGTAATAAATGAGGGTAAGCGTCTATATACTGCATTCGTTGATTTTACTAAAGCTTTTGACTATGTAGTTAGAGATATTCTATGGTGTAAATTAATAAAAATAGGCATACGGGGAAAGATGTTGGATGTTATCAAATCAATGTACGAATCTGTTAAATCGATTGTAAAACACGGGAATGAGTTGAGTGAAGAATTTACATGTTATTTAGGAGTTCGTCAGGGAGAACGTCTATCACCATTTTCGTTTGCTATGCATGTGAATGACATGGAAGATTATTTCATAGCTAACGATGTACCAGGTATTACCCTGGGAGATTTTAAATTTTTATTGTTGCTGTTATATGCTGACGATATTGTACTTTTTTCACAAACCGTTGACGGTTTACAGAAAGGTTTAGATGTATTATATGATTATTGCAGTAAATGGAGATTAAAAGTTAACACAAACAAAACAAACATAATGGTATTTAGAAAAGGCGGCAGTCTACCAAGAAACCTAACATTTAGATATGATGGAAATATTATTGAAATAATAGACAGTTTTGTATATTTAGGAATTGTTTTTACGTCTGGAGGTTCTTTTACAACAGCACTTGATACGTTGGCTGGGCAAGCAGGAAAAGCAATATTTAAATTAGAGAACTATATATACAAGTTTACAGAAATTTCACCGAAACATAAGTTAAATCTGTTTGACAAACTTATAAAACCAGTGTTACAATATGGTTGCGAGGTTGTTTTTTTTTTAAATTCAAATGTTATAGAACGTGTGCATCTAAAATTTTGTAAAAATATAATGGGGGTGAAAAAATCAACTCAAAATGACTTTGTTTATGGTGAGTTAGGTAGAACACCCTTACGACAGTATAGATTGATAGCTATCATTAAATATTGGTTTAAAATATTGAAAAGTGAAAATGCTAAATATGTTAAAGTAATATACAATATGATGTTAAATGACATACAAAATAACCCAAATAAACAAAACTGGGCATCTGCGGTACAGATATTACTTGAGCAATTGGGTTTTAATGACGTTAGGATTTTTCAAGGTGTAGGACATACAAATGCCTTCATAACAGTGTTTAAACAAAGATTAACCGATACTTTTATACAAAATTGGAATACATGTATACATGAATCGACTAGGGCTAACACATATTCGTTGTTTCATGAGTTTACGTATAAACCTTACTTAGATATTGTTAAAATAAGAAAATTCCGTGTGGTATTGTCACAACTGAGAATGTCATCACATCGGTTACATATAGAGTCAGGGCGTTGGCATAAGCCACATAAAACACCAGTTAATGAAAGGACATGTTCCGTTTGTAACACATTGGACGACGAATTTCAATTTATTTTAGAATATACACTATATACTGATTTAAGGAAAACATATATAAATCGCCATGTCTGGTTTAGGCCAAATATTCCGAAGTTCATTCAGTTAATAACATGTGAAAATGGAACAACTATAAGAAATCTATCTACATATGTATATGAGGGGTTTAGACTAAGAAATTCTATTATCTATAATAATTAATCTAATGTATTACAAATCAATTAGTATAGCTCTTGTTAACCATTGTTTGCTACTAACACTCATAAGTATTAAAATATGTTGATATTAAAAAATACATGTGCAATCAAACCTGTTTTAGCGGTCACGTAAAATGGATAGACACCTGTCTTAAGCAGACGTATATTTAATAACTCTGCTATTATCTTAAATTTAATTTAAGTTACATATTATTATCTTAAATTCAATTGAAATTATATATATTTAGTGGTCACTCTTTTATTCTCCCAAGAGAACGAATCTTGAACTGAAACACTTCTTAGTAAGTGAGTAATGGAGAAAATGTATGACAAAAAATTATATGTGACAAAATAGACTTTATATGTTGCCATTTATTGCCGTGTGTATATATAATGTATTGTGTTGTACCTGTGTACTCATGGACCTAAAGGTCTTTTGTATTTTGAATAAATATATAAAAGATGACTCACAGATATATCATGACATTTATACACATATGATTTCGTGCAATAGGAGTTTTAAATACTGAGTCTCGAAAAAACATTGGCTGCATCTGGACCAGCAATAGCTGCGTTATTCGAGTATGCACTAACGTTTCGCTGGATTCTGTGTGACGTCAATGTTTCAATTCGTCCGTAGGTTCGAAACCATCAACCCTGCTTTCGCGTAGCACATTGAACAACTCGGGAAATATATCGTCCTCCATACTACCATCAATGAATAATTTTGCTGGGTATCTTATTTTGACTTGTTTCTTTTTGTACGCGCGTCTTTCGCTTTTTATGACATGTACAGCTTCTTTCTTGCATCCGCGATCTCCTTTGGGTAGTTCCGATCCATACCAAACGGAGTGCGCTCAAAATATAAAGACATACCATGGTCCCGCCTTAATTCCATTAAGCGATGTGAAAGCTTATATTAGCTAATATAGTCACAGTCAGCCATTGCTATTAGCGCACAAAATATAAAGACATTACGTGGTCCCGCCTTAATTCCATTAAGCGATGTGAAAGCTTATATTAGCAGTCTTTTATAACGGATATTTCGACAATAAAACAAGTTTAAAAACATATTTTACTGAAAAAATGCAAGAACCTGTTTAAAATTACCTGTTAAATGTTTCAATTTTACAATATGCAAACTTTTTAAGCCGAAATTAAGGTTTTATTTCATATCCCAGCCATCCCCGTTGTTGCTTCTTGGAGAAGGGTTTGGATGGGGTAAGAAATTTAATACTCGGACCACGTAATGAATTCAAGCACTAAGTTTACTCTTTGTTACTGTATAATGTTGTTTTTTCCACTATTGACCGGAAGTACGTCATATATATATGAAAATAAGGTAAGTAAACATTTCCACAGGTAAATTAAAAGAAATAATAAATGTGACATTTCTTCTTGGAGAGAAAGAAGCTTGTGCTAATTATTAAGTGACTTGCCTAGTGTTGCCATATATAACATTGACCGATATTCGTCATATGTAATCATCATATGTGACCTGTATTGCATGTTTACTTTAATTTATCATCTAATAATGGCAGATGAGATCCTCGACTGAGCATGTAATAATAGCGTTATTTTCATCCTACATTAATATCTTTGTCGATTACTATCCTATCTATCTTCCTATCTATCTTCCTATACCTTTAAAGAAACTAACCCGTCAAATAACAGCAAAATTACACTACAAAACCGTTTTACAAAACTCTATCCAGGTGGTCAGGTCATATACTAATCTATATGCGCTGATTATTAGTATAGGGTTATTTACGGGTTCTTAAAATACCCGTTTTTGAATATGCTAAAATGAAGTACGATTGGTAACTCTTAATTTGACCCTCCAGTTGTTGGGTTTGGCCTGGCTGGTTAAAGCCGTTTATATTGTGTTTATAGAGTTTGGTTCTCAAAATATGTAAGTTCTATCATATATATATATGGTAAAGAATAGTATACATCTTACAAGACCCTTTCTGGAGCACTGGATCACGAGGATTCCGGGTAGATAGGTATTTAAAAAGATAGATGTGAGACAAATTATCAACCAAACAGTGCTTAAACTAACAAATATCGAGCGCTTTTGGCTTTAATCGCCTTCCTCAGGATACATACATAAAGTTACAAAAACAAACAAATAAATTGCGCGAATTTTTTTTTAAAAGCAGAAATATAAACCAATCAATACCATAAGCGTGCGCTTTATGCGCCCATGCCAGTAATGGTATAACACAGCCGCAAGATGGCAACAGTGTATATGCAGGACACAAACGTTGCTATACGTTTAAAGTTTGTTCACATTGAAAATATGCTGTGTTACAATTTACAGTCACATTGGGAAGGTGAGGATAGTATGTAAGCACGAAAGGTAAAGTTTACTCTGAACTGTCTTCGACTGGTATTCAAGGAGTTCTTTTCTGTTGAGGTTCCGTGCTTTGTCTATTGCATTGACAATGTCTATACTCCTTGAATACCAGTCGAAGACAAACAGTTCAGAGCAAACTTTACATACCATCCTGACCTTCCCAGTGTGAAACAGATTATTAATAAACACTGCTAACACATAAGGAGTCAGAACGTCTGAACAAAATGCTGCTTAGAAAACCCATTATTGCGTACAGGAGACCTAAAAATCTCCGCGACATCCTTGTTGCAGCCGAGCTGAAACCCGACTCCAATACTCAGACCACAGGTGCCATACATCGAGATGTCAGACTTGTAAATACATGTCTGCCGCAAACTATTTCTTATCTTCACTCGGTGCCAAAGCACAATCAAAAGTGCCACAAACTGCAAATCCGCAAACGTCATTTACTTAATGACGTGCTTGAATTGCAAAAAACAGTATGTCGGTGAAACGAAGCAGGCGTTGAACCTCCGATTCAACCTCCATCGCTCCGATTGTAAGTGCTAGTGCGCCAGCGGCCGAACACTTCTGTTCAGAAGGCCACATGTTCAACGACTTGTCTCTGACATGCATTGAACACACTCCAAATTGGACCGACGCAGAACGTAAATTCCGTGAAACGTACTGAATAAGACGCTTAAACACAAAACATCCAGTAGGAATCAACAAAGGGGACTAGATACATCTTACAGAATATATAAATGTATACACACATACAGTGGTTTTTATTACTTTCCTTGATCCAATTTTCTCCATTTATTTGTTAGCCTTATTCATAGTTTTAATTAGATTTGGAGTTGTTTTTACTATATCCTGCAGTATCGATTCTATGTCTTCGGTATTGAGGTAGGGTTATTCACTCATACACTCTCTCTTCATAACTAATCATAAATGTCAGCGTACAATTTTACCTTCATCCAACCAGCAATGTTCTATTATTAGTACTTTTGTTACTTCCCTTATATATATATATTCTGTGTATCTCGTCATAGCTAGGCGCCCTGCCGCAGTTCGTCCGAAGGTTGTCTGTCCTTGGTAGTTCACAAACATTTCTCCCTATATATAATTCTGCTTTGTGAACGAGAATCTCTCACGAGATCCCAAATTTCGAAAGTTGCCGTAGTGAGTTGAAATTATCTCCTTTTAGTATATTTACTGAATTCACAATATCCTCAAGATACGGCACCTTTCATTGTCACTGTCTCCAATACAGGTGTGTGTGGTTGAATGCTTAAATGTGGCGACTTTCCAGCTTCCACTGGTGGAGGAAGACTCCAGGTGCCCCTCCGGGCAATTTTCGTGCACGGGCGGGCACCTGGGTAGAACCACCGACGTTCCGCAAGCCAGCTTATTGTAACTTATATTAACTCTCGATGGCTTCCTGGGTAGAACCATGTACTAAGCAAGGTGGATTAATTATCTCGCTCAAGGATAAATAACACGGCCAAGGCGATGATCGAGCACGCGGCCTTTCATTCTAGATCCCAAAGCTCTACCACTGGACCACGCACTCCAGTTGGCGTTTTTTTAAGGAAAGGTCCGAAGACATCCAACGCGTTCAATAGAAAGACCTTAGTATGAGTCGTCCACCGAAATCAATATTTTAAGGTTAAAGCTACAGAGTCCCTATATCAATCGATTTCTTCTTTGTAGGCGTGTCTTTATTTGTAACTTCATGTTCACCAGCTCATGTCGAAATCGGGTATTTAAGCGAGCAAATATAGTGAAGGAAATCATTTACTGTATATATATCGACCAGTGCACATCGTACCTATACACAGGTAACAGTAATTTTTACAAAAATAAAAAGTTAGCTTCTTTCGGGGCTCGAACACACGATATTCTGATTTCAAGTCCTGTGCTCTACGACGCTACTTGAGAAAACAGTATACTAACTACCATATATTATGAGCCAAAATAACTTAACATATTTGAACGCAACTAAAGATGGATCAATAAATATGCAGTCCATATTGTCGCACGTGTAAATTAACATTGCCTGGTTTAATACTGTATCTTATCAATATGAAACTAATACTTCGCCTCAAATCAACCATATCTTGACTTGTTCTTTAGCGCTTGATGAGTTTGTGCGCGCGCTTTGTGTACGTAATGCCTATTTAGTGTTAAAAATGCTACAAAATACCAATAAAGAGCAGTGGTCTAGAGGTTCAGCGTACATCTTTCAAATCTTACAAGTGCAAGGCTGTGGTTCAAATCCTGTTCCGGGCAACTATTTTGTTATCACATATATTCTGGAGCCGTATATTTATCGATGTTACCTGTACGGAGGCTAAATAAAAATATGAAATTTTACGTATCGATTTCTCCTTATATACCGACTTTTGGGGTGTTTGTCGATTTGAAACTACTTCACACGTGACTCATTCATATTCATGAGTTATTACCAGTTAAAATAGGGACTGTACAGCCTTAAGTGGCCGAATGGTCTACGGCGCCTGCTATTTAGCGAGGGACTGTGTCGAGGTTGGTGTCCTACGGTTGTTGGTTCGAATCCGTTGGTAAGTGTTTACTTATTATTTTACAATGCTGTAAATATATAGAGGACATTTGTCTGTTTTGAGTGAATATTGGATTTATTTTCATCGAGAAGTGAGAGAAACTTATATTTTCACGGGTGCTTTAGCACGAGTGAAAATATTTGAGTTTTCTCACTTTAAATAAATCCTATATTCACGACAAACCAACAAATATTCTATTTATTATATAGATCTACTCATAACCTGGACATTTATGAAGAAAAAGCATAATGCACCAAAACAATGACGTCAATAACGTCAACAACGTAAACAATGTCAACAGCATGACGTCATTTTGAGTGAAAATATGTTTTATTTTAATCATAAAATCCACTGTTTCACCGGAAAGTATATACTATATAAAACAACTTAGCCAGCGTTAATAATAGCTAAAATAGATAATCAAGTGCTTTCGGCTTTATGGCATCTTCAGGCGTACAAAGCCATATATATATAAGAGGATATCGGAGGATAAATGTCTGAACACGAAATAGATGCTATCTATTTGTCTATTTGGTTGTGTAAATTAGTCTTAAGTGCGGAAGTCTGATGGTGCTTTATGGACAGGCGGAATTGAAGTCCATATATAGAACTTTTACTGTAAGAACAAATTGCGAGATGTATATCGATGAAGAAGACAATAGCGACCTCTGACTGTAAGAGCCTACATGCAGAGAAAGTGCTCATTGTGTTCTGGAAACGTAGAGATAATTACGAGGATTTCGTCGTCATTGTTATAGAAATGGTTACCTTAGATTTAAAGCCACCTACCATATGTTGCTTTATGATGGAAGTAGTTAAAAGTCATGCTCTAAATCAAATAGATAACGAGAGTTTAATCTCAACAAATATAGATATAAAAATCGAAAAGGAAAAGCAGAATTCAAGGGCGACAGTCAACCAAATAACATATTTAAAGATGAATAAAAGGCATATAAGACATCAAAAACACAAAAAGGTTGACAATAGGGCTACCGCCTTGGAACAGTCAGTGGCAAAAAAGGCCGCTGCGGGTTTAAAAAAGGTTCTAGGGTGCACCAAACCTCACACTTACCCTACCTCAACCCAATAAAACGGGACAGTGTAAATAAAGAAATCACCGCTATGAACAATTCTCTAACCAACAAGGCAATATTAATAGGCAATATGAGTAAAACACCCAGATGCTCGTGTATATATAAATACAAAAAATGCGAGAGGTTTGTCTGATACTCGATAAGTCGGGGAAAGGAGACAAATTAGTGTTGCAGTAAGTTGTAGATCATTGTGCAAGCTGATTCTATGGCACATTAATTTGTGCAACAGTATAATTCTTCTTGTTATTTTGACAATAATAAAAAATCACGAGCAGTAGTAAGTTGCACAACGGCCATTAGCGTTTGCAGAAGCGGCACGTGCACGTCGTGGAGAAGACAAGTCTGTATCAGCTTCGCTTCAGGTCATATCACCATGGATGCATCTTTGTCTTACCCGATATAGGGCTGAATTCTGACACAATATTGGGGGCTGGTCTAAACTGCTGTCAAATAGTTGTAAACTCGTGGGAGCTTGAAAGCTGTAGGACTGCTGGTGTCGTTAATAACGTTTAAACTTAAATGTAAAACGTGTATGTAAATAAATTAAACGCAACAAGTAGGTTAAGGTCATTCATATTGGCCTACTTTTGTTAAGATAATACCTGTAAACATATGTGAAAGGTCTGAAAGGTATACGGCTTTGATTGTGTGAATAATGGACTTTTACACAGCGGCTGACTGACTGGCTGACATAGGGACAAAAGGACAAAGGTAACATTATTTGACCGTTCCACTTTCATGGCGGGGCATATTCATACAAACTTTCATCAGAAACGAAAAAAACGTAGAACACAAAGAGTATTGGAAGTTTTCTATTATCGATTCGTGTTATTTAATTTCACAAACATGGCGCCGATCGAACAGCTGCATTTTGTATTTTGAGCCGTAACATCGTGTACATCTATCATGGTTACTTTCGTTTAAATAAGTGTCTATAGCTGTTGCTGCGACAAGTTGGAATCGTTCACTCATGCACACCTCGTTAAGGTCCAGTTACACAAACGTTTCATGGCGTGTCAATGTAGAATTCATATGCCATAATTCGTGTTTTACCGATGAACCTTTAGGTTTACGTTGATGACCCATGTATTGTCAGAAACTGCTAACCATTGTCTTTGAAATAAAATATTCAAATATACTCATCTGAAAATACAAAGCATATTAAACAATTTCAGCGTTTCCACCTTAGAGGTGTGCCGAGGTAGGGGAAGTGGGGCTGGGTGTGTGTGGGGTGAGGGTGGGGGTGGTGGGGGCGGGGGTAAGAGTGGGGGGGGGGGGGGTCAAATATATATTTTTTTTTCTCAATGAAATGACCTGGTTTTGGGAATATAATTTGCTCCATGGGACTCTAGGATTGGGGTCTAAAGTTTAAATACACACATACATTTTTCAGTCATTTACAGTGTCATACATGAATACAGAAAAGTATAAATAATACTATTTCTGATCTGAGTATCAGAGAACGATCAAAACAATTACTTGTAAAATGGATATAGGGTTAAAGGGAATTGACCTGTGTGAAGTAAACGTGGGTATTCGCGATGGCGCGCCGTCGAATTCGTTCTAAATAATATTGTATTTAACATTTTAGTTCTCCGTGCATTTTTCTGACGTCGTAAATTTCAACTAAAAAGCAAGGAAGTATGCGTCTACTTATTTATATTTATCGTATTTATCCTTAATCAATATTCATTTAATTTTCATAATTGTAACCTTTAGTTTAGTGTATTTTTGCCGACGATTTTCCTTTCATTTGGCCATTCCAGAAATGCAGTTATAAAATAATGACTTCACATTTTGGACTGCTCCGTAGATGGACTTCTCGCCCATGGAAAAGTAACAAGACATGGTACCGATTTTTTGGTTCGATTTCGTATGAGTTGTATTACAGCATACATGAATATTAAAGTAAATAAATGAGTCTGATATCGAAAGTGTCCACGTATTCTTTGAACAGCACTCGTATGCTTGCAGGCATCGGTAGCTCAGTGTAGTCAGGGGCGTTCCTGGTAGTTTGATTTCCTTTTATGTTTCAGACCTTTGTGCACGTGAAAGCACGTGAAATTGAGCTGTGGACTAGACAACGGAGACTTATTCATTAATATATCAATAGATTCCTGGACAATAACTGAGCGCTTAAACAAAAGACTGTGCGCGGAGTTGTATTTTGAGACTTATTAATCATAATGCACTTAATAGTCCATTATCTCAGAGTTAGATGAATGTGTTGAACTAATACCTTACTCTGTCAATAACCGATCAGTAGTATTGCAGTATTTAGCCTTTTTCATGGAATCGTTATGTATCTACGTTATTTGACAATATTTGTCAATATTTGTCAAATTAAGAACATATTTTAAAAAACACACAAAAAAACCCCAAGTATATCGGACACGGTACTTATTTCAAAATAACACCTAGTATATATGACACGATTTTCCATATTAAGTTCATATTTCAAAATAAAGCCTAGTATATGTGAACATATTTGCCATATTAAGTTCATTTTTCAAAATAAAACATAGTATGTATAACTGACAAGATTTGCCATATAAGGTACATATTTTAAAATAAAACCTAGTATGTAATGACTGAAAGCTCGCCTGTTCATCACTAAGAGTAACAAACCTTTCTGTGCGTGTTTTTAGTTGACTGTGGTCCTTGAATGCTAACTTTCCTGTTCGCCTTTTTCATCGGATTTTCCTTTGCGAAGCTATATTAACCTAGACATATGGGTTATATCAAATAGACTTTACTTCCACCGAGATTTAATTTTTCGTGCCGAGACTGCAAGAATTGCAAATTTATTTTAGTTTCTGCTGATAATTCAGAAAATAATTTAATTATTGTTTGTCGCCTGCATTACATCAAGGATTTTTTTCTAGAACTTGGGAGCTATAATTCGTGGACTTCAGTTTAATCTACGGATGATATTGTTTCCATGCATATAACTCAGTGTCCGAGGCTAGGTAGACGAGACGCGAAATTTCCAACGACGTACTACATAAACGTACTACATAAACAACATTATACAGAGGATCTTACATTCGTGACTGTGTATTATTGATTTTAATGGACGAGTTGGATAAACTACGTTACGGGGCTTTAAATGCGTTCGCCTTACAAATAATGCGACAATTTAAACCAAATTTAACGTTACTAACATGCATTTTATGAAATAAGATTTCAAATAATGATAAATAGTTAAGGTGCCTGAACGTATCGTATGATATACCATGCAAACAATTGGGATTAGCTGTTTATTGTATCCTTATTTGCATTGGTAATACAATAGGATTATTACTAGTGTAGCGTGTTCTGGAAGTTTGTATCACCTCGAGTAGGTAAATGACAGATCAAGGATCTCACGAGAGGCGGAGCCTCGAGTGTGATCCCTGATCTGGAATTTACCTACTCGAGGTGATACAAACCTTCCAGAACTCGCTTCTCTAGTAATGATCCTTTTATTATATACCTCCTACACATGATTGAAAATATTTACATTTCTGTTGCATACGTATGCAATAAAGAATGTTTCTAAATGTTTCAAGGCTTATTTTTTGATAAAAAGTTGAAGGGAAATGGGACGTATTATAATATATTTTGTGGTGTAGCTACAGCTTACAAGTTAAAGTTCATTAATTTGTTTTGTTTGTTTGACGTAACGTCGTCTTGTAGTTCTCGTGCAAATTTGTGTAAATGCGAGCATTATTAGGAATTTCTCTGTTCTATTTTAAGTAGGATAGTGATACGGAATCTATTTTTAGTAGCATACTGAAATGGAGTGATACAGGTTTTGGTATTCCACTGTAAGAAAATGAAGGTACTATGTATATAATTATTGATAGGTATATAATAAACTAGTGTATACTACGAGAAATAATTCATGGCTTTATTACACTCCCAGAAGACACGTTATGTGATAAAAAGTACTTTAATTTAAAATTCTAGTGCCCGCACCACCACAATTATCTCCAAACGTTTTGCATAGTGTGTTAAAGATCACGCCAAACCGTTTGTGCTTATTACAACTCTGGGAATAATTTATTTTGGACAATTAAAAAATCAGGAGACGTTCTTTAATATTTGCCATGAGTGTCAAGTTTCATCTATAAGGCGTTATGAACTGTCTACTCTCTATATATAATTACCACACAACCATTTCAAAGATAAGTTCATTGCCCTTGTTCAAAAGAACTTCGCTAGGATAAAACAACAACATCTCTGGCCTTAATACTACTGAAGCATTTTATTTTATAAAGGCAATTTAGGCAATATTACATTATGTGGACTTTCCAAGAGGTTTAAAAAGCCCTGAAATTCCTGTTAGATATTTGTTCGTGAGGTATGGAATTACTGCTGCTTGTAGAATAATTTGACATAGAAATGATCATGTATATATGAATAATATATTTTTGGGTTCACTGTGGGAATGAACTTTGTACCTCTTGCCACAGATGTGTGTTTTATTGCTATGAAAGACATTTCATGATGAGCCTTTCACCAGATTGTATGAATGCCTTTGCAAATTTAACAGCATTGAAACACATAATGGCCGTTTAATTTGATTTTTTTGGTCACCCAACCTGTGTAATTATGGCCTCCAGTCTCCAGTCTCAAAAGGTCAAACCTAAATTGCCCCACCTTAACCACGCAGTCGGAAGAAGATAAATACAAGAAAACAGTGATACAAAGTATCACAAGCCAACAGTTACATAAGAAAACAGTAAGGGGAATGAATATGATAAAAATAAACCAACAGTGTGTAGATGTTAGAATTGTTTTATTTGTAATTGTCAACTTCAAAGCACATTTATCATGAAATATTTGAGCACTAGATAAACTAGTCATCATGAGACAAAATAAACATGTTTTTAATTTTGGCATCTGTGTTGTATAATGTTATAATATGAATATGATATACATGTGAAATAGTATGTGTATGGATCACTAAATAGAATATTGTTTCATGATTAGAATGTAAGGAATTGGGAAAAGATCATGGTTAGAATATGAAGAACTGGTAAATTATCATAGTTATAAACAAAAAACGACAACCTTATGATAATATAATAGTAATTGGAGTGTTTGTGAAGGTTATCTCAGTTTTTAGCAATGTAAATTTAGAAGATGCTTCAGTTAAAGTTTCATCAACTCTGGTTAATTATTGAAGCGGTGTTGCTTATTTGAAAATCAGACAGCACCAAAAGGATATATATATATAGATTTACACACAAACAATTTCCTTTATATTATTCTTATAATTAATATTAATTATTGAACAAATACAAGTTATGTAGAAAAATAATAGGGCGCCGCAAGCTTTTAAAAAATCAAGATTGCCATTTGTCCCTTTAATAAAGTTTATTGATAACGATTTCGAACCAGCTCTATTTGTATGCTGAGGAAGATTTATAGACAGTATCCCTGACATTAATACCTAATTCAAGTAGTAGAAGACCCATAAAATGCCTGTATACCAATTTGACTGCGCTCCGGTATTTTTTCTAGAATACAGTTGTTTTATGAACAGTAAAATGAGTCCAAGATAAATATAGCCGGAGCTTTGAGGCTCCGGCACTAACAAGGCTCCGGCACTAATTCAATCAATAATGGTTATAAGAAGCTAATGTCTAGCTAATGTAGCTAAGAAACTGCTTACCTAAAGTATAAAAAGTATTTATAACCATGGCAGAGTTAATAGTATAACCTAAATAACATCATAAACTAAGTGTTTATTAGCGGTCTATCTACATGTGTATTTGATTGGTGAACTTGTACTTAATTGTCATAGATATCCCCTAAATGGGATAAACATGGTGATTACCTGAATGCCTTAGACATTTTAACATTCCATTGACATAACGATTGTATTTATTGTTTTTGGATTGACCACCCAACTTTTAAATTATGGCCTACATTTTCATAAAGGTCAAACCTGAAATGCCCCATCGGAAGCAATTAAATATATGTCAACAGATAATGGTAACAATAAGCCTGTATCTAGCTAATGTAGCTAAGAAGCTGCTTACGTAACGTATATGGATTAACGTATATGGATTCACGTATATGGATTGACGTATATGGATTAACGTATATGGATAAACGTATATGGCTTAACGTATATGGATTAAAAGTAGGTATATAAGTCAAACAGGAAATGTAGCATTCAATGACTATAGACAACCAAAAGCACGCACAGAAACAAACAATATTGACCATAGGGCTACCGCCTTTGAATCAGTGGCAGAAAAGCCCGTTGGTGTTTTAAACCAGGCTCTAGGGTGCACTAAACCTCACACTTACCGTATTGTCATCCCAATAAAACGGGACAGTGTAAAGATATCCCCGTTAGGTTATATTCTCTAACAAACAAAGCAGAATTAATAGACTATATAAGTTTGACACAGAAATGATCATGTATATATGAATATAAAAACAAAAGCCTAGAAAACCACAAAGCAAGTACTGAATGAAATCAGAGCAACAAGAGAACAAACCGTTAAGGCTACGACAAAAAGTATGAAAAGAGAAATTTGGAAATCGTCGAACACGATAAATACAAAAGATATTTCAGTCTCGGTTTGATTGACACCCTCTAGCCCCGGGTTGAGCAGAACTCAATATTTAAAATGTGAATAGTACAGAAATTTGAGCCATCCCGAAGATGATATGCATAGGACGGTGAACATGAAACCTTCAATGAGGTATTTTCACACCATTCCGTGGCCAGCGGCATATGGTCCCAGTTTCGAACAAAACGCTATGCCCAAAACGAGAAAACAATGGGCAAAATAAACAAAATGGAATTTGTTGGGAGCATATGAAGCCTATGTATCACTGGTAACAGTCAAAATACTAAATTAAAAAGCATTCAACGTATCCTAAGGGTGATTAAACAATACTCAGAACCTTTAAAGGCTGGAGTAGTGGAACCACCTATTCGAAATTCAAGTAAGAAAACAAGTATTTGAGAATGTACCACCGATATCTATAAATATCGTACTCAGTGATCTCCAGAGACAGGAATGAATAACAGTTCTGATTGCAAGACAGGGTTTAAGACACATATCAAACGATATCGCTCAACGGTGACGACTTAGGTAGACGTCATCCTTTATGGTCCACAATCAGTCCAGTCATCCTCAATCCAAGAGGAAAGCGTAGTGGCGAACTGTAAATAGGTCAACCACTAAACTTGCAGTGCGTCGCAAAATGATAGGGTAATAAACATTTTAACAAGTTTAATGAAGATTGTATGGCAAAGGATCCTACGTTTGTAATGATGTAATGATGGCAATAGGGTAAGAGTGAGGTTTGGTGCACTCTTGAACATGTATAACCCTCAAGCGACCTTTTTTTCCACTGACCGTTCCAAGGCGGTAGCTCTATTGTCAACCCTTTTGTTTTTGTTATGTCATCTTGCTTTTTATTCATCTTTAAAGTTGTTCTTTGTTTATGTGAGTGTTTGTGGTTGTCTGTCGTCCTTGAATGCTACTTTTCCTGTTCGATTTTTATATCTACTTTCGTAAAACACATCATGCTAGATGTCAGGTTGTGATAGTCCTTGTCGCAGAAGAGTTCTTAAGATCACCCTAATACCCGTATACTGAATCCGCATAATCATGTCACGGTTATGGATATGTAACAGGTAGATTGATGTTGCATTGTCTGCCCGGTTAGCTCAGTCGGTAGAGCATCGGAACGGTAGTCCGAAGGTCCCGGATTCGAGCCCCGGTCTGGCTGCACATTTTTCTAGCCCTGTGACAATCATTTTCAGGATGTTATATTTCAGTAACCATGGCAGTGTTAATAGTATAACCTAAATAACATTCAGTAAATAATGTTAATTAGCGGTTTATCTCCTTGAGTATTTGATTGGTGAACGTGTTCTTGTAATACATATCCTCGAAATTGGAAAAAAACATAGCGAATAATTGAATACCTTTAAACATGTTACATGCAATTGTCGTAATGATCGTATTTATTGTTTTTGTATTGACCACCGTACCACCTAACCTATAAAATTATGCCCTACAGTTTCATATAGTTCAAACCTGAAATGCCCAATCGGGAGCAATTAAATATTATTCAACCAGTAATGCTTACAAGAAGCTAGTATTCAACAAACTAGCAAAATGTGTTTTGAAATTAATTAAAAGCGAGGGAGACATTATTATGTCTCGCAATATGGAAACAATTACACCAAAAAAGCGTTCAAAACCGTTTGTGGCAAATTTTCATTTACTGCGTTATTCCGAACTAATTAAAAAAACGGTCATTAATTCGGTAAATTCCGTGTTGTTGCCATGATAATTTCGTCACACAGCTATGGCACATTTCACGCTTTTCTGTCATAATGAATTCTCACATTTTAGGTAATGGTTTTGAATACATGTTCTTACTAGTACACGTTTAGTTAATGGTGAATGTGAAAATGAACAAGATATTAGATCTAAATTTAAATTTGCTTTATATGTTAAAAATGTTTGACAGCCGATCGACGCAAAAATGATTTGTAGTCGAGCTGATCACTTGTATATTCGTAACCTATAAGAATAGGATAATCGTGAGGTTTGGTGGTGCGAAGAACCTAGAACCTAGTTTAAAATCCCAGCTGCGTATGTACCGCTGACCGTTTTAAGACGGTACCCTTATTATCACGCCATTTGTGTTTGTAGTATCACATATTTTGCGTTTATTTTTCCTTGCAATTGTTGTTTGTTTTAAATGCGTGATTTTGGTGGACTGTGTTCTCAAAATGCTACATTTCCTGTTTGACTTTTATACCTATTATTATTGTCACAATATTGTTAACTGTGTCGCGTGGCGATCGTAAAATGTCTATCCGTACATTCAATCAATATTGTTGACTTTTGAGACATTCCACAGGGATTGCATGACGTTCAGAAGTCCAGTTTAAACCTTAAACACATTCGTTACTTATATCATGCTAATATTTATGTTTATCACATTTAGCCCGTTTTAAAAGGGGTTTCCTGTATACCTTGATCTAGAAATGGACATCTGTTTAAATGTTTGAACCCTTTTAATTGTGTGTCAATTTTCAAATATTATTCACTACGGATCTTTGACAAGAGACTATTTCGTATCTCTGGGAAAATACATTATTTGGCTGTTTATCATGTTTATAGAATGACTTTCCAATTTACATATGAGTCTTTCAAATAAAACACATATGTTACCACTTCGATTATACTCTACGTGATCAATAACCAGTTCACGTAAGATCTAAAGTGTATGTACGCCTCACACCTTTAGATCTTCATTCGGCAACCTCTTCAATGTTCCTTCCAATATGTTTACAAAGAGTTTTAATAATGGATCAAAAACTACTTTTGGATCCCCTATTTTTAGAAACTATCACATTTATAAATATTGAAAAAGAGATCCCTTGGAAGCAACAAACACTAACAAGGGAGAAGAGTAGCAGTAGAGTCTGTTCATGAGAAGTAATACCATTTTCAAAATCACTCATGCCCTCTAGCACCGGATTAAGCGGCAATTTACTTTAAAACCATCAATAGCGGGTTTGATGATCTCATAGGACCAGTGAGTAATAACAATACTGACTTGTAGTCGGCCAAACAGAAACGTTACCTTTCAGAAATTGTGTAGTTCATTCAAGGCGCAGTGGGTTCACTCTATAAGAAAGGGCAATCTAAGAGGTACAGCATTTGTTGGAATTATTAATCGTGCAAGTCCGCCATTAAATTTGCTTTTAATGGTACACTCACTGTTTAATGTATGCCTATCTTCTAATGCTGATTGCTGTACAACTCACTTCATTGATGTTTTAACGTGAAATGCATCACGCTGTAGTACACAAAATGTAAAAGTAGATATAAAAATCGAACAGGAAAAGCAGCATTCAAGGACAACAGTCAATCACAACCACACACAGAAACAAAGAACAAGTTTAAAGATGAATAAAAGGCAAGATAAGACAGCACAAACACAAAACGTTTGACAATAGGTCTACCGCACTGGAACGCACAGTGGCAAAAAAGCTGCTGGAGTTTTAAACCAGGTTCTAGGATGTATACATATTATAAAAAACAAAATCTCAGAAAGCCACAAAGCAAGTACTTAGTGACTTGGCAGAAGTCAGAGCAACAAAAGAACAAACAGTTAAGGGAACGACAAGACAAGATTAAAGACAAACATCAAACGCTACCGTGCTATAAGTAATTAGGTAGACGTCATCATATACTATAAATGGGTCAACCACTAAACATGCAGTACGTTGCAAAATGATTGGGTCATAAACTCTTTTGATAAACTTTTTAACAAGTTTAATAAAGACAAACAGGTCGATCTTTAAAAGCTTGATTACTGCAGTTCAATCGTCTGAGGATGATGTTGTTTCCACGCATATAACATAGTTACCCGCTTCAGTCTCATAAAGTCGTTTTTATTTCTAATTATAGTCCCTAAACAACTCGTGACTATAACATAGGTTGTTTTTCGCATAACTTAGGACGTGGGAATGGAATAACACCATTCTATATTTTCGATATACCACTAGTTGTTTAAGTATGCAAATGAGCCTAGTATGCGCTGTCAAAAAAATTTGATAATGACTATGATCCAATTCCCACGGTTTATGCCGGTTTCGCTTGTTAAAGCGACATGCAAAATGCAATAACAGTCGATATGTGAGTTATGTGATAAATAGAATCTAACATTCGTTCTTTTTCATTATTGAATTTATTAAACTCGTTAGCAAAAATGATATCACGCTCGGCAAGAGCTCGCATTAAATCCTTTTGCCAACTCGTTTAATAAATTCAATAATGAATGAGTACTCATGTAACATCCTCTATTTACACGATTTCCAAGGCCCAGTGGAAAGCGCGTTTGACCTGAATCCAGAAGATCATGGGTTTCGGCCTCATTGACGTGACTTCGTTAATTCGTTGTGCCCTTATGTAAGACCCTTCCTTTAACATTGTCCGTGAGACGAGGACCTAAACCGGGCGGTACCGGGTGTCGTAGGCTTATCTTCCGAGAACTTTGAAAAAATATAAACCTATTTCGTAGTAAGACTACGACAGGGTTTCCTGATTGTTATGTGCCTCTCTCTCTCTCTCTCTCTCTCTCTCTCTCTCTCTCTCTCTCTCTGGGGATGCTCGAAGTATCCTTAAACAATGTGTTGATACAAATTATGCAGGAATATTCCAAATAACTGAGAATGGAACATGATCAATTTCGAAAAAATGCAAATAAAAACGAAAACATTTGCAATCTATATACGTAAGTCTATCATTTACCCGTCATTTACCCAAGTCAATCACGTACCCTCTAAATACGCAAGGATATCACGTACCTTCCGATAAAAACACATATACCTCGGGTTGGAATTCCCTATCTTCACCGGATACCCATGAAAGATTCTTATAGTCTATCACATACCGTCTATACACGCAAGTCTATCTAGCACCCGCTATATACGCAAGTCTATCATGTACCCTTTATATACTCAAGTCTATCACGTACCGTCTATACACGCAAGTCTATCACTTACCCGCTATATAAGCAAGTCTATCACGTACTTTCTATATACGCCAGTCTATCACATACCCTCTTTATACGCAAGTCTATCACAAACCTTCTATATACGCAAGTCTATCACGTACGGTCTATATATGCAAGTCTATCACTTACCCGCTATATACGCAAGTCTATCATGTATCTTCTATATACGCAAGTATATCACGTACTCTATATATATGCAAGTATATCACGTACCCACTATATACGCCAATCTTTCACGTACCATCTATATACACAAGTCTATCGTGTAGCATCTATATAAGCAAGTAAATCAATTACCCTCTATATATGAAGTATATCACGTACCATCTATATACGCAAGTCTATCACTTACCCGCTAAATACGCAAGTCTATCAGTTACCCTCTATATACCCAAGTCTATCATTTACCTTCTATATACGCAAGTCTATCACTTACCCTATATATACCCAAGTCTATCTCTTACCCGCTAAATATGCAAGTCTATCAGTTACCCTCTATATACGGAAATCTATCACTTACACGTTCTATATGCAAGTCTGTCACTTACCTTCTATAAACGCAAGTCTATCACGTACCCTCTATATACGCAAGTCCATCACTTATTCTCTATATACGCAAGTCTATCACTTACCCTCTATATACGCAAGTCTATCACGTACCATATATATACGCAAGTTTATTACTTACCCTCTATATACGTAATGCTATTACGTACCCTATATATATACAAGGCTACCACTTATCCCCTATATACGTCAGGCATGTCTATCACCATGTGCCCTCAATATTCGCAAGTCTATCACAACATCTTAATAAAATCATTTGAAAATTAACACGATATTTCGTCATTAGAGACACGAACCAATTATTTATAACAATGATACGATGGCATTTTAAAATACTCCCGTAATCACCAAGCTTTCCATTTGTTGTAGACAATGAAATTACGAGAGCATAATTATGATAAGCAATATGGTAAAATACGGAAGGCAAATTGATTTTCATATCTTTCTTTTGAGATACTGAAATAAGTAACTTAATGCTCTTTTGATAGTGTTATGGCTTGCTTATAAGACCTTATAATACCAGTACATTTTCAAATTAAGATACCTATGTTGTAATCGTTAAGGTACATCGCTTGATATCAAGGTACATCGCTACATCTAAATATCAGTTAATTATTTACTACAACTCTTATATAGCTAAGTTGTCATCGTTAAGGTACATCGCATAACATTTAGTACAGTTCTTATATAACTAAGTTGTCATCGTTAAGGTACATCGCTTGATATCATATTGGCTAAGAATATCAGTTAATTATTTAGTACAGTTCTTATACATCCGGCCAAGAGGGCATCGAAAAATGCTTATGTTTTATGTTGTTTATATTTCCTGTAGGTCTATGTAAAAGTATACACCGTTTCCTGTCTCTGATGTCTCCTTTATACAAATGCTTTTGTTAGTTTTGTAACATACGAAATATTTATAGCATAAATTTTCGAGGTATATGCGATTTATATTGCTTCTCGAGGGCTGCAATAATCAAAACAAGGGTCATGCTCATGCCGCGTGATAATGCTATTTGTTGATTGGATCGAGCTGTTATGTTTGCTGAAAACTGCAACGCCCTCAAGCTTCTTGCACGCGCGTACTTGGATAAATGGCTATGGTACAAAACATTTATAGCATATTTTTCTCGTATGCGATTTATACTACACTCTGGGGCCTACGGCAGTATAAATCGAATATGCTCCAAACATTATGCTATAAATATTACTTGTTTCCTAATTTCTCTCAATGTGGACTTTATTGTTAAAGATTTGTTTTTGATGGGATGTACTTTTATTTACAATGTCTTGTTAATCTGAACGCTGAAGACAGGCTAATATCGAGGTAAACATAAAATAGGTTTAAGCTCCTTTAAGCTAACCAGTAGGCCTTATTGCCTACTGACCGTTACAAGTCGGTAACCCTGTCTTTACCACTCTTTCTGTTGTGCATTGTCTTTTCATTGTATAGTTAGTTTGCTCTTTGTTTGTGGTACAGTGCGGATCTACGGTGCCATTGCGTTTTGGTGGTGTGATTTCTACAGAACTTGTTTTCTCATTTTTGAAACAAGATTTCATGACATGTATGTCTGCTTTATACACATGTATCTGTAAGTTTAGTTTTGTAACAAGGATTCATGATTTTTATATCACTTTTGTATATATGTATGTGTTCGCGTTGTGATGTTTATCTCTCCTATATATACATACACATATCTGTTGGCTTGTAAATAATCTCCTATATACATACACGTATCTGTTAGCTTGTAAATAATCTCCTATATATATATACGTATCTGTTAGCTTGTAAATAATCTCCTATATATATATACACGTATCTTTTAGCTTGTAAATAATCTCCTATATATATACACGTATCTGTTAGCTTGTAAATAATCTCCTATATATACATACACGTATCTGTTGGCTTGTAAATAATCTCCTATATATACATGTATCTGTTAGCTTGTAAAGAATCTCCTATATATATATACATGTATCTGTTAGCTTGTAAATAATCTCCTATATATATACATGTATATGTTAGCTTGTAAATCATTTCCTATATATACATGCATCTGTTAGCTTGTAAATAATCTCCTACATATATACATGTATATGTTAGCTTGTAAATCATCTCCTATATATATATACATGTATATTCTAGCTTGTAAATAATATCCTATATATATATATACATGTATCTGTTAGCTTGCAAATAATATCCTATATAAACATGTATCTGTTAACTTGTAAATAATCTCCTACATATAGTTAGCTTGTAAATAATCTCCTATATATATACATGTATATGTTAGCTTGTCAATAATCTCCTGTATATACATGTATCTGTTAGCTAGTAAATAATCTCCTATATATACACATGTATCTGTTAGTTTATAAATAATCTCCTATATATACATGTATCTGTTAGCTAGTAAATAATCTCCTATATATACACATGTATCTGTTAGTTTATAAATAATGTGCCATGACCTGTATATCGACTTTATATAAATGTATTTGTTAGTTTTGTCAACATGACTTTATGGCCAAGACTTTATGACTGTTTATCATCATATAAGTTAGTTTTTGCAATCTTTGTGTTTATGCCTCATATATATCTACACGCATGTAGCCAGATATGTCAACAAGGTTTGATGATATGTATGTCACCGAAATATCTGTTTTTTCAACAAGGCTTGACGATGTTATGCTCCAATAAATATAATAATATGTATAGTTTTGATTAGAAATACCAATTGAAATGTGAGGGGT
Organism: Cyrtodaria siliqua; assembly: GCA_037043455.1. NCBI lineage: Eukaryota > Metazoa > Mollusca > Bivalvia > Adapedonta > Hiatellidae > Cyrtodaria > Cyrtodaria siliqua. The sequence goes on along the minus strand of JAWPHD010000066.1, from coordinate 100,010 downwards.
AAATAAAATTGATTTGACATGTTTTCTTGTCATGCCCATTGCATAGCCAAACTGTAGAAAATATTTCGGCTGTAGCAGGTTACTGATGCAGCCAGACGTATATAATACAAAGCCCTACGCTGATCTTTTCCAATATCAGCAACATCATTAATAATAATACAAAAAATGCCATATATTGTACGACAGAAGCCAGTATGATTACCTCGAGGCTGTGAATTGGGTGAAATATGTGAAAGATCAGTTAGATATAATTATTACCATCACTGAATAGCACCCTTCTGAAGATTTTCCATCATTTAGTAACACCATTTGGTATTTCTGTTTTCGCTTTATACTTCTTTAGAATGTTTCAGAATAAATAAATGTTGGACACTTTTTCGAAACGGATCTGATTTTATTATAACTATATTTAGAGGTATACTGCTTCAGGAAAGATGGTTTCAATTTCCATTAATATTTAAGAATAATACTTCGGAATTATATTCCATTAGATAATATCTCAGAAAAAAAACATGAATTATCAAAGCAAGTTCCCTTTAAAAATCACTGTAAGAAACTATTACATTCAACCGTCATGTTGTATTTTATAATCCAAATGTCAACTTCATAATTTACTAAAATGTATCAATAAACGGGATTATAGGAATCCATCATGAGTATCCATGTGAGACAGAGAATTCTTGCATATCGGACAAGGAAATCCGTCATTTTACCGGGGCTAGATATTTCCATCTCACCCTAGGGTCGAGATAAAATTCACGCGCAACAATAATGACGTCAATAACGTGAACAGATGCATGACGTCATTGTGTAAAAAAACCCATTAAAATGTTAGTTATTGGTGACATCGATGCACAAAATGTCATTGATATGCAAGAAAAAGAATCCACCATGAGTTTAACCATGTGAGATAGGTAAATCTCACCCTCGGGATCATAATTGCAACCAGGAACTCGGCAGAGCCTCGTCCCTGGTTACAATTCTGACCCTCGGGTGAGATTTACCTATCTCACATGGATACTCATGATGGATTCTTATATTCTTGCATACCGGACAAGGAAATCCGTCATTTTACCGGGGCTAATATTTTCATCTCACCCTAGGGTTGAGATAAAATTCACGAGCAACAATAATGACGTCAATAACGTGAACAGATGCATGACGTCATTGTGTAAAAAAAATATTGAAATGTAAGTTATTGGTGGCGTCGATGCACAAAATGTCATTGATATGCAAGAAAAAGAATCCACCATGAGTTTATCCATGTGATATAACTCAAATCTCACCCTCGGGATCATAATTGCAACCAGGAACTCGGCAGAGCCTCATCCCTGGTTACAATTCTGACCCTCAGGTGAGATTTACCTTTCTTGCACACCGGACAAGGAAATCCGTCATTTTACCGGGGCTAGATATTTCCATCACACCCTAGGGTCGAGATAAAATTCACGCGCAACAATAATGACGTCAATAACGTGAACAGATGCATGACGTCATTGTGATAAAAACCATTAAAATGTTAGTTATTGGTGACGTCGATGCACAAAATGTCATTGATATGCAAGAAAAAGAATCCACCATGAGTTTATCCATGTGAGATAGGTAAATCTCACCCTCGGGATCAGAATTGCAACCAGGAACTCGGCAGAGCCTCGTCCCTGGTTACAATTCTGACCCTCGGGTGAGATTTACCTATCTCACATGGATAATCATGATGGATACTTATAATCTCACATGGATGCTCATGATAGATTTTTATAATCTCACCCGAGGGGTTAGAATTGCAACCAGGGACGAGGCTCTGCCGAGTGCCTGGTTGGAATTCTGATCCCGAGGGTGAGATTTCCCTATCTCACATGGATCACTCATGATGGATTATTTTTCTCCCAATATATTTTTCTCCCATTATGTGTTTATTACCGGCATAAAATCAATGACCTTGCTGATTTAACGCCAGAATAAGGCGACGTCGACGTAACGTCAAGACGTCGTAAGGTACATGTCATGTAAGAAGAGTTTTCTTGCATACCGGACAAGGATATCCGTCATTTTAACGGGGCTAGATTTTTACATCTCACCCTAGGGTCGAGATAAAATTCACGTGCAGCAATAATGACATCAATAACGTGAACAGCTGCATGACGTCATTACGTTAAAAACAGTAAAATGTTAGTTATTGGCGACGTCAACGCACAAAATGTCGATTATATGCAAGAAAAAGAATCCATCATGAGTTTATCCATTTGCGTTAGGTAAATCTCACCCTCGGGATCAGAATTGCAACCAGGATTCTCGGGGTGAGATTTCCCTATCTTACATGGATACTCATGTTGGATTCTTATAATCTCACATGAGGAACATTCCTATCTCACATGAGCAGAAATGGGAGAAAATGGAAACCTTAACATTTTAATGTGGCGAACTGTAAATAGGTCAAGAACTAAACATGCAGTGCGTCGCAAAATGATAGGCATTACCTCTGTTGATAAACTTTTTAACAAGTGTCATGAAGATTGTATGACTAAGGATCCTACGAAGTTTGTAATGATAACAATAGGGTAAGAGTGAGGTTTGGTGCACCCTAGAACATGGTATAAACCCCAAGCGGCCTTTTTTTCCACTGAGCGTTCCAAGGCGGTAGCCCTATTGTCAACCCTTTTGTGTTTGTTATGTCTTATCTTGCTTTTTATTCTTCTTTAAAGTTGTTCTTTGTTTATGTGAGTGTTTGTGATTGTCTGTCGTCCCTGAATGCTTTTCTTTTAATTTTATATCTACTTTCGTAAAACACATTATGATAGACGTCAGGTTGTGATAGTCCTTGACGCAGAAGAGTTCTTAAGATCACCCTTATACCCGTATACTGAATCCGCATACTCATTTTCAGGATGTTATATTTCAGTAACCATGGCAGTGTTAATAGTATAACCTAAATAACATTCAGTAAATAATGTTAATTAGCAGTTTATCTCCTTTTGTATTTGATTGGTGAACGTGTTCTTGTACTAAATATCCTCTAAATTGGTAAAAACATGGCGATTAATTGAATACCTTTAAACATGTTACATGCAGTGTCGTAATGATAGTATTTATTGTTTTTGGATTGACCACCGTACCATCTAACCTATAAAATTATGCTCTACAGTTTCATATAGTTCAAATCTGAAATGCCCAATCGGGAGCAATTAAATATTAGTCAACCAGTAATGCTTACAAGAAGCTAGTATTCAACAAACTAGCAAAATGTGTTTCGAAATTAATTAAAAGCGAGGGAGACATTATTATGTATCGCAATGTGGATAATCTTACACCAAAAATGCGTTCAAATCCGTTTGTGGCAAATTTCCATTGACTGCGTTATTCCGAACTAATTAAAAACGGTGATTAATTAGGTACATTAAATTCCGTGTTGTTGCCATGACAATTTCGTCACACAGCTATGGCAAATTTCACGCTTTCCTGTCTTAATGAATTCTCACATTTTAGGTGATGGTTTTGAATACATGTTCTAGTACACGTATAGTTAATTGTGAATGTGAACATGAAATAGATATTAGATCTTAATTAAAATTTGCTTCATATGTTAACATTTTTTGACAGCCGATCGACGCAAATATGATTTGTAGTCGAGTTGATCACTTTTATATTCGTAACCTATAATAATAGGATAATCGTGAGGTTTGGTGGTGCGAAGAACATAGAACCTAGTTTAAAATCCCAGCGGCGTATGTACCGCTGATCGTTTTAAGACGGTACCCTTATCACTAACCTTTCGTTTATTTTTCCTTGCAATTGTTGTTTGTTTTAAAATGGGTGCTTTTGGTTGCTTTTGGTTGACTGTGTTCATAAAATGCTACATTTCTTGTTTGACTTTTATACCTATTATTATTGTCACAATTGTCACAATATTGTTAATTGTGTCGCGTGGTGATCGTAAAATGTCTCCCCGTACATTCAGTCAATATTGTTGACTTTTGAGACATTCCACAGGGATTGCATGACGTTCATAGGCCCAGTTCAATCCTTAAACACGTGTGTTAATTATATCATGCTAGCATTTATGTTTATCATATTTAGCCCGTTTTAATAGGGTGTCCTGTATACCTGTGATCTAGAAATTGACATGTGTTTAAATGTTTGAACCCTTTTAATATTGTGTAAATTTTCAAATATTATTCACTACGGATCTTTGACAAGAGACTATTTTGTATCTCTGGAAAATACGTTATTTCGCTGTTTACAGAATGACATTCCAATTTACATATGAGTCTTTCAAATAAAACACATAAAACACTTCGATTATTCTCTACGTCATCAATAACCAGTCCACGTAAGATCTAAAGTGTATGTACGCCTTACACCTTTATATCTTCATTCGGCAACCTCTTCACGGTTCCTTCCAATACGTTTACAAAGAGTTTAATAACGAATCAATAACTACTTTGGGATCACCTATTTTTAGACACAATCACATTTATAAATACTGAAAACGAGATCCCTTGGAAGCAATAAACACGCCTTACACCTTTATATCTTCATTCGGCAACCTCTTCACGGTTCCTTCCAATACGTTTACAAAGAGTTTAATAACGAATCAATAACTACTTTGGGATCACCTATTTTTAGAAACAATCACATTTATAAATACTGAAAACGAGATCCCTTGGAAGCAATAAACACAAACAAGAGAGAAGAGTAGCAGTAGAGTCTGTTCATGAGAAGTAATACCATATGTAACACCTCTCACGTCCTCTAGCACCAGATTAAGCGGCATTTTACTTTACAACCATCAACAGCGGGTTTGAAGATCCCACAGGACCAGTAAGAAATAATAATATTGACTTCTAGCCGGGCGACCCTTTACAGTCGCCAAACAGAAACGTTACTTTTCAGAAAGTGTGTAGTTCATTCAAGGCGCAGTGGATTCACTCTATAAGAAAGTGCAATTTAAGAGGTGCAGCATTTGTTGGATTTATTAATCGTGCAAGTCCGCCATTACATTTGCTTTTAATGGAACACTCACTGTTTAATGTATGCATTCTAATGCTGATTGCTGTACAACTCACGTCATTGATGTTTTGACGTGAAATGCACCACGCTGTAGTACACAATATGTAAAAGTAGATATAAAAATCGAACAGGAAAAGCAGCATTCAAGGACAACAGTCAACCACAACCACACACAGAAACAAAGAACAAGTTTAAAGATGAATACAAGGCAAGAAAAGACAGCACAATCACAAAACGTTTGACAATAGGGCTACCGCACTGGAACGCACAGTGGCAAAAAAGCTGCTGGAGGTTTAAATCAGATTCTAGGGTGTATACATAATATAAATAACAAAATCCCAGAAAGCCACAAAGCAAGTACTCAGTGACTTAGCAGAAATCAGAGCAACAAAAGAACAAACCGTTAAGGGAACGACATGACAAGATTAAAGACAAACATCAAACGCTACCGTGCTATAACGAGTTAGATAGGCGTCACCATAGACTATAAATGGGTCAACCACTTAACATGCAGTATGTTGCAAAATGATTGGGTCTTAGACTCTTTTGATAAACTTTTTAACAAGTTTAATAAAGACAAACAGGTCGATCTTTAAAAGCTTGATTACTGCAGTTCAGTCATCTGAGGATGATGTTGTTTCCACGCATATAACATAGTTACCGCCTCAGTCTTACAAAGACGTTTTTATTTCGAATTATAGTCCCTAAACAACTCGTGACTATACAATAGTTTATTTTACACGATTTCGAAGGCCCATTGGAAAGCGCGTTTGACTCTGAATCCAGAAGATCACGGGGTTCGAGCCTCACTGACGTGACTAGGTTAATTCGTTGTGTCCTTATGTAAGTCTCTTCCTTTAACGTTGTCCGTGAGACGAGGACCTAAACCGGGCGGTACCGGGTGTCGTAGGCTTATCTTCCAAGAACCTTGAACAAATATGAACTTATTTCGTAGAAAGACTACGACAGGGTTTCCTGATTGTTATGTGTCTCTCCTTCTTTCCCTCTTCTTTCCCCTCTCCCAGTCTCTCTCTGGGGATGCTCGAAATATCCTTAAACAATGTGTTGATGCAAATTATACAGGAATATTCCAAATTACTGAGAATGGAACATGATCCATTTCGAAAAAATGCAAATAAAAACGAAAACATTTACAATCTATATACGCAATACTTTCTTCATTTACCCGTTATATACGCAAGTCAATCACGTACACGCTAAATACGCAAGGCTATCACGTACCTTCTATATACGTAAACATATCATTTACCCGCTATAAACGGAAGGCTATCACTTACTCGCTACATACGCAAGTCAATCACGTACCATCTATATACGCAAGGCTATCACTTACCCTCTATATACGCAAGTCTATCTCTTACTGTCTATATTCGAAGTCTATCACGTACCCTCAATATACGAAAGTATTTCACTTACCCGCTATATACGCAAGTCTATCACGTACCGTCTATACACGCAAGTCTATCACTTACCCTTATATAAGCAAGTCTATCACATACCCCTCTATACATGCAAGTCTATCACTTACCCGCTATCTACGCAAGTCTATCACTTACCCTCTATATACGCAAGTCTATCACGTACTCTCTATATACGCAAGTATATCACGTACCCACTATATACGCAAGTCTATCACGTACTCTATATATATATATACAAGTCTATCACTTACCCACTATATACGAAAGTCTATCACTTACCCGCTATATACGCAAGTATATCACGTACCCTATATATATATGCAAGTCTATCAATTACCCTCTATATACCCAAGTCTATCACTTACCCGCTACATACTCACGTCTATCACTTACCCTCTATTTACGGAAGGCTATGACGTACCCTCTATATACGCAAGTCTATCTCTTACTGTCTATATTCGAAGTCTATCACGTACCCTCAATATACGAAAGTATTTCACTTACCCTCTATATACGGAAATCTATCACTTACACGTTATATACGCAAGTCTATCACTTACCTTCTACATACGCAAGTTTATCACTTACCCTCTATATACGAAAGTCTATCACGTTCCCTCTATATAAGCATGGCTATTACGTACCCTCTATATATACAAGGCTACTACTTATCCCCTATATACGTTAGGCATATCTATCACTATGTACCCTCAATATTCGCAAATCTATCACGTACCTTAATATAATCATTTGAAAATTAACACGATATTTCGTCATTAGAGACACGAAACAATTATTTATAACAATGATACGACGGCAGTAGACAATGAAATTACGGGATCATATGGTAAGCCATATGGTAACATATGGAAGGCAAATTGATTTTCATATCTTTCTTTTGAGATACTGAAATAAGTAACTTAATGCTCTATTTATAGTGTTATGGCTTGCTTATAATACCAGTACATTTTTAAAATAAGATACCTATGTTGTAATCGTTAAGGTAGATCGCTTGATATCAAGGTACATCGCTTGATATCACACCTAAATATCAGTTAATTATTTAGTACAGTTCTTATATACCTTAGTTGTCATCGTTAAGGTACATCGCATAACTATCATTTAATTATTTAGTACAGTTCTTATACATCCCCAAGAAGGCATCGGAAAATGCGTATGTTTTATGTTGTTTATACTTCCTGTAGGTCTATGTAAAAGCATACACCGTTTTCGTCTCCTTTATACAAAAATGTGAGGTGGTAAATCAAGTACTTGTCATGCCCATTGCATAGCCAAACTGAGCAGGTTATTGATATAGCCAGACGCATATAACACAAGGCCCTACGATGAGCTATCTGCAGGGTATTTTCCAATATCAGCAATATGATTAATAATAATATAGATAATTGCTATATATTGTACGGCAGAAGCTAGTATGATTACCTCGAGGCTGTGAATTGGGTGAAATATGTGAAAGCTTCATTTATCGCTTGCCTGCGAGTACAATCTATTGTCCAAAGTCGTATGATATATACAATACAGGAAAACGAAAGTGTACTGATATTTCGTATAACGGCACACTTTTCAAAAAAATGTGCCGTTACACCAGATATCATACGAGGGGCGCGGCTAGCGATAAAACAGTTATAGAATATCCAACTTGGTGTTACACGCATATATCATGGAACTATCTCAGCTTATACCTCGATATATTTCATGATATATGCTCGTAACACCTCGCTGGACATTCTATAACTAATACTTACATTTAAGTATTGCCATCCTTCTGAAAGTTTTCCATCACTTGATCATTTTGAGTTTCTGTTTTTGCTTTATACTTCTTTAGCATGTTTCAGAATAAATAAATGTCGGACACTTTTTCGAAACGGATCTGAGTTTTATAACAATATTTAGAGGTATCTTGCCTTATGAAAGATGGTTTCAATTTCAATTTATTTAAGAATAATGCATCGAGATTATATTCCATTAGATAATATCTCAGAAAAAACATGAATTATAAAAGCAAATTCCCTTTAAAAATCGCTGTAAGAAACTATTACATTCAACCCTCATGTTGTATTTTCTAATGTCAATATCATAATTTACTAAAATGTATCAATAAACGTGATATTACGAACCTTAAAGTTTAAATCGTTAAATTTGTTTTCCAACGTATTTATATAAACTGAAGTTTTTTTACCCAGTACATATCCTGCCACCGCTGCAAAAACAACAATTTAACATGCCAATCTACATCAACATAATATTTCTCCAAACCTAAGATTAACATTAAAAACAACTTATTACCGTCAAGCCACTGAGTACATACTTTGTGCTTTTTAGGCGTTTGATTTGTTCTATTTACACTCAAGTGATATGAAAACGCAACACGGGAATTTCCGCTATATATTGTATATACAATATGCTGCTTTTAATCGAATGGTATATGGCTACGTAAGACCTTTCCTTTTGGAAAAACAACAAATAATACAGCAAATAGTATTCCTACAATGTTTCATTATTCACAGAGTACGCGTTTGGCTCAATCATGTGAGCAAACTTAGGATGCAAAATTTTGCAAACTATTTACGTTAAATACAGTACTGAACTAGCTCAATTTTTCGAAGAGCAACTTCAACATTGATGAAGTTCTTGTTACAAAGTGTAGTGTGATTAAAACGTCTACAACATCACTGTTGTGTCCTTTCTCTAGTTAACTGCAACTTTTTTTAAAAAAAACATCTTGGGATTTTCTTTTGAATATTATGTGCAATTAAGTGTGCAGTATATACAATATATAGCGGAAATTCCCGTGTTGCGTTTTCATATATACATGAGTACCTATGTGTTATACGTATATTGGTGTTGTCTTGTTTGTTAGAGCATAAAGACTGGCAGGGATATCTTTATATCTTTATTTACACTGTTCCGTGTTATTGCATCCTAGACACCAGTGGCCAGACACTGACCGTTTTAAGGCGGTACTCCTATTGCCAATCCTTTTTTGATTGTAATGGCATGTCTTGCATTTTATTCATCTGTGTAATTATTGTTTGTTTCTAGGCATGTTTTAGGTTGAATGTGGTCCTGGAATGCTGCATTTCCTGTTCGAGGTTTATATCTACCTTTATTAGGTACTGTCTTAATTCTATAAGACAATATATGTAATCAAAGAAAGTCGATTTTTTTTCTGTTTGTTGGCGTGCAACATGCGTGTACAGTCAGGACGCACGGGAACGCATTTGCACGTGGATAGACCTAAGAGCGGATTTTCAGGTTTATTCAAAGAGGTACTCGGGAGGGAACTATTTTTGACGTTGTTATGCTGTCGTCAACGGAGCCACCTGGCGTAGGAAAATGACGATCTGCTGCTGGACTAGTATTCGTTCTAACACTCAACTTAGGTTGAAATCAAAATCAAAGAATACGGCGAAAGGAAGTAATTATAGCAACAAAGCAACACGCACGATAGGAGAGAATTAAACATCCGGTTTCGAGATTTACAGGCTCTGTTAACCATATTTCATTGCACTTAGCTTGGTGATTGGGTTTCTTGTCCTGGCGAAACCGTAATCTATGATGAAACTAAACAATAAGTCTTCCGTCTTTATAGTACGGAACATGCATCTTACAATTGACAACTACTCAAAATATTCAAATAATAAAGTATGAATGCTTTTAATGGTGTGTTATAGTGAACCGGTAAATGTAATGCTGGTGTATTATGATATACCATTATGGATAAACTATCGGCACTTTCACCATTTTAGAAGGGTGCCATAATCCTAATCCTACGGAAAGTCGGACGTCTAACTACGACACTACAAACTCCGTGCTAAAGTTGCACACCATAATAGATTGTTTGTTTAGAGTTCAATTAGTTGTTGCTTAAAGTTCTCCGGCCATGTTTTGTATGAACATGTTTATCTTTATTTAAATCGAAATCAATACACAACAATAGATTACAATTCACACATTGCAATATCTGTGAAAAGCGAGATAACGATTTTATTTGATGACGTAGAAAACTGAACAGGTAATTTAATCCACAGGTTAATGTATTTATCAATTATCTGGCATTAGTTGTGCAGCTATACAATTCAGATTTACCTCATTTTCCCGTGCAGTCACGCAGTGGTAAAAGTAGTATCTACGTCATGCAAATAATTATTATTGTTACATACAACTTAGTAGCGGATTTAAATACATGTTTCTCTTCGGGACTATCGAGAAATGTTCATATGATGTTTACGAGTTAAATTTGTTAATTGACAATACTACAAAAAGGGAGGCCATTCATCTTTAACGTCTCAACATAATAGGAGAGAGAGAGAGAGAGAGAGAGAGAGAGAGAGAGAGGATAAATAGGAGATTAACCACAATGATCAGTAGTATCAATATATATAGAATTCATGCTCTTTACAAACGTTGCGACATTTCCTCGTTGCAATTATCGCATTACTTCTAAATGACGTACATAACTTAGCAACACAGTTAACCTACATACTGTCAGGTAAATGCCACTTTTGTATTTTGTTTGTATGGTGTTTTACGTCATTGTCGACACATGCAAGGTTACATATGATGGTAGTTTTTTGAGGTGGAGGCAGACCACCCACTACCCGTACAGTAAACCTCCTGCCATCCGTGGCAATTTTGTAATGATGGAAACAATCTTGTATGGCCTTTTTATATTAGCCTTTTATGTGACGCTTTGTTTTATAAACACAACGTTGTACATTTCCCACGAATGAATGAATGAATGAATGAATGGTTGTTTACGGCACGTCGACCAAAATGTCATTTTTGGGCAAAACCTGACAAAAATAAACAATGAAATAGTCAATTATTACAGAGTATCGTAAAATGTATAGGTAAAACTATTTGCCATATAAGGGATGTTATGGTAATAGATATCAAGTAATAGATAGAGTATGGTTTCATTGAGTTGGTTCATTTAAACATCGAGATGGGCGTAGCCCATCGAGGTGTTTAAATGAACCAGCGAGATGAAACCATACTCTATTTGTTTTGTAGCATGTCCATTTCAGCTCTATTTCAGTTATTCTAACTGTTATTCTCACTGTTATTCTCACAGTTATTTTGACAGGTCTAATTTTCAATTAAACGATTTACACCTGTGTCTGAACAAAGAGAATTGTCTGTGACCATGCTACAACTACGTATATGAAGATCATCACGTGTCCGTCAACAGGTGTGTAAACAGATAAACGCACGTTATTAGAATAATTTTATTTCCTATCTATTGATATAGTTTAAATGACATACAAAATAACAAAAATACTGCTCACTTAACGTTTTCATCTTTTGTTAAAACTGATATTCACTGGGAAAATGGTCTAAGAGTTAGGACCCTATCATTTTGCAACGCACTGCATGTTTAGTGGTGGACCCATTTACAGTTCGCCACTATGCTTTTCTCTTTGATTATGCGATGACCGGACAGATTGTGGACCCTACGATGACGTCTACCTAAATCCTTTAGGACGGTAGAGTTTGATGGTTGGCTTTAATCTTGTCTTGTCGTACCCTTATTGTTGCTCTGGCTTCTGGCAAGTAATTAAGTACTTACTTTGTGGCTTTCTATGATTTTGTTTTTTATATTATATACAAATGATCATTTATGTGTTTTACTTATATTGCCTATTAATGCTGCCTTGTTTGTTTGAGATTATAACCTGACGGGGATATCTTTATTTACACTGTCCCGTTTATTGGGATGTCAATAGGGTACATTTAAGAGTGAGGTTTGGTGCTCCCTAGAACTGGTTTAAACCCCAAGCGTCCCCTTCTTTTTGGCCACTGACCGTTCCAAGGCGGTAGCCTTATTTTCAACCCTTTTGTGTTTGTGGTGACTTATTTTGCCTTTTATTCATCTTTAAAGTTGTTCTTTGTTTATGTTGTGTTAGTGGTTGACTGTCGTCCTTGAATGCTACCTTTCCTGTTCGATGTTTGTGTCTAATATATCGGCAGCTATTCTTTATAACATTTACTGCAAAACGTAAACATAATTGAATTAATCGTTTTTCACCTGATGTTGTTGTTTTCTAACTTAAATCATACCTGCTCAGTTTTAGTTCACAGATTTAGAAACCAATTTTGATCTCAACTCTTAGCCTGCGAAGGGCGACTACAACAGCATTTGCAACCAGTGTAAACCCAGTACAGCCTGCGAGTAACATGGAGGCTGATCAGGGTTTACACTGTCTGGCTGCTCATCAGTCATTTAACCAAAACACCCATTTGTAACATAAATGGAATGTTCCAGATTCAAAGAAAGGACAGTCCATTATACATTCATAGCGGGCTAAGTGTTAAATAGTGATCTCGTAATATAATTTCAATCTTGTACTATACCTATATGAAAGGATTCGTGTACGATACCTACTAGTATATGAAAGGACTCGTGTAAGATACATATATGAAAGGACTCGTGTACGATACCGATATGAAAGGACTTGTGTACGATACCTATATGAAAGGATTCGTGTACGATACCTATATGAAAGGACTCGTGTACGATACCTATAGGAAAGGACTCGTGTACGATACCTATATGAAAGGTGTCGTGTACGATACCGATATGAAAGGACTCGTGCACGATACCTATATGAAAGAACTCGCGTACGATACCTAAATGAAAGGATTCGTATACGATACCTGTAAGGAAAGGATATGTGTACGATACCTAAATGAAAGGATTCGTATACGATACCTGTAAGGAAAGGATTCGTGTACGATACCTATATGAAAGGACTCGAGTACGATACCTAAATGAAAGGATTCGTGTACGCTACCTGTATGAAAGAATTCGTGTACGATACCTATATGAAAGGACTCGTGTACGATACCTATATGAAAGGATTCGAGCTCAGAACTTACATTGGACGTATTTCGTTGGTTTAAAAACAAAGTCAAGAACTGTGTAAAAGGTAATGTAAGGTTAATTAAAGACATTTTCTATATATTTTTTCTGCATAACAGATTTCTTAAACCAAAAGTTGAACAAGACCATGAAATAGCTAAATAAGACATTTTTGAAGTCTAATCATTTATTCATTGGTCACAATTCTGCTGAAATTGTATTAAAGTAAAGAACATTTAATTACAATAATATTTAAAGCTCATCTTTATGTAAAACCTATATTTTTTTACAAAACCTGTTGAGACCATAACCACAATGTATGCACAAATTAGCCCATAATGATACAATTTCCCTTTTTTTTGTATGTTCCCAATAAGAGAATTTGTTCAAACTTTCTAAGCACATAGTTTAATAAAACAAAATGTGCAATAAAAATGTTAGGTCCCCATGCGTGTTTTGAAAAAAATATTAAAACCCTACCCCTATGCTAAAAGGCCAGGTTTTGTATGAAAATTTATAGAAATGGTATATTTTCCTTTTTTGTTATGTTCCTAATAACAGAATTTGTTCAAACTTCCTAGGCACTTATTTGAACATATAGTTAGACAATATATGCAATTAGAATTATAGGTCACCATGCATATTGAGATTTAATATTAGTTTTTGGAACCCTACCATTATGCTTAATTTTTTTAATTTTGTTGGAATTTTTACAAAAGGCTATATTTTTTCCTATTTTATGTATCTAATAAAGGCATTTATTTAAATAAAAACATTAAAAAAAAAATAAAAAAAAATAAAGAGAAATTCAAAAAAGAAATGAAAAAAAATGAAATAAAAAAACGACAAAAAAAACAACTAGACATCAAGAGCAACATTCCTGTTTTAATTTTTACAAAATGCTATATTTTTTCCTATTTTATTGGGCATTGGTTTAAAAAAAGACAGTAACAAAAATAAAAAAAATAAAATAAAGAGAAATTCAAATGCGCAATATGTTGTAAATGGAATGATGTACAGTAAGATTTAACTTTTAGAACGTACAATATCACCGTATAATATATATTTACGCTATATATTATAGAGAACGAAGGTTGAATTAACACATTACGTGGTCCGAGTATTAACTTTCACACGCAGCTAACCCCTTCTCTAAGAAGCGAAAAAGGGGTTGGCCTAGGTATGAAATAAAACTTCAATTTCGGTTTAAAAAGTTTGCATAAAACAAACGTTTAATAGGTAATTTTAAACAGGTTATCGCATTTTTTCAGTTAAACATGTTTTTTTAAATATGCGTTATAAAATCCTCCTAATATAAGCTTTCCCATCGCTTAATAGGTTTAAGGCGGGACCACGTAATGAACTTTGATTTGAAATAACGTACAGAAATGCAACCATATGGAGTATACTTTTTCGGTTACTAATGATACAACGACATAGTATTACATTAATTAATTAACTGCCTGGAGGCTTATATCCTCTACACTATTGTAATCTATCTGTATTGATTAGCCGACTACTCTAATGACACATAGTCTTTCATTACATATCATATTGCACATCTCTACCCAAAAGCTGATCATATAGATCTGCAATATTGCTACAGCCTTCGTTATAGATAGCTTGTTTATCAACATATTTAACTGTTTTTTTATAATCCATAAAATATATGGCAACAAAAAAAATTGTCCATAAAAAACAATACTATGTCATATGATCAATTTCCTACACAAAGGAAATTGTGTGTACACAATATAATATAAAACACATTTCATATACTCAAATATATTGGCGACGTATATCTAAATATTTCTATTGTTACCTGTCTTGTTAATTTATTCCAGACAGTAGTCATACACTTTGTTCGTGGCCGCTCCTTAGAACTTAGAATCTCCACAAAATGACGTTATCTGCATTCACACTGATTGAAACTATATTCCGCTGAAGTGACTGAAGTTCGTTCCATATAATTCACGTCTGCTTTAATATTACTCAGTTCGACGCAGGCATTACTGTCTGCTTGGCATTAGTGTCAACAACTCACGTGACCCACAGCTTCAACTCCAGCCTTAAAAAATAGCAGTGTATGCTTTCATCCTAATAAATCTATGTTTTAATTGTCCAAACCATGGCTCACCTACTGTATTAAGAAACAGTTCACGTTTTCGTTAATTGGTATTTTAATCATTGAGGTGTTGTGTTAATTGCGATACGTACAACGAACGTAAAACTTGCAATACATGAAACATAATTTAGATCCAAATAAATAAAATAATAGATACTGCAAAGGATTATTGACATTCCTTTTAAAACGTATTGTTAACAAATTATCCACGTCATATATTAAACGCGCCACACAAAACCTTCAGGAAACACACTTCTAAAACCATCCTTAATTAGTCAGATTTGCCGAGACACTGTAACGATCAACAGGTGCTGTTTGCATCTCATTTATCCGATGGCTTCATCTCGTAAGAGAAAATTATTCAGAACTTTATCGTCTGTATTGTTACACGCCTTAAATATACGCTTATCTCCGTGAAAACCAATAGAGCAGCTGCTTAAATATATGTCCTATTGCTATATGTAATCATCGTAGTTGTTTTTATATTTCGCAAAAGACTGATAGTTATCTAAATAATAAATAACAGTATCGTTATTTTGAACAACAACGGTTCCTAACGGCAGAATTTAATCCAGTCTCAAAATATGGTCAGTGAATCAATAAAATAAAATATTACATAAATTAAGAAAATACAAATCAAGTAGAGTTGTCACTTGAATCGTCAGTGTTTTGTTTTGGATTGTATGAATGGTTAGTCAAGGACAGACAACCTGTACACGTACTGCGATGGGCGAGTAGCTAGGATGTATAATGACCACTTAACATTGTATATATTTGTAAAGAGATCGTCAAACGTTATTTATGTCCTAAAGTCAAAAGTATATACACCTTTTTATAGAAAATCAAATGTTTGCATATTAAAAACATACATGTTCTAAACTTCACAAGTTAAACTGTAAAAAAACAACCCACATCTGGTTGATGACGACATGATTATGCTTTTCTTCTCGAGTTATATTCAACTATATTGAGGAATCATTATTTCCCGTCCTTGTTTGATTATCTCGCGGACACAACTCAATAAAGTATGACAAGGATTGGAAAACCATATCGGAGAGGTAACCATAATTATGTGCCAACACACACACTTAGCCATAAAACAGAAATACTGAAATGGCTGTAGATTGTATTACGTTTGCCGTTCTTGCGACAGATATTCCATGCAGTCCATTCTGATAATTGAAATGCGATGAGCAAGTATTTTGTTTTCTGAAAGGCTTTTGCCAAGTCATTGAGTAACTTCATTGTGGCTTTCTAGGCTATTGTTTTTCTGCATTACATTTACACGAGCATATTTGTGTTTTACTTATATTGCCTATTGATGCTGCCTTGTTGGTTAGAGATTAGATCATGGCGGGGATTTCTTTATTTACACTGTCCTGTTTTAATGGGATGACAGTAGGGTAAGTGTGAGGTTTGGTGCACCCTAGAACCGGTTTAAACCCCCAGCGGCCTACTTTCCCACCGACCAAGGCGGTAGCCCTATTGTCAACCCTTTTGTGTTTGTGATGTCGTTTTTTTATTACTTTTGTCTTCTTGTTTGTCTGTTTACGTGTTTGTTTCTGTGTTTTGTGGTTGACTCTCCACCTTGAATGCTACTTTCCCTGTCCGATCATTTTATATTTCTTTATATTTTGAGATGATTAAGTAAGATAAACCAAACTGAGTAAACGTGGTACTAATGTACTTCTCAGAAAATATAGTATTCCTAACAAAGTGTTACATAATGTTACAGATATTACATGGCGAAACTTCCAATAATAAACTGGTATTAATTAAAGTACGATATAATACAATACCAAAAACAACAAAAGGGGAAGCAAAGCAACTTTCTTTTCTGTCCGAATTCTCTTCTCTTCTTTTTAGTCTCCATATTCTTCTTTCAAACCTTACATAATTCTATTACCAACTGCATACTAAAATATACTCTTCTATACTTTCAAAAACTCGGAGGTAACTCTCTTTTCAATAACCTTCGTCTTTTAACAAGAAAATTATTTCATCATAAATATAAACTGTAGTTTAAACATGTTAAATAGTATTTATTATATACCATATGTGGATGTATATTGTATCAAATGGATGATGAAATAAAACATTGTATAACAAAAAAAGAAAAAAAAAA
This sequence comes from Cyrtodaria siliqua, assembly GCA_037043455.1. NCBI lineage: Eukaryota > Metazoa > Mollusca > Bivalvia > Adapedonta > Hiatellidae > Cyrtodaria > Cyrtodaria siliqua. The sequence goes on along the minus strand of JAWPHD010000066.1, from coordinate 82,425 downwards.
AAAAAAGAAAAGAAAAGTGTTACATCCCACATTTTATCCAATGCTTTTTTGAGACGTCTCCTAAAATAAGATATACGAAAGAAGCAGAGCCGTAGATGTTGTGGAATGCAGTGACATTAACTCATCAAATTTAAAATGAATAAGACAGAGAGTTAAACGAGTATGAAAGGAGAAATTAAACCATGTTCAAACAGTTCATGATTCCAGAATGGATATGAATTAATTAATAAACGTAACTGTGAAAAAAAACAATCGTTCCCATTAACTTGAAGTTAAGTAAAAAGGGCAAAAACAGAAATCTTTATGACCTTGGTCCTTAATAATGGACACAGATTCTTCGAACAATCTTCCTAAGGCAAATATAGAGCAAAACCTTTCACGGAATAATAACTACACATATAATACTCATAATTTATTTAAAATAGTGTGGTAGGTTAATGGGTAATGATACTCACATACTCACATTTTCAAAAATAGAGGATATAGTTTTACAAGTATGAAAAAAATACTCCAATACTCATATGAATTATTCTAAGAAGTGGTCTACAAATGTATCAATAGAATTGATTGAATTGAATTGAATTGGGTTTGAAGGCGCACCAACACATGGAAGGTTATATGGAGCCTATCAGGAATTTTGAATGCCAGTTTCATCCTCCATTTACAATAAAATATGGAGATCGGCCTAGAACCTTATTACCCGCGGAACTGCAGAGTTGCTGCAAGTTCTATATTAGACACTCCATTTACGACGGAGCCACGTTTCCACGTTTGCATACGCGGTTTCATGATAAAGACCGTAAATGTTCATGATAAAAAAATGACAAAATGAATATGAATGTGTGTGTGTGGGGAGAGGGGGCGGGGGTTACACTCTGCATGTGACAGTCTTTTTGTGAGATTGCAGTGGTTGCATTTTACCCCGGCAACCACACGGGGAAATAAAAGTGATAGAAGCAGTATCCAAAGGTATTAGACACGCAAGGAGCTAACCAGCTGGCTTGTGGAACGTCGGTGGTTCTACCCAGGTGCCCGCCCGTGCATGAAAATTGCCCGGAGGGGCACCTGGGTTCTTCCTCCACCAGTGGAAGCTGGAAAGTCGCCATATGACCTTAGCTGTTGGAGCGACTATAAAATCCAATTCAATTCAATTAGACACGCAAGTCTTTCTAAGAGCCAACGGTGTATGTATCGTACACATACCTATACACATTAGCACTTCATTCATGTAGTTTAAATCTCGCACTAGAAGAACACACATTGCATTTGGACACACTATGAGTACGGTATAAATAAAGGAATCTCTGGTTGGTTATATTTTCTACCAAGCAAGGCAGCATTAACAGGCAATATAAGTATAACACATACATGATCATGTATATATGAATATAAAAACACAAAATAATAGAAGGCCACATTGGAATTACTCAATGACTTGGCAGAAGCCACAGCAACAAGAGAACAAACCATTAAGGGTTCGGGAAGACTTGTAGGATTCATACTCCTGCAGGTCATCGCCTAAGTTTATGTTTTGATTAGAAAAAAGGGGTTACAAGTTTTTCTCAATAAATATATAGAGGTGAGCATTATTTGTATAATCTGAAAGAAAAGCTAAATACTAGTATATATCTGTTGATACGCAAAAATAGGCTTGCTCTTTTTATACGCAAGGCTATCACGTAGTCTCAATGTATATAATAGCATATCACTTAATCTTAATATAAGCAAGCCAATCACGTACCCTCTATATACGCAAGGCTATCATTTACTCTCTGTATATACAAAACTACCAAGTACCCACTTTATCATCTAGTATATCACGTACTCTCTATATACGCAAGGCTATCATTTACTCTCTGTGTATACAAAACTACCAAGTACCCACTATATTCACTAGTATATCACATACTCTCTATATACGCAAGGCTATCATTTACTCTCTGTATATACAAAAATACCAAGTACCCACTATATTCACAAGTATATCACGTCCCCTCTATATACGCAAGGCTATCATTTAATCTCTGTATATACATAACTACCAAGTACCCACTATATTCACTAGTATATCACGTACTCTCTATATACGCAAGGCTATCATTAACTCTGTATGTACACAACTACCAAGTACCCACTATATTCACTAGTATAACACGTACTCTCTATATACGCAAGGCTATCATTTACTCTCTGTATATACAAAACTACCAAAACCCACTATATTCACTAGTATATCACGTACACTCTATATACGCAAGTCTATCATGTACTCTCTGTATATACAAAACTACCAAGTACCCACTATATTCACTAGTATATCACGTACCCTCTATATACGCAAGGCTATCATTTACTCTTTGTATATCACGTACCCTCTATATACGCAAGGCTATCATTAGTACCCACTATATTCACTAGTATATCACGTACTCTCTATATACACAACTACCAAGTACCCACAATATTCACTAGTATATCACGTACCCTCTATATACGCAAGGCTATCATTTACTCTCTGTATATACAAAGCTACCAAGTACCCACTATATTCACTAGTATATCACGTACCCTCTATATACGCAAGGCTATCATTTACTATCTGTATATACAAAACTACCAAGTACCCACAATATTCGCTAGTTTATCACGTACCCTCTATATACGCAAGGCTATCATTTACTCTCTGTATATACAAAACTACCAAGTACCCACTATATTAACTAGTATATCACGTACCCTCTATATACGCAAGGCTATCATTTACTCTCTGTATATACAAAACTGCCAAGTACCCACTATATTCACTAGTATATCACGTACCCTCTATATACGCAAGGCTATCATTTACTCTCGGTATATACAAAACTACCAAGTACCCACTATATTCACTAGTATATCACGTACCCTCTATATACGCAAGGCTATCATTTACTCTCTGTATATAAAAAACTACAAAGTACCCACTAGATTCACTAGTATATCACGTACTCTCTATATACGCAAGGCTATCGTTTTATTATCTGAATATACAAAACTACCAAGTACCCACTATATTCACTAGTATATCACGTACTCTCTATATACACAACTACAAAGTACACACAATATTCACTAGTATATCACGTACCCTCTATATTACCAAGGCTATCATTTACTCTCTGTATAAACAAAGCTACCAAGTACCCACTATATTCACTAGTATATCATGTACCCTCTATATACGCAAGGCTATCATTTACTATCTGTATATAAAAACCTACCAAGTACCCACAATATTCGCTAGTATATCACGTACCCTCTATATACGCAAGGCTATCATTTACTCTCTGTATATACATAACTACCAAGTACCCACTATATTCACTAGTATATCACGTACCCTCTATATACGCAAGGCTATCATTTACTCTCTGTATATACAAAACTACCAAGTACCCACTATATTCACTAGTATATCACGTTCTCTCTATATACGCAAGGCTATCATTTACTCTACAAAACTACCAAGTACCCACTATATTCACGAGTATATCACGTACTCTCTATATACGCAAGGTTATCATTTACTCTCTGTATATACAAAACTACCAAGTACCCACTATATTCACTAGTATATCACCTACCCTCTATATACGCAAGGCTATCATTTACTCTCTGTATATAAAAAGTTACCAAGTACTCACTATTTTCACTAGTATATCACGTACCCTCTATATACGCAAGGCTATCATTAGTACCCACTATATTCACTAGTATATCACGTACTCTCTATATACACAACTACCAAGTACCCACAATATTCGCTAGTATATCACGTACCCTCTATATACGCAAGGCTATCATTTACTCTCTGTATATACAAAACTACCAAGTACCCACTATATTCACTAGTATATCACTTACCCTCTGTATACGCAAGGCTATTATTTACTCTCTGTATATACAAAACTACAAAGTACCCACTATATTCACTAGTATATCACGTACTCTCTATATACGCAAGGCTATCATTTACTCTCTCTATATACAAAACTACCAAGTACCCACTATATTCACTAGTATATCACGTACCCTCTATATACGCAGGGCTATCATTTACTCTCTGTATAAACAAAGCTACCAAGTACCCACTATATTCACTAGTATATCACGTACCCTCTATATACGCTAGGCTATCATTTACTCTCTGTATATACAAAACTACCAAGTACCCACTATATTCACTAGTATATCACGTACCCTCTATATACGCAAGGCTATCATTTACTCTCTGTATATACAAAACTACCAAGTACGACTATAATTAATATATCACGTACCCTCTATATACGCAAGGCTATCATTTACTCTCTGTATATACCAAACTACCAAGTACCAACTATATTCACTAGTATATCACGTACTCTCTATAAACGCAAGGCTATCATTTACTCTCTGTATATACAAAACTACCAAGTACCCACTATATTCACTAGTATATCACGTACCCTCTATATACGCAGGGCTATCATTTACTCTCTGTATATACAAAACTGCCAAATACCCACTATATTCACTAGTATATCACGTACCCTCTATATACGCAAGGCTATCATTTACTCTCTGTATATACAAAACTGCCTAGTACTCACTATATTCACTAGTATATCACGTACCCTCTATATACGCAAGGCTATCATTTACTCTCTGTATATACAAAACTACCAAGTACCCACTATATTCACTAGTATATCACGTACCCTCTATATACGCAAGGCTATCATTTACTCTCTGTATATACAAAACTACCAAGTACCCACTATATTCACTAGTATATCACGTACCCTCTATATACGCAAGGCTATCATTTACTCTCTGTATAAACAAAGCTACCAAGTACCCACTATATTCACTAGTATATCACGTACCCTCTATATACGCAAGGCTATCATTTACTCTCTGTATATACAAAACTACCAAGTACCCACTATATTCACTAGTATATCACGTACCCTCTATATACGCAAGGCTATCATTTACTCTCTGTATATACAAAACTACCAAGTACCCACTATAACTAATATATCACGTACCCTCTATATACGCAAGGCTATCATTTACTCTCTGTATATACAAAACTACCAAGTACCAACTATATTCACTAGTATATCACGTACCTTCTATATACGCAGGGCTATCATTTACTCTCTGCATATACAAACCTGCCAAATACCCACTATATTCACTAGTATATCACGTACCCTCTATATACGCAAGGCTATCATTTACTCTCTGTATATACAAAACTGCCAAGTACTCACTATATTCACTAGTATATCACGTACTCTCTATATACACAACTAGCAAGTACCCACAATATTCGCTAGTATATCACGTACCCTCTATATACGCAAGGCTATCATTTACTCTCTGTATATACAAAACTACACAGTAACCCACTATATTCACTAGTATATCACTTACCCTCTGTATACGCAAGGCTATTATTTACTCTCTGTATATACAAAACTACCAAGTACCCACTATATTCACTAGTATATCACGTACTCTCTATATACGCAAGGCTATCATTTACTCTCTCTATATACAAAACTATCAAGTACCCACTATATTCACTAGTATATCACGTACCCTCTATATACGCAGGGCTATCATTTACTCTCTGTATAAACAAAGCTACCAAGTACCCACTATATTCACTAGTATATCACGTACCCTCTATATACGCTAGGCTATCATTTACTCTCTGTATATACAAAACTACCAAGTACCCACTATATTCACTAGTATATCACGTACCCTCTATATACGCAAGGCTATCATTTACTCTCTGTATATACAAAACTACCAAGTACCACTATAATTAATATATCACGTACCCTCTATATACGCAAGGCTATCATGTACTCTCTGTATATACCAAACTACCAAGTACCAACTATATTCACTAGTATATCACGTACTCTCTATAAACGCAAGGCTATCATTTACTCTCTGTATATACAAAACTACCAAGTACCCACTATATTCACTAGTATATCACGTACCCTCTTTATACGCAGGGCTATCATTTACTCTCTGTATATACAAAACTGCCAAATACCCACTATATTCACTAGTATATCACGTACCCTCTATATACGCAAGGCTATCATTTACTCTCTGTATATACAAAACTGCCAAGTACTCACTATATTCACTAGTATATCACCCACCCTCTATATACGCAAGGCTATCATTTACTCTCTGTATATACAAAACTACCAAGTACCCACTATATTCACTAGTATATCACGTACCCTCTATATACGCAAGGCTATCATTTACTTTCTGTATATACAAAACTACCAAGTACCCACTATATTCACTAGTATATCACGTACCCTCGATATACGCAAGGCTATCATTTACTCTCTGTATAAACAAAGCTACCAAGTACCCACTATATTCACTAGTATATCACGTACCCTCTATATACGCAAGGCTATCATTTACTCTCTGTATATACAAAACTACCAAGTACCCACTATATTCACTAGTATATCACGTACCCTCTATATACGCAAGGCTATCATTTACTCTCTGTATATACAAAACTACCAAGTACCCACTATAACTAATATATCACGTACCCTCTATATACGCAAGGCTATCATTTACTCTCTGTATAAACAAAACTACCAAGTACCAACTATATTCACTAGTATATCACGTACCCTCTATATACGCAGGGCTATCATTTACTCTCTGTATATACAAACCTGCCAAATACCCACTATATTCACTAGTATATCACGTACCCTCTATATACGCAAGGCTATCATTTACTCTCTGTATATACAAAACTGCCAAGTACTCACTATATTCACTAGTATATCACGTACCCTCTATATACGCAAGGCTATCATTTACTCTCTGTATATACAAAACTACCAAGTACCCACTATATTCACTAGTATATCACGTACCCTCTATATACGCAAGGCTATCATTTACTCTCTGTATATACAAAACTACCAAGTACCCACTATATTCACTAGTATATCACGTACCCTCTATATACGCAAGGCTATCATTTACTCTCTGTATATACAAAACTACCAAGTACCCACTATATTCACTAGTATATCACGTACTCTCTATATACGCAAGTCTATCATTTACTCTCTGAATATACAAAACTACCAAGTACCCACTATATTCACTAGTATATCACGTACCCTCTATATACGCAAGGCTATCATTAGTACCCACTATATTCACTAGTATATCACGTACTCTCTATATACACAACTACCAAGTACCCACAATATTCGCTAGTATATCACGTACCCTCTATATACGCAAGGCTATCATTTACTCTCTGTATATACAAAGCTACCAAGTACCCACTATATTCACTAGTATATCATGTACCCTCTATATACGCAAGGCTATCATTAGTACCCACTATATGCACTAGTATATCACGTACTCTCTATATACACAACTACCAAGTACCCACAATATTCGCTAGTATATCACGTACCCTCTATATACGCAAGGCTATCATTTTCTCTCTGTATATACAAAACTACCAAGTACCCACTATATTCACTAGTATATCACGTACTCTCTATATACGCAAGGCTATCATTTACTCTCTCTATATACAAAACTACCAAGTACCCACTATATTCACTAGTATATCACCTACCCTCTATATACGCAAGGCTATCATTTACTCTCTGTATAAACAAAGCTACCAAGTACCCACTATATTCACTAGTATATCACGTACCCTCTATATACGCAAGGCTATCATTTACTCTCTGTATATACAAAACTACCAAGTACCCACTATATTCACTAGTATATCACGTACTCTCTATATACGCAAGGCTATCATTTACTCTACAAAACTACCAAGTACCCACTATATTCACGAGTATATCACGTACTCTCTATGTACGCAAGGTTATCATTTACTCTCTGTATATACAAAACTACCAAGTACCCACTATATTCACTTGTATATCACGTACCCTGTATATACGCAAAGCTATCATTTACTCTCTGTATATACAAAGTTACCAAGTACTCACTATATTCACTAGTATATCACGTACCCTCTATATACGCAAGGCTATCATTAGTACCCACTATATTCACTAGTATATCACGTACACTCTATATACACAACTACCAAGTACCCACAATATTCGCTAGTATATCACGTACCCTCTATATACGCAACGCTATCATTTACTCTCTGTATATACAAAACTACCAAGTACCCACTATATTCACTAGTATATCACTTACCCTCTGTATACGCAAGGCTATTATTTACTCTCTGTATATACAAAACTACCAAGTACCCACTATATTCACTAGTATATCACGTACTCTCTATATACGCAAGGCTATCATTTACTCTTTGTATATACAAAACAACCAAGTACCCACTATATTCACTAGTATATCACGTACCCTCTATATATGCAAGGCTATCATTAACTCTCTGTATATACAAAGCTACCAAGTACCCACTATATTCACTAGTATATCACGTACCCTCTATATACGCAAGGCTATCATTTGTACCCACTATATTCACTAGTATATCACGTACTCTCTATATACACAACTACCAAGTACCCACAATATTCACTAGTATATCACGTACCCTATATATACGCAAGGCTATCATTTACTCTCTGTATATACAAAGCTACCAAGTACCCACTATATTCACTAGTATATCACGTACCCTCTATATACGCAAGGATATCATTAGTACCCACTATCTTCACTAGTATATCACGTACTCTCTAAATACACAACTACCAAGTACCCAATATATTCACTAGTATATCACGTACTCTCTATATACACAACTACCAAGTACCCACTATATTCTCTAGTTTATCACGTACCCTCTATATACGCAAGGCTATCATTAGTACCCTCTATATTCACTAGTATATCACGTACTCTCTATATACACAACTACCAAGTACCCACTATATTCATTAGTATATCACGTACTCTCTATATACACAACTACCAAGTATCCACTATATTCACTAGTATATCACGTACTCTCTCTATACACAACTACCAAGTACCAACTATATTCACTAGTATATCACGTACTCTCTATATACACAACTACCAAGTACCCACTATATTCACTAGTATATCACGTACCCTCTATATACGCAAGGCTATCATTAGTACCCTCTATATTTACTAGTATATCACGTACTCTCTATATACACAGCTACCAAGTACCCACTATATTCAGTAGTATATCACGTACCCTCTATATACGCAAGGCTATCATTTACTCTCTGTATATACAAAGCTACCAAATACTCACTATATTCACTAGTATATCACGTATCCTCTATATACGCAAGGCTATCATTAGTACCCACTATATTCACTAGATCATCACGTACTCTCTATATACACATCTAACAAGTACCCACTATATTCACTAGTATATCACGTACTCTCTATATACACAACTACCAAATACCCACTATATTCACTAGTATATCACGTATCCTCTATATACGCAAGGCTATTATTAGTACCCACTATATTCACTAGTATATCACGTACTCTCTATATACACAACTACCAAGTACCCACTATATTTACTAGTATATCAGGTACTCTCTATATACACAACTACCAAGTACCCACTATATTCACTAGTATATCACGTACCCTCTATATACACTTCTACCAAGTACCCACTATATTCACTAGTATATCACGTACTCTCTATATACACAACTACCAAGTACCCACTATATTCACTAGTATATCACGTACCCTCTATGTACACAACTACCAAGTACCCACTATATTCACTAGTATATCACATACCCACTATATGTACTAGTATATCACGTACTCTCTATATACACAACTACCAAGTACCCACTATATTCACTAGTATATCACGTACTCTCTATATACACAACTACCAAGTACCCACTATATTCACTAGTATATCACGTACCCTCTATATACACAACTACCAAGTACCCACTATATTCACTAGTATATCACATACCCACTATATGTACTAGTATATCACGTACTCTCTATATACACAACTACCAAGTGGCAAGTACCCACTATATTCACTTGTATATCACGTACCCACTATATTCACTAGTATATCGCGTACTCTCTATATACACAACTACCAAGTACCCACTATATTCACTAGTATATCACGTACTCTCTATATACACAACTACCATGTACCTACTATATTCACTAGTATATAACGTACCCTCTATATACACAACTAACAAGTACCCACTATATTCACTAGTATATCACGTACCCACTATATTCACTAGTATATCACGTACCCACTATATTCACTAGTATATCACGTACTCTCTATATACGCAAGCTAACATTAACCTTAATATCAACACGATATTCCATCATCAGAGGCAACACATACCAATCAATTATAACAATGATACGAATAAGGAATGACATTTTAAAAGACCCACGTAATCACCATGCATACCGTGTATCTCAGACAATGTAATTAAAGAGAACATATGGTAAGCCATATGGTAAAATAGGAAGGCAAATTGATTTATATATTTTTTCCGAGATACTAAAATAAGTAACTTATTGCACTTATAATACCAGCCAGTACTGAAAATAAGATACATAAGTAGTAGTCATTAATGTACACCTCTTGATATCACGTGTTATACTGGCTAATGATATAATACAATCGAGTCTGCTATTTTTCTCCCTTGTTTGCGTTTCTGCTTCCTCCTCAGTATGTATATAGTATAGTTCTTACATGTTATCGCCCAAGAGGGCAGAGCAATAACCGTACGTTTTATCAAGGCTTTACGTTTTTTTATACTTCCTTTAAATACATGTATCTGTTAGTTATGTCAACATGGTTTCCTGTCGTTTATTTGTCCTTTATACAGATGTATTTGGTACTTTTGAAAACAAGACTTCATGACGTGTATGTCTGCTTTATATATTTAGAGAATATTATGTCAGTGCCTTTTACTATCAAGTTTATTAGGCGAGGCTTAGAAAACGAAGAATGGCGAGGCTCGTTTTCGTGCCGAGCCTAATAAACTTGATAGTAAAAGGCACTGACATAATATTCTATTTATCATGTAGATTATCCACATTTTTTTGTATGAATTACTATTATTACCTATTTCACAGAATGTTACGCTTATCGAGGACGCCGCCATGTTGTTGTTTTTTGTTTGTTTTATGACGTCAGGCAACGTTACGTGCATGACGTCAGATAACGTTACGTGCAATAAACGCGAGGGATTCCGCATTGCTTTGTTCTAGATTTGTCATTGCCTAATAAAGCAAAATGTAATAGGTCACCCCTTTATTAGGCAGAAAAGTGCATATCTGCATGATAAATATATATATACATCTATGCATCTGCTATTTTTTTCAACTAGGCTTTTTGAAGTATATACATGTAACTGTTATCGTTGTGTTTATTCCTCGTACATAGACATGCATTTGTCAGTTTTGTGTTGATGCCCCCTTTATATACATGTTTAGACATGCATTTGTCCGTTTTATGTTGATGTCCCCTTTATATACATTATAGACATGCATTTGAACAGACTCAATAAAACTAAGTCTGCTACTTTTATCTCTTGTTAGTGTTTACTCTACTTTTAAACCAATCAGATGGCTCAGAATTTTAAATACTTGCACCATTTATTCATGAAGAGTTTACTACCAGCGCTCTTCGTGGTTTAGAGTGTGACCTATATAGAGACTATCGATAAAACATATCGTAAACACTAAGCCGGATAGGGTCTATGCAGAGATAGCTTCAACATTAAGAAACCGCGGTCGGTGTCAACGCTCCCCCACATTTCGGTTTCTTAATTGGGAAGATTTCTCTTCATATCCTCTATCCTATACTTTGTGTTTGTTGCTTCCAAGGGATCCCCTTTTCAGTATTTATTAGATTTGTTAACAAGACATAATGATGTATATATAAGTATATATCTCGTTTTATTTGTAATACAAAATGAATGCGACGTCGTTAATAAAAGGTATTTGACAAGTTGTTTGGCCAGTCCAAAGGTTGATATAATATGCAGACGTATATGTTACTAGGGTCCACGCTAGTTTTATCTGCAGGTGTTATTTCCAATATCACTAATAATAGTAACCCTTAACCCGCTAAGCAAGACTGTAATAGCCTTTGCGTCCATTATAAACCCAGATCAGCCTGCGAGTAAATGCGAGTAACTCACAGGCTGATCAGGGTTTACAATGTCTGGCTGCTTATCAGTCATTTCCCCCAAAACACCCATTTGTCACATAAATGGAATGGTCTTAATTTAAAGAAAGAACAGTCCATTATATATATGTAGCGGGTTATGGGTTAATAATAATATAAATAACTGCCATAGATTGTATGACATAAGCACGTATGATTACGAGGCTGTAAATTGCGTGAAATATGTGAACGCTTCATTTACATTCAATTATTGCCATTATTGAATAACACATTTCTCAAAGTTATCCATCACTTAGCAACATTACTTGATCAATTATAAGAACTTTTACTTTCTTTTTCGTGTTTTTTTACCAGTTTTGAGACACATAAACGTGGACAGTACTGTAATGACTTAATTGGTTTTAACTGTAATGAATTGAAACGCAGACGATTGTTTATAACTATATTTTGTGTATCTTACTTGAGGAGAGATGGTTTGAGTTTTTAAAGTATCTTCAATTACAAAGTTAAGTTTAAGTGAGTGGTACCATTAAATAAAAGCAAATTTACTCTTGAAACTATTCCATTAAAAAGTTGTTTTTGTAAATTCGCAGTGCAAATGTCAGCTTCATTATTTATTGAAATGTATCAAGTGACGTTAAATTGTAAATCCTTTAATTTATATCCTTACATGTTGAGATAAACTGACGTGTTTTGACGCTATATAATTTATATATCCTACCACCGCCGCATAACAATGATAGTATAATTTATATATCCTACCACCGCCGCATAACAATGATAGTATAATTTATATATCCTACCACCGCCGCATAACAATGATAGTATAATGTGTATAATTTATATATCCTACCACCGCCGCATAACAATGATAGTATAATGTATATATCCTACCACCGCCGCATAACAATGATAGTGTAATTTATATATCCTACCACCGCCGCATAACAATGTTAGAGTAATTTATATATCCTACCACCGCCGCATAACAATGATAGAACATGGCAAACTCAATACATCGGTATAGTATTTTCTCAAAATTTAAGATTTACATTCAAACTTACACTATGTGGACATTGTTTCACACAAGAAATACACGTTCTTACATGCATGTATTCGTTCTAAAACTTCCTTTGCTTTGGAAAAAAAGTCAAAGACTCCGCCAAAATGAAATTATTATATCGACTAAGCGAACACGCAATACGAAAGTGTATTAAGCACCCGGTAGGAGATTCACAGGTTATGTAAACTATATAACATTAAAATCTTCTTCACATTTAAGATTAACATTAAAAACAACTTAGGTACTCTGTTAGTTCTGTCTGGAAATGGCTTAAACAAACAATTCATGTAATCAAAGCAACACGATCCTGTTTTTTGTTTGTCGGAGTATAACATGCATAACATGTATTTATTCATTCTAAAACTCTATTTAGGTTGAAATAAAAATCAAAGTCTCCGGCAAAAGAAAGCAATTACGGCGACAAAGACACACGAAGTTAGGGGAGAATTACACATTCGGTTCGAGATTTACAGGCTTTGTTAACCATATTTGAATGCACGTAACGCGATGATTGGGTTTCTGTTTGTGGCGAAACCATAATCTATTATAAGTCTTAACAATACGTCTTCTGTCTTTATAATATCAAACATGCATCTTACAAGTGACAACAGGATACAATAGCACAGATCGATATTGACGTCACACAATAAGAAAAGTAAATTTCACGAAAATATCGTGCCATTGAACAATAGAAGCACAATGAAGATTCAATAGATTCCTGATCTATTTTCGGAAAAATCATACATATTTGTATGAACGAAATCTCTTTTTAGCAATTTTAAGCAATCTTGATCCGTGCTATTAATAGACGATCTTACATGAGTACTCATTCATTATTGAATTTATTAAACGTGTTGGCAAAATGATATAATGCGAGACTCTTGCCGAGCATTATATCATTTTTGCTAACGAGTTTAATAAATGCAATAATGAATGAGAACGAATGTTAGATTCAATTTATCACATAACTCACATATCGACGTTTATTGCATTTAACACGCGAAACCGACATAAACCGTGGGAATTGGATCATAGTCATTATCGATTTATTTTGACAGCGCATACTGGCTTATTTGCATACTTATATAACTAGTGATATATCGAAAATATAGAATGGTGTTATTCAACTCCCATACCGTAAGTTATATGATAACAAATGTTAATTCGTCGAGAAAGTAATAGAGTAATGCTTTAAATAGTTTGTTACAGCAAACCGGAAAACGTAAAAACAGTGAGTTAGCCTCTACCATTTATGGATAAACATTCGACTCTTCTACCATTTCAGCATTTTGCCCTGATCTTAAACCTAACGAATGTCGAACGTCGTCTAACTACGAAACTACAAACTTCGTGCTAAGGTCTCAGATCTTAATAAAAGTCGAACAGTAGATGTAACATTCATGGACCACAGTCAACCAAATACGCGCACAGGAACAAACAATAATAACAAATACGAATAAAAAGCAAGATATGACATCACAAACATAAAAGCGTTTACAATAGGGATAACGCCTTGGAACGGTCAGTGGCAGAAAAGGCCGATGGGGGTTCAAACCGGGTTCTAGGGTGCACCAAACCTCACTCTTGCCCTATTGTTATCCCAATAAACCGGGATATTCCGCTAATAAATAGATAAATAAATGTATCACATAACGTCGCTTGTTAGCAGTGTCAAATACCCATTTCATAGTCTATTGTATGTACACATGTGTAACACAACCTGGAACGATTTTGATTAGTTGAGCATGGAATACATGAAATGTGTAACACTACGCAAGTTTTATAAACTGAAACTATTTTATATACACTCGGTAAAACCAGTTTTGGACCAGGGCATATAATGGCGCATAAAAATAAAACCAGTTGACGGATTTTAATATTCTATGTATCAAATCAAAGACAAAAATGTATTCCATTACATAAAATAAAATCAACAAAACAATATCACCGGTAAACAATCACAGTAGCTATCCGAATGCACTAAGGGTCAATAAAAAAAGATGCAAAATTTCTCAATAATGAGTATAATCGCCACCATTTCCATGAGCCTGTCCCTGGTCGAATACAAAAACAGTGTTCGAACCCGTACCATGACATTCGACCATAACCGTTTTTATCTCAGTTGATAATTTACAATAGATGAACAATCAACAATAATTATCGTTTACAATAAACAAAAAAATAATAATCTTTTTATTGGTTACTCGAATGTCTGTAACTGTTATTTTTTATGGACTTTGCAACATTTTTTAAAGACCCTTTGTGTGTTTGCGATATTCTTTTAAAGTCAAATCTTGTTTGAAATTTAATGTTTCTGGTACCAAATTAACCGGGTAGGATAGACCTTGGTTACTGAAAAAAGATACTTCAGTTCTGTCATCCAGTTCTATTTCTATATGACTTTATATACCCTGGTCCAAAACATTTTTTACCGAGTATATTATGAATTCATTTTATCTAAGTCATGAACTTACTATTTACCAACAACTTGTGATAAAAAATTTACGTTGTAGCATGTCCATTTCAGCTCTATTTCAGTTATTCTAACTGTTATTCTCACTGTTATTCTCACAGTTATTCTGACAGGTCTTATTTTCAATTAAACGATTTACACCTGTGTGTGAACAAAGAGAATTGACTGTGAACATGCTACAAAAAGATAAAAAACATGAATTCTTTAAACGTTGTGTGTGCCAAAAGGCTCGTTAAAATTTATATAATTCATAAGTTCATAAGTCGTTTCATAAATCTTGGATGAAAGAGAGAGAGAGAGAGAGAGAGAGAGAGAGAGAGAGAGAGAGAGAGACGATATACCACAATCAGCAGCAGAACCATAAATGTATACAGAAGGTATACAGCAGTATCATAAATATATACAGTAGGTATTGATCAATTAAATAAAGAGATAACGAGGTCATGCTCTCTACAAATGTTGCGACAATATCTGATCGTATATACATGCAATTATCGCAATTATTATGGAGAAGACCTCCGATTGACGTTCGTCACTTAGCAACACTGTTAACCACAAATGGTAATACATTTACGCAGGTAAATAGCACTTCTCTAATGATGGAAACAATCCCGTATGACCTCAGTTTTATATTCTCCTTTAATGTAACACATCGTTATGTTTTATAAAACAACGCTATACATTTCTCATGAAGCGGTTATTAGAAAAATAATCTGTTCCTATTAACATTGATTTCTCCAGTTTTAATGACATACTGTACGTTTCATTTTTCATATCGGCGATAGCGGCAGTTTTACCTTCTAACATTAAATGGTAATATAAATAAAAAAAATTGAAATGAACGTTTCTGATCATCACATGGCCCCGTTCTATGAAATTTATGACAATTTGAGCGAAAGTAAATGTCGTTAATGCTTTACTGTGAATTACATTTCCCAATAAACGTGATTTCATTTTATACTAAACATACTTCCGCTATATATTGCATGTTTAATATGCAACTGCTAATTGTATGGTTCAGGGCGACATTAGGCCTGTCCTTTCGTAAAAAAGGTTTAAACAGCACCGAACACACCAATGCTTACCCCGTTAAAGATTCATTATCGATACAATGCGCATTTGG
The DNA here is from genome assembly GCA_037043455.1 of Cyrtodaria siliqua. Classification (NCBI taxonomy): domain Eukaryota; kingdom Metazoa; phylum Mollusca; class Bivalvia; order Adapedonta; family Hiatellidae; genus Cyrtodaria; species Cyrtodaria siliqua. The sequence goes on along the minus strand of JAWPHD010000066.1, from coordinate 65,489 downwards.
CTCAAGCAGGTGAGCAAACTTAGGAGTTAAACGTTGCAACCTCTTAACATTAAATACAATACTGAAATGTCTGGACTTTTTCAAGCGAAACTTGAACATTTATGAATTTCGTGTAACAAAGTATACTTTGATTAAAAGGTCTACTACATGATAAAGTTGTCCTTTCTGTAATTAGTTGTAGCCCCTTTTTGAACAAAACACGTTGAGATATATCTGGACTGTTACGTGGAATTAGGTGTCTATAATAATATAGTATAGGCACTTTTTGTCTCGCCTTTTCGAAGAAAAAAAGAGACACAGGGTGGTTGAGACTTTTGTCTGATAATATAAGTGCTTAATTATATGCTAGACATAGTAATTCTGCATGTTAGACAAATAATGCCATGAGGAATATCCAATACCAGAGGCAGGTGCTGAATCTGTCACGTATTCGGACCAAATACTATGACCCAGTCGCTGTTCACATAAACACGGTCACTTTAAATGCAAACAATGCAGCTGTTGATAGCTGAAAAGTCTAATTTCTACGGCAAATTCAACGGAGTTAATTGTAATTAAAATGCAGACTTCATGTCTTCATCACAATAACTTCTGCTTGATAAATTTCTTTGAAATTAAAACTACTTACAAAACTACTTATTTTCAGTCTTCTTCTTGAACGACTGTTTCAGAAAAGATTTTGTAAGATGCATGTTCTGTACATATTTGGAGAGAATGATGAAATAACAACGGTAATCGAAAACATGTCGAAAGAAATGATTTACAGAAATGCAACCACAACCACATTGAAATATACAATTTAAATTACTATTTATAAACCGATATCCATTACTTAATTATTTGCCTGCAGTATAATATATATTACATTATCGTTAACTATCTGTTTTGATCTGTTGACTATTAATTAATGTCGCCTTGTTTTTCATTACATATCATATTGCATATTCTTTTAGTAACTCAAAAGCTGGTCATATCTACAATAGTGCCACAGCCTTTTTATTACAGACAGGCTGATTGGTGATGACAGTGATACCACATCAAACGTCTAACATAATATAATATATATAAGATATTGTTATATATAATTTTATATACGTAGTTTTTATTGGCTGAAAAGCAGTCACGTGAAAGTCATTAGTATGAACTATTGACTTGAAAACGTTTTCAAACGAATCCAATCCGGTTTAAACCAGACTTGCGAGTCAGTAGTTGTCTTTCGGGTGAAGAGTCAATAGTATCTTCCAGATCATTCAAGCGCTTTATTACCGATGTCATTTATTTACCATAAGCGCTCAATGACATATAATTAAAATCAACAATGGAGGACGCGCAACGTTTTCATTGATCAACTAGGGAAGAATTGGAAGAATTAGTGCAAGAGAGACACTCAAAAGCAACGAAAAGAGTTAAAGAAAACACTGTTTCCGTATTAAAAATAAATTAGTTATCTTGACACATTTTCTTACGTTTTTATCTTTGATTCTATATAATAAAACAACTATCTACTTCTGTTTCTGTCAACGATTAAAACTATTCATCCTCTGGAAAGATAACGTCTTGGTCAATAGTTTACTGCTGAGGGTCAATAGTCATTTACTTGGATGAATAGTTTTAACCATTGACCTCAACAGAAGTAGATAGTTGTATACTATTTAACAGTTTAATTTTTAGAATTTCGAAAGCGTTTGGTAAACAAAAAACACAGTATTTGATTTGATCTATGGTCCTTTACAACATAATACAATTATACTGTGTGGAGATATTTCGAAACGTATTTCTCGATCCACTACGATACATACGTTTTTTTGAAACATATACAGAAATAGTAATCAAAAACATAGTATCTACGAACATCACTTGTATGTACATGTATATTGAATCCGATTGTCGCCAAACAGAGTACCATAATGGCAACTGTTCTAAATGTGTAGAGTCCTTAACATATACATAATAACATATACAACATATTTCATAATAATATATTCCGAAGTATATCTAAATATTTCTATTGTTACCTGTCTTGTTAATTTATTCCAGACAGTAGTCATACGCTTTGTTCGTCGCCGCTCCTTAGACGTCACTTATAACGTTAGTATCTCCACGTAATTACGTCATCTGCATTCACACTGACTTAAAATATATCCTGAAAACAGGTCCCAATAAACTTATGTTTTAATTGTACCCTACCATGACTCACATATCGTATTAAGCTGCTTTAATAAATAACTTTTCGAGGGTTGTTTTAATGTCGGTACGTACTACAGATGAACAACTTATAAAATGAAAGTAATATATCCAAGTAAAGAACATATAATATACGGCAAACTATTAATAACAATCCTTTTAAATATATTGTGAATTTAAATTATCCACTGCATATATTAAACACGTTACATTAAAACAAACACACTTTTAAAACCAACAAACACGTCTAGAACCAACGTTGATTAAAGACGCTGAGATTTGCTAAGACGCTTTTGTATCCATCAACAGGTGATGTTTGTATCACATATATCCGATTTTCCCGATGGCTTCATGTCGTAAAAGAAAAGTATTCTAAACTGTGTCGTCTGTTCTGTTACACGCCTTACGTATATGCTTGAAAACCAATAGAGGTATGAAACCACTAATTATTTTCTCCATAGACACCAATGTTAAAGTGTCACATATTAATGATCTGCTCAAGAAAGGGTAATGCAGCAGTGTAATTTTCATACAGAAAACTAATTTCCACTTGAAAAATCACCAGAAACGTGGGGTCACAAGACATTTAAGAAAGTTCTTGTTTGTTTACTAAACAGGTCAAGAGTTCAGCTGTTTTCATTGATAGTTGCTCACAAAGTGTAAGCATAGAGTCGAAATTTAGAAAATGTTCATCATTGATCCAGAGAAAAACATTAATACGCTTCTTATACATACAACCACAAACCCGAACTTATAATGCCCAAAGGAAGGATTACTTTTTATTATAGGAACTAAATTCGACTACACCTCGGAGGTTTACATAAGATTAGTGGTGGTAAACCTAGAACAGCTGCTTAATATATATTCGCACTGATATCTGTAATTATCATATTTTTCACATTTCGTAACACTGATAGCAATCTAAATAATAAATGACAATGCGTCGTATCGTAGCGGTTCCTAGCAGTAGGATTTAATATTGTCTGAAATTGGATGGTCAGTTAATCAATTATACACACGTATTACAAAACATAAGTTATGACTTACACAGTGTTCTGTTTGCCATTAAGATATTGTTTAGGATGATACTGGAAAAAAAGAAAAGACAACATTGTCTTACTTCTGAAATATCTACTTTAAAAAAATCTATATGATTGTGAAACAATAATACTTATTCAAAATGGATGCTTTTCAATTAAAATTGTCTTCGTTAAAGTGTCACATTATGAAATGATCCGTCGCAGTATGCCGGTACTCACTTACAAGAGAGACTTTTCTATCGGCTTTATTGGTTACGACGGAGTCGACGCAATCAGCTCAAAAATCGGTACTCTAATGAATTTGATATGGAAGCCGTAGAAATACTGAAAACATTAACGTGCAATATCTGGCGGAGTTGGCACTACAATCAGCTCAAAAACTGGTAGTCTAATGAATTTGATATGGAAGCCGTAGAAATGTGAAATATCTGACTACTACGTTCTTGATTTCTTTCTGAAAAAGAAGCCATAAAACATTTATTCGCCTATTCTTTATTTTACTTGCTTCCGTCTTACTAGTTACCATTACATTAAACGTTTGTACGTATCAGTTTTAAGTGCATAGTTAAAATCTGTATTCGCTGTAAAACCCAAACTAGTTCTGCTCAATGTTAATTGTTTGAGCACTTAATGTATTATCAGTATCAGTGTCAGTTGTTTGAGCACTTAATGTATATATAATCAGTATCAGTGTTAATTGTTTTAGCACTTACTGTATACATTCTCAGTATCAGTGTTAATTGTTTGAGCACTTAATGTTTACATTATCAGCATCAGTGTTTGTTGTTTGAGCACTTAATGTATATATCATCAGTATCAGTATCAGTTTTTTGAGCACTTACTGTAAATATTATCAGTATCGGTATTAGGTCTTTGAGCACTTAATGTATATATTATCGGTATCAGTGTTAGTTGTTTGAGCATTAAATCTTTATATTTTCAGTATCCGTGTTAGTTGTTTGAACACTTAATATATATAAGTATTATCTGTATCAGTGTCAGTTGTTTGAGCACTGAATATATACATTATCAGTATCAGTGTTAGTTGTTTGATCACTTAATGTATATATTATCATTGTTAGTGTCATTTGTTTGAGCAATTAGTGTATATATTATCAGTATCAGCATTTAATTGTTTGAGCACTTAATGTATACATTATCAGTAAGAGTGTTAGTTGTTTGAGCACTTACTGTGTATATTATCAGTGTCAGTATTAGTTCTTTGAGCATTTAATGTATATATCATTAGTATCAGTGTTAGTTGTTTGAGCACTTACAGTATATATTATCAGTATTAGTTGTTTGAGCACTTAATGTATATATTATCAGTATCAGTGTTAGTTGTTTGAGCACTTAATGTATATATTATCAGTATCAGTGTTAGTTCTTTGAGCACTTAATGTATATATTACCAATATCAGTGTTAGTTGTTTTCAGCACTTAATGTATATATTATCAGTATCAGTATTAGTTGTTTGAGCACTTAATGTATATATCATCCGTATCAGTGTCAGTTGTTTGAGCACTTACAGTATATATTATCAGTATTAGTTGTTTGAGCACTTAATGTATATATTATCAGTATCAGTGTTAGTTGTTTGAGCACTTAATGTATATATTATCAGTATCAGTGTTAGTTCTTTGAGCACTTAATGTATATATTACCAATATCAGTGTTAGTTGTTTCAGCACTTAATGTATATATTATCAGTATCAGTATTAGTTGTTTGAGCACTTAATGTATATATCATCCATATCAGTGTCAGTTGTTTGAGCACTTACAGTATATATTATCAGTATTAGTTGTTTGAGCACTTAATGTATATATTATCAGTATCAGTGTTAGTTGTTTGAGCATTTAATGTATATATTATCAGTATCAGTGTTAGTTGTTTGAGCACTTAATGTATATATTATCAGTATCAGTGTCAGTTATTTTAACACTTAATGTATATATCATCAGTATCAGTGTCAGTTGTTTGAGCACTTAATGTATATATCATCAGTATCAGTGTTAGTTGTTTGAGCACTTAATGTATATATCATCAGTATCAGTGTTAGTTGTTTGAGCACTTAATGTATATATCATCAGTATCAGTGTCAGTTGTATGAGCACTTATTGTATATATTATCTGTAATTGGATGGTCAGGTAATCAAGTATTATAGGTTATTGAATTTGTATGGCTAAATATTACTTGGAACGAGTTGTTTTGGCAATGAGTTCCAAGTAATATTTAGCCATACAAATTCAATAACCTTTTTATGGTATACTTTCATATTGTTTTCGATCGATGTTAATTGTATGACTATTACTTTCCATTGTATTGTGTTATTTTTATAGCTTTTGATGGAATTCCTATCTTGTCATTCATTTTCATTTTTTGTGGATGATTATTTTGCGCGAAAACGATGTCGACGTCGGATGACGTCATTAAAAACGTCAAGCGATTTTCTAAAGTTTGTTTACCATTCGATAACGTTAAAAACAGTGGGTGAGTGACCATTTCAATTATTTTATCGATTTCTGCCATAAAAGGTTGCAAAAAAAACACGTATTGCTTTGTTGACACTATAGGAAGGATTCCGTAATTTTTATTTGAAAGTAGTTCCTTATTTCTATTTCGCGGCTCTTAGCAAGCACGAGAAAAAGTTCTCTCCCGTGCAATATCAATTTGTGCAATATCGTAGAATATTGCACACTTAGCTCAATGCAAACTAAACGGGACAATATGAAAGTGTACAATAAATACAATTATTGCATGCATTAACTAAAAAACATAAACAATTAAACAGAGCTGTGACTTGAACAGTGTTCTGTTTGCAAATAAGTTATTGGTTAGGATGATACTGAAAAAAATGAAGACAAGACAACATTGTCTTACTTCTGACATATCTACTTTAAATAAATCTATATGATTGTTAAACAATAAATACTAATTCAAGATGGATTTTTTTTCAATTAAAGGGACACATGGTAATCTTGAGTTTACATCAAGCATTAAAATTAGCACCTTGATGTATCAATCCTATATCATTTTGACTTTAAAACTGCTTGCATATATTTAAATAAAAAAAATAGATTTTCATTTGTCTTCGTTATTTTACCAAATGTTTTAATATATTATTGGTGTAGTATAATACATAGTTAGTAATATGTAAAAACAATTGGCTTCAAACTATTCTAATAATTAATATTAATGATTGAAGGAATGCAGATGTTGTACGAAAATAAACGGGACGCCGTGAGTTTTTAAAATATCAAGATTTCCATGTGACCCTTTTTAAAATTGTCTTCGCTAAAGTTTCACATTATGAAATGATCAGTCGCAGTATGCCGGTACTCATTTACAAGAGAAACCTTTCTAACGGCTTTATTCGTTACGACGGAGTCGACGCAATCAGCACAAAAAGCGGTAGTCTAATGAATTTGATATGGAAGCCGTAGAAATGTAACGTGCAATATCTGGCGGAGTTGGTACTACAATTAGCTGAAAAACTGATAGTCTAATGAATTTGATATGGAAGCCGTAGAAATGTTGAAAACATTAACGTGAAATATCTGATTATTACGCTCTTGATTTATTTCTGAAAAAGAAGCCATAAAACATTTATTCTCCTATTCTTTATTTTACTTGCTTCCGTCTTACTAGTTACCGTTACATTAAACGTGTTTACCATGCAGATAGTTTCTGCATAATAAAGGGGTGATCTAATACATTTTGCTTTAATTAGGCACTGACCAATAAAGCAAATCAATGCGGAATTCCTCGGCGTTTATTGTACGTAACGTTATCTGACGTCATGCACGTAACGTTGCCTGACGTCATAAAACAAACACAAACACAACACCATGGTGGCGTCCTCGATAAGCGTAACATTCTGAGAAATAGGTAATAATAGTAATTCATACAGAAAATGTGGAAAATCTACATCATAAATAGAATATTATGTCAGTGCCTTTTACTATCCAGTGTATTAGGATCGGCATGAAAACGAAGAATGACTCGGCAGAGTCTCGCCATTCTTCGTTTTCTAAGCCTCGCCTAATAAACATGATAGTAAAAGGCACTGACATAATATTCTCTATATATTCGCGAGTTTCTAAGTATCAGTTTTAAGTACAAAGTCAAAATCAGTATTCGCTGTGAAACCCAAACTAGTTCTGCTCAATGTTAATTGTTTGAGCACTTAATGTATATATTATCAGTATCAGTGTCAGTTGTATATGCACTTAATGTATATATTATCAGTATCCGTGTTAGTTGTTTGAGCACGTAATGTATATATTATGAGTATCCGGCAGTTCTATTTTTTTTGAGCAGTCTATGTATATATTATCAATATCAGTGTTAGTTGTTTGGGCACACTATGTATATATTATCAGTGTCAGTGTTATTTGTTTAAGCATTAATGTATATATTTTCAGAATCCGTGTAAGTTGCTTGAGCACTTAATGTATATATTTTCAGTATCAGTGTTAGTTGTTTGAGCACTTTATGCATATATGATCAGTATCCATGTTAGTAGTTTGAGCACTAAATATGTATATATTTTCAGTATCAATGTTAGTTGTTTGAGCACTAAATATGTATATATTTTCAGTATCAATGTTAGTTGTTTGAGCACTTACGAGGAACATACATTATCAATATCTTTTGAGCACTTAATGAATATCTTATCAGTATCCGTGTTAGTTGTTTGAGCATTAAGTGTATATTTTATCAGAATCAGTGCTAGTTGTTTGAGCACTTAATGTATATATTATCAGTATCCGTTTAGTTGTTTGAGCGCTAAATATGTATGTATTTTCAGTATCAGTGTTAGTGTTTGAGCACTTAATGTATACATTATCAGTATAAGTGTTAGTTGATTGAGCACTTAATGTATATATTATCAGTATCATTGTTAGTTGTTTGAGCGCTTAATGTATATATTATCAGTATCATTATTAATTGTATGAGCAATTAATGTATATATTATCAGTATCAGTGTTAATTGTTTGAGCACTTAATGTATATATTATCAGTATCGGTATTAGTTCTTTGAGCACCTAATGTATATATTCTCAGCATTAGTACTAGTTGTTGAAGCAATTAATATATACATGTTCAATAGCAGTACTTAGCACTTAATGTATATATCATCAGTATCGGTATTAGTTCTTTGAGCACTTAATGTATATATTATCGGCATTAGTACTAGTTGTTGAAGCAATTAATATAAACATGTTCAATAGCAGTACTTAGCACTTAATGTATATATTATCAGTATCGGTATTAGTTCTTTGAGCACTTAATGTATATATTCTCAGCATTAGTACTAGTTGTTGAAGAAATTAATATATACATGCTCAATAGCAGTACTTAGCACTTAATGTATATATTATCAATATCAGTACTATTTTGTCGAGGCAATGGTGTATGTTATTATCATTATCCATACAAGTTCTAACATAGCCCCTATGTATAAATTATCAATATCCATACACGGTCTAACATAGCCCCTTTGTATAAATTATCAATATCCATACACGGTCTAACATAGCCCCTTTGTATAAATTATCAATATCAGTAATATTGGACGTATAAAAGTAAATCGAGAACGCTATTTGTGTGTTTATTACGCTATGAACATTTCGAGCTTTCAGACATGTAAGGGCGGTCAAAGGTTAATTGTATTTACTAATAAAATACTTTCTATGGTCGCTATGTTAACGTCGTGTGACTTTGTGATGGGCAAGTTATAATCTCCATAAGACAATTTATCATGTTGGCATTATCCGGTTAAATATCTTCGATATCCACTACTTAATTTTTAAAACGTTACTGTTGACACTATTTTGTACTTAAAACGCATGTCATTCATACATCCCCAATGTAGTAAAATAAGAAAAATGGTCCTATAGAAAACACAGCAATCAAACGTGATGGAACCGTAGGTCCGCACTGCACCATAAACCGAAATATGGGCATATTGCAATTGAAAATGAATTGGACAATACATAACATAAAGAGTGGTGAAGACAGAGTTACCGACCTGGAACGATCAGTAGGCAATAAGGCCTACAGGTCAGCTCAACTCGATTTTATGTGTACACAACCTCGCTATTATCCTATCGTCAACGCTCTAATTGACAAAAACAATGTATCGCAAAACCCCGCAGAAACAACGGTGACCTACGCATCTCTATAGGATGGGAAGTCCGCGTTTCAGAAAATCATTTCGTAAACTGCATTTTTTGAGAGACACTCAAGGCTTGCATTCTTATGCTTTATTGTTATCATATGATTATCTGTTATGGAACTTGTGCATGTGTAAACACGCACACAGTGAATAAAGTCCAAACAAGAACTTTATGTTAAATCTGTGCGGCATGCGGCAAAGTTTAAAAATGCTCGAAGTCCATAAAGCAAATTTATATATTTTTTATAATAAGAATAAGATACGAAACTCATTTAAAATACGATATTACATATTACGTACAAGTAAAATAGTTCCAACAAAAAGTATTCATCCATGTGTAAACATTAAAAAAACACCCGACGTCACGTGTTGGGAAGATATGCTAAAGAGGTTGGAATTATAAAAGTGTGCTACACACTTACATAACTTTACTTGAACAAGGTGGGGAAGTATAAGGCAAACGCATCGATCGAAAGAGTTATTATTTTACGATATAGCAAGCAGTGAAACACGTAAAATGACGTCACCAGCATACTAAAGAATTTGTAATTTTCATTCCGGACTAATGAATTTATTACTAATTTCTCCACACATTAAACAACTTGACATATGCTTGGTGATCACTAGTTATAAACCTAACGTCAGATATCCGCCCAGAAGCGTATCTAGGCTACGCCTAATGCAACTCTCAAACTGATAATCAATTGATACCTGTTTGCAAAGAAGACGATAACGTTTGACGAGAACCCCCTATTTTCCTTAATCATTTGTTAAAAGTGCTCAAACAACTAATACTGATAATAATACCTTTCAATTCCTTAGATATTTACAAGTGGGTGATGCAATACGATTTTTTATCAAGTGAATGAATTGCTCTTTGCTTAGATACATTCATACAACTTAAGGGATGGATATAATGTTTGAATTGGCGATCACAATCAACAATAGGCCCATATTTACAAATATTTAAAACATTTTTAATTTTCTTGAAACTAAGGACCTAAATGCTGATGAGATAAATTGAATTTAGGGCAAATAGTTCATGCGGTTTCTTAAAGAAAAAACGGTAAAATTACACTACAAAACTCTATCCATGTGTTACTAATGTATATGATGTATATGTGCAGATTTAGAGTATATGTTTTTACGGGTATTTAAAATTCTTAATTCGACGCTCCGTTTCTTGGGTTTGACCTAGCTGGTTAAAGCCGTTTATATTGTGTCTATATAGTTTGGATTCTCAATATAAAATAAGTTGCAACACACGTTAATGAACTGTATCTCAACATCATAACACACTCGTCTGGAGGTACAATTAACATATAGACGCATACATACATACAATTATAGCTCATGTGAGTGGGCCACATTCAAGCGTTCAACCACACACAGCTATATTGAGACAGTGACAATGAAAGATGCCAATATATATATATATATATATCGTCGTCAGTATGTTTAGAAACGGTATACATATGTTGTGAACTTTAGCTGCTTTTGGCGAGATAGCCACGTTAACCTTACAGAAATAACCGTAAAAGTTACAATATTTACTTACGTGCATTCCTTGCATGACAAAGGCTTTTGACATACTGTACATCAAATTAGTGAACCTCGGCATCACAGGAAATCTCGTGGATGCCATTAAAACATTGCATGCTGAAGGTAACTGCGAGCGTTACCGTGATAGGAAATTGTGTTTCCTGGTTTGACATCACTTCATCTCGCCGACATTATTTGCAATATTCATAACTTATTTGGGAACGCGAATTAAAATCAATAAACTTAGTCGTTAATATAGATGAAGCATTTCTTCTTCTTTTTTTTGCAAACGACGACATATTGTTGGGATGAACTCAACTTAATGTTTAATGGTGTTGACTGTTTATTAGACTTTAACATCTGTTCTTCAGCTTACCCATCATAGCTGGGATGATAATTAAAGGGATCGGTCTCCATCAGTAGTACGCCAAACACTTGTCGTTCACTAGACGACTGCTTCACTGCGCATATCCTATTAGGAAAAGACTGCTCCTGCATAATCATGTTCACTTTTGTACGAGGGTAAACTGTTTTTTTTTACCCTTTGTTCTTTGATTGCAAGTAATAATAGACATATTGAAATTGTGTTTTCGTTGTTTTTAATTGGGTTAAGAATTTGCTTTTAACAAAAAATGCTTTTTAAACTAGGCAAATTTTGAAAAAAGGTTGCTCCTGCATAATCATGTTCATTTTTGTATAGGGCTAAACTTTTTTTTTGCACTTTAATCGTACCTGTCGTTGATTGTAAGTAATAATAGACATATTAAAACAGTGTTTACCGTAGTTTTTAAGTGGATTTTGAATTTGGTTTCAACAAAAAAACTTCGTTTAACTTGGCCTTTTTTTCTAAAAAAAATAATTCTCCTTGATAATAATGTTCATTTTCTTTTTACAGGGTTAAGCTTCTTTTTTTTTCTCACCTTAATAGTACCTGTCGATAATTGCAAGAAATAAAAGACACATTGAAATAGTGTTTGCTGTAGTTTTTAAGTGGGTTTATGACTTTTATGGTAAGAAAAAGGTAATTTTTAAACTTGCGATTTTTTGAGATTTTTTATCGGAAAAATGGCGATCTATACATCTTAAACTTTAATTTGTTATAAAGGACCGCAGGACTCGATCTCGCACCATCATATAAAGCCCTGATCATAGTAAGTGTAATTTGCAGACATAGTCTAAAGCGCTCCAAGTTGTGTATGAGACTGCTTGGCGTTTGCGCGGCTAGAGTTTACAAATATCCAGTAAGTTGTCCCTTGTAAACAAAGCATTAGTTACATTTATCTGCTTAAAACTATTTCGAATCGCACACTTTTCTTTTACACATTATTTAGTCCCATAGGATAATCCGTCGTACATTTATTGGAACTTACGCCTGTAACGATATGTCGTAAACATAATAAAATACCAGACTCACTAATTCAAAACACTCTACCGGTTGCCTAGCTCAATATTTGATATTTCCTGAAAGTAATACCTTACCAAGCTGTTTATATTTGGCGCATATTTCTACTTCTGATTTCACCGATGTCAAATGATGCTTCTCTTCTTTATTAATCTGCAATGAGTTGCTATGTTTAATCAACACATGGCATGATACACCACCTAATTATACTGCCAACGGTCCGACCGTCCTAGCACTACCCTTTATATGCTGAGCGTCAAACAACGGTCCGACCAGTCAAAACACTACCCTTTATATGCTGAGGGTCAAGCAAGGAAGCTACCGTTACCATTTTTATCAAGTCTTTAGTATGATCTGGCCTGGGATTTAAACCACGACCTCATGCGTGTGAGGTCTAGCAGGCCGTACTGGCCCTGATATTTAACCGGGGCAAATGCTTTATTTTGGTGCCCGGTGGCATTAAAGCTGTACAGTCCCTACTTTAACTGGTAATAACTCATGAATATAAAGTAGTTTCAAATCGACGAACACCCCAAAAGTCGGTATATAAGGAGAAATCGATACGTAAAATTTCACATTTTATTTAGCCTCCGTACAAGTAACATCGATAAATATACGGCTCCAGTATATATGTGATAAAACAAATAGTTGCCCGGAACGAGATTTGAACCACAGCCTTGCACTTGTAAGATTTGAAAGATGTACGCTGAACCTCTAGACCACTGCTATTTATTGGTATTTTGTAGCATTTTTAACACTAAATAGGCATTACGTAATAACAAGAGTGCGCACACAAACTCATCAAGCGCTAAATAACATGTCGAGATATGGTTGATTTGAGGCGAAGTATTAGTTTCATATTGATAAGATACAGTATTACACCAGGCAATGTTAATTTACACGTGCGACAATATGGACTGCATATTTATTGATCCATCATTAGTTGCGTTCAAATATGTTAAGTTATTTTGCCTCATAATATATGGTAGTTAGTATACTATTTTCTCAAGTAGCGTTGTAGTTCAGTAGATAGAGCACAGGACTTGAAATCAGAAAGTCGTGTGTTCGAGCCCCGAAAGAAGCTAACATTTGTTTTTGTAAAAATTACTGTTACCTGTGTATAGGTACGATGTGCACTGGTCGATGTATATACAGTAAATGATTTCCTTCGCTATAGTTGCTCGCTTAAATACCCGATTTCGACATGAGCTGGTGAATATGAAGTTACAAATAAAGACACGCCTACAAAGAAGAAATCGATTGAAATAGGGACTCTGTAGCTTTAACCTCCCTTTCCGCCCTGGATTTTGTTTTTATTTCCTGCATTTCCCGGACAATGTCTTCAGTTTGTCAACGATTGATAATGTATCGATATTTTACTTTTTTTTATGTAAAGTATGTAAATTCCCAAAATTCAACCGAGGCAACTGCCTCGGTGTGCCTCAGTGTAGATACGGCCTGTCTAGTGCCTCGGTGTGCCTCAGTGTAGATACGGCCTGTCTAGTGCCTCGGTGTGCCTCAGTGTAGATACGGCTTGTCTAGTGCCTCGGTGTGCCTCAGTGTAGATACGGCCTGTCTAGTGCCTCGGTGTGCCTCAGTGTAGATACGGCCTGTCTACTGCCTCGGTGTGCCTCAGTGTAGATACGGCCTGTCTAGTGCCTCGGTGTGCCTCAGTGTAGATACGGCCTGTCTACTGCCTCGGTGTGCCTCAGTGTAGATACGGCCTGTCTAGTGCCTCGGTGTGCCTCAGTGTAGATACGGCCTGTCTAGTGCCTCGGTGTGCCTCAGTGTAGATACGGCCTGTCTAGTGCCTCGGTGTGCCTCAGTGTAGATACGGCCTGTCTACTGCCTCGGTGTGCCTCAGTGTAGATACGGCCTGTCTAGTGCCTCGGTGTGCCTCAGTGTAGATACGGCCTGTCTAGTGCCTCGGTGTGCCTCAGTGTAGATACGGCCTGTCTAGTGCCTCGGTGTGCCTCAGTGTAGATACGGCCTGTCTACTGCCTCGGTGTGCCTCAGTGTAGATACGGCCTGTCTAGGACTTATCGACTTGGTGTCAGTATAATGTTACTGGGTGGGGTACCCTGTCATGTGTCTAAGGTGTGGCGGCACTACTTAGTTGAGCAGTAAGCTCACTGCTACAAGTAAACACTGTCGTGACATGACTGGAAGATTGTTAAAAGCGACGTTAAACCAACATTTACGTTTTATAGCTAAATGCATAAGGAGCTATTTAACTGTCTTAATTAACGAGCTAAATAGCTTCTAAACCTAAGTCCATGAAATGTGTTTGCCCTTAAACCCCCCTTTTTTATACAAAAACAAATTTGGACTATATATGAGCATCCGACGTAAGGAGCTATATTTTATACGTGTATTATGCCTATTTATCCCATATATATATCACTCAGATAAAGTATTACACATGTCTTATGCTTAAGCTCCCAAGTGAAATTGGCCTTTTAAACTTATTTGTACAAAACATAGCTCCTTAACCCTATGTGTTGGCACGTATATACAGGTACACAAACTACATCAGGTTCACAGGTTGAAGGAGAACGTGGTTTGTACCTTAAAGAAATGTGGAGGGTGATGGGTAGGGTGGGGAGGGGTGGGTGGTGTTGGGTGTATTTTCTATTTGATATATTGTCAGATCTGGGCAAAGAAAACAACAACAATATTTTTTGCCAGTTATTCTTTTAAAGTCCAAACCACGTTCCTTCAACATGTGATGACGTTTCGTTTAAGGACACCTCACTCAACATAAAAATCTACTGAAGCTACAGTTTTGCGTAACACCTAATTACCGAACTTCGGCTGTTAATTATAACTATATTCTGGTGTTATTCCTTAAAGCTACAGAGTCTCTATATCAATCGATTTCTTCTTTGTAGCCGTGTCTTTATTTGTAACTTCATGTTCACCAGCTCATGTCGAAATCATGTATTTAAACGAGCAAATATAACGCAGGACATCATTTATTGTATAGACATCGACCAGTGCACACAGGTAACATTATGATTTACAGAAGAAGAAAAAAGTTGCCTCTTTCGGGACTCGAACACACGACCTTCTGATTTCAAGTCAGGTGCTTTATCCACTGCGCTATAACGCTTCTTGAGAAAATAGTATACTAACTACAATTTATTAAAAGGAAAAATAACTTAACCTATCTGAACGCAACTCAAGATGAATCAATAAATATATAGTCCATCTTGTCGCACGTGTAAATTAACATTGCCTGGTGTAATATTATATGTTATCAACATGAAACTAATATTCTGCCTCAAAACAACCACATCTCTACTTGTTATTTAGCGCTGGATGAGTTTGTGTGTGCGCGCTAGTCATTACGTAATGCCTATTTAGTGTTAAAAATGCTACAAGATATCAATAAATACCCGAGGTGTAATGGATAAACGTACATCATACAAGCGCAACGTCTGTGGTTCAAATCCCGTTCCGAGCAATTACTTTTTTTTTTATCACATATATGTATTCCGAAGCCATATATTTATCGATGTTATCTGTACGAAGGCTAAATAAAAATGAGACATTTTACGCATCGATTTCTGCTTTTGGGATGTTCGTCGATTTGAAATTACTTCACACGTGACTCATATCATATTCATGAGTTATTACCAGTTAAAAAGAGACTCTGTAGCTTTAAGAGCATTTGCGGACTGTTTTATATTATTTTGCCTTACATGAAAATGATTGCTTTTGTTTAAGTTTAAACATTTATTTTACATCGATTGTAACGAAAGCTCTATGAATTTATTTGAATCACTCTCGATGTCTTCCTGGGTAGAACCAGTACTAAGCAAAGCAGATAAAGTGTCTTGCTCAGGGACACAACGTATATGGCAATGACGGGAATCGAATCCACGACTTTTGGATCATGGGTCCAACGCTCTACCACTAGACCACAGCGCTCCACACTTGCTTTTATTTGCCTGAATAAACCTTTTGTTTAATCAGCCAATGACTACATACATACAGAGTGAATTATATATAGACACTAGCGGCTACAAGATGTCGTTTAATCTAAGAATTGTCTCAACATTATTAAATGTTTTTTACACGTGTTAGATAATACTTCTTATGATACAGTTGCTATTTAAGTATTAGTTAGAGGCTATGAAGTGACATTTTAACAATTAAGAAGCCCTAAGGGAAGGAGCTCAGCGACTGACCGGGGTTTCTTAATTGTTAAAATTTCACTTCTTAGCCTCTAACTGACTTAGTGTTTGCCCTACTTTTCCCCCGCGCTTCTGCGAAACCACGCCTCTTAACACGTTCGCGCTTCTACTAAATCCGCCTCCTTGTGTCCAAACAAGCGCGTGCCATTTAGTAAGCGATTACTTAATGATTAAATGGTTAAAATTGGTGATCGTTAGAAATTTACATGAATAAGTTCGCCCTTTTTTTTTTAAATTCCTCACCGTCTGATTGGAGGAAAAAGTAGGGCAAACACTCAAGTCAGAGTATGCCTATTGTTAACCTAAACGGAGATGATAGAGACTTTGTGTCAAGTATTTGTGTATAATATTACCGTCAAATGTGCATTAAATCCCCCGATGTACCCAGCCGTTAATAGCAACAACTGATTAGAAACGTACGCTTCGTTAAAAAGGCACGCTGACATTTTAACTCTTGTGTTTACATAAATATTACCTGTGCTATAAATAAACCATTTGGATCCTCACACTTCCCGTGTTTGCTTAGCGTCGGCGCAGCGTGTAGAAGATACAGCGTAATTATTACACAAATATGTATTCGGCATAGGGTGTACAGTTTAATTTTATTAAGTTTACTTGTTAGCGTAGTTCTCTAAGTTGTAACGCTTCCGAATGCTTCGTCAACTGTTTCAGTTTATGTGCTAATAAGCATATTCTGCCTTTAATGCTTTATTTATTGGCATTCGATAACAGCATTGATTATTTAATGAAACAAATATACCAACGGTTATTGACATTCACACAAGCGTTTGTTTTTGCTGTGTCGCGGCTGGAATAAGTCGTCTGACTACGAATTAGTAGTGTTTTTACTTACCGGTCCTTTCGGGTCTTCAAGTCCAATCATTTGGCTTGAAGAACGTACTAGGGGGCGTGGGAGATTTAACCCTTATTAACACACTCAATAAGACCGATTATGATACGTTTCGCTTTTGTTTGCCTTTTTTTTTTATTCTAAAGTGTCCCATGTTTAGTATTTATTTTAGCATACCTAGGATTACCAGCTACAATGCAGATTCTGTTATTGTAGCTAATGTATTCCAACAACACAGTTGGTAAATTGAAGATACAAAGCTCAAATTAAACACAATTTCCTCTGATATTCTGAGAAACAGAATAGGTTTAAATTCTGAGAAACAGAATAGGTTTAAATGTCGAACAGAAAATGGAGCCAAAGTCAACCAAAAACATGCATCGAAACAAATAACAATGACAAGAATAAATATAGGGAACGTATGTGACAATGTTTCAGATTTATTTTTTGATAAATTGGGTTCCTTGCTTGTTAAATTTCCTGTACGACTTTTAGTGCTGTGTGATAGTGGTAACATTACGTGGTCCGAGTATTAACTATCATACCCCATCCAACCCCTTCTCCAAGAAGGGCAACAAGGGGTTGACTGGGTATGAAATGTAACCTTAATTTCGGCTTAAAAAGTTTGCATATTGTAAAATTAAAGCATGTAATAGGTCATTTTAAACAGGTTATCGCATATTTCCAGTTAACAATTTTATTTTATTGTAGAAATATCCGTTATAAAATTCTGCTAATATAAGCTTTCCATCGCTTCATGGAATTAAGGCGGGTCCACATAATGAATATTCGCCCCGACTACAAATCATAGTGTTATTACTTACTGGTCCGTTGGGATCATGGAGCCCATTCTCTGTGTCTTTAAAGTAGAATACCGCTTAAGCCGGTTCTGGGTTGCGTGAGAGGTGGTGCACCTTAAATTACCTCTCATGGATAGGCTCAATATAACCGAGTCTGCTACTTCACACTCTTGTTTGTATTTGTTGCTTCCAAGGGATCCCCTTTGCAGTATTTATTGACATTCACACTAGCGTTTATTTAGTGCTATGTGGCGGCTGTAAAATGCCGCCCGACTACAAATCAGTGTTATCACTTACTACATAAACCTTGCGATTAGGACTTTCTACTAGCCACGGAGCCCAGTAAATGAAAACTACCCCACAAGGGAAAATATTTACTCCCTATTTTCCTTCACATTTGAGTATGATGACTCAGCAACTGGTTTCGTAGCCATGCCCTGACGTATTGCCTCTGTAGTCACACGTCTTGTTAATTTTTAACGTTTAAAGACTGTGTGCTCTTTTATACGTTTAAAGATTTCACCAACTGTTGAGGCGGTGATCCTATTCTTTCTGATTTTGAACCAAAGTTTTATTTGACTTTGAAGGCGTCTTCTTTCTTCAAAACGTTTAATTTCAGACATAGAAAAACCTAAATTGTTTACAGAGGTCATTTGATTTAATGTGAGCAAACATAAAAGTCATTTAAGTTCATATGGTTTTCTACGAGCAAATCTGGAAAAGAAACCCCATCATAAATGCTAATGATGTAGTACCTGTCAAGTTTTTGCTGGTAGCTTAAAAAGCAACCCTTGTGTCCAAACTTGGTTGTAACAGTATTCTGACTTGTGTGTTACAATGAAGGAAGGACAAGTAGTTTTTCATCTATTTCCTTCAATTGCTCCTAACAGTTGCTCCATTCAACAGCTTCACCACATATTCGGTTGTAAAGTTTATATAGATTGGCTATATCCTCTGGTAGAGCCTTCAAACCAAGAGACTTGTACTGGGCAGTTTGGGAGAGGGCACCAACAATATGCCCACATGCTCCATACCAATTACACAGGTACAGCTTGCAAGGGATATTGATGCCTCATCGGTTTCGTTGCCTTTCAAGAATATCTACAATAAAGAATACATCATTGTAAATATATGTTCATGTATAAATATTATTTAAAAAAAGAGTATGATAATGAACATTTGGAAACGGCCGAGCACGACACATACGAAATATTGCAGTCTCGGTTTGATTGAGACTGTTCAGCCATTTGTATTTTTTTTCTACCTGAACAAATTAATCTATTATTACTGTTATTACTATGATAATATTTTATTAATTAATCCGTAATTTCATTGTAAACATTTGTATATGCAATAAATATTACTAACTTCCATTTGATGAGCTGGTTCATTCTTCCTCTGAGATCGGTAACAACAACCATGATCTGCAGGTGTCACTGTAACAATAAGTGGCAAAGTCAATATATGATTATAAAATGGTAGGTCCTAGTAGATTTATATTAGTACCACTATCATAGGAAGTATGATAATGATAATAAATATCACTCCAATGGTATATTCTAGGCTAATATAATTAAGTTTAGATTTACATGAAAAGTGAGGCATTCTATGATTTGGTTGCGAACATTTAGTATAGATTTGCCAGAAAGAGCCACATAGAAACTTCTCACAAACTGGTGTGGCCTATTTGGAGTTAAGCTTAATATGATCAAGATATGTGTATTCAGGCATAATGCAGACGATTGCAGATGAAAAAATAAAAGAATTACCTTTAAGATCCTTGATATAACCTTCACTGAAATATTTGTAGCCATTATTTATTGATTTGTCTCCAGATGATTTCTTTGTAGTTTTGATGTAATTTTCCACAAATTTAAAGTTTATATCAGGAATTAGGTTGATATCCCTCTCACTGAAGTTTGTGACCATGCTTAGCACTATGGACGCTATATTATTGTTGTTCTGCTGTGCATACGCAGCCTCATTCTGAGGATTCTATTTATAAACATCAGGGAATATTAAGAAGGGTCCCATGCCATATCTTCTGGATCACACTCGAAGCTAAAGCCTCTCGTCAGATCCTGCAGATATGGCATGTCCACTCGAGGTGATACAGACTTCCAGAACACGTTACTCTAGTAATAATCCTATTATACAATATATCCGGTAACGTGACGCTGATCATATGTCGGGTTAAATAAGACTTCTTATCTAAATTTAAATAAAAACAACTTAAAATGTATATGCAACCTAACTCGAAAATACTTAAGGACAAATTTCCAGCCTATTGTATTTGGGGAGGATACAATTTGTATAGGTAACTTTAAATCACTGATTGGAAACATACAATTGCATCAGAAAATTGTGGTATTCAATTAAGTTTCAGTTTATGCCGCCAATACAGATTTTGTGTGAAACCAACAAAATAACACATAAAAACAGGAGTTTCATTAGTTGTGTTTTGGTGTTGTTATTTCTTTTTAAAAACAATGAATTATAAACAAAAGTTTTGTATTTAGTACAACTAACATATTAATAAAGCCTTTTTTCTTCATAAAATATAGATATAAAAATCGAACAGGAACAGTAGCATTCAAGGATGACAGTCGACCACAAACACACACAGAAAATCTGAAGTATTATACACTTCTATACCCTAGATACTGATCAATATACACTGAAACAAAATTTCTAAGTATCAACATTTGTATCTTAACTAATTTTCTTATTTTAAATATATTTTAGAATAGATATATGATCAGTATTTTGTTTGATCCATAGTTTGTAAAACATTTATTTTTTGTTTAAATTTTTACATCTTTTGAGAGTTACCCTCCCTTTATATGAAAACATGAAATGTGCTAATAAAACACATAACATGAGTCAAAGATCGCTTAAAGATATAAAATTCTTTAAATTGGTATGAAATAATAGAAAAAAACATAAAATTTTGACCCATTTATTGCAGACTTTCCGTCTATAAAAAAATGAAATATGGATAATCTTAAATTACCTCCCTTTAAATTGAATAGTGTTTGAAATTCAAGTAACTGTAATTCAGCGTTATCATTAAATATTTCGAAAATTTCTTTTGCAAACGCATTTGTAGTGGTAATGCTAGTAAAATATGATGTCAAAATCTTAACTGGCATATTTTAGAATTAGGAACATCGAAAGTTTCACTTATTCGAAGTACTTAATAAAAAACTTTATAAGAAAACACATTGACTTAAAAGTTTTAAATTATGCTCATGCAATCAGAGCAGACGATTTACACTCGTTATTTTGCAGTTTAACCGTATCTCTAATCAAGTTCAAAATACACAAAACAATGAGAATATTATTGACATATTCTTAGGTAGGTACTTAGCAATTTGGTTTAGTGTACCAATGTTTCTCAAATAGAAACCTTTACCCAGGCCTCAGTTTATATACTTTATATATTAATCGATCATGTAGCATGTTAGCAGTAAATAAGCAAGCTTTCCATGACTTTTCAATGATCATTTAGCGTTGGTAAATCGATCCTTAAGAAAACATTGAAGGAAAATTAAGGAGGTATTGTTTCACGCGACTATTATACCTAATGTATGCCAGTCAATTGTGTCTACAAAAACATAACAGTGCAGTAGTATTTGGCCCCACATATCTAGGGATTGTGGTAATAATAACTGTCAGGGTGCCATGAGCACACCAGTAGACATTATTAAACTAATATGATTCGTATAAAATGGAGAACCTTACCTGGTAATTAGAGAGACCAACTCAAATTATATCGACAATCTCGAAACAAATTGGCGAGATTCGGCGACAAGCAATCATGCTAGTGGCTGATACATACAATTAGTGAGTTACCTAAACGAATACATTTTATAAGCATTCCGTAAATCTGCAATAAACAGAAAGCAAATAAGCGTTACTGACTTGGACACCGATAAGTAGTTAAATAACAAACGTGGGTATAAAAGACGAACAGGAAATGTATCATTCAATTACCACAGTCAACAAGTCTTTATTTTTTAAATTCTATGTTGCCCACATTGTCTTTTTCATTGTATAGTTGATTTGCTCTTTGTGGTACGGTGCGGATCTACGGTGCCATTGTGTTTGGGTGCTGTGATTTATATAGGACTATTTGTCTCGTTTTGGATATTTTAATTCTAAAGACGTCGTAAAACCTTTGCAAAATTTTATGATCGTAACCCTGATCTTCTTTCCAAATATAAAAGTAATTTAACGACTCTTCTGCGACAAGGACTATCACAACCTGACTTTTATGGTGATGTGATTTATAAACTTCGTAAGATTCTTGGTCATGATCACTTTCATACTATCTTTGTTAAACTTGTTAAAAAATGTAGCAAAAGATGTTATGATCCTATCATTTTGCAACGTACTGCATGCTTGGTGGTGGACCCTTTTACAGTTCGCCACTCTGCTTTACTCTTTAATTGTACGATGACCGGACAGGCTGTGGACCCTATGATGACGCCTACATAAAACCC
The DNA here is from genome assembly GCA_037043455.1 of Cyrtodaria siliqua. Classification (NCBI taxonomy): domain Eukaryota; kingdom Metazoa; phylum Mollusca; class Bivalvia; order Adapedonta; family Hiatellidae; genus Cyrtodaria; species Cyrtodaria siliqua. The sequence goes on along the minus strand of JAWPHD010000066.1, from coordinate 42,783 downwards.
ATTGGGACGGTGGCGTTTGATGTTTGTCTGTGTTCTTTCTTGTCGTGCCCTTAATGGTTTGTTCTCTTGTTGCTCTGGCTTCTGCCAAGTCATTGAGTACCTTCATTGTGGCTTTCTACGCTAATGTTTTTTTGTATTATATTTACACGAGCATATTTGTGTTTTACTTATATTGCCTATTGGTGCTGCCTTGTTGGTTAGAGATTATATCATGGCGGGGATTTCTTTATTTACACTGTCCTGTTTTAATGGGATGACAGTAGGGTAAGTGTGAGGTTTGGTGCACCCTAGAACCGGTTTAAACCCTCAGTAGCCTACTTTGCCACTGACCGTTCCAAGGCGGTAGCCCTATTGTCAACCCTTTTGTGTTTGTGATGTCGTTTGCTTTTATTATTACTTTTGCGTGTTTGTTTCTGTGTTTTGTGGTTGATTGTCCTCCTTGAATGCTACTTTCCCTGTCCGATCTTTTTATATTTCTTTAAATTATTGCTTTTTATGCTATTAATTAATGTATGTAGTTACCTAGTTATAATGTGCAGGTAATGAAACGGACCTTCGAAAATACGTCGTGACTAGTTAGATATAACCATTTGTTTTCAACAGTTGTTAGTGAACGTTATCCTTGTCATAATTTGAGAAAAAAATAAATTTCTTGACTATAGTACAGTTAAAACTATTTAGTAAACACCATCTTAAAAAGTAAAACATAAGAGATATTGTTGCACGTTTTATATTATACATAATTTATACAAATGAATATTGTCCATACATACATAGACCGTAGTTGGCATCAGATCTAGTAAGATACTTATCGTTATAATAACATAACTGACATTTCAGGCACGAGTGCCAAGAGCACGTAGCCATTATTAAACTAATCAAATTCGAGTAAAATGGGGAAAATTACCCTGGTAATTACTGAAACAAACACAAATTGTTGTACTATCTATATCGATAATCTCAAATAGATTGGAGAGATCCAGGGACAGGAGATAATGCCTGTGGCTGATATATGTAATTAGCGAGTTACTGGGACAAATCAATAATAAACACATTCCGCTTAATGTTTCCTATAAAATAGCTTTTGCATCAATAGCTTGTAGAATAACAAATGTATTGTGTACTATCATTCATGAAGATCAAACTCGCTTTCTACCAGGTAGATTCATGGAAACAAATGTAAGACTGTTATACGATATTTCGTTTTATGCGGAAAAATATCGTATTCCAGGACTTCTACTCTTGATTGACTCTGCAACATCATTCGACAGAGTTTCATGGAGCTTTATGATACTTTAATGACAATTAGTAAAATTGAACTTAACATTTCTACCAAGTAATAGCTCTAATCCCTTGCGACCACTGACGCTTGCACTAATCTTAAAACACGAAAAATGTTGTAGATTCATTTATGATATTTTGAATGTGAAATATATTTACACATTATCACAAGGAAAATGGAGAAATGAGGTTATAACGGAACCAAACTATAAATTTCAAAAACTGTATGCAATACCTTTTTAAAATAACAAACGACCCTAAATTACTTTTGCTACAGTATAGAATCAGTCACAGGATTTTGGAAACAAACTACCTGCAGACTAAAATGAATATTCTAGACGACAACAGTATGTGCAATATTTCACCTGAAACCATTCATCACTTATTCTGGAAATGTGAAGTTGTAAATACATTTTGGACAGATCTGATAATATTCGTTAGAAATAACTGTAATATAGACTTGTGGCCTACTTTGCCACTGACCGTTTCAAGGCGGTAGCCCTATTGTCAACCTTTTGTGTTTGTGATGTCGTTTGCTTTTATTATTACGTTTGCCTTCTTGTTTGTCTGTTTGCGTGTTTGTTTCTGTATTTTGTGGTTGACTGTCCTCCTTGAATGCTACTTTCCCTGTCCGATCTTTTTATATTTCTTGTTTGTCTATGATCTTTCTTGTCGTTCCCTTAATGGTTTATTCTCTTGTTGCTCTGGCTTCTGCCAAGTCATTGAAGTACCTTCATTTTAGCTTTCTAGGCTATTGTTTTATATTGCCTATTGATGCTGCCTTGTTGGTTAGAGATTAGATCATGGCGGGGATTTCTTTATTTACACTGTCCTGTTTTAATGGCATAACAGTAGGGTAAGTGTGAGGTTTGGTGCACCCTAGAACCGGTTTAAACCCCCAGTGGCCTACTTTGCCACTGGTCATTCCAAGGCGGTAGCCCTATTGTCAACCTTTTGTGTTTGTGATGTCGTTTGCATTTAATATTACGTTTGCCTTCTTGTTTGTCTGTTTGCGTGTTTGTTTCTGTGTTTTGTGGTTGACTGTCCTCCTTGAATGCTACTTTCCCAGTCCGATCTTTTTATATTTCAAGGTAAACTGGTCAGAAACATATATCTTGTTTGGAAATAATAAATGTATATATTTATATTGTTTTAAACAAAATACTCCTGCAAGCCAAACTATTAATATACCAACAAAAAATGCAAACACAAAGACCTATGTTAAATGTTTTTACAAAACACATAATTTCTTTATATAAAGTTGAACAAAAATGTATAACGCATGCGTTATATGTAGACGATTTTTAATAATAGGTTAGTTTGTGGAGGCTTTGTTCAAGTCACATACCTGTAGTCGTCGATATGGAGATGACAGGAAGGTAAAGTGAAGAATTAAAAGATAATGTATGAATACAGATAAGTTTTTATTTGGTCTTAGGTATAAATTATTATACACGTTAAAGGGAACATATTCAAGTATTTTCAATTAAACGATTTACACCTGAGCTATTACAAAGGGAATTTCAGTGACGATGCTACAATATAATATAAAAGTCATATTTACTTAAATTTTACAAGTGATTATCATATGGGCCCTATTTATGTTCATATTTTAGTTGTATTCAGGCTCAAAACCGCTTCGGAGTTGCCGTTAAGGTATACAATAATTAATGCTAACATTAACCATCTTCACGATGTAATATATAATGGTAACATTAACCATCTTTACGATGTAATATATAATGCTAACATTAACCATTTTCACGATGTAATATATAATGCTAATATCCATCTTCACGATGTAATATATAATGCTAACGTTAACCATCTTCACGATGTAATATATAATGCTAACATTAACCATCTTCACGATGTAATATATAATGCTTACGTTAACCATCTTCATGATGTAATATATAATGCTAACATTAACCATCTTCACGATGTAATATATAATGCTAATATCCATCTTCACAATGTAATATATAATGATAACGTTAACCATCTTCACGATGTAATATATAAGGCTAACATTAACCATCTTCACGATGTAATATATAATGCTAATATCCATCTTCACAATGTAATATATAATGCTAACGTTAACCATCTTCACGATGTAATATATAATGCTAACATTAACCATCTTCACGATGTAATCTATAATGCTAACGTTAACCATCTTCACGATGTAATATATAATGCTAACATTAACCATTTTCACGATGTAATATATAATGCTAACGTTAACCATCTTCACGATGTAATATATAATGCTAACGTTAACCATCTTCGCGAGGTATTATATAATGCTAACATTAACCATGTTCACGATGTAGTATATGCTAACGTTAACCATCTTCACGATGTAATATATAATGCTAACGTTAACCATCTTCACGATGTAATATATAATGCTAATATCCATCTTCACGATGTAATATTTAATGCTAACGTTAACCATCTTCACGATGTAATATATAATGCTAACATTAACCATCTTCACGATGTAATATATAATGCTAACGTTAACCATCTTCACGATGTAATATATAATGCTAATATCCATCTTCACGATGTAATATTTAATGCTAACGTTAACCATCTTCACGATGTAATATATAATGCTAACATTAACCATCTTCACGATGTAATATATAATGCTAACATTAACCATCTTCACGATGTAATATATAATGCTAACGTTAACCATCTTCACGATGTAATATATTATGCTAACATTAACCATCTTCAAGATGTAATATATAATGCTAATGTTAACCATCTTCACGATGTAATATATAATGCTAACGTTAACCATCTTCACGATGTAATATATAATGCTAATATCCATCTTCACGATGTAATATATAATGCTAACGTTATCCATCTTCACGATGTGATATATAATGCTAACGTTAACCATCTTTACGATGTAATACATAATGCTAACATTAACCATCTTCACGATGTAATATATAATGCTAACGTTATCCATCTTCACGATGTGATATATAATGCTAACATTAACCATCTTCACAATGTAATATATAATGCTAACGTTAACCATCTTCACGGATGTAATATATAATGCTAATATTAACCATCTTCACGATGTAATATATAATGCTAACATTAACCATCTTCACGATGTGATATATAATGCTAACGTTAACCATCTTCACGATGTAAATGCTAATGTTAACCGTCTTCACGATGTAATATATAATGCTAACGTTAACCGTCTTCACGATGTAATATATAATGCTAACACTAACCGTCTTCACGATGTAATATGTAATGCAACATTAACCGTCTTCACGAGGTAATATATAATGCTAACGTTAACCGTCTTCACGATGTTATATATAATGCTAACGTTAACCGTCTTCACGATGTAATATATAATGCTAACGTTAACCATCTTCACGATGTAATATATAATGCTAACGTTAACCATCTTCACGATGTAATATATAATGCTAACGTTAACCATCTTCACGATGTAATATATAATGCTAACGTTAACAATCTTCACGATGTAATATATAAGGCTAACGTTAACCATCTTCACGATGTAATATATAATGCTAACGTTAACCATCTTCACGATGTAAATGCTAATGTTAACCGTCTTCACGATGTAATATATAATGCTAACGTTAACCGTCTTCACGATGTAATATATAATGCTAACGTTAACCGTCTTCACGATGTAATATATAATGCTAACATTTACCGTCTTCACGATGTAATATATAATGCAACATTAACCGTCTTCACGATGTAATATATAATGCTAATGTTAACCGTCTTCACGATGTTATATATAATGCTAACGTTAACCGTCTTCACGATGTAATATATAATGCTAACGTTAACCATCTTCACGATGTAATATATAATGCTAACGTTAACCGTCTTCACGATGTAATATATAATGCTAACGTTAACCGTCTTCACGATGTAATATATAATGCTAACATTTACCGTCTTCACGATGTAATATATAATGCAACATTAACCGTCTTCACGATGTAATATATAATGCTAACGTTAACCGTCTTCACGATGTTATATATAATGCTAACGTTAACCGTCTTCACGATGTAATATATAATGCTAACGTTAACCATCTTCACGATGTAATATATAATGCTAACGTTAACCATCTTCACGATGTAATATATAATGCTTACGTTAACCATCTTCACGATGTAATATATAATGCTAATGTTAAGCGTCTTCACGATGTAATATATAATGCTAACGTTAACCATCTTCACGATGTTATATATAATGCTAACGTTAACTGTCTTCACGATGTAATATATAATGCTAACGTTAACCATCTTCACGATGTAATATATAATGCTAATGTTAACCATCTTCACGATGTAATATATAATGCTAACGTTAACCGTCTTCACGATGTAATATATAACGCTAACGTTAACCGTCTTCACGATGTTATATATAATGCTAACGTTAACCGTCTTCACGATGTGATATATAATGCTAACGTTAACCATCTTCACGATGTGATATATAATGCTAACGTTAACCATCTTCACGATGTAATATATAATGCTTATATTAACCATCTTCACGATGTAATATATAATGCTAACGTTAACCATAGTCACGATGTAATATATAATGATAACGTTAACCATAGTCATTATGTAATATATAATGCTAACGTTAACCATAGTCACGATGTAATATATAATGATAACGTTAACCATAGTCACTATGTAATATATAATGCTAACATTAACCATTTATTTTAGTTTGTCTAAAGTATTCATTATTTTATCTATATTATTTACCATAGTGAAAGAATATAGTAAATAATATATAAATTACGCAAACATGTTGACAGTATGTATATCGGGATACATTACTTGTAATAGATAGAGTCTGGTCTCAGCGAGTTGGCTTATTTAAACACCGAGGTGGGCGTAGCCCAACGAGGTGTTTAAATAATCAACGAGCTGAGACAGACTCTATCTTTTTTGTAGCATGGTATACTTAGTAACACTGTGACGTCATAGTGACCGTACTCTAAATTCCAATATCCGGTAGTTGTAGAACGGTTTAGCCACGCCCCTTTAGTTACCCTAAATTAAACGATTTAATGCTCTGCATTCACCAAAGGAAATGTCACCTCCAATGCTACAACTCGTACTTCCTGAACTTGTATGGCAAACAAAACAAAAATATGTGAAAATAGTTGTTTTGGGACTCTAAGCTTGCGAGTCTTGCTTCGCCAAAATAAAAAGTTCCGAGTAATATTGTGCTATACATATTTCAATAACCGTTTTTGTTGATATATTGCTTTCGATCGATATTAATACGTGTCTGATTATTATTGTGTTATTTTTATAGAACTGGATGGAATCCGTATCTTATTTGGGGCGGATTATTTGCGCGAAAGGATCAAGGTATAACACTGACATCGGTTGACGTCATTAGCGATGTTTTGAAGATGTCTGACCATTCAATAAACGTGACAACGTATGCAATAAATAACACGATTGGAACGAACGACAACAATGCATATAGACTGTGTTTTCTTAATATCCACGAAGGCAGCGAAAAGACATGGTGAGCACTGCGCTTTACTGTCATTGCCTTAAACTGGTTCCTTGTTGACGTCAGCCCTCTACGTCGCAAATCCATTAACACCGTTTTTTACATACACACACACCATTAAGTGTTAATAGAAAAGTCATTATTCCCCATATTCGACTTGTTGTAAAGTCATATTGGATGCGAAATGTACTTGGAACTAATCTTTCAGTCTTGTCTGGGGTTGGTGCAATGCACCGTTAATACTACGTCACATGAAGTATGTCATGTCGTAAAAACAAATCGTAGTATTTTGGTTTCATTGTGGAAAACTCCCACGATCTTACGAACACATGTTTGCTTTGGAGTTGTATTGGAATTTATGAATTCGTTTTTCCGTGGATAAACATTGCATATCTAAAGTCGCGTAATATTAATACGCGGAAGAACTTTTGTTTTTGCGTAATATTAATACGCGGAAGAACTTTTGCAAATCTAATAACCTATAAATAGTATTTACAAAATAAAAAACTTAAAGCAACATCATTGGAAAAATACCTAGTTGCTGACCTTTCATTAACACATGAGAAAAATAGTTCTAAAAACCACCACGATATGGTCATAGAAACTACCTATATTTTTCTTACAGGTATACATGCCTATTGCACTTTTAATTGTCTGAAATTGCTGGTGGATATAATCTTGATTGACAGATCGTAATCATGAATAGTGATCGGTGAATTAATAAATCAACTTTACGGATTCTGCTTTCTTGCATCAGCTTCTCTCTCGTTAAGTCGAACAAATAACTATTTTAACAATTTAAACAAAACCTGACTTCTTTGTTGGAGATTATAACATGGCGGGAATATCTTTATTTACACTGTCCCGTTTTTTTTTTATGACAGTAGGGTAAGGGTGATGTCTGGTGACCCTAGAACCTGGTTTAAAACCCAAGCGGCTTTTTTGCCTGGGGCCGTTCCAAGGCGGTAGCCTATTGTCAACCATTTTATGATTGTGACGTCTTATCTTGCCTTTTATTCATCTTTACTGTTGTTCTTTGTTTCTGTGTGTGTTTGTGGTTGACGTCCTTGAATGCTACTTTTCCTGTTCGATTTTTTTTATCTACTTCTTAGCAATCCTTTAAAAAAAATCGAGTGAAAATGTGGCTATAGGGCAATACATTCTTGTTTATGCCGCATCTCCTAAGGAACACAATAAATGGTCACAATTAATCACTTCAGAGACGAGAAGCCATCCTTAAACTATTCAGTACGCCATCATACTTCCAGTAGACAATACAACACGTCTAATGGTGAAGTTACAGGCTTCGTTAATCAATACATCTTTCTAATTATTTTTCTTTCAGATTCATTAAATTTCGCTTTCAGAACTGCCAGTGCCATTAATACAATGTCGGTGTTTCCAGTGATAATGAATGATAACAAAAGGAAATATCAAATGTGATGATGATGGTACTTTTGCTGAGTTTTAGGAGTGTGACTGAGTTTTAATGGGTTGTCTGATATCAAACATGTTTTATTGTTATTCACCTGATTTTAGATGTACGAACAAAAGAATTGAGAGTGGACCTTTGCATTTCCAATAACAGTGTGTTTAAGAGTAAAATATATAGAGTTTAATTAACATTGTTGAAGTGATACGGGAAATAATTCACGAGTGAGAAAGATTCTTGCGATATAGAAACGAGTGCGGTTTCGCACGAGTTTCTATATCGCAAGAATCTTTCTCACGAGTGAATTATTTTCCGTATCACGACAAAAATGGTAATTAAACTATATAATATATATTCTGTGATGAATTTCTTTCCAATCGTCTTTTGACACAAGTATTCCTTCTTCTGTCACTCCTGTGGCGACAGCGCGGAGTAATATTATGACGTCAATTCGTGACGTAATATCGTGACGTCTATCGTTTAGTTCATAACATTTGACTACTGTGCTATCTTGCGCACTAGGCGAGATAGCACAGTAGAGGAAGGGATATGTTATAGATTTTCTCAAACTGGGAAATTTCTATAATTCATCACAGAATATATAATATATTTGTTTCAGTAGAGTACATACTTAAATGGGAGTCGATATGAAGACATACGGGTGTCAATCCAAATCCAAAAAAACTCTTTATACTATGTTTCATTGAAATATGAAATGTGCATACGCATTAAACTAGGCCAAATGATCAGTCCGATTGAATCATTGTTAGTGAAACACTTTGCTCTAGAAACTAGACGTTTCGGCTAGTTTTTAATGTCAAATTACATTATATGCAGACCCGTAAGCAATTAATATTGATTATTTAGCAGCAACAAATCCCAGCCGAGTCGTCTGTTTCCCAGACCACTAATTTTCATAAACAATAAGTAAACCGTTTGTCTGAATACATATGTACAGTTCATATGAAACTGAAGCACATTATGAGGGTTTTCATTTGTATTTGGATTTACTCCAATCACTCTTCCAGATCGCCTACAGTGATTTTGATAAGAGTATGGAGGAAATAAGGATTACTACCTCTACAATACATAATTAATAACTCCACAGACATTTTTTATATGTTTAATTTTAAATGTTTTAGTAAAAAGTATGTAATGCCAATTGATAAAAGTAAACATATTTAAACATAATGCATATAAATGAAATTGTAGTTTAAGACAAGTAACGAACACGTATACAACTATTACACCATTCTTCATTACGCGGTCCCGCATTAATTCCATGAAGCGATTGGAAAGCTTATATTAGCAGGATTTTATAACGGACGAACAATTTCGATAATAAAACATGTTTAAAACAGTTTTTACTGAACAAATGTGATAGCCTGTTTAAAATTACCTATTCAATGTTTTAATTTTACAATATGCTAACTTTTTAAGCCGAAATTAAGGTTTTATTTCATACCTCCAGCCAACCCCGTTTTCGCTTCTTGGAGAAGGGGTTGGATGGGGTATGAACGTTAATACTTAGATTACGTAATGTATGGGGCGTCCGTGGCCGAGTGGTTAACGTCTCTGACTTGAAATCACTTGCCCCTCACCGCTGTAGGTTCGATCCCTCAGGGGCCTAGGAATCTTTATGTGAGGAAGCTATCCAGCTGGCTTGCGGAACGTCGGTGGTTCTACCCAGGTGCCCGCCCGTGCACGAAAATTGCCCGAAGGGGCACCTGGGGTCTTCCTCCACCAATGGAAGCTGGAAAGTCGCCATATGACCTTAGCTGTTGGTGCGACTATAAAATCCAATTCAATCAATCACGTAATGTATGTAAAAATCTGCAACAACCTTTTCGAAGAAGAATCATATTTAAATCCGCACATTAATCGAAATTTTACCAATCAATATATAAATGATTAATGCTTTGCATACAATATAACAGGCTATATCTAATTATACATTATATGCAATATCACAGAGAAATGTAAAACAAATCCAAAAAGTATCACATTCCAGAAGACAAGTTTAAAAGTGCAATTTTCCTTTTAAAAAAGGTATGATAATGGACCTTTGGAAACGGCCGAGCACGACACATACGAAATATTGCAGTCTCGGTTTGATTGAGACTGTTCATGAGCGGTAGTGAAATATGCTAGCTACCGCTCACGCCCTCTAGCCCCAGGTTGAGCAGAACTCAATATTCATAAAATTAAGAGTACACAATGTTAACCACCCCAAAGATGGCATGCATACGGCGGTGAACATGGGGTTATATGCTTCCCCATGTCGTACGGAGTATGGTTCCAGTATCTAATAAAATTAAATGCCCCGAAGAGCGAAATAAACATAATGGAATTTAGTTAGGAGCAGCGGTTATGAAGCCTGCGTATCACAAGTAACAGCCAAAAGACTAAATTAAAAAGCAGACAACATATCCTATAAGTGGTTAAACAATACCCAGAGCCTTTTATAGGCCGGAGTAGTGGGACCACCGAATCAAAAATTAAGTAAGAAAACAAAAGAAATTGAAAATGTACCACCGATAACTAAATATAATTATCGGGCTCAGCGATCTCCAAAGATCGAATGAATAACAGTACTGATTGCAAGCGCGGGGAGAGGTTTTACTGCCGCCACACTGCACAAGCAACGCCACTGTGCTATAAAAAAGTTTACTTTCACTGGTTTAATTATTTTATATACTGCTTCCGCAACGTTATGAAACTCCGTTTAACTAACATTGATTATTTCCCAGACCACACATGTTCATAAACAATAAGTAAACCGAAGCTAACATACTATTTGTCTGAATACATTTGTACAGTTCATATGAAACTGAAGCACATTATGAGGGTTTTCATTTGTATTTGTATTTACGCCAATCACTCTTCCAGATCGCCTACAGTGCTTTTGATAAGGGTATGGAGGAAATAAGGATTACTACCTCTACAATACATAATTAATAACTCCACAGACATTTTTTATATGTTTAATTTTAAATATTTTAGTAAAAATATGTAATGCCAATTGATAAAAGTAAACATATTTAAATATAATGCATGTATATAAATGAAATTGTGTTTGAAGACAAGTAACGAATACGTATATAACTATTACCCCATTCTTATGTAAAATTCTGCAACAACATTTTCGAAGGATAATCATATTTAAATCATACTGCCGCTTTATATGATACCGCCCATAAATCGAAATTTTACCAATCAATATATAAATGATTAATGCTTTCCAAATAAGGTGGTTTAAGAAATAAAACAGCGTCTACATTGATTAATCATATACAGTTGAGAGTTAAACTGTAAACAAACTAATTTACTAGTCAAAATAATACAAAGCCACAACAAAATGTTATTCATGCCTTTTAAAACAAGATTCTTGGCATACTTCCGAAAAGGGGACATACGTTTTGTTTTTGTGATTGATTTTTTTATCAGTGGTCAGCAAATAATGGGGTAATATAGGTTGAAACGCATAGCATGTACATGTACGTCATCATCACAACACCATCACGAGTAAAGTTGAGCAAACGCAACAAGTATGTTAACAACGTTTTATCGCAAATCACTTGACAAAATACGTAATGCAATATAAAAATGTATGAAAAACAACAACATTAGCAACAAATTTAAACATTTGTCATAGATAATCAATTGAATGCTTGTTAAAACGGATTCTAGTAATGCTTACTTGTACAAAGAATCATGAGAAAAGCAATGCTTTATATCCAGACGATACGTCAGCAAATAGTTTTGTTCGTGTATATATAGATTCAGATGATATTAACAACATGCTATATTAGATGTATATATATATTGCATACAATAACAGTCTAGATGTATATATATATTGCATACAATATAACAGGCTTTATTATATAACCTATAAATAGACGCGTTTTCATTGGCTAAAAAGTAATTTTTTAGAAAAAATATCTAGCGATATTGACCTGTTTTTTTGATATTGACCTGTTTTTTTGATATTGACCTGTTTTATATAATTGTTTTTTTGATATTGACCTGTTTTATATAATTGTAAATTGAGGGTTATATAATAAAACAGTTATGGACTTTTCAGCTGTTATACATGATGTTGATATGCACCAAAAAATCATTATTGACCTCGGCTATCGCCTCGGTCAATAATGATTTTTTTGGTGCATATCACATCATGTATAACAGCTGAAAAGTCCATAATTGTATAATATCTAAATATACATTATATGCAATATCACAGAGAAATGTGAAACAAATCGAAACAGTACATTCCAGAAGATAAATTTAAAACCGTAGGGCGCAATTTTTCTTTTTAACTTTCAATGGCTTACTTACTTTATACTGCTTCCGCAAAGTAATGGAATATGCTATTTTAGTATGTGCAAGATGGTGCCAAAGTATATCCAAAAATGCAAAGCTTTTACAACACTCGGGATTTGTGTGATGAATACAATGGTTTTAAGATTCGCAAGCAATAGTGACATCTTAAAGTGTAAATGTATTCCATCCCACAACTGCAATTCGTTTAAAGTAAAAAAAGACGTTAAAAGGATTTGCAGAGTGTATTGTTTTTATAAAGCAATGCACACGCAGCTTGACATCGTACACACATATGTATCAACTCGCGATTTCTAGGTTTGAGTTTATATTCTTTATAAAGACTGCGTGATTTTAATAAGTGTAGTTAATATAAGTATACAACTGAGCGTTAGTTAGATTTTTAATCATGAACACAATTATAAAAGAATAATGACACATTAACATTGTTATTTTACCCTATCATGACGTTTCTATTACAAAATACATCTGCAATCGGACCTGAAAAATTACATTGAGACATTACATATAAATATTTAGGCACTCAGCGGGTTTGAACTCGGGATCCCTTGCATGTGAAGCGGACGCTCTGCCGATAGTGCCATAAAAGCAAGCTCTGCGGAGAGACAGTAGTAACGCACTTATAAACCTATATATTTACATATCCGCCAACTGAGTCCTGTTACATACACATCGCAGCTTCAAAAGAAACAATTCTTTCGTTCCTATATAAAACACGTATACAATGCTAATGAGTTAACATAAGCGATCCAATTATTCATTTTACGTAAATATATACGTAAAATATAAAAATAATCGAATGGAAGCCAAATATAAACGCAGCGTGTTGTTTCTCTGTAGATCCTACTCAACAGCACGGGTAGTCGGTCAATACTTTGGAAGACTTCGAGCATATATTAAAGATGACTGTGTTATACTTATATTGCCTATTAATGCCACTTTGTTTGTTAGAGAATATAACATGGTGGTGATATCGTTCATTATTTGCACTGTTCCGTTTTACTGGGATGACTATAAGGTAAGAGTGAGGTTTGGTGCACCGTAGAACCTGGTTTAAGCCCCCGCATTTCCTGTTCGACTTTTATTTCTGCATATATTAAAGATGAATCTTTGATAACTGCTGTTTTTATCAAACTATCATCGTGTAATACTCCTTAGACACAGTTGTCAAAAAAAGGCACTGCTGATGTAAATCTGTTTGACTGATAAGGCTATACCACCGATAATTAATGCACAGGTTGCTTTTATACTATATGCATTATAATCATCAACTGCAGAAAAATCTGTTAAATTAACACAAGGATCTCCGCCTCAGTGTTGTAATGGTCAATTGTTATAACTTAACTTCATCGAGACTGCCAGACTGCTTCTATATCACATAAAATCATCGTCATCGTCAGAGCTGTCAGCCTCCATTATGTCTTTATCCGGATCATCGGGTTCAGTTGTCATGTTTTCATCTTCTGGGAGAAGATCTAAATATGGTTGGGACTCTATAAATAAAAAAGATCATTATAGTAGGGTGTTGTCAAACAGCGACAATCCATCAAACATTCCAAATAACGATGTCAAACAGCGACAATCCATCAAACATATACATAAGATACAGTGCAGAGTTCACTTCCATGAAGGATATATACGATGTGATTCAAAATTATCTGAAGAAATGTTTTCATGCTTATATATATTGCACAAGATAAAACATGTTTTTTATTAAATTTCTATGGATGAAAGATTGGGATTTCTCGTTGAAAAAATATTCATAATCCTAAAGTACTGATAACTAACTCTGAACACTAACATAACTAACTGTGACGTTGAGTTATGACGTCAATAAGTGTTGCTGATGTCAACGTCATTTGCAGCTAACGTTAAATAAATCAAATAATTTCGGTTAAAATCATACACAAACCGATTTAAAATGTAATAAATATATTATTTAACTGCTGGGTTCCATTATAGGGAAATCCTTCACTCAATAGTAGACGTGTTTTGTTTTTCACTCACTGGCATCCGCTAGTTTGTGAAAAGCAGTTAAATGTTCTCTATATAATGATACTTATACTTAACCTTAGACATATAAACACAATATTTATTATAAGGCTCATATATTACTCACTTTGGCTCTTTATTGTTTCTTTATAGTCGATTTCGTTAACCTTTACATTTCCTTGGAAATTGTTGAATTTCCATGTGACTATTTCCGCTGGTTTTCCTGTGGTTGCAAATATGAATTTGCCATCATAGCTATAGTTCAGATTTGTCACCTAAAGATTAAATTATAAATTAAATAGCACTAGAGATATCACTATTGCTGAAACAAAAATGTATTCAGAATACTAACGTTTTCATGTGACACCTATTTCTTAATCAATACAGGGGTTCAGATGTTACAGTTATATAAACTCTAAGATATAATATAAAAAATAAATAAGATCTAAGTGTTTTCTTTTCTTGTTTTATAGATTATCGCATTCACAGATGAATGGGATTGAGAAAGTATCTGTTTGGGCACAATTTATCTGTTTAAATTTGATTAACACAAGATGAATTTAAGCTTCGTTCATACTTGAAAGAACTATACGAAGAACTACTTTCGGCAAGTCTAGCTTTTTATAAATAGAAGTTCAGACGTTTCCAGTTGTTGTGTATTCATCCGCCAGTCTTGGAAAACAACAACAACCGTAAAAAAACAAATAATTAGTGTAATAAATAAGACTTGTTAAAGGGTAATTTGTAAGAATTTAATGTTTTTTGTATCAGCATTTTTTATTATAACGCGCCATACGGGCAATATTTGTTGTGTGATTAGGCAATAGCAGATATTTTCTAATCATCGCAGATAAAGATATTAAAACCTTTAGGTTTACATGTAAACCTCTGTGGTGTCGAATGTAGTTCCTATAATAAAAAGTAATCCCTCCTTTTTTGTTGAAAATGGGCATTATAATTAGGGGAAAACTTCCCATTTCTATTCGATTTTGTGGTTGTATGTATAAGAAGCGTATTAATAAGTTTTACTGGATCACTGATGAACATTTTCGAAATTTCGACTTTATTTTTACACGTTGAGAGCAACTATCCATGAAAACAGCTGTACCCTTGTTTAGAAAATAAACAAGAACTTTCTTAAATCTTGTGACCCCACCTTTTCTTGTGATTTTTCAAATGAAAAACTAGTTTTCTATATGAAAATTACTCTGCTGCATTATCCATACTTCAGTTGAAGTTGTAGCATATCATTAGTATGTGACATTTTAAAATTGGTGTCAATGGGGAAAATAATTAGTGGTTTCATACCTTAAACAAGTATACATAAATCAACACAATTAACCACAAGTAAACTGACTATGATTATTGTCAACTCACCGTACTATCTAGCGAATACGAAGCTGTACAAGTAAAGTCTGTTTTGTCCCATAGTCTCAGTGCGTTCTCCTCCGTCCAACTACCATATGTGAGAATATAGGGACTGTCAGGATTGTACACTATCTCTATACTGGAATTGTGGCCCATTAACCGATGCAAAATAGAACCTACGAACATAAGGTTGTCATTTAGACTGAGAACTAAGTTTCATTCGGTCATTTAAAAAATATAAAACAAAAAAACAACAACAACATTTAAACTTTAAGCCGGAGCTAGTGGTCGTGAGAGGTGTTGCTTCTTACATTACCCCTCATGGACAGACCGTGTCTTCTACTTTATTCTCTTGGTTGTGTTTGTTGCTTCCAAATGATCTCCCTTATCGTATTTAATAATCTGTTAAACGATCACACTACATTTGTTTATCAATACTTTAAAGAAATCAATGCACGTTCTTGGGACTTTAGTCAGTATAAAAGCGTATGGCATTTCACTCTTAACTCTATCTTAAACCGATGCATTTGACAATTTGTTTATGTCGGTGTCCTACGTCAAATATAATTCATCAGCAAATTCTTGTTTACATATGATACATAAAGCAACAATATTCATTATATACCTGTTTTCAAATCAAAGATGCGCAAAATGAAATCGTCATGCGCTAGGATAGCCCTGCTGTTATCCAAAAGCTCAAAAGTGTCCACGGACGATGAGACTCCACTCTTAACCTTCACTGACTGATAACGATTGTAATACTCAATGTCCACCAGCGCTGTTATTTTGGATCCTGAAAACAAAATGCTTAATTAGACAGAAATACTTAGGACGGTGACGTTTGATAATTGTCTGCCGTCTTGTCTTGACAAGGATGCTTGTGTATATATAAATACAAAATAACAATAGCATAGAAAGCCACAAAGAAGCCAGAGCAACAAGAGAATAAACGACAAGACAAGACTGCAGACAAACATCAAACGTCACCGTCCTTTTGGGCTTTAGAGGGTCCACAGCCTGTCCGGTCATCGCACAATTAAAGATGAAAGCATAGTGGCGAACTGTAAATGGGTCCACCACCAAGCATGCAGTGCGTTGTAAAATGATAGGGTTATAACCTCCTTTGATAAACCCTTTAACAAGTTAAACAATCATAGTAGGAAAGTGATCATGGCCAAGGATCTTACGAAGTAACTCACGTCACTATAGAAGTCAGGTTGTGATAGTCCTTGTGTTGTGATGGCGCAGAAGAGTTTTTAAATTACTCAACATGAAATCTCTTTCATAGCGATATAAAAACAAATCTGCAACAAGGGGTGCACAGTTCGTACCTATAGAGATACCAACAATATGTATATAAACGGTCGTTCCACACCTGACGAAAATATTAGTAAAATTTCACCAGGGTGAATCTCCCAAAGTTCCAGATAATCTTTACTATGTTTACCTTTGTGAGTATCCCACACCTCTAGATAAACTTCTTCGTCACTATCAGCTCCTCTGTGGGACTTTGAGGGAATGTCTTTATGAAAAAAAAACAGAAATATTACAGCTGAGCTAAGGGCAAAATATTAATTGTATAAAACAATAGCATGCCTAACTTACTAGAATAATATTTTGAATAAAGTGCGTCAAAGTAAAACCTATATGTTAAAGTAATAATATATATGGCAGCTAAGAAAAAGTCAATAGTTCTCAAGCATTTCTGAGAATAAAAACTGGTAGTCACACAGAATGCCAAACTATCAATGTTACAGAAGTTGTGTTAGACCAACAACAAACATACAGTTTTGGACTAAAACTATCCAGAACCTGGAAGACGTGCACAGTTGTCCGTGAAGTAAATGTAATCGGCGACGTAGAAAGAAAAGCAGTGTTAAATATCGAGGGGTGAGTGGAAAACTATAGTAACTATATATAAATAAAGAAAAAGTTACAATAGTTTCACACCATGCCATCGGTATAATTATACTCAAAAATCAGCACATTGCAAGAAAAGCATAAATAAGCAAACTAATAATGGTATACAAAAAAGCCACCAATTGTATAGCCACACCCCAGGCACTTTCGAAGCAAGTTCCATTGTCAAACCTGACAGTTTACTGTCAAGCCTGACAGTTTACCGAGCATTCTTCATCCCAAGTATGAATCGACTGTACACTATCTTACCCCAGCAAGTCTTCTCGCTCGCACCCCACCTAGAGGTATTCAAGACGGGTTTTTTCGCACCCCTGTATCAACCACCGCTCGCAACCTATCTAGAGGTATTCAAGATGGTGTTGCGCACCCCTGTATCAACCAAATTCACTTGCCGCTATCGGTGCAAGGGGCGTGAGAGGTGTTGCACATTATATTTCCTCCCATGACTCAATAAAACCAAGTCTGCCACTTCTCTCTCTTGTTTGTGTTTGTTGCTTCCATGGGATCCCCTTTTCAGTATTTATTATTATGACAATTGATATAGTGTTTTGGAAAGTATAGCTTACACAACATATTTAGGACATGGAGTTGTATCCTATCATTAGTGTTATTGAAACGAACAACTCAAATTGCTATTATTGCCAATTGTTCATCTCATGTTTAAGTTCTATTGTCAAATCTTACCTTCAACTTTAAACAGCAGAAGGTTTCCATCCGGTGACAGAGCTATGTCATTGTCATCGCCCTCAGAAAGAAAAGAATTGGATGGATTGAGTGTATGTATTAGCTTTCGCTTTGCAATATCGAACACCAGTATAGGACCAGACTCTTCACACCATGTGACCAGAATAGTTCCGTCGTCATTTATCTGAATGTGTAATGAGAAAAAGACATTTATAAAATCAAGCAGCCCAGTATTTCAATTCAAACATCAATATGCACACTTTCGAAAATATTAGAAAATGTTTAGTATTTATGTTTCTGATTGCTGTGAATTTACCACAATACATCTTGAAAAAATCATGTAAATAGTATGACTTAACATATTAACAATATTTGCTAGGGTAAACCAATTATTTTGAATATGTTAAACTATTTTTCATTTCTGTATATCAATACAAGGGCTATTAGTACAACTATAGTCTTACTCCGTAATATACATTTCATGGTTTTAGCGGTCAAATGATGTAAGTACAAACAATTTATATTGTTACAAATTTCGACACGGGAAATTCGGACGATGGATATTAGTGTTCCGCACCGTTTGTTATGACGTAAGATGGAAAACCCATTCAGGCCAATTCCGGATACAAAGTATTTTATGTTTATGATTGTCGTAATTGTACATGAGTTTTATTCATAGCTAGACCATATCATGCATATGTCTTACTTGCAGATGGTTCTGAATCAGTGTAGCATAGCGTAACGAAGAAATCAGAAGCGGGCCGGGTGACCGAGGCTATAGCTATAGCTTCTAATGAATATCATTATAACCAGACAATAAAGGAACTAGTATATATGATTTTGTTTAAAGCCTACTCTACCATTTCGTATTCGAGTGTATTGATGAAGATGGAGATAAATAGACTGTTCCTGAAGTAACCAATGATTTATTAACAATAATATAATCAGAATAATAACGTGACGGCCCTTGTTATATTAAATGATATGTCAACATTTTCCGAGTAGGTCTG
Organism: Cyrtodaria siliqua; assembly: GCA_037043455.1. Lineage (NCBI taxonomy): Eukaryota > Metazoa > Mollusca > Bivalvia > Adapedonta > Hiatellidae > Cyrtodaria > Cyrtodaria siliqua. Next base: position 23,154 of record JAWPHD010000066.1, on the reverse strand, counting down.
GCGAACAATTATAAAGATTAGGAGAAGTTTGAACTTACACAAACTCCTTCCAATTTCTGTTGGTGACTATTTTGGAGAATAGCTGATACCTTTCCAGTATCTGTATTGTATAGTTTCACATTTTGTCGTCCCAAGCTGAGACACGCAACTTCTGAAATACAAATATAAAACCGTCTAGTACATATCCTTAGATATGAAAATCATATATTGCTTATCAAAATATTACTCATATCTATACGAAAATATAATAGGAATGGTTGCAGTCATAGAAGGAAGATAACCATATAAGAAAACACTCATTAAAAACAAACAATATAACAACGATAAGTAGAATTGATTGAATTGGGGTTTTAAGGCGCACCAACACATGAAAAGGTTATATGGCGCCTAAAAGGCATGAACATGCCAGGCTCATCTTCCATGTACATCGAGATAAAATATGGAAAATGGGCCTAGAACCTTCTCACCCTGAACTGCAGAGTTGCTGCAAATTCTATCGTAGAAACTCCATTTACGCTGGAGCCACGTTATTGTTTTTCTGCCACTGCTCTTTTGATGCGAGCGAGATAGCACCTGAAACAATGCAGGGATCATGATGAAAACCTTTAACGAACATGAACAAAAAATGATAAAATGAACATGAATTTTGGGGGATTCTACCCCTCTGCCTACCCCTCCAAAGGGATCTGCAGTGGCCGTATTCTTTGCCCCGTGACCAAACGGGGCCCCCGGCAACCACACGGGGCGATAAGTAGAAGCAAAGTACGGGACAACCAAAAGCTAAAGCAGTCCATTTTGATTATAAAGCATCAAACAAAAAGAAAATGAGTTGTTTTCGTGATTCGCATTCATGAACATATAAAGCTTTCACACTTCTCGATGAAATAAAATCTGTTATTCGCTCCAAAACAATAACTATCCTCTATATCTCATGATCAGCGAGAACATATGTGTTTTATGGAAAACAGTTTATATCGGTTTACTTATTTACTGTAAACTGTTTAAAACAAAACATGTTATTGCGGATATATTATTGTTATATGAAACAAAATTTGTACCAGGATGTAAATACTATTGCTATTAGAAAACGAAAAACCTTTTCTATTATCTATAAGCCTGAATGTCCATTTTTTATTCGGTAGATACCCCTGGAATTTTTTGCAAACTTGCATCGTGTCAATGTTGACAACCAGTAGCTGTTGAATGACATCCGGCAATACTAACAGTTCTTTCTCATTCAACATCTCGAACTGAAGTATCGAACAGTCCTGAAGTATTAAATAATTGAAACTTGTCATGATATTGAATAGTTACATTGAAAATCGTTGATACTAATGGTATGCAACATGTCCCTTCCCAAGTTCACAACACTTTATATAGTTTATGCTAACCCAAAGTGGTGAGGGAGTTACAATATATATTTATTGATAAATCGAATAGTTTTGCAGGTTTATATCAAAGTGTGGCATGTGGTGTGACGCGTTGTGGTCTAGTGGTAGATTGATGCACCCAGAATCGAAAAGTCGGGGCTCATGACTATATGTATTTTGCCCTAGAGTTTTTCGCCTATTACTGGTTTTACCCAGAAAGACACTGAGAGTGATGTAAATAAGTTCAGAGAGATTTCGTTACAATCGATGTTAAATAAAATTACACTTAGTGTTACCTTTCGTATCTCGACAACATTTGAAATAAAATAGGATTATTACTAGAGTAACATGTTCTGGAAGTTTGTATCGCCTCAAGAAGGTAAACTTGCATTTACCTACGAGAGGGGATACAACCCTTCCAGAATACTTTACTCTATTAACCATCCTTTTATTATAAACCTCCTACATATGATTAAAAATTAGAAATATTTACATTTCAGTTGCATACGTATGCAATAAAGAAGGTTTCTAAATGTTTCAAGGCTTATTTTTTTTGAGAAAGTGTAGAACGAAAATGGGCGTATTTTAATATATTTGGGTGTGTAGCTACAGCTTACAAGTTAAAAGTTCATTGGTGCAACGTACTTGTTTTGTTTATTTGACGTAAGGTCGTCTTGACGTTCTCATGCAAATTGGTTTAAATGCGAGCATTATTAGGAATTTCCCTGTTCTATTTTAAGTAGAATAGTGATACGGAATCTATTTTTAGTAGCATAGTGATACGGATTCAGAAAACCTCTAGAGGTGATACAGGTTTTGTAATCCACTGTAAGAAAATGAAGGTAATATGTATATAATTATGATAGGTATATAATAATTGTCAGTATTTACCAGAGACCGTTCTTGAACTGTGCAGTTTTTCATCAGGTCATACACAAATAGAAACTGGCTTGAACCTTCCTTTGTCTTGAAACCAAACCCTATGAGGTACCTAGAATTCTCCTGTTGACACACCATTCTAAAACGTAGTAAGTTTCATTGTTGTTCATAAACGATAGAATCATGAATTACATGCTTAATATAGATAAACACATCGAACAGGAAAAGCAGCATTCAATGACGACAGTCAACTAATAATACTAATACTAGATCATGCGGAAAGGTAAGGAAAACACAAATAAGGTGCACCAAAATGTCAATGAGCAAAAACAATTTATGTATTTTTATTGTAAAAATACAAGTTGATGAAACAATTTAAAAGGAGTATGAAGGAAGAAATTTGGAAATCGCCGAACACCGTGACAAATATTGCAAAAATGAGAAAAAATAGTACTGTAGAAATCACAGCACTCAAACGCAATGGCACCGTAGATATCCACATTACGTTGTCCGAGTATTGACTTTCATACCCCATCCAACCCCTTCTCCAAGAAGTGAAAACGGGGTTGGCTAGGGTATGAAATAAAAGCCTAATTTCGGCTTAAAAAGTTTGCATATTGTAAAAAGAAACCATTTAATATGTAATTTTAAACAGGTTACCGCATTTTTTCAGTAAAGCATTTTTTGAACGTGTTTTATGGTCGAATTATACGTTATAAAATCCTGTTAATATAAGCTTTCCCGTCGCTTATTGGAATTAAGGCGGGACCACGTAGTGCATTTTTGCAGTCTCGTTTTGATTGACACTGTTCATTCGATAGTGAAAAGAGCATGAAGAGAGAATTTTGTAAATCGACGAACATCGTGAAAACATACTAGCTACCGTTCACGCCCTCAAACACCGTGTTGAGCAGAACGCAATATTTAAAATGTCTATAGTAGGAAAATGATGGTATGCATATGACGGTGAACATCGAACCTTCAATGTGGTATTTTCATACCATTCAATGGCAAGTGGCGTATTGTCCCAGTTGTAACAAAATGCTTTGCCCTAAACGAAAAAACAATGATCGAAATAAACAAAATGGAATTTAGATTGGAGCAGAGTATAAAGCCTGCGTATCACAAGTAACAGTCAAAAGAAGAGAAATATAAAAAGATCGGACAGGGAAAGTAGCATTCAAGGACGACAGTCAACCACAAAACACAGAAACAAACACGCAAACAGACAAACAAGAAGGCAAAAGCAATAATAAATGCAAACGACATCACAAACACAAAAGGGTTGACAATAGGGCTTACCGCCTTGGAACGGTCAGTGGCAAAGGGTGCACCAAACCTCACACTTACCTACTGTCATCCCATTAAAACAGGACAGTGTAAACAAGACTTACTTAAAAAGCAGACAACATATACTAAGGGTGATTAAACAATACTCAGAGCCTATAAAGGCTGGAGCAGTAGAACCACATATTCGAAATTAAATTAAGAGTACAAAGTATTTGAGAATGTACGACCGATATCTGTATATAAATAGCGGGCACAATGAATAACAGTTTTGAATTTATTTGCACATTTTTCGGCGTTTATGCTGTTTTAAACGCCGGTAGTGAATGATAAATTCCACGATGCGCGTTACATTATTTTCATATAGTTACATTATTTGTCCTCGCTATAGTACCACTGATAATGATTAAAAAGAGCAAGCGAGACAACATATGCCAGTAGTTTTCAAACAGCGCAATAACACATTTTTATTGAGACACAGTAACCCCTCCTACTTGAAAACTGAAAACTATTCGAAATACGACGCTATCGTTTTTCAACAGAAAGTATCAATATAAATATTTTATTTGAAATCAAACAGACTTAAGTCCTATTGCAACATGGTGGTGCCAACATTGAACATATTTTTGGCAAATTACCTTATCCTGTGAGCGGTTATTCCTGGACTTTGGCTAATTTTCTGAACCTTTTTTGTTCTGTCCCAAACTCTAACATTTGAATCCTCTGCAGTCGTCACCACCGTCTTCATGTCATTGGTACACACGCTAATGACGTCAACAGTATGCTCCAGCTCCTCGCTCACAGCAGACGACTTCATGTCAATGAAATTGACGAACGCGGCCTTCACCATGTACATACTTTTCCCGTCCAACGAACAACTGAGGCTTCGAACAAAGTCATTCGGATTTCCTGTTCGTTATAGTATTTTGTTATTCAGAATAATTATCAGCTAATAATACAATTTTATATATAAGATTGTTTTCAAACATTGAAGTTTTATACCACACCCTACACTATATACACTATACACTTAATTTACATTTATTTTTTAGACAGAACGTCACTAAGAAATATTGGATGAAAACATAACGGGAACATATGTTTACCTTGTTTGTCGTCGATTTTACGACTTAAAGTGGATAAACTGGCATTACATTTCTTACACTGACTTTGTCCATAGTAGCCATTTGCAAAAATACCAGAATAGGGTGAGATACAAGGGGTCTGATAAGTTCATAAAAGACTTTTTACTTACATTTTTAATAACGCTATGTAAAATTGTGACCCCAGGGACGGGGAAAACACTGACTCCAGGGTTAATATTAGAACAAATCTGTTAGATGGCTATAAGTTTATGATACAAGTAATAACTGAGAGCTCTATGACTTTCAGTTACAGAGAAGACGATATTTCTCAGCTTCTACCTATATGTCTATGTAGAACATAAGAATCATTGAGCGTTCTACATGTAAGCTAGTTGACCTCTAGTTATTTTACTGTCTGAAAAGAAGACGCTTGCATGTAAAACTGTGACCCTCGGGGTTGGGTTAGATTTGACTTAAGGGTAACCATTTTTACAATGTGATAGCGGCGGACCATACTGTTATGCTACCGAAATATATGAGAACACTATGTTGCTGCAAAGAATATTGTTTAAATGTTCTCCTAAATAGTTCGATATAAAATCATGAAAAATCGGTATTAATAAGCATTAACCAAGATTTACCTAAACACCCTGTAATTACATTCATTAAACACAACATTGACCAACATATATAGAAGAGAACCAATAGGGTCTGTGGGCGCTCAACTGTGTAACAATGCCTCTTATAACAAGTGAGGAGCGGAGTGGGGGTGTATTCTGCTCAAATTTGATTGACATTGATATTGTGACACTTTTATTGATATTAACACTCTGATATGTGTGTGAAGTTGGCTCGGGGCTCGACATTCAAACCAAGTTCGGTATTTAACATTCAAAGTCAGTTCGGGGTTCGACATTCGAACCCAGTTTGGTATACAACATTCGAACCCAGTTCGGGGTTCGACATTCGAACCCAGTTCGATATTCAATTTTCAAAGTCAGATCGGGGTTCGACATTCGAACACAGTTCGGCATTCAACATTCACACCCAATTCGGGGTGGATAAACTGGCATTAAATGTCTTCCACTGAAATGGCCTTGAATGTTGAACCCCGAAATGAGTTCGAATGCTGAATACCGAACTGAGTTTGAATGTCGAACCCGAACTGGCTTTGAATGTTGAACACCGAAGTCATTTCGAATGTCGAACCCCGAACTGGGTTCGAATGTCGAACCCCGAACTAGTTTTGAATGTTGAATGCCGAACTGTGTTCGAATGTCGAACCCCGAACTGACTTGGAATGTTGAATATCGATCTTGCTTTGAATGTCGAACCGCGAACTGACTTTGAATGTTGAACCCCGAGCTGGGTTTGAATGTCGAGCCCCGAACTGTCTTTGAATTTTGAACACCGAATTTGGTTCGAATGTCGAAACCCGAACTGACTTTGAATGTTGAATACCGAACAGTGTTTCAATGTCGAATCCCAAACTGGTTGTGAATGTTGAACCCCGGACTGGTTTTGAATGTTGAACCCCGAATTGGGTTCGAATGTTGAATACCGGACTGGGTTCGAATGTCGAACCCCGAACTGACTTTGAATGCTGAACCCGAACTTGGTTCGAATGTCGAACCCCGAACTGACTTTAAATGTTGAATACCGAACTGGGTTCGAATGTCGAACCTCGATCTGACTTTGAATGTTGAATGCCGAACTCTGTTTTAACCCCGAACCCCTAAACCCGAAACCCGAACCTCGAACCCCGAACCCCGAGCCAACTTCACACACATCACTCTGATCAAGTTTTATAAAGATCAGATAAAAATGAAGTACTTAGAGATTTAACAAAGCAAAATATAGAATGTTAATTAAACCAAGGATTTTAAAACATAATTCAAGGTTCATAACTCTTGCGTTACTAATTTGGTATAATAGCTGGTTTTCAACTTGTCAGAGATTTTATTAATATATAAAATTTTGCGAAGTTTTGTACAGATCAGATACAACAAGAAGGAAGAGTGTTCGCAGGGCACAATCTGGCATTTTATAATAAATCAAGTGCCATAACTCTAGGGTTTGTAATCCGATTTGGCTGATTTCCAAACTTAACTGCGCTTTTATTAATATTAACAATATACCAAAGTTTGGTAAATATCAAATACAAAACAAACGAACTAGATTGTTCAAAAGGTAGAATATGCCACTTTTCAGTAAAACAAGGGCCATACCTCAGGTGAAATTTGTTCAATATGGCTGGTTTCCGAACTTATTTGAGGTTTCATTAATATTAAGACGCAGACAAAGTTTGGTAAGGATCTAATTAAGGATGAATGTCCTATCATTTTCACAAGGCAACACTTGACAGGCGGACGACGGAAGGCCGGACGGACTGATGATGGACGGACGTTCTCACTTTTAACGTTTATGAACTTTTTCCTTCTATAAATCAATTTAGGAGCTTCTTAGTTAAACACAGAAGTAAAAAAGCTCCTAACTCTAATGTCTGTATCTCATGAACCCATAAACGTTAGCTCGGACGAACGCAAAGACGACGGACAACTCGCCATCAAATAAGCCCTGCCAGTTGAGATAAGAATACAATTAATATATATGTTATAGAAACGCACCCTTGATAACTTTAGTTTTCCTCAATGTTTTTATGTCCAGGAAGACAATGTCATTAGTGTATATATTGCTGTAGACAACGCTCTTCTCGTCCTTGGTGATTAGCATCTGCTCTATCTCATACTCCATTTGTACTGGTTCTCCAAGATCTGTAAAGTTCAAATTATATAAACAGTCAGGTCACCTTGTTGGCTCAAAGCCAATATAATATCATTGAATTAGGGTGACATCACAGTTAAAACTACTACATAGAAAGCATATCAACACAGTATATTTAACTGGCCAGAACAACAAAAGAAGTAGTATTATATTAGTATAAAACATAAGTTTTTCTGTTTTGCTCAACTAAAAGCAGGTATAAAATATAAACTTCACAGAACACTATCAACCCAAACCATGCAAACAAAACAAAGGACACTTACAAAGAAAAACAATAGTATGAGACACCGCAAACATAAAGGGGTTGGCAATAAGGGGCAGCTTTGAAACGGTCGATGACCTAAAGGCCGCCGGGGTTTAAGTTCCATAGTCCACAAAACATCACTACTCTAAACCGCACTTCAACTTTGCAACTTAAAAGATGTTCACTATTTAAAACACAATTGACTATACAAAGTTGATTTACAAACTTCGTATGATCCTTGGTCATAATCACTTTCATACAATCTTTATTAAACTTGTTAAACAGTTTATCAAAAGAGGTTATGACCTTATAATTTTGCAACGCACTGCATGTTTATTTGGTTGATCCATTTACAGTTCGCCACTATGCTTTCCCCTTTGATTGTGCGATGACTGGACAGATTGTGGACCCTATGATGACGTCTACCTAAATCATTATAGGATGGTAGCGTTTAATGTTTGTCTTTAATCTTGTTTTGTCGTACCCTTCACGGTTTGTTCTCTTGTTGCTCTGGCTTCTGACAAGTCAATGAGTACTTACTGTGTGGCTTTCTATGCTTTTGTTTTTATATTATATATACATGATCATTTATGTGTTTTACTTATATTGCATATTAATGCTGCCTTGTTTGTTGGAGTGTATAACCTGGCGGGGATATCTTTATTTAAATGATCATGTATATATCATATAAAAAAAAGAAACCTAAAAAGCCACATTTCTATATTTACACTGTCCCGTTTTATTGGGATGACAGTAGGGTGAGTGTGAGGTTTGGTTCACCTTAGAACCTGGTTTAAACCCCCAGCGGCCTTTTTTGCCACTGACCGTTCCAAGGCGGTAGCCCCATTGTCAACCTTTTTTGTGTTTATGACGTCATATGCCTTTTTTTTTGTTAACATTGCCATTCACGTTTGTGCTTTTGCGTGTTTTTTGGTCTACTGTATTCTATGAAAGCTGCATTTCCTGTTAGACTTTTATACTTATTTCTAAAGATTGGGTGAAAGTCTGGATAGCAAAACAAGGAAAACAGTTTGGAAAATATGAGTAAACATACAGTGAAAAAAAACACAACAATATGTATTCATTTGAAGATACATGAAATGATAGGAATTACCATTGTAAAAGATTCATTTTTTTAAAAATCTTTTGTTTCCAATGCATACACCAGCGAACATTTGATAAACATAAAAATATATATTTGTGATAAAAAAAACAAGAAGCAGTTGAATTATTGAAAGGTAATATACTTTCGCATATTTTAGATAAGAGGAAGATACCTACTGACTAGTACAGTACAGTATTAAGTTAATTGTTAAAGCATACTAAAGGAAAAAGAAACACAGTTCTGTATTAATAATCAAATATCTTGGAGTGCATCAACTATCTGGGGGGAATAACGCTTCATATATACTGACTAAAAAGTAGCGTTTCTTTTTCCTTAAGTATATGCAAAAAGGTAGAACGGGGGGGGGGGGGGGGGGGGGGGGGCGTGGGGGGGGGGGGGAAGCCGAATATCTGATTATGTAATTTCAACCAACTTCATTTACCAGTGAAAACTGAAACAAAATCAGATTTTCCAGAATAATGCCACCCGCACTTGAAAATCTAAAACGAAATAAATCGAGTTTTAACACCATGAATGTGTATATCCATTATGACAATCGAGTTTTAACACCATGAATGTGTACATATCCATTATAACAATCGAGTTTTAACACCATGAATGTGTATATCCATTATAACAATCGCTTTTTAACACCATGAATGTGTATATCCATTATAACAATCGAGTTTTAACACCATGAATGTGTGTATCCATTATAACAATCGCGTTTTAACACCATGAATGTGTGTATCCATTATAACAATCGCGTTTTAACACCATGAATGTGTGTATCTATAACAATCGCGTTTTAACACCATGAATGTGTATATCCATTATAACAATGTTCATGATGACAAAGCAATAAAAGTTGCATACATAAGCGTTATTGTGCTAAACATAATAGTAACGTTCATTTACTTAAAACAAATGCAACGAATTATATGAACAAACCAGGATTGTGCACATGTATAGCTGTTGTGATACTAGTTTATATTACCTGTAGTATCAATAATTGGATCAAATCCTCTAAACATGGATGAGAAGTGTTTCTTCTTTATGTCCATCACTGTAAGATACAACTGGTCTGATGTCGTCACTACAGCAAATTTCTTGGAACCTGTAATTGTAGTAATAAGGTTATGTATGAATTATAATAAGGCTGTACAAATAAATACGTGTAAGTGTTTAAAACTAGGTAGACAGCATTCACATAACGCAACCATCCAAAACACGAATACATGCGTTTAAAACAAACAACTTCACTCAGGCCGAGCTATTGCCAGGGGTGATAAACAAGGCAGCATTAATAGACGCTATAAGTAAAGCACAGAGATGATCATGTATATTAAAGTATAAATATAAAAAAGAAAAGTCTAGAAAGCCGCCAAGAAGGTACTGAATGACTTGGCAATTGCAAGACAAGACACACATAAAACGTTACATTATTTTAAGGATTTAGACATCAGCGAAGGGTTCACAATCTATACGGTCATCGTACATTCAAGAAAGAAAGCATAATGACGTACTGTAAACTGTTTATCTACTAAACATGAGTGCCTTGAAGATGATAAGATCATAACAGTCGATACGAAAGTCGAACAGAAAAAGTATCATTCAAGGACCACGGTTAACAAAACAACACGCATTAAAACATACAACAATTACAAGAATTAATAAGGGCAAGGTATATGACAATACAAAATTAAAAGGGGTTTACAATAGTGCTACCAGTTTCGAAATGGCTGCAAGGGTTACACCTGGTTCTTTGATGCACCCAAACTCAATATAATCATAATAAAGTAAATTTAGGGTTTACATAAAATCATAAAAGAGTTATGACGACCGTTGGGTATTCTTATACACCTACCTACTGCAAATCCGGGGAATTTGAACTCAAGGTTTCCTCCACACCGGATGCTGAATGTGTTCGTACCGTCTGAAAGATCATACACCATCGCTGTTTGTTCTTTGAAGACAATGACCGAAGTCTTGTTATCATCAACTATACATATCGGGTAGTCGTCATTGACCGACATGATGTCAAACACTGTCTCACCTGAAAATACGATACATTGATAGGGAATGTAGGCATACAGACAAATACGCTTTATTACTGAGAGTTCAGATTGGTTGTTTTAATGGTGTTTTACGTCATCTTCAGCACATTTTAGGCTATATATTACGGTCGATGTTTTCGTGGTGGAGCTAGACCACCCACTTTTTACTCAATAGAACCTGTACTGTATAGCTCCCGCCATTCGTAAGAATCGACACTTTTTCACACGTCGAACTCTCAGCAGGATTCGAAGCCGAAGCGGTGAAAGACGAGATGGTTTCTAACGCAGCGTCCTTACCATCCAGACTGAGAGCTCTGAAAAATCTGGCAAACGTAGAGAGTTCTGAATAAAACTTGGAACACCGTGAAAGAATGATCAAACTTGGATGCAAGACAAAGAAGATATGACGTCAATTTGAAGGTTGTTCTAAAGGGATATAAAAGTCCCTTTTTTGAGAACTATGACGGCATACCTATAAATTACAATATATGACATATTTATAAATACCACTGCAAATAAACGCAACATCATTAAATGATTAATCATATCGATCTGCACAATTCTGCCGAGAAACAAGGTGCCTGAGATAAAACCTTATTTCGGCAGTTACCTTCCGATCCCGTCAGGTGCACTTCTTTTGATGACGTCAGCACCTATTTTGATGACGTCAGTGTATATTTGATGACGTCTGTGTAGTTATGAACGGATTTTTTTTTTTAAAAAAAAAATGGAAAAAAATGGTAAATTAAATGATATCAACATGATAAATAGAATATCGTGTTAGTGCCTGCTCGGCACGAATAAATTCTTTTTTTTTTTCAGCCTCACCTGATAAACTGGATAGGATCAGGCACTAACATGATATTGTCTATATCACACTTTAGTATCCTTAGTTCGAATACATTTGCTGCGATATTTTTTTCATTTAAATCAGTAATTATATATATATATATATACTGAAAGAAAAAAGAAACGCAGGGTGCGTATTTCCGCTATATATTGCATATACTGCACACTTAATTCCATATATTTTCCAAGGAAATCCCAAGATGTTTTGTAAAAAAAAGGTGCAGTTAGTTAGAGAAAGGACACAACTGTGATGTTGTAGACGTTTTAATCACAGTACACGTTGTAACAAGAAATTCATAAATGCTAATGTTCCTCTTTGAAAAATTGAGCCAGTTCAGTACTGTATTTAATGTTAAGTGATTGCAACATTTAAAGCCTAAGTTTGCTCACCTGCTTGAGCCAAATGCGCATTCTGACGATAATGGAACTATAAAGGGGTAACCATTGGTGTGTTCAGTGCTGTTTAAACCTTCTTTCTAAAAGGACAGGCCTAATGTCGCCCTGTACCATTCGATTAGCAGTAGCATATTAAACATACAATATATAGCGGAAATACGCACCCTGCGTTTTTTTTTCCTTTCAGTATATATATATATATATATATTATAAATATTTTAATATATAACAATTTAGAACTATTATGTGATAGTTTTCAAAACAGAGGCTTCCATATCCATTTCAGTAGAACCTTCTAAAAGTCATATCTTCGTCTTTTGTATGTGTGTCTACATTTATTTTAGTACAAGTATGATAAACAAGATATCATACAAATGCACATGAGCGTCATCAAATATATACACACGAGTAACAATTATAGCTCACCAGTAGTAGCAGCTCGTACAGTAAGTTTCTTGTTCATTTCAATCAATATGTATTTGTCATGGAAACAGAAAAGAGCACGCGAAATCTTTCCCAGTCCGTCGAATACTCGAATTTGTTTCCCTGCACCGACGCTCCAAAGTCGTATTGACCCATCATCTGAACCTTTGATACGATAAAAGAAAATATATTATCCAACGAAGACAAAGTATATTCAAATTGTTATGCTTGCATGCAATTAAAATAAAATAAATTTAACAACATCATACAACAACTGTGCTTTTAAAAATATCTAGTAATAGGTATACGATATTCATATAAAAGCAGATAAAATAATATATACAGGACGACGATCAGTGCCTATACAGGGACATATGAACCGGACTATTCTCGGCCTGCTAATATCGTATCATGCATATGTCTTACTTGCGGATATCGGTCTCGGATATAGCTTCACTAGCTTCATTAGCGAGTAGCCGATTTTATTCATGCGTTTCTTCACGCACAAAAAGTCGCCCCCACCGTGAGAGGCAATTTCAAACATCCGTTTTTCCCAAGGCCATGGTTCTAAAGATCATAGGGTAGCAAAGAAATCAGAGGCAGGCTGGCTGACCGAGGCTAGCATCAGGCTGGAGACAAACAGTTTTGTCAATCGACGAATTAGGTCAATTAAAAGATGTTTAAACGATTGACGACATATATACCGGTGATAAGATCGTTCGACTGCTAATTATTACTGCTGAAATGTGAGTGTTATAATATGTTATTTTGTGCAAGCCATGTAAAAGTAGATATAAATGTTGAACAGGAAATGCATCATCCAAGGACCACAGTCAACCACAAACACGCACAGAAACAAACAACCACAAAGACGAAGAAGAAAAGGCAAGACACGACACCACAAACACAAAAGCCTCGACAACACGGCCACCGCCCCAGAACGGCCTGTGGCAAAAAGGGCCGCCGGGGACCCAAACCAGGCTCCAGGACGCACCTACCCCACTCCTACCCCATCGTCATCTCAATAAAACGGGACAGTGTAAATAAAGATATCTGCACCAGGCTATACTCTTGAACAAACAAGGCAGCATTAATAGGCAATATAAGTATAACACACAAATGATCATACAAATACATAAAAAAAAGAAAGCCACAAAGCAATGACTTGGCAGAAGCCAGAGCAACAAGATAAAAAACATTAAGGGTAGGACAAGACACTATTTAAGACAAATATTAATAGGCAATATAGGTATAACACAAATGATCATACATACATCATAAAGCCAAGAAATCCACAACGCAAGTACTCAGTGACTTGGCAGAATCTAGATCAACACGACAACAAACCATTAAAGGTACCACAAGACAATATTAATTAAGACACATATCAAACGCTACCGTCATATGAGGATTAAAGTAGACGTCATCATAGGGTCCACAATCTGTCCGGTCATTGCACAATCAAAGAGGAAAGCATTGTGGCGAACTGCAAATGGGTCAACCACTAAACACGTAAATAAATTCAAAAACAGAAGTTAAACATCTGTAATTAATGCTTGATTACTATACACACATGTCAATGCAGTTGTGTTGTCTAAACTGAGATCCAGTGAGAGAATGTCTCCTTTATGCCCCGCCATGGAATGCAGTAGTTGACCTCCTGGTTGCGTCAATATCCGTTTATCTGGTAGAATACTTGGTACTGGATAGGTCATACATTGCTGTATAAACTCTTCCGTCTTCTGTTTTAAAAAGAAGTAAAGTGAGTTAACAACTCAGATCTTATAAAAGTAGATATAACATGTAGCATCCTTTGTATTATATTGTATTTTAATATTCTACTATATAAATACAATATAGAATAATTCATGGAAACCGCAATAAATAAACATATTTTGTATAACTATTTATTTTGTCAATTGTAATATTGCATTACCATATACATATTTGCATCTGTGCTGAAATTGTCATGCATTTATTTCAATCCTCCGTGGTGCCACTGAGTTTCGTCGGTGTGTTCTTGGGCAAGACACTCCCTTAGCCTAGTCCGGGCGATGGGGACATAAACCGGGCGGTCCCGTGTATCGGTCTATCATCCGAGCACGTTAAAGAACCATGGGAATCTATTCGATAATAAGAGTAGGAGTGCAATTAGGCATATGTTGTGTGGCACGGTTCCCAGATTCCTATGTATCCTTCTCCTCTCTCTGGGGCGTTTCTAAATAACCTATACTTTGTTGATGAGCAGTTAAACAACATTCAATTCATGGATTTATTTCATTGAAAGGAAGTGAGACAATTGTTGTATAAGTATGCTTAATATACGTTTTACTGACAGCTAGTGTGCCTTTATTTTACCAGACTTAATTTAAAGACGTAGGTTCTCTCTATTGACAGCGTGGGTTGTAACGAATAAATGCAACACACAAAAGGAATTAGTTATTGATTCTCAACTGTATCATCTTTAACGGATGTAAAAAGGTATTTGGAAAATGTTTTGAATATATATGAAATACACAACGTAAATATCATACAAACCTTTGTCTTTGCGAGTCTGCCGATGATTTGCGGTGTCAGCTGGTTCGGATCATACAACAGACCGTGATGAGAGAGGTGAAGTACGTCACTTATGCTGTTGATTAACTGGTCATCCGGAAACTTTGTCTTGGCAAGATCAAAGTCATCCATAACCTGCCTTTAAAAAGAATATCTCAATCGGTAAAAAACATAAGCATAAGCTTTCTGTTGTACAAACAAGTGTCACAAACAAGAATAGTAGACACAAACGTCGAACAGTAAATGTCACCCATCCCAAACCCACATACTCAAAAGCACACGTTCAAAACAAATTACAATTACACGAATAAAAAGAAGCAAAGTATTGGACACTAACAGTTTAAACGGTTTAGCAACAGGTCTACCGCATAGTAGGTGGCAAAAAGGGGAAATAAATAATCTTACTCTTACCCTTTTGTCATCTCATTTCAACGGGACAGTGTAAATAAGGAACTCCATAAATACCATAGATCAATATAAAACATAATTTAATATATAAAACATTTGAAAAAACAACAGGAAACTAACCACAATGAAGTCGCCCTGAGTTTTTCTAATAAAAACTCATAGTTGCACAAGCATTCTTTTTTCAACAAGTCCAGTTGATTGGAACATGTTCTGTGGTAAGGGAGATTATTCAGCTTTCGTAGATTGTAGGCAGTACCGTACTTGTTGGGTTGGGAAGACACATGGCGATCTTCAGATCCTTTCTCTCCTTTGTTTGTCGTATATGGTTTCTTTTTTCCTATAGAATTTCCGATTCAAACATTGTTGAATTGTTATCGCTTATATACGAGGATATATCTGCGTATACATACTGAAGATATTTATGTTTCACGTGCACTAAAAAGAATTTGGTCACATATCATTACATAGTAAATATAATTGTATGTCCATACGTGTTTACAGTCAATGCCAATGCAATACATATTTGCACTTTTAGAGAGTTCAAGGCTACTTTTCAAAATATTTCATCAGTTTTTATGTAAACGTTCACAGTATAAATAGCAATGTTTACACAATAGTCAATAGCAAGACGGTGAAAAAATGTCATATTAAGGAAATGTTTGTTTTATAAATTTCAAACAAACGCAGCACACAAAATAAAAAAAATTCAATGTAAAAGTCTATAAAGTGACAACAATCACTGACCCAATCAATATAAATTGGAATCGATACGAAAAACATAGATAATCATTAAATTAATAAGAAATACCATCAGCCCATGCACCACCGAAGAAGTCTGCTAGGTTGGCGTGTAACGTTTGACTGGCAGGATCTCCACAATATCGACTTACTGCTGCTTCAACAAACTGTCTATGGTACCAATATATGACGCGAACATTATCAACACCTCGATCCACTGCAACATATGGAGGTATTGTCTTTAACTTAAGTGTATGATATATTCATTTTAATAAATACGTAACTACAGCAACTGCAACAATTTACCTGTTTTCTTTAACTGAATCCATGTTATATGAATTTACTTAAAAAAGTTACTAAATCCACTGTTACATATGAACTATTTTCTTATATATGAGGTATCTTCTAAAACTTAATCTATGTTATATACACTACTCAACTTTTATAATCGGTGTCACTTTTCAAAGAATTATATCATTTTTAATAGTTCATATTTTCATTTGAAATTTTAACTGGCGTCGTTTAACAAATATCGCTAGCGATTTATAAAAGTTAATCTGTCATCTTTGTTGATAAATTTAAAAACATATTGGTATGTGTTTCGGTGTTTTCCAGTTTTTAGTATTCGTGTTATTTTAAAAAAAAACAGGGTGACCGATTTTAAAAGTTGAGTAGTGTACATTTAAATGAATGCGTAACTAAACAAATTATAAAATGCATAAAACATTTAGAATTATTGTTTTCTCAACTACATTTGGCATAGACATAACATACCTTCTACCTGCCTACCGATGAAATAGTTACTAAACAAATGACAAATAGAACTATTGTTTCAGAATTTTAAACTATAAGGAGAGAAGTGGTCATATAGAAACCACAGAACCCAAAGGTAATTACACTGGAGGTCAGCACTGTACCACAATCTAAAACAAATGAGCAAGCTAAATAGTTAAGTAATAGGAAAATATACAACATAAAGAGTAGTGAAGACTGGGTTATCGACTTAGAACGGTCTGTAGGCAATACGGCCATAACATAGAGTTACTAACCGATGTATTGACTGAGGTCTGCACGGAGTCTAACCAGCAGTAGAGGTGGAAGTCTTCTGATTGGTGGAGTCCAGTACATATACACGTCATTCAGAACGTCATCATCACATGACATTATGTCTTCAAGCTCAGTCTCGGATAATCCTGTCTTTGCTAGAGATAAAATAAACGTAACATTATACATATGTAAATTGCGTAATACTATAACAATCAAATGTTGCTTTTGAAGTTATAACAACGCATTGGTAAGTTACATGCTTATGTAGACCTCACGTAACTTTTGGTTTCATTTAAGTAAATGTAATGATGGTATGATGGTATGTGAATAGCCAATTAATATTACATTTTACGTAATAGTTTATTTTTTCACGTATCAACTAACGTGGAAATATATAATTCCATATCATCAAGGGCTGATGCCAGGAGATACATTACACATGTATCAAGGGCTGATGCCAGGAGATATATTACACATGTATCAAGGGCTGATGCCAGGAGATACATTACATATGTAAACGTAGATTCAACAGTGCAAGGATGTGTTGCATTAGCAGAACACAGTCATACAAAAACACGTATTAAACAAATTCACTGACATATATTCTGGTATTAACCTAACACGAACTGTTTTACAAGTTTTATTTCTTATGAATACTGTTTTTCATAAGGACATATCTATTACAGACTATTTTAACTGTGTCTCCAACGACGAGGGCGTTAACCACTGACAGAATAATGATTCTTCCAGTTCGTATATTATATGTACTAATTTTAGATTTAATTATATTCATAATCCTAATTATGGCAATAAAAACCAACACTATGTGTCCTATAGTAATATTTTAAATCAGTTTTAAGGCAATCATAAAGACTAAAATCAATCTGTCTTATAAGGGTTTGAGTATATGCACACTTGCCTGTAGTTAGGTATCCTAATGCTCTTGACACAAATAGATAGCCATGAATTCTCTCCAACTTCTGGTACAAGGCATCTATACTGGCCCTCACTGTTTGCTCCAAAACAGTCAAACTCTTTGGAGCAAAACTAGTCCACGTACAAGCTTGGTCGAATGACAATTTCAAGAAGAGTGGAATGGGACACTGGGTAAAAGCCTTCATAACGAGATCTTTTTGGCTATCGGTAAGTTTTCGTTTCTTAAGTGACAGCCACTTGTCGATGATTCCACTGACGTCAGCTTTCGGAAGGTTTGGGATTGCGATTAAGTTCTCGGCGGTATGGATCATGGTCTGTAATATAGTAACATTATAGGAATTGGTCATTCTGTGTATGGGAGAATAACTCTCTTAAAATAGTATATCTTTAAGCAACTCATTTAAAGTTGTCATCAATATAAATATAAAGTAATTAAATATAAATATGAAAAAAAACATAAAACAATATTAAACACAATGTAAGCAAACGTTTGTTTGTTTGTGTGATGTTTTACGTCATTTTCAACACATGTATCATGTAAGGTTATATATGACGGTCGATGTTTTTCTGGTGGAGGCAGACCATCCACTTTTCCTGTGTAGAACTAGTACTGTACACCTCCCTCCACCTTAGGAATCGACATTTCCTCACTTACAAGCCTAACTCCCGGTGGGATTCGAACCCGCAACGGTGAGAGGCGAGAGGTTTACAACGCAACGTCGTTAACCCTTCTGCCAAGGAGACGATGTTATAAGCAAACGTGCATATAACCAAAACTACGCGTCATTTCTGTCAAATCCGTTGTCAAACAACGTGATTATCTCTTATATCTCATGATTCTCTCTTATAATTCATGATTATCTCTTATAATTCATGATTATCTCTTATGATTATCTCTTATAATTAAAATAAATATTCAGATAACATTTTGGAAACAGGCCTACCTGTAATACTGGAAATGACTCGTATTGTGAATCCGGTAATGTTGACACAATTATCTTCACGTTTGGTCTAAGTTTAAATGGAAGCCATTGCAACTGCCTTGCGTTATGGGATGGATCTAGCATATCCAGCGAATCAAATATCAACAGCAAAGGTCGATCGGACGTCGCCAGAAATAAACACAGTTGAAACTCGTCTATAAGTGTTTGCAGATCCTGTTGGAAAAGAACAGTACATTTGGTTGAAAGTAACAATATGGTTTGAACAATATGCATTGATGGACATTATTACTGTGGCAAGTGAACAGGCACAAAGTCATATTAAAATATAGATCCAATTTGTTTTTGACAATGTACGAGCAAACAAAGTTGACGTATCTTTCATGGGTAAAGAATGAGATTGTGTATACCCTAGAACCTGATTAAACCCCAAGTGACTATTTTGCCACAGACCGTTCCAAGGTGGTAACCCTGTTGCCAGCCCTTGTATGTTGTCAATCCTTGTATGTTGTCAACCCGCCCTTGTATGTTGTCAACCCTTGTATGTTGTCAACCCTTGTATGTTGTCAATCCACCCTTGTATGTTGTCAACCCTTGTATGTTGTCAGTCCTTGTATGTTGTCAACCCACCATTGTATGTTGTCAATCCTTGTATGTTGTCAACCCACCCTTGTATGTTGTCAACCCTTGTATGTTGTCAATCCTTGTATGTTGTCAACCCTTGTATGTTGTCAACCCACCCTTGTATGTTGTCAACCCTTGTATGTTGTCAATCCTTGTATGTTGTCAACCCTTGTATGTTGTCAACCCACCCTTGTATGTTGTCAATCCTTGTATGTTGTCAACCCTTGTATGTTGTTAAGACTTGTATGTTGCATATTTGCTGCTATTTATCCTTGTGAGTGTTTTTTGTTTTGAATGCGTCGTTTTGGTTGAATGCGATCTGGGAAGGCAACATTTCCTTTTCGACTTTTGTATCTATCTTTGTAAATAATTGCACTTCGGTTTGATGATTAACTGAGAACATTTGTAGAATTTGCAAAATGTCCTATCGCCCAGTTTGTGGCATCTGTGTGGAATATGTATAGGCCGTGCTTCTATGTTCGTCCAATGAAAAAATATGCCCCAGTACAATAGATTATTACGATTATTGAATTTTAAACAGATTTTTTTCAATCGTGAAAACTCGGCCAATCCCGTCATTCTTCGGGATCCCGCCTCGTGTGTATATCGACGCTTCGGTATGTTCAAAATCTTGACATTATGTTAGTCGGAAGGCAACGGCATAGAAAATGGTGCACTGTTGCTTCGCTGTTGCCATATAAACAATATGGCCGTTATCCACACGTGTTGATGTAAGAATTGCGGTGCATGTTTGTTATTTACAATACAGGTTACCTAACCAATATGATGACCTTCGATACATATTCGAGTAATGCTGCGAGGCAGTATACGAGATGTTGCGAATGGTCGGCAGTACCGACTCCAATAACTCGTGTCGATGTTATTTGCATGAAAGCTATCGTAAGACGTTATGACATTCCTATAACTAGGCCTAGACATAACATCTATCATAAAGTATTGCAATACATAAAAACATTACATACTTAGGTAAATATGACATAAGGGTACTGATGAAGTATAGCGTGACAATTAATAATGTTAAATTATGTTAAATAAATACGCCATATAACAGAAACTACACATACAAACCCAACACGCTATGAAGATAAACAAGAATAAAAACATCCACTTTTTTTCTATTTCTCATTCAAATTAGTTTATATTGATTACGTTTCTTTGTATTGGGAGCACAAACATGTTCAATCGTTGCTTATTAATACGATATACACAATACAAACATTAGGTATTCTTAACTTTACATACAATAATTACTCTTGTGTTATCAAAGTGAGAAAATCATTATGTGTCTTTGCTCAAGGGTCACTTTTTATTTCTTTTAATTATAGTTTCTTTCAATTATTGTTACCAATTAACGGGTTCGTGAGTATAGGTTTGAATTTGTATGGCCCTATCACGAGACAAGCTAAAGTAATCCTTTCGTTTTCGTGATATCAATACTTGGATTGTTCAAACGTTTTGCTACTGTTGTGGAGAAAAACCACTGATAAAAACTGGCTCACCTCCGATACTGTCCAGTTCATACCGTATGCCTTCCTCACCTGGGTCGTCACACTTTTCAACAAACCATGAACAGTAGAACTGCTTGGTGTAGTACCAATAAACCTACCAATATAAAGAAAATTTAGTTGCATAGTATGCAAAACACAGCTAATTTACAACTAATTTAATCCAAAAGAATATTTGTCTGAGGAACTACCTACTTTTCAACTTTTCAGAACCTTACACAATTACACTGTAATGCTTATATAAAACAATATATTTTAATACATACTTTTACATCCTATTGTTTAAGCTAATTCAAATACTTTCTATTGTTCATTGCTGCACATGTACATTACATTAATCTGTAACAAAGATCTAAGCAAAATCCTTTAAAGATAATGTTATATGTCTTACCTTAGAATAATTGTTGCTTTCTGTTTGATCCAGTTCCAAGCTTCCTTGGCGACCATAGCCATGATCGACGTTTTTCCCGAACCAGACATTCCATGCAGGACCATGGGCTCATTGTTCATACCATGTATATAATCTTTAACTTTCTGGAATACGTGGTACCAAAATATATATAAAAGTTGAACAGAAAAGTAGCATTCGACCAAAAACACGCACAGAAATAAACAATAATTACAAAGATGAATAAAAAACAAGACATGACATCACAAACATAAAAGGGTTGACAATAGGGCTACTGCATTGAGTGGCAAAAAAGAACAATGAGGGTTTAAAGCAGGTTCTAGAGTGCACCAAACCTCACTCTTATCCTATTCTCATCCAAATAAAACGAGACAGTGACAGTGTAAATAAAGATATTCCCGCTTAGTTAAACTCTCTAACAAACAATGCAGCATTAATAGGCAATATAAGTATAACACATACATCACAATGTATATATGAATAAAAAACAAAGGCCAAGCAAGTTCTCAAAGACTTGGCAAGACAAACATCAAACGCTACCGTACTTTGAGGCTTTAGGTAAACGTCATGATTAGGTCAACAATATTCTGGTCATCGCACAATCAAAGACGAGATCATAGATGTATCAATGGGTATACCTGCTATGTTTAATGTTTACGAGGATGTTGAAAAATCTGAATTTTAAGTTTGACGAGAAAGTCAGATAATATGTGTACCTGTAGAACATCTCCCCTTCCGTGGAACTGAAGAGTTTTATTCTGACAGAACTGCATATGTTGTACTATTTCTTCAACTAAAGGATCGTTTGTCTGACTTTTTTCATTGACTGCAGCTTTGATCATCTGGCGCATGACAGTGACAAAGTCCTGACTTAACTTTGTGAGGTATTTGCGATGAGATTCGTCCTTTGCAGGGTTGATTCCTGTCACGTAAAAGAATGCATCCTAAATAAAGGATCCAAGAAACATGGTATGTGGACGCCACTATTATATAACACTTTACTTTTTCCCCCCTTTTTGTTGTATTAGGCTGCCACGGCTATTGTGTATAGTACTGGGATGTACCATAACATAGTGTATATCATACTGCGTATACCATAATATGTTAGGACGCCATTGTTATTGTATATAATACTGTTTTATACCAAAACATGTTAGGCCGCCATTGCTATGGTATATAATAAAGATTTGTCATACGTATAAAATATAGAATGTTATGTTTTTTACTGCAGGAAACATTTTTTCTTCAATGTCCAAACAACTTTGTTTAGAAACAACTTTTTAATTTATATCATTTTCTTGGAAATGGTCTAATTAAGAAAATGAGCAGTACAGTTTTTGAAAATTTATTTTATTTATAGTAATTTAAGAAGCGTTTTCCAGAAAGTGAAAGTTGGCATGAAATACATTGCAAACAACTTACCCTTTTCTTTGTTCCATTTAAGTGTGTAATGCAAGATATTAGCCGCTGGCAGCTTCTTTTCTATCTTG